>OY728151.1:1875365448-1876615448 GCA_963277665.1 Viscum album
TACTTTATTATATTTACAAAATATGTGATTCAAACTAATATTCATATTTATTCAAAAATTTATAAACTTACACATCATGCAAACTATTCTACAAGCTATTTTTTAATAGATTTCATCATATCAATATCATTTCATGTTTGACCTCTTATTCATATCTTTGTTCGTATCCTCAACTCTTCAATATATGGATATGAAATTTCACTATTCAGCAGCACATATCTATGTGCCTATAAGAGTTCCAATTCTGTCAGTGTCACATTTGAGGACCTCCAAACTAATCATTTATGTGAAGGAAATATTTTTGATTTTTGATGTATTTGAGATTGTTTCATTGTGTCTTTGACACATCCAACTCGATTAGATATTGTCTCAATATAATCCATTTATATATAACAAAAGGTAAGACAGTCCGCATCCAAATATCCTTCATCAATAGAGCCTTCTGGTGGAGCTTTATTTCTCACGTATGATTTTAAATTCCCAAGATATCTATGAAATAAAATAAACAAAATTATTCATTTAATTAAGTTACTAAAATTTTATACATAAATAAAAAATATATAAATAAAGTACCACTCAATTGGATACATCTATCGATAATGAACGAGGCCTCCTAATTTAGCTTCCTCAACCAAATGCATTGTTAATTGCATCATGACAAAAAAAAGATGGAGTAATGATCATCTCCATTGTAAAAAGGGTCAATACAAACCTCTCCTAGAGGTTGTTAAGAAGAAAGGGATGTAGAGATTGCTCACATAGTTGTCTGAAAAATGTGTATAATTGGAGTATAACAATAGTAATTTTTTCATGTAATAACGTATGCAATGCCAATGGAAGTAACTATTGTGACAAAAAATTTGAATCGTAACTTTTCAATCCATGTAACTTATAATTCTACAAGTCAACACATCTCAAGATGTTACATGAATACAAATCAGATACCTTCACATTCTTTAAAATTCAAAGGAATGTATCTTTATCCCTATTTTTCATTGCCAAAATTGCCAGAGCTTACTTTTCATTCCCATCTAGCCAGAGATCACATTTTATGTTCATTACATGTATGTCTTTGTGAGTATTAATATGATCCTTTGAATTTCCATGCTCATTAAGTAATGTGAAAATAAAATTTCTACATATATTATTCTCAATATGCATCACATCAAGATTATTCCGCAACAAATTAAATTTCCAATATGAAAGTTTGAATAATATTTTATTTTTCATCCATTGTTTCATTTTGATTTCGCTTGATGATGCACTTTGAACCTGTTTCCCGCTATCATTAAAAATACAAACCATCCCAAATTCTTTTTCAACATTTCTATGTTGTGTCAATATTTTAGAAATACTTATCAACTTTGGAGGTTAAATATGATCAATGAAACCACAAAATTTTGAACTGCTCATCTGATATCTGTTAGATGCATTTAGAAATCTTTTATAGATCAAGAGGCACCATTTTTTACAATGAGGTGGCTATTTGGGATCAAAATTATATTTACAAATAGGGAAATCAAAACTTGTGTAAGTGTTACAACTAAATAAATTACCAAGCCCAGGTAAGTATCTAATGGTCCACATTAAAGCCGCATGCATTTTGAAAATTGTTTTAGAAGAAGCATCATATGTCTCAACACTATTTATCTACAACACCTGCAATTCTTCAATTAAAGGCTACATGTATACATCAATATCATTTCAAGAAATTTGTTTCCCCGGAATAATAATCAAAATGATAAATAACTTTTGCTGCATACCAGTCCACATAGAAAGATTATAAGAGATCAAAAAAACTAGACAAATTCTATAACTGGTACTCAAAGTCCCAAATGGGTTGAATACATTAGTAGCCAATCCCAATCGAACATTCATAGGATCTGCTAAAAATTATGGATGTAATGAATCAAATATCTTCCACGATTTTGAATCTCATGGATGTCTCATTAACCCATCATTGTTATAATCTATTGAATGCCACTTCATGTATTCTACAGTTTTTGATGACATGAATAATATTTCAAATCGAGGATTTAAAAGAAAATAACACAAAACATTTGTCGGTGGTTTCCTCTTCTTCTTCTTCATGAATGTATGTTAATTCAAACTTCTAATATCACCCATTTACTACCATCTAGAAGAGGAACATGTTTCCCAATTCTGTCTACTTGAATCCTCTCTCCAATAAATCACACAATCATTAGGACACACTTGTATTTTAATATAATTTAGACCAAGCTTGTTAACTTCTTTTTTCATATCATAAAAAGACTCAAGGATGTTTGCTTCAAGAAATGACTCACGCAATAATTCCAATATCATGGTAATTCTCTTATTTTTAATTCCATAAAGAAATTTGATATGGTACAACTTCAGTATAAATGAATGTTTTGAATATTTCAATCATAAACTATATGACTCTTGACATCGATCGTCAACTAAATAATAACACGTATTTTCCTTAGTGATGTTTTCTCATACATTATTCTCCACAGTATTAAGAGGATGATCCAAAGATATGTTACAATCATGATATCGTTTTCCTACAGTCTCAAAAACATTTTTTTCATGTTGAAATTTTTATCACCCACATCTAGTTGTTCTGATATGTTTTGATGTTGATGTCAGTCTCTTGTAGTTCCGAATCAATCATTTATAAGGTTTCTCATTTCATTTTCCATTATTGATGAAGCTGGGTGGAAATTATGTGGATTTGAATCAGTTCTCAACCTTTATGTAATGTTCGATTTTCCATGCCAAATCCAACACAAATATTAACTAGGGAATTTATTCAATATTTAATTTTTGTAAACATCTTCTCTATTCAACCATCTTCAAAACTTACATTTATGAGATGGACATCTTGCTCTCCCTTCAATGGATCAATTGGAAATTGAAAAATCTAAAAACTCATTCAAACCCTTAATATACTGAGGTTTGTTCCTCGATAATGTGATCCAGCTTTTATCCATGTATATCATAATGTGCCTACACAATATTAAAAAAATTAAATCACATATCTATTACTAAATATGGAAATAGATTCATATATACTAGTTGAAAAAATTTATAAATATGTTAAATAACGATTTAGTATATAAATACAAATGGTACATAATAAACCAACCCTCTAGAAAATGAAATCATGATAATTAAAAAGATCTATAAAAGAATATGAGAATAAGGATATCATCCCTATATTTTTTTATATGTCGTGCTACACCAAAACAGATGACCAAATTGATTATGTCATAACATTGATATCACTAAGGGAAGGGCTTGATAAATCGTATAACAATTGAATAGAAGTTAAGAATATGAATTGGAAAAAAACTCTTAACTTGAACATGACACACATCTTTAGAAAATACATGGAGACCCAAGATGTAGAACATTTCGGGAATCATCCGGTGAAAGGATTCATGGAAACGGTAGATGAATCCAAAGCATATAAGTAATGTATCTATTTTTCTAGACCCAAAGGAACACATGAAATTATAAAGATAAATGAAATCATGCGTATTAAATTTCATAAAATAGATCTAGAAATAACACTAAAAAGTATCGATGTCAATATACCTTTTTAAATGTTATATAATTTTTTTTCAATTATAGAAAATGGAAAAACCTATAAAATCTACAGCCTTATAGAATTTATATAAAATATTCAATCCCCATGAAATATACAATAAGGGTAGTATTAAATATTATGTATATTAAAAAAATTTCAAACTTTGTATGTTATTGGTCGACTCAAATTAGGATTCAAATAGTTGGGTATGGTCTGGGGTTGATAATTTCATAACATGTGGGGTATCATGGTGATGTGTTATGGGTAGAAACATGTTTTGACCCTACGTGTGATTAAAATATTTAGATCAACGGTGCATCATGGAACATCAATGGGGGTTGAAACATAATGTGGAGCTTTGGGGCGGATCATGGAATATCCTTGGTGATCCGTTATAGTCTAGGAGGAGGTCCACTTTCTCCAACCACCACTTTCATTCTTGGGATTTTTTTATATTTTACATTGAAATTTTAAAAATAAATTTCCTTTTCCAAATTAATGACTAGAAAATAATAGAGGTGAGTCATTTGGAAATTTTTCTTTACACCCATTATTTATATCTCTAAAATCATGTTCAATGTCATATGGATGAGACATTAATTTATTTGGGCTCTTATAAGGTATGATGAACGTATTAAAAACTCAATCATTGTTGTCATCATTTTGTTTAATGGAATATCAATCCAAATATATATATTTGGTATTTTGATTGGTTTTTAAATATCTATTGATTGCGGATAAATAAAAAGACTATATTTTAGGGGTTCACTTTTAATAATAATAATTATGAGATAGTTAAATTTTCTCTCCATTCATTATTTTTTTTCTATTTTTTGTGGTATATAGATGTGGGTCATGTTGAAGAAACATAAGTAGTCTATTTATTATTGGAAAAAGTTTTTGCGGATGAAGAGATTAAAAAACACTATATAGAAGATAAAGAATCCATTATCCTATGAAAATATTATTCATATTCAGTTCCTCAAGATGGAATGTATATAATACTAATTTACTAGAAGCCCATAATATACTTTTTATATCAATTAAAAGTTCATAGAATAAAAAATAAACAATACATATAGAATTCCCTATGATTTGTATGTTTTTTTCTGATATGATATAGGCATGAGGGCTTATAAATCGCTAGGTCCCTAGGGAATGTAGTATTTGGATGTCAGAGGCTACTAACTAGCCCAGAGGGTAGGAAATTATTTTTCATGGAGTGTTCTTCCCTTAAATAATCCAATATGGTAAAATATTAAATAAAATAACTCAATAATCATAAGGATTATATAAAAAAAATAAAAATATAAATTGATGTATGAAACTAAATATTTTTTTTCAAATGAAGAATTAATCTAGTGTATATATAAAATACATCCCAATTGAAAATTTCATATAAAATAAAATTAAAATGTCTAGAAAAAAATATAATAAAAACCCTCCACATGACATAAAAAACATATAAAATCAACTTGATGATGTCTTCTAAAATCATCTCATACCTATTTTGATTTTCTACCCTTTCCTGCATCACCATACATTTAATGTGTATTAACTCAGGTTTTGTATATAAACGGTGAAAGAAATAATTCCAATAAACACTTAAATAACCAAAGAATGTAAAATATTAATTTTATCATATATTATAGGGGAATGATAAAAAAATATTTAAGTAAAACATAAAAATATGTTCTGTAAGGTTTTTTTCACAATCCAAGTCACTCATAGAACTTGTATACCACTATTAGCTAATGCTGGTGGATGTTATAAACAACCACCATAGAGTATGGAATCAAAAAACATGGATCATGTATGTTTTATAAAAAACACATGGAATATAGTATATCCCTATCAAACATAAGGAATATAAAAAAACATGGTACCAATCCCAAGGCGTAGCGAAAATCAGGGATCAAACCATGTCATATAATGTCAATTCCAAATGCATGGCCTCTTGTAATATTTATTAACCGATTACATTAACATAAGAACAATATTAATTCCATAGAATAAAAAAACATATTTTTGATTCAATACATGAAGTTCATAATTAATCCATTTATATTGTATTGAAACAATTAGTTTATTTTTTAAAAAAAAATTAATGATAATGATCATTTTATTTAAACTCTTTTTACTTAAAAATTTCCAGTAGCCATATTTACAAAAAACATATGTATTCTATCTCTTAGTTTTAGATAACCCATTTTAATAAATAATAACCTTATGTAAACCAATATATTTTGACATTATATTCATTAAATTATAACTTCTAGAAAAAAATCATTCCATAATTTAAAAACATCATTATAAAATAACAATAACCCATGACTAAATAAATTAAATCTATTTCATGAGTTTTAAATGAAATAAAATATATTATTCATGTAGAAAATAACTAAAATAAAACTTATTTAACAAAAAAACATCTAATTTTAGAAATTTTATTCTTTATAAATAACATAAGTTGTCACAATAATATTGTGAAATTTTATAACAATAAACTTATATTTATAAAAAAACACAAACAAGACCAAATTTCATGTTCTAGTAGCACCCAATCCAATCACTAAGTCCCTCTGACAGACATATAAAAATAAGATATATATAATTGGTAAAAATTCACATGGATTTAGTATGATCCCACCTAAAACCTCACTTGAAAAATGTTGAACAAGAATAATAATATCATAGAAAATAAAAAATAAAAAACAAATTACCAATAGGGGAGAGGCGCATTGAGGGGCGGTGAGCACAGGTTAAGACCGGAGAAGGAGCGACGATCTAGGTTGGGGGTGGAAAGGGGAGGGGGTATCATGGGGGTTGGGGGGAAGTGTCAACACTGTAAAAAAACACGTTTTAGCGGCGATTTATTAAAAACCGCCGCCAAACCCTTCATAAATAAATTAGCTACAGTTTAGTAAACCATCGCAAATAGAATTCCGCTAAGGACTATTTTTGATGTAGTTCATTTCTATGGGAATAAATCTAGCCAAGGAATCCATTAGGGTTAAACCTAGAAGAGATACCGAAATAAGAGGTAACTTCCTTCTTTAACTCTTATGTTTTATATTAATTATCCACCCCCTCAAAAATTATTATTCCATTCCTAAATAATATAATCAGTTTCCAAAATATAAATATATATTTTTGTTTTTTGTTTCTACCAAAATGTATCAAAATATTCCTTTAATGAGTATCGATCATACCATTCATATGTATGGAGGACTACCTCCACGTGAATAGATGATGTTAAATTATAATTTAACAAATATCCTTGTTGGTTATAATTATGGAAATTAAATTCTTATATGATATATATGGTATTTATTTGATATTTATTGTTCTAGAATTATGGTATAAAACATACCAACATAATTTTTGTTTTTTGTAAATATGATAACATCGCTTGTGGTCATGTGTACTACGCCTCTTGAGAGAGATGTGATTCATACACACATTACTTTGAATATAATAGGTTTGAGTTTAGTAATTAAATATTATATAAATAAAATAATACTTCTAATGTATTTATAATATATATTTATACATTTATTTCATTTAATAACATTTTTTCAAAATGACAATAAAATGAAAACATTGTTTAAGTATATGTACAACCTACCATATCCATGAGCTATGTAACAAATTTCATATTTTTCTTTTTATTAGGTAATATAAATATAGATAATGAATAAATGTTATATTTATATCATTTTTTAATTCTATAAATAAGTAATCATGATCTATATAAGAGTATCAAGAATAAAAATCAAAACATATATGAAAAACAATGTGGATATTATGTGACACAGAACATTATCATGGAATTGTTCATAAATCAGTAATATAACGTCATAATGAAATCATATATGGTAATAAATATACTAATATGGTTTTTTATTTTTATAATAAAAATATATTTATTATAAATGAGTATTGAATGTGTACGAAGAGTGTCAAGACTTAAGGTAAGGGTTTTCACATCTCACTTTTTATATCCTTAAGATACATTCCTTTCTCACAACTTCTTAATTTTTTTGTATAATAAAAATGAATGTATTAAATAATTTGTATAAATAAATTTATGTTTTTTATATTCCCATTTTATTATTTTTATTTCATGGGGTCTGTGATTCAAAATTTACCGAATCAGTAATGTAATTTTGTATTGATTTTCCATCCTTGAGATACATGTCATGTTATACACGTATATTTTTCTATGAGGGGTATATAATAATATCGACATGTCATTTGATTAATTTTATAATTATAATTATATTATTAGCTTAATATAATTTTACTCTACAATAGGGGTCATGATTTAATGTAAGTAATGTGGTAATTGTTTTTAATATAATCTCAGTATTTATCAAATTTTTTTATTATGATTCCATTATTTAATTATTATAATTCATCTCCTAAGAAATATCATGAATTTAATTATCCCTTTTTTTCATTTTATACCCATTTAATGGTATATTTTTTTCTCCTCATTGTAATATATGATAATTATTAAATGATTTTTTTGAAAATGTTACATTATTTCTCCTTTCAGTAAGAAATCTATGTCCATTAAAAACATTGTTTTTATAAAGATGTTTTAAAAAACGATTTACTATTATACAATGATGTTTGAATGAAATTTTTTGACATATTATACCCTGTAATTTTTTTTAAAAAAATAATTATATTTGTTTTCCAATCAAGGCACTTTTATAATATTTTTATAATGAAATGGGAATGCTCATCATTTATGGACATACCCACCATCATCACAATTATTTCTATGAAGATTCCATGGAAAGATTAAATATTTATTTTTAATGAATATTTATTTCTAAAATTATATATGTTTATTTATATTAAAGTAGTTTTTAATAAAAAATTCATAATTTTTTTATGTTTATAAATTGTTCTCAATTATTTTCAATGATTATTTTATATTTTTTCAAATGGTTATCTTCAATGAAAATTATTTCCATGATTTTCTGATTTCTATATATTTTTAAATGAAATTTTCTTGATAATGGTGTCCAAAATTATTTTACGACTTATTTTTAAATTTCTATTGTATTTTTCAATGAAAATTGTTTTCAAAATTTTTTCATGATTTTATTCTTAGTTATCATGGTGTTTTTAAAGAAAAAGGTTTTGAAATTATATTCTTTAATAATTTATAAGTTTTCATATATATTTTAAAATAAATTGATTTTAAAAATACATTAGGTTCTTTTCAGAGGGTAAAATAAATTTTTCTATGTAAAGGCATTAAATAAAATTTTATTTCTTTTTATATAATAAAAAAAAATTGAAATTTTTTTATTAAAATTATTTTTAATTAAATATTATTTTCCATATGAAATTAGCCATGTGATTATTCCAAATCATTCTCTCGCTATGATGAAAAAATATGATATATATTACTCTTTAATGGGGATATGATCCAATAATACAATTCATACTCTCTCTTGAATGGTTTAATATTTGTGAGGGAATGTTTATCTTAATATAATAAATTACTCTCTATTTGTGAGTGATTTTCTTAAAATAAAATATGTTATGTTGTTAATAAAATGTTTTTACATTCATTTAATATTTTTTAGGAATCAGATGATATAAACCATGTTTTATGCTTTTTTAAAAAATATTGGGGACAAAGCCTCATTTTATTAATTAAAAAACCATGTTTAATTATTAAAATGTATTTTTTCTATAAATAGTTTTTATCACATATTTCACACGTATTTTAAAATTACTATCTTACCCAAATGAATATTTAATTTGATAAAATTGTTTCCAGATTATTTATCATTATCATAATATTTTATAAATTCTTATATTTAATTTTTTACCCATATTAATAGTAACCCTGGTAAAATTTATCCCCTTGGTAAAGGGTAAATAAGGTTAATTACTACTAAAACTTTGTGTTATGGACATAATATTTCATCATAATTAATATTTTATGAAAAAACCCATCTATTATCATACTAACCTTCAATTTTATTAATTTAATGGATACCATTCCATGAAAATGACTAATATAATATTTAAATATATGAAAATTACAAACCTTCGCTCTGTTAGCTTAAAAATCTATTATGTCTTGACATACAAAAAAATTGGTGGAAAATTATAAATGTATATTTTTACAAGAAAAAAAATTATTTTTTGTAATTTAATTTATTTATATTTTATAAGTATTATATAATTACCTAACTACTTACACAACACATAAATAGATTTAACACAATTAAAAATAGAATAAAATAAATGGTTTTAAAATTTTAAAATTTATATAATTTTTGGGATTTATAGTGTTCCAAAATTTATATTGATTAATATGTTATATTTATTTTGATTTAAAATATTTTATTCAAATTCAATCTTATTCATTATAACTTTTAAGTCAAAAAATGAATTGTGTGAAAATTGACATTAATGATATTTTGTGGAAATAATATATTTATAAATTATTTAAAATGATTGAAATAATGATATAGAAATAATGGAATTATATATGGTCCCCAATTTCATCAATTTTTCATTTTTTTAGTCAATATATATCTTATTTTAAAAATTATAAACTCTTGAGAGGGAAAATGACATTATTTTAGTTAAGGTTAAAATAGGTTTACAAAGGGGTTAAACCAAAACATAAGGATTAAAATTACACATTATTCTATCGAAATGTGACTTGTTGATAATATTACAACCATTTCTTACCCAAGGGTTGAATATATGTCTATTTGGGACCATTTCCCTTGATAATGGTTTAATTATATTTTAAACATTGTTTAATTCCACCTGTGTCCTTTTTATTAAAGGACAAACCCTCATTTACTACCTCACCAAAAATTAAGCCAACTATTTGGAACATAACCTACCTAAATATCATATAAAATTATATATAAATATTTTTTAGGTTTAATTTTTTCTCAAAAACAAACCCTATGACCCTTAATAGGAGAGCTAAAGGATTTCCATGAATATTGATGTAATCACCTTAACCTATCACATTCTTTTTAATTCATAATAAACCTATTAAAAATAATTTATATTATTCATAAAATAAAAAATCATTAACATAAATTTAAAAAAATTTATTATGATTATTAAATAACATTTATTCAGTCTCTATCCCCCAAAATGGATGTGAATGTATTGCTTCTGTGTACAAATATCTAATAATCTCTATATGGTGATACATATAATTTCACATCAACATATTTTATAGATCATTATTTTGATTTTTTTAATGATTATATATGATAATAATTAAATAATTATACTATTTTAGTTATAATATCATATCAAACATTTTACCTTCCAAACTGTTGTAGAAAAGATATAGTCGCTCATGAGTATGTGGAGACTTCCACCTCCAAAAAGTGATGTGATTATCATTTTATTTTTGTTTTTCATAGATAATAATAAGGATTTTTTTAGGATTATATATTAAATATATAATATATAAAATAGTCTTCAAATTTTAATTGTTTTTGTTCATTCATTCATTTGGTCTGTTGAAAAATTAAAACATCTTTCATGCATATTCACTTTCTACCATCTCCATGATGATGTAATTCATTTTTCTAACTATAATTTTATGGATGACTATTAATATGTATATAATTAATATATATTATAATTATATCATTATTGACATTATATAGATTATTAAACCATGATCAATGTATATAGACTAAAACTTTTGAACCAAAACATACATGAAAAATGTGGGAGATATTAATTATAACAATGATTTTAATAAATAATCATTAATAAAATGGTGAAACAATACATAATTAAATAATATATGTTATGATATATATTAATATGGTTTCATAATAGATTTATAATAAACAAATAATTATTATACAGTTGGATCCAAGGTTTATTAACGAAGTCATACAAATGTGAAGTAGTTTTCAACACATATTTATTTTATATAGACACATTGCAAAGTCACCTCTTGTTTCTCTTACGTGGTGTGTATACCTCCAATTAATGTTCTTTATTATTATTTTTACAAAATTTATTAATGCATACCTATCCATCTATGGTTATTTATATCATGGTTCATACAATTCTAATTTTACCAAAGTGTTAATGTGTTTTATGTTATAATCTCATTATTTATCTTGATTGTTTATGATTAAGGTTAAAATGATGAATTATTATGATATTCCTATTAAAAACACATTAATTTTATAATCCTATAATATTTCATAAAAATCCATGCTATTATTTTCATTTTCCTAAATTTATCAATTGAAAGGATTATAAAATTTTAATGTAAAATCGACCTTATTTATATCTTTTGTCAGAAAATAGTTTTTATTCTTTATCAATTTTTTCTAAAAAAAATTAAAGAATATTTTTAATATTCAACCATGAATTTTTAAATGCATTTTTAATAATTATTTAATTCTTATAAAATTCTTTTAAAATGAATCTTCTAATCATTTTATGAATGGGGTACTTTTTTACTTTTTACAATTGAATAAATGAGATGTTTTTTATATTATATTGAATGAATAGAATTTATTCCCATCATGACTGGTCAATGATTTTTAGATTCCCTCAAATGTATAAATGGATATTTTTAATGAAATGGTGTACCATATTAATTTCAATAAAATTATATTGGAAAGAGGTGATTTAAAAATGTAAATGTTATTTTCCTCCTGAATATTTCAATGATCTTTTAGTGGTATTTATATTCATAAAATACAATAACCATTAATATCAGTTATTATTTTCTAGTGATAGGATCGAGTTATACAATACTTGTTCATTATATTGATTTTGTAATTTTATGATGAAAATATGTATATGAAACTAATTTCATTTTTACATATCATACTATGATGAAATGATGAAATTTTTGTGAAACATGTTTCTTTTCCTTGGGTTTTTCTATAATTAAATGGATAAATGATTATGAAACCCATTTATTTTCCATGGGTGATGATATGATGATTTTTTTATGAACCCCATTTATTTTTATTGGTTTATACATGATGAATATTTAATGATATTTTGGAATACATGTGTATGTTTTTCATATGTGTTATTTGGGACCTATATCTCCCTCTAATACATTGGATAAAAATGGATACTCAAGTGGTATATATGCCATGCATGAATTAGATTTCATTTCAAATTTTTATGTGTGGAACTTGTTCTATTCAATATTATTATTTGTGTTCTTAGTTTTCATATCCAAAACTCTATGTGAATACTTGATTTTAATATTAATAAGATTTTGTGAGTTCTTGGTTTTAATGGCCATATGTGTATGCAGTGACCTGATTTTCATGTTCCATAATATAATGTGTATATCGGGTTCCACATTCATAAGACTATTAAATGCCCATATTTAATTTTCTTATAATTATGAGTGTACTTGTTCATATATATACATGATAAAAATGTTATAATCATATTTTTATTCCATAAACTCGTGTATTACACCATAGATTATGTTATCATATCTCATGTTATTTGATTTTTATATGACTAATATCTTATATTTTTAAATTCATTATACCCTTGCTTAAGATTATGTACAATGATATGTATTGTATAAATTTTATATGTTGTTATTGTGTTCTCATACAAATTACGATCATGATATAGTCATGTGACCATTGATGTATCTCATCTTTACCCTTATGGAGCATATGAGATCACCCTTTCTTTTATCTTCTTATCCCCAGGTTAGGATAAAATTTATTATATATGATATGTCTATGAAAGGTTATAGTTATGAATAAATTGGCAGGATATGATTTAGATATCTTAAAATTTAGTTGTTTATGTATACAAGATTTAAATTATAATAAAACTATAAGATTATGTCACGTATCATTCTATAATTTATATAATATTCATATAATAAAATTCAATATCTATGTGTGGAAAGAACGTAATGGAATGGCCTTATACAAAAAAATATCTATTTTACGTATACTAAATTTTATTTATTTTATTCCCAAATAACTTTCCGGTTTATAGTATATAAGTAATAGTTCCTAAATCTTACATAACAAACCCATATATTTCAAAGTGGACACATATATTTTGTATCGATTTTTCCAAAAACCCTAACTGTTTAAAATAATTTTTTAGGGAAACAAATATGACATTAAACATGACTTATTCAAATCCCATATCATTCACGAAATGTTAAGAAAAAAATTTATATAATTTTAATGTCAACAAAAATATTATTAAGGGCATAAAAAGAAAGAAAACTATTAGTTCAATGATTATACAAAAAAACATGAATTAGATAAACATATCACTTTATTCATTCAACTTATGAAATAAATAATTTCATTATGAAAAAATTAACTTTTTATCCAAGGAATATTTTAAGACTCATTGAAATCATATATGAAAAATATAAGAAACATTTGAATCATTTTCATGTCAGTCTGTTATATGAAGTAATTGTCATGGTTACACATGGAATATCCATCATGATTATACATGGGGTAACCAAACATAGTTAAAATATAAATAATCATCATGGTTATACTTCGAATAACCATAATAATATATTTCCCTAATATTATAGTAGAAACTTAGTCGGTTAACATAGTCCCATATTTGGAAGAACATTAATTGTTTATTCCCATATTCACTTAAGAAAAACTTATTTGGTTAACTCCTTCACATTACACAATGAATTTTAGAGTTATAATGGGATTAACCACCATTGTTTTAAAACATAACTAATAGTCCTACAAAATAATCTCAAAAAACAATTATATAATATATAAAGTCTTGTATAATAAAATGTTTTTAAACCCATAGAAAAACATTTTTTGTTACTAATATATCCTTTTCCTTTAAACCAATATTTCTAAATCTAAAATTCTTAAAAAAATTGGAAATATGTTTTTTCTTTGAATAAAAAATTAATTAATACAGAGTAATAAAGTTGTTAAATAATGATTATGGCTGTAGGGAAAGTAATTTGTCACATACATGTTAGAAAAATGTTCTTTTTGTCTCTTATAATTATTGTTAAAATATTACATAAAAAGATTCCATTTAAAAACCATTTAAATAAATTCAAAAGATACATAAAATGTTCTTTATTATTCGTTTATGTTCATAAAATATATTAACAAAATATTTTAAAAAATATAGTCATCAAAGAAAAGTTTTGTTTTAAGGGGAACATTAAAAGATGTTTTTTAAATATGAATTTCCCTTATATTAATTATAACACATCACATACATCCTTTATATTAATTATTAATATAAATATGTTTATATTTAACTTTCAGTAAAACATTAATCAAGTTTTTTTATTCATTTTTTCACTTATTATGCTTTTATAACTACTACTCAATCAATTATGTTCACATCAAATATTTTTACAATATAAGATACATAAGTACAAAATAAGGTTGGTATGTTGTCTATGGGAAAAGAGGCCATTATTACAAGAAATAAAAAATTAATCAATATATATATTTCATTTTTATACATAAATTATACTTTTAAAACCAATATTTAATGATGGTTATGAAAAATGAACTATGATATAATCATGTAGATTGTAGGTCAAATGTACAAATGAGTGTATTTTCGATTTTTCAATAATATTTTTGGAACTAAGGCAGTATCAATTTTTTATTACATAACTATTATATAATAATAATTTTCAAATTATTTATTTAATTATATTTATATATATCATCCATGTTATGTGGTAATTAAAAATTAATAATATCACTTCGTGGAGGGGGTGATCCACACCTAGGCATGAACAATATTATAATATTTTAGTGAATAGAAATGTAAGATAACAAACCATATATTATATTTACATAATGATAATTATTTCATGATTATCATTTATAAACATTAATTAAACAATTATAACCATCTATGATTGGTGGTGATCGAAAATGAAATACAACAGTCCACAAGGTTGTAGTCTGTCGTACACATGATTGATGAATTCCTTTTAAAATTGATTGATATTGGAGAATTATATTGGTCATTATAATAAATTAATAACATATAATAATATATTGGTTATTGGATTTATTATTTTATCATTGTTGAAGAATATTTAATGATGTGTAAGAATATATAAAACTAAAAAATGCAGTTAAAAATGACACATATTCATTAGAAATTCTCATTTGCTTAATGTCTTAAGACTAATTAGATTGGTATTATGACCAAAATAATTCTTCAATAAAAAGGAGAGTTATTACATGAAGATAATATTGAATTAAATTCCATGGATAAATGACTTTTTATGTTTTAAGGAATGATAATATTTGATACCATTTTTTTAGAGAAGGGATGGGAACTTTGGAAATATATTAAAATTTTCATTTAATTTAAATTAATTTTGATTTTCAAATTACTAAAAATTTATAATATTTAAATATATTATGTGTATTATTATGAATTATCTAATGAATTTTTTTTTTGACATGTTTTATCAACTTTTTACCATTTTCATTTTATTAAACCCCTCATTAACCCTTTTGACGAGTACTATACTATTAAATATTTATACACATTAAGGGTTAATAATTTCACTAAAAGTTTTAAAAACCCCATAAAGAAGAAGTTTTTTCTGTAATAAACCATACCCAATTAATTATTATGAATAAATATTTTATAAAATTGTTAAATAATTTAGTAAAATATTATTTACTATTAAATTTCATTAATATAAACTTTAGAAATATTCACTTACAATAACATTAATAACATCAATATAACAAATAGATTGATTATAATTTATAAATTATTTTATAATATATAATTTTTATCTATGAAATTAAATTATTATATAAATTCATAATAATTATACTACTTTTATTTTTTTAACTCATTTATTTATATTTTCAATAATTGATTAATTATTGTGTATGTATTATGTTAGGATTTTGGGTAATTTTTTACTCACTAAATAATAAATTTAAATTATAAATATAAATCCAATATAATTCAAACTATTAATTAATACATAAAGAATCCTCTATTTATCTCCAAGTTAAAATTACTATATTTATTAAATAGTGTCTCATATCATTTACTTTTCTTCAAATAAAATATTATAATTTTAATAACCACATTCAAATTAAAAATGGAATTTTTTTCAAATTTTGGATGATTATGGATGATATAAAATCATCCAATACAATTAAGGTATGATTAATATTAATTATTGAGTCATTATCATTTTATTTTTAACCTTAACTAACTAATTTACCCTTTACCATGGCAACATATTTTATTAAGGTTACTATCGCTATTTTTTAAAAAATAAAAGGGACATATTTAATAATAATGGGAACATTTACTCAAAATATATAATTCATTTTTCAACATTTAAAACACATAAGTGGAATAATTTAATTTAAAATTAAACTGTATAGACACAATAATTTTTTTTAAATTATTAACTTTTATGTGTAAAATGTAATCATACTAGATTCAAGTATAAAAATAAATAAAGTACCATAATTGGATTATTTAAAATAAAAATATACTAAAGGATGTTTAAAAATAATCTAAAGGTAATTTTATATTACAAATACTTTAAAAGAAAATACAACATTCAATAAAAAACATCATTTTTCACTATCAATTAAAAAAAATTCAGAATGTTCTCAAAATATCATCTTTAGATAATTTTGTAAAGATTAAATAAAAAATATTTTTTAAAAAAAGTAAATTATTTAATTTGGATGTCGTTATTTATAATAAAAAAATATAATTTATAGAAAAAAAATTTGTTTAGAAATAATGCATTTAACATTGTTCAAGAATGTTTTATAATATGTTACAAAAAACTAATAAATATATGAAATTTTTTTATATCATAGTTAACTTGGATATTAAATTATTCCCCCATTTTAAGAAATGTTCCTCATATTTTTAACCACATAGTAAAAAAGTGTGTATTACATTCCATCATATCAGTTTAGAACTCCCATGTTCCTTCTATAACCACATGGTTTTTCTATCGAAAGATAACTTACTAATTTAACTTACCCCAAAAAACATGATCTATATGGTCATATATATATATATTGACACATAGTAAAGGTTATCTTAAAACATAACCACCTTAGGACTCAAAATATGAGATGAAACTAGCACAAACATTTTGAAATTTGAAACAAGTAAAACATTAAGTACTCAAGATAAACATAAAGTAAATTCCACAAGGTAAGAAACTGATTAACGTTTACCTAGGATTTCATATTGCCTATTTAACTATGTGCTTAAAATTCAAATTTTACCAAAATGATTAACTATTTTTGATGTTATACTTTAACAAAAACATGGTCACCTACCTCAAAAGAAAGATCATTTCCTCGACTATCTATAAAACCCTTCTTCCTACTCTGATACATCATTTAAGGATGTTGAATCATAATTACCTTATAAAATAATTCTTCCACCAAAACCATTCCAATCAAATTATTTTCACATAATTCATCCATAAAAATGGTTTTTTTCCACTTCCTAAATAATGCCAAAAATGGTGTCATCTGTATACTAGAATGAAAGTTGTTATTGTAAGAAAATTGTACTAATTAATGATATTGATCCCAAAATAGGCGGTAATCCATTTAATAGGATTTAATAAGGTATTACAAGGTTAATATTATTTTATTATAAATTATATTATATTAATCATGAATAGTTTTAAACATAATTTTTCAGTGTCTAATATATTCAGGTATCTGATCTAAAAAATATAAGTGAGCCTGGGTTCCCGAACATAAACAATGGAGAGTTTAAATCCATATATTTTTACTATATCCTCAATATAAATATGAGAAGTCTGATCTATTGACATTGTATCATTAATGGGTTGGAAATATATAGATTTAGTTAGTCTATCATCAATAACCAAAATCAAAATATTACCTCAAGATGTATCTAGAAATACAACTACAAAATCCATTGATACATTTTTCAATTTCATATAACAACATTGCCTTAAACATTACATAATCTTCAAATATAATTCAATAATTTATTTTCAATCAATTGATGATATTTTTGGACTAGTTTTTTACATAATTAATACATAAGTAATTTGTAACCAACACATTTAAGAAAACATGGCCACTTCTGATAAATAAAAATTTTCCCCACCATATAAAAAAAATTTAAATAAAAAATGATTTTACTTATTAAAAATATATTCAATACATTCAATTTTACATATTCCATTCCATTAAAAAACCATAAATCTTGTGAAAAAATGATTAAAAAATATAGGATGAGAACAAAAAATAAATTAAGGGATATAAAAAGAAATAAAAATGTTTTTCCAATAAAAAAACTAACACTCATTTAATAACTAAATTTATCTTCACATAGATTTTATAATATTGAATAAAAAATTTTAAATTAAAAACATACACTTTTTTTATCAAATTAACACATTATAAACCAATAATAATAAATTAAAAAAAACTTCTAGGAAACTTGGAGAATCACATCCGTAAAAAATTTTGAACCATGTCAGAAGTAAAAAAAATCTAGTAAATTTCATAGGTGAAAACTGTCGGTAACTCCCTTCGTATTTTCTTTTAATACAAGGAACATTACCCCATTTTTTGGTCTGCTATCTAGGCGAACCAGTCATTTATGCTATAACAGTCTCACATGATGCTAACTTGGTGAACTCTTAATTTGAACTATAATGGGATCACCCAACACTATCCGGGAACACCGATTTCAATGTATAATTCTCAAATACCATATCAGGAATAAAAAATTTTATGATATCACTTTATTGTCATTAAATATTTGAATTTTTTTTTACACTCATAAGAAAAATAATTCTCGATATCAAAATACCTTTCATTATTAAAGCCTATTTTTAATATCAAAATGACCTAATATTGAAATGCTTTTCTGCTTATTGAATACATAAAATCTTAAAAGGAATATTAGAATTAAAAAATGGTTATTTTGGTGGAATAAATCATTATCAGAATAAAAATTATATTTGATTATTTTTTTCCCGATCTTCAAAACGTTCCATATAAAAAAAATTCCCTTTCGAATTTTTAAAAAAAAGTTAATGTGACTTCAAATTTACATTGTAATTGTTTTAAGAAAATATACATTTTTTATAAAATAATTTAAATAAACATGGAGGTGTAAGAGAAAGGGATGGATGGAAAAACATTAAAAGTTGTTTTTTAAAGTTCCTTATCACTAGGGAAACTCTTTAATTTTAATCCCCCATAAAGAATAACTTTAAAAAATATTAAATTTTGTGTGTATAGATAAATTAATGATATAAAATTTCAAATGGTATGTATATACACCTTATATAAAAATAAATGTTCATAAAATAAAAATGCACCTCAATGAAAGGAAATTGATACAATTTCCTTCCCTTTAGTCTACCATGTAATGTGTGTCATTATATTCCATAATAAAAAACCTATGATAATTATTTACATTCATGAAATCATTTTTCAATTTTATAATTACATTTATTTCACTTATCACTATGTTATGTACAATTACATAAACCATTAATTTTATGTGAGATGTTTTTTTCATATTCATCTTTTGAGTCAAAATTGACTTTGGTAGGTTGACAATGCTCAAATATTTCATTATTTAAACATCGATAGAATAATAATCATGACATATTTATCTTATTTATACATCAATTATAATTTGATGAGCAGTCAAGAATGATTCTTCCATGAAATGATATATGTTACAATCATGAAGATGATAGGCCATACATATGTTTAAGTATCCTTTCCATTTTTTAATAATCATAATAGAATGAAGGTACGCAATATTTTATCATTAAATAATGATAATAATATCATATATAAGATATTAATTATTTTAATTTACATATATATATATATATTCCATGAATTTTGGGGATGAATATAGTTTCACATCACTTCATGAAGTCGGTAGACAACAACTTTACGAATGATGTTATCATTTATCAATGAGTAAAAAGGTAATAAATAATTTTATATATTAAAGTTAATTAATAAAAAATATGACATTAATATCATAATTATTCCTCTTATACCACAAATATTCATTAACATTACACTTATTACCTTACTATTAAATCATTACTCAAAACGAATCACATCACTTCATGAGATGCTAGTCTGTCATCCACACGAATGGCATTATCATATCCCATCCAGAATGGAATATAAAATTTTTTATATAATATAAAGACTATATAGGAATAATTATAGTATAAGTATAAGATATATTCATTTTATCTATCATCATACCTAAACTTAATAGGTTATAATGGAAAAATGAATGACATCTTCTCCTATGGTGGTTGTCTGCCGTACACTAGAATGATGATTTCCAAACGCATTTAGTGGAAGAGGAGAAGGTTTTAGGTTATTAAATAAACATAATTACATATCAGTATATATATAATACTAATTTTAAAATATAATCATGTCTTAAGAATAATTTATGGAGGTTGAAAAAGAAAATAACAAAAAATATCGTTAATGAATGGTATCTCTTCTTTGGGTAACATCTTATAGTTTTTACAAAAATCCTTTAATGGTCCAGATTATTACAAAAATAAGTCTTATAGAATGATATTAGGGAATTATATATGTTATATGGTCGTGTATTTTAATAACAATGGATTTTTTAATGTGTGAATAGAGTAGGAGAGAGGGTAACCTTATAGAAGTGTTGTGAGTGGCACACCGGTAATTTATCAAAAAAAATGAATTCCACCCATATTTTTTCAAGAAAAAAGGATCAAATAATATATCAATTTCTATAATATAAAGTTTAAGGTCTATAAATTTTCCCAAAAATTATTTTAGAAATGTTTAAATGTCATTTTACCAATTATATTTTAATTTTAACACCATGTGAATCCTTTTTTACCTTAACCATGGTAATTAATTTTTAATATTTTAAGTATTTATTTTATTAAAAAATAATGTTTAGATTAATATAAAATTTAAATTATCTTTAATAAAAATAAAAAATAAATTTTACAAAGTCCATTTCATAGAAGATGAAAAAAATTATTAAAATAAACCTAGAAACGTGATGAAAAATAGGGTTTTTAAAGAGAGTATTTTTTTAGCATAATAAGATTCTATACTAACTCTATGACTAACAAAAATAATTACCTTCATGTAAGTTGATATTTCATTATTTATAAAATATAAATATTAATCAAAATATTTCTCATTAAGGAGTATTTTAATTAATTAAAAAGAAGAAACATTATGCTTTTGAAAATAGTTATAAGAAAACCATCTTTTTATCCAAAAAACTATTTTATTTTAGAAACAAATATAATTTTTATTAAAATGAAATTAATTTGATTAAATTTAACTAAATAATACATATTTTAATTTTAATCAAATTCAAAACATATTAGGAATTGAAAATTACTTAGTTGATTAAAAATAAAGGAATATTTGTTTTTAAAAATCAATATTTGAACTATTCAGAAAAAATAAACATTTCTCGAGAAATCCTAAAATTTTACCATAGGTAAATTTTGATATTCTTGTTTAAAAAATTATATTCATATTTTCAATTTCAAATATTAAATTTAATAATTAATCATTTAAATAAAATCCATATACAAAATAATTTATTTAAAAATATTTCCTTTTTATTTAACAATTACATATGACATTTTTAACAAATATAACTATAAAAATAATATTAAAAAATTAAAAAATGATTTATTCTATAGTTAACTATTATTATTTTCATTTATCCCTTGTTTTATAAATTTCTCCTTTATAATTTTTTTCACTTATTAAATATTTGGGGATATCATTCCCTCATAGAATTTTTAGATTCTCATGCTTCCTCTTCAACCATATTTTTTTTCTGTAAAAACATAATCTAGTGAATCACATTATTTTGAAATACGTGTTCACTAAAATCATTAATATAGGTAGTTTTTTTCTTATCAGAATGGTTCTGTTCAAAATAAACTTCTTGTGGGCTCAAAACATGGGACGAATCTGGCACATATTTCAATAACATCAAAACATAAAATATATTTTGTTTCTAAGATAAACATAGAGGTTAGTCGACTTGGTAGGAAACTAATCCAAATTTACCTAGGTTTTCATATGGTACAATGAAACATGGTCATATCTTTTCCTTATTATCAAAAGTCCTGTCACATTCCCATATAGATTCATTGAGAAATATATGATCTCTTATCATGAAAGAAAGATAATTCCTCCAATTATCCACATTAATTTTATTCCTCCTATAGGATATCCTCACATTTTTTTGAATCAACATAACATTATCCAAAAATTACCCTAAAAAATTTGGACCATAAACTTCCTTTACCCTACATCATCCTAATGATATTGTATTTCACCTCTCTTTCCATATATTGCTTCAAATAGTTCCATCTATAAACTTGAATGAAAACTATTGTTCTATGAAAACTCAACCAAAATAGATGTTTATTCCAAAATCCATGGTAATCCATTAAAATTGAATGATACAAAAATTTCATGGTCCAAATATCCCAAATAGACTATCCAATGGATTGAGTACGTAATATGAACTAAAATTTAATTCAGTACATGACGACTTCTAAATTTTTTTCAAAAAAATAAATGTGAACCTTGGATCTTGGACTGATAAAATAGAGAGAAAAATTACATGCAACATTACTATATCCTATACATAAATTCAATAATGAAAATCTAAAGACATTATATCTAGAGAGGTATATAAATGGTATGATTTATTAATTCAATCTAGAATAATGCCAACCACATTATTATAATAATATTTCTTTTGAAATACTACAACAAAATCCATTAATATTACCCCCATTTATACTCCAACACTAGAAATGGTTTATGTATTCCCTTTGGTGACATTCATTCTTCTTTAAAATTGTTAAAATTAAAACACTTCATGGAAATGTCAGAAATATATCTTTTAATTTCATCCAAGTAGTAATACTCTAGAAGGTCTCTTTGTATCTTAGTGCTTCCAAGATGAATGGAAAATGTAGAACAATGAGCTTCACTCAACAAATCATTATTAAACTAGGAATCATAAATCACAAATAATCATTTTCCAAATCTTTAAATAGATTATATATCAATATTAAAATCATTCATCATAACCTTTTTAAATGATTTACCATTTCTTATAAATATTGATCCACCTTTTGAGATTTCTTAATTATTTATGACATTGTAGAACACCCCAAAACCCGAATGAAAATATTGGTTGTACCTGTATACAAAAAATCAATGACAAAATTTAAAAAAACATTAAATAATGTGTCATGTTCCAAATATAACATTATTAATGTATAATTATTCTTTTAACTCAAATCATCTTCAACTTTGTTTTATTTTCCAAAATTCTAATGAATCATGAAAATATAACAATTGGTCATTTCACATCATCTTCACTATCACTTTTTTAATTCTTTTAGAATGAATATATTAATTAAAATTTTATGATGAGTATATATTCAAAACTATACCCCATATAGAAGATGCCTCCAAATTTATAATTAAAAAACATAGATGCTAAATTCCAATCATGTTTAGGGTAATTTCACTAATGCAGTTTCATCTATTGTGAAGCATAAGAAGTTACATGATAATTATACTAAGTAAACAACAAATTCATTTTATTTAAGAATCATTGTAGATGTAAAATTCACCATTTCTAGAATAAAGGGAAAAAATAAATAATTCACCAATATTATTTTTAATTCATAAAAACTACCATCACATTAATTTTGTATATATTATTTTAACTCTTTTTCTAGTTAATTTAGTCAATGGAATAGAAAATTGAGAATCGCTTTAAAAAATAAATCATTAGTAACATGTTAATCCATGAAAACTATGAATAATAGTGATATTCTTGGATCTTGGAATTCCTCAGCTAATGTTATTAATAAGGGTCGACAGAAATTATATCTTTAGAAAAAATATGTCCAAAGAAATAATATTATTGAAACCAAAATCCACACATACTAAACTTACCATTGATATTTTTTTTTGTTTTAAAAAATATCCATATGTAACTATAATTTTCCTCATGGCTTGTAGAATATAAAAAAAATTAATCAATAATCACAACTACCTAATTTTCCATCAACTCATGACGAAATCTATTCATAAGGTTGAAAAATACAGCAAGTTCATTTGAAAACCCCTTAGCATAAACAAAAACTCAAAGTGACCACAGATAGTCTAAAATGATGTCTTCATAATATCATCTTCCTTCACATTCAACTAATGGTTCAACAATATTAGTTTAACCTTCAAAAAATAATGAGTTTTCAGGAGCTAAACACACAAATCATCACTATGATTTAAAGTACACTTATTTTTAAAAGTGATGTTATTAAAGTATAAAAAATAAATTCCAAGTTGCATTGAACCATATTTATTTAAAACAAACAAAACAACATCACCCCAAAGTGAATTATGGTTCAAATGAATCTATTATATAAAAAATCTTGAAATTTATTTTTCAAATTAAATAGATTCAATTGATCCATATAATTTGGGGGTTTGGAAATTGGATTTTCACTAGGAAATATGTAAATTGAAAACACAACATCATAATAATTAATAACACTAGTAAAATCATAAAAACAATATACATCATTGTATTGATTTACAACTATAACATCACCAATTTGAATAGTTTCATTTCTTAAACAATATGTGTTGGTTAAATTTCACTGCCACTTCCAATAAATTTGTCATATTCATGATAAGTTAACAAATGAATCAAATCATTGAACAAAACATTATTAGATCTGAAATATATTACAAAATAATAATAAAAATCTAATCCATACCAAGAATGAAATCGAACTATATTATTGTAATATCAATAATATATTCAAGAAATACCTTTAAAATGATAACAGTATGAAGATCCCTATTGCGACTGATTTAATATTTCTACCTTTAGTTTTGATCAAAATTTTTATCTTCTATTAATGTGGTTATATTCCGATTTTACTACATATTTCTCATAAATTATAGAACATGATGATTCAGATTTGAACATGGTATTGGCATAAATATAACACACAATTAAAATACATACCACAACTTTATTTAGTAGTCCAATGTAAACTGTAGTCTTAGAAAAAATATATGCTACACCAATCTATTTTAAAATATTATTATGTCTATCCTGGGAAATTAACATGGGACACATTTTAGCATAACATCCCAAAATCATTACAACTAAAACACAACAATGGATGGCTATCATTTATCCCATTCTTTGGTTTTTTTGGACTCTTTAATTTATATTGACAAAAACTATGGCCAAACTGACCAAACTGAAAACATATACCAGATATAATGGTACATTCCATGAAAATTATTTTCCCACACTAGGAAAATGATGGGGGATTACCACCGAACATCTTAGATTTTTTCTTCTCTATTTCTAACAACCATGACATTTTCAAATTATTTTTTTCTCAATGAACATTAATTTTTGAAAAGTCCCTCTCAACATTCACATGACAACAAACCTCTTTATCATAACATTAAATTGTTCATGTGGCCAATGATCTTAGGAATGTTTGTTTCAACCCTAAGTTAAATTGATTATTATTTTTTATTAATTTCCTGAAAGAAATATGGCGCAAGACATTCCAATATTTTGAATTTTTCATCATATGAATCTATAAAATCATCAAATTTTCGTCAATTGTAAGAATTTTTTTCTACATGGAGTTGAGAAAACTTATGGAAATATACATCAACTAAAATATCATTTAATTATCCCTCTTCAATGTAATCAATATCACCATTCTCTATGGTGTTTTTAACCATGTACATAGATCTTGCATATTTTCCTTCATAACGATAAATGAAAAGATATTCAATAATACATTTAGAATATCCTAAAACAACAAATATAATCTCTTGGGAATTAATATATCTTTAAACTAACATGTGATAATAATATTCACTAATAATATTTGGGATATTTTCTAATAAAATTCTCTACTACTGACATGTCCCTTCCTGGATGATCGAATTCCACGCTAGCATATATAACACCACATTTAATAGATATTGTCTTCAAATATATCACTAAAAAATGCCTTTATTCCAATTCAAACAATATAAGGATTCAAATTTGAAAGGATATTTTACCCTTGGTTTCTTCGCACTACATATTCCTTATTTACACAATGGAAAACCAAACTGGAAATAAATAGCTTAGATAAATAATCATCGTAATATTTAATTATATAGTATTTCATCTTATCTATTCAGTAAAATATTTCAAGGGAATGATATTATAACTATCCTAAAATATAAATTTATTTAAACTGACATCTAAATCCAACTATATAGAATATTACTTAAAAATTAATTGATATAGAGTTTTATAACAAGAATTCAAATTATTTTATTTGAGATTATTTTTAGCTATATATTTTTTGATAAATATTCCATTTCTATACATAACCAAACTATTTAATAAAAAAGTGAGACTACTTATTAGTATCAATTTTTACTTCTATTTAATAATTTTAGAACAAAATATTAAAACATTTCATAAAAAATAATTAATGACTATTAACCTGACCACTAATTTTCCCTTACACATCCAAAATTACTATGAAAAGCACTGTTAAAATGTGTGATGATCGCAAAAATAAAAATATGAGATATTAAAAGAAAGAAAATTGTTAGTATCATGAAAACATTAAATTTTTATTAGCCCTGTCCTTTATATTCATTATTTAATGATCATATGAAAAAAAAATATTTTTACGTGATAAAAATAAAAAATTATTTATCAATAGATGACTTTAAAACTCATAGCATGTAATTGAATATAACATTCAGTAATATAATGAATCACATTATAAACCCACTTTAAACCATTGATAGATGAAACTTGAGAATACTTAAATCTATTTGAGAAACCATTTGGTTACTCTCCCTTTCATTCCTATTAAGAAAAGGAACATTGCCTAATGACTTGGAGTTCTATCTGAGTTCACCAGTCGTTTAGGCTATACCAAGCTCACCCGACACTATCTTAGATCACCGATCATATAATATATAAGATATTCATCTAGTGTTATGTGGATGCACTTATTTCTCCTGTATAATTTTTATGTAGAATTTAATTTATAAAACATTTTTATTTCTTCACTTTTATATAGTAAAACATTGGAAAATGTCTTTTTAACACATAAGAAAATCACTTTTTCATAACGAAGTATCCATTTATTTTAAAACCCAATTTCAATATAAAAATTCCCAAAAATCAAAAAGGGGTTTTTTTCGAAGAATACCTAAAATCGTTCAATGGAATCTAGAAAAAAATAAAGATATATATGATGAAAAAATTTATTATCCCCATAACATTAAAATATTACATTCTTTTTGGAATTTATCATAATGTTCTATATAAAACACTTTAAGATATTTCAATTTCAAACCATTGAAAAATATAAATTTAAAAAAGAAAATATAATTTAAAAATAATTTATTTCCACATTTAAAATTTCATAAAATAATTTAAAAAAATACATGGAAAAGAAGGAGTTGAAAGGAAAACATTAAAAGGTGTTTTAAGTATAATTCAATTTTCACTTAGGAAAATCAGCAATTCTAATCCTCCTAAAATTATAACATTAATCAAAACACTAAATTTTTTAATAGTAGATATATTCATGTTATAAAATGTTTATGTGAATTTATACTCACCTAATAAAATAATAAAGTCTCAAAATAATAAAATCTACCTCAATGAATGGAAATTGAGATGAAGTCCCTTACATTGAGTCTGATATCTCATCACTATCATTATCTTCCTAAATAATATAAATATGTTAATTATTTACATTATTGGTAAAGAAAATTCATGTTTATTATTGTTTTTTCTTCACTTAATATCATGTTCTATAAAATTACATAGTCAATTAAGTTTTTATTTGTTGTTTTGACCATATTTGGATCACGTGTCAAAAATGTCTTTCGTAGGATGATTATGGTAAAAGTTATAATTATTTAAAAATATCTAGAATTATAATAAAGAAAAATATATCATATTTATTCATTAATTTAATATTTAACACTAATAAGGTATAATGGTTTTGAAAATGAATTATGTTACAATCATGGAGATTGTTGGTCGTACGTACGCTTGAATAACGTTTCAATTTTTCAATGTTCATTATGAAATGGGCATATGTACTATTATATCATTATATAATGACCATAATATAAAATATTCCATATTAATTCTTTATATATACTAATATATATCATCCATGTGGTGTGATTATGAAAATAGATTCTCATCCCTTCATTAAGGTGTTAGTCCACACATTCATGAATGACGTTATCATTACATAGTGAGTGAAAATGTATAAAAAAATTTATATATTATATTTTTAATATTATAAATATTTAATTAATATAATTATTATGGTATTTTTATCGAAAATATAAATTATATTTTTACTTATTACCTTCAATTTAAATAATCAATCAAAATGAATCACATTTCCTCATGAGGTGGCAAATAACAGTACACACGAACGATGTGGTCGTATCCCATGTGATATGTAATGAAAAGGGGTATATATTACATAATGGAATAAAAATGTATAATTTGTTTTATAAATATAAAATATATACATTATGTATAATATAATACCCTATCATGAGAGGTGTCAATGGAAAAAGTAATGACATCCGTTCATGAGGGAGTAGATCGCTCTACAGCAAATGGTTATTTCATAACCAATTTTATGGAAGAGGATAAGGTTTTAGGTTTTTATATTAATGTAATAAAACAAAAAAATATAAATGATAATGTGTATTTTATTTAATAAATTATTAAGAATAATTTAAGGACGTGTAGGAAGAAATAAAATTAAAAACACTCATTCAAGATTGTAACCTCTTTTTCGGGTATCATCCTTGGGTTTATATAAATGTCTTTAATTGGTGGGATTAATGAAAAAATAAGTATTCTTGGATGATAGGAGTTATGTAGAGAAATTATTTTAGTAGTTAATTTATAAAAAAATGGGGTTCATGTTCTAAATAGAGGATGAGAGGGGTGGCCTTTTATAAGTTGGGTGAGTGGAACACTTATAATTTTTGAATATAATGATTTCCATGGAAATATATTTCATGAAACAAGGATTATATAAGGTATAAATAAATAAAAAATAATGTTTAGGATTAAAATATTTACATAAATCTTATTTTGGGAAATTTTTATGTTATTTTAATCCATATTAATTTATTGTAACCCACTATAAATCCATTTTACCTAATCGTGGTAATTCATTTTTAATATTTTCATTATTCATTTTGGTCAAATAATAAGTTCAAATTTTTTTAAAATATAACATATTATTAATATTAGCAATACTTAATCTGTTTTACCAAATTTAATTCACATTAGGGGAAAAATGCAATTTAGAACAAAACCTACAAACACAATGAAATGGCTGGTTTTCATATAGAGTGTGTTTCTTTAAAAATGATTCTATTTTAACACTATGACTAATATTAATGATTTAATGAAAAATAAATAAATTATTATTATTTATAATCTATATATTTTACTAAAAACTTTCCTTATTTGTCAATTTTTTAATTAATTATATTGGATACACATTATTAATTTTAAAATACATTTTAGAAAGACAATTTTTAATCCCCCAAAAAGAACATATCAAAATATAAAATAAAATGTTGAATGAAAAGTAATTAAGAGGATTAAAAAAACAAAATAATACTTATGTTACATGAAATAATATTAAAAAAATAATGGTATGTTTTAAATTATTTTTTATTTGAAAAGGAAAGAGGTTTTTTCATAAATCATTATTTTCAATATTCAACAAAAAATTAATATTTTTTAAAAATCTAAAAATCACACAAAGGTAAATTTAGATAATATAATTTTAAAAATAATATAAATATTTTCAAATTCAAAGTCTAAAATATTGAAATTAATCTTTTCATTGAACCTCTTATAATAATATAGTTTCGTTCAAAGTATTTCATTCTTCAATTAAAAACTGAATAATATTTTTATAACTATTATAACATATAATTCATATAATTAAATATGTAAATTGTTTATTCAATCATTAAATGGGTTTTTATATATCCACTTTGATACAATATTATACTGAATTACACCCTTTGGTAATATTCATCTTTCCTTAAATTGTTGAAATGACAATCATTTCATGGAAAAAACTAATTATCTATTTTCAATGCATACATCCAAAAATACACATGAAGGACTCTGTATATATTATTACATCCAAGATGAATGGAAAATTGGTAACATTTTTATTCACATAAAAATTTTCTCTTTAATCGAGAATAACAATGCATACATAATCTCATTACAGACCAAGAAAATCATTATAAAAAATAAATTTATGTAACATTAAAATATTAACCAATTATATATTTTCTTCTTACTCATGGTCTTCCATGTTTGATTTCAAAATTCTATTTGAAAAATAAAACTATATTGAAATATGAATCAAAATAAAGGAATTTCCTAAATCCACACCTTCATTCCCAAAATTCATCATTTCATTGACTAAAGTTTCAGGTTAAAAACGCAACATGGTTAATAGACTATTAATTTTTTTACTCAAATAATCAAATACTTCATTTTATTTTCCCTGATGATAATGAATGCATCATTCATAATCCTTTATAAATTCTAGATATTTGTATCTTGTTCAACTATTTCTGGGTGAATATGTACTTCAAACATTTATGATCAGTATATATTACCCATATTACTTAATATAAATGAGTAACACCCAGTGTTTTTATTTATATTTTTTTATCAAATGAATTAATATTCATTTATCATTTACATTAAATAAGTCGAAAATTCCTTTAACATAGTACCAAATTTTTGTATGCTATATAAAATAATGAACCTTAGTATAGTATATGCTACACTAACTTAGTGTATGTTACATGAAACCCTGACTGGGTGTACATTACACAGATCACTAAGTTTCTACGAAACATCATTTTAATTGTTATAATTATTTAAATGATATAATTATAACATAGCTGTGAAAACATAGTAATATTAAATGTAATAAGTAATATTAATATATTGTTCATAATGGTTTTATATAAATAATACACATTGAATATGAATGATATATTTTTTGGTGAAGTCCTTATATATTTAAATATACTATTTTCTAAAATAAACTACATTTCATGTTCTTATGTGGAAATAATAAAAGTAATTATAAATATTATAGAAAATTAATATTATAATTAAAAGTTAAATTTTTAATATATAATGTCTATATTATCTTAGGAGGAGTTTTTGGTATAATTATAGAAAACATTATTTTTTGTTGAATAGTGAAAAATACTGAATTTTTATTCAAAACATAGTTTTGATATATTTTATTTATAAGGATAATTTATATTTTAAATTGATTTGAAATTTTAATATTATATTTATTGTATCAATTAATCTAATTTAGTTAATTTGAACCAATTTCACATTGAAATTGAATATATAAACATAGAAAAACATTTCATCATTTTCCTTAAAAACACATACCATTATCCTATCCCCGAGATTAATTTTAAATAAATTTATTCTACATATATGAAAGGATTTTTTTCAAAGAGATTCCATATTTGGAATAAAAATAATTTTTAATATCTAATATGTATAAATTAGTTTTGGATTGAAAATATTACTAAATGTAATTAAAATTAATTAAATATTTTAAAGAAAAAAATTAGCATCACTAAGTAATCCACCTTAAATTTAATACCAAAAACATCATTGAAACTTGTCAGAGAGCCATTTTATAGATATATTTAGACCATATATTCCATTTTCTCGACTTTTTTCCATTATTGGATCCACCTGACATGTGAAAAACAAGTATGGAGTTCTTTTATCAAAATATTACAAGAGTGCCCCTCCACTATAAAAAGGTCACCTCTCCTCCCATATCCTCACACCTATCAGGACCATTGGCTTGCCCAAAATATGCTCAAATAATACCCTGAAATCCCCCTACTATTTTTATCATAAATTTGTACATAAATTCTTCCAAGAAAGCCTTTTCGTTGCAAACCAAATGCAGTTAACCGATTAAGAGGTAACACCCTTTCTCAAGGTCCCTTATTTTATTTTCATTCTCCACCACCTCAATTAATACTATTCTAAGAATATACAACAACAATAGTGTCAAATATATAATTATATATTGTTATGATAATTTTTATACCAACAATTACACACACATCCATCTAATTGGTAACTAACATAATGTTTATGTGTACGACCAAATATCGCCTCATGAAATTCAGATTGTTCAGTTATCCTATACTGCCTCTCGTGGTGGAAATTATCATGGAAAATCTATTTTTATATGTTATATGTTATATTTATTTTGTATTGAATCATATATAATACTTTGAACATGAATATATTTATACCTTCCATTTCATGTAAATATGATAATTTTTTCTCAGGAAGTGTGGAATACTTTCCCCTCAAAAAGATTTGATTCGTTTGGATACTAAATGGACATTATTAATGATGAGCTTAGTGAAATTATTTTATATGTTTTATATAATAACGATAATATAATTTTGATATATATATTCATATATATTATATATTTCATTTACTTTCATTTCTATATACATCAATAAAACAGAGGAAGTGTTCATGCGTACATATAGCCAACCGTCTCCATTAAGGGTGTATTCTATACTTATACTTATATATTATAATGATTATTAAAATAAAAATATAATGAATATAAATTGTTTATATATCCTATTTTACATTACTTAAATCATGATATAATTATATGGACAAAAGATATAATAAATTAAGTGACATGCGAATAACAAATGAGATATTACTCGAAAAGAAAACTTAACATAGAATTATTAACAAGCAGGTAATATAAAGTCATAATAAATCCATATATAATATTATATATAAGAATATGGTGATGTGATTTATATATATAATAAATTTAAATATATTATACTTGATGTTTGTTCGAGTATGGTGAGAGTCAATACACAAGGTATGTCAATCTCATATCACTTCTTATATCTTTGAAATACATTCCATAATCACCAAAATATTATATTTTATGGTTTATATAATACCAATGAATGTATTTTATTATTATTGTTATTATTATTAAATTTATTTGTATTTAAATGTTGACTCTAGGATATTTTTTCATGTGATTTTTGTTTCTATAGTTTCCAAATCAGTAAGACATTTTGTCTAAATTTTCTTTCTTAAGAAATATATTTTATTAAGCCCCAACATTGTTTTTTTATATGTCTTTGAAATTTTATATCATGAATTTATTTTTTCCTGAAATTTTAATCTTTATTTAATTCCATTTTCTTACATTGAGAGTATTATCCCCTGAAACAAATTTTAAAATGTTTTTTGAAACAATATCATAACTTTTTTGAAATAGTTAATGATTATGCTTCCATTGAAGAATTATTATGATTCATCTCATATAAAACCTCATGACTTTTGTCCTTATATTTTTATTAATGATATATCCATGTACAAGTACCATTTTCAACTCTTTAGTGCTTAATATGATTAACAAAATGTTTCTATGAAAAGTATAATTGTATCTCACTCTTCATTCAGAAATCAATTTTATTTCATAATCCATGATTTAAAAAATTATTTTCAAGGAATATGGATTTAAAAAATTGTTTTATGGTTTCCAAACATTCTATTTTATTATTTCAAAACTATTGTCAATGTAAAAGTTTTTTCAAAAATCTTATTTTATAAAATTTATTTTTTCAAAGGAGAATGATATTTTCTTTGAGAAATGTTTCAAAATGGTATTTCAAAACTATTTATTATATAATATGACATAACTTGTTGTTAATAAATCATTTTTGGGTAAATTATTTAATAATTTAATTCATATTATCTCTTTTAATGATATATGTTATGATGGCATGATATTTATGAAACTCGTTTCTCTTCTGCAATTTATATGTTTCTAAAACTTTTTACTATTTCATGGGTAATATTCATATGAAAATCACTTCCTTTAATGGTGTATGATATGATTGAAAGACTATGAATGATGCATAATTTCACATGTTATGATATTATAAAATTTTTAGGAATCCAATTTCATTTCATCCATTATGATAAAATTATTTATAAATTTGTGGCACATGTATTTATGATTTTCTTATGAGATTGGTGTGTCCTATATCTATATCAAATGCATTGGGTAAATATTTATATCTCATGATATATACATAGTTGTAATGTAAAATGAATTTAGTTAAGTATTATAGGGCAGGAAAGAGTTGTTAACTTAGTAGAGTACAATTGCGATGGAATGGGGTGTGAACCGAGTTCAGTAAATGACATATTCCACAATGATTTCCTTAGAAGAGATGAATTAAATACAATAAAAATAATTATATATAATTATGCATATACCACACTTCCATTTATTATTACTATGTTATGATTTCATGGATTATGTTATTTCATTCCTTATGATTCTTTTCTTACGACCATCCATGGTATATGTCATGATTCATGTTTTTTATCTTTGATATACTGGGTATGATCTTCTATTTTCATGATCATGTTCTAATACCATTATTCTTAATACCAGGTTTAAATATATCTGCTTTTTACACTTAATGATAATCTGAGATCGAACTTTCTTATCTTTCCTTAACCCCAGGTTATGAAGATACATATTATGTTATATGTGTCTAAGAATGGTGTTAGTCAAGAAGAACTAGGTATGAGATAATATAGCTCATTTATGAATGATTGTTTATGTTTTCATGATTACAAATGAACTAGACTAATATGGTCTTTTATGGATTCTTTGTGTAATGTATTAAGTAATCCATAAAAGTGATTAAATTTTAATATATGAAAATAGATGGTCTCTACAAAATTATTTCTCAAAATTTTTAAAGAAAACTCACCAAATTCGTGTTCGAGGTCATGTGTAGGATAATTTTTATCATGTAGTTTTATTTGACCTAAGGCATAAAAAATTACATTAACATTATCAATCTATAAACAACCATATCCATTTAATGAAACATCGTTGTATATAACAAATTCACCATTTTTGGAATATATAGCGAAGATGGTATCATTCACCAATCTTCATTTTATTCCTTAGATATATTATTGAATTTATTTTTTAAAAATGAAACTAACTCAATTTTGATTTACCATAGTTAGTGGGATAGATAACTATGAAATTTTTTCAATAAACAGCTGATAATAGACTTCTAATCAGAGAAAACTACCAATATGAATTAGAATTATACATTTTCATACCATTTATCAACCCTCTTAGTTTTACTAGGATAAAAAATTGTGTGATGTTTCTTTATGTTGTTTCTAAGGAATGAGATATTCTACAACAAAAAATCAAAATTTATAAATTTTTTATATAACATCATTTTCATACAAGTTTTTTAGAAAATTCATTAAATTTTTATTCATGATCCATGTAACTTTTAGAATAAATTAATAATTCATTAATTAAAAAACAAAAAAGTATCTAAATATTCATAGAAATATTTATCATATCAACCATCATATTATATAGGAAATTTTTAGACCAAAAGGGAATTAACATATAATAATAATACTAATATCAATTCTGAAATGTTGTTTTTTAAATTTCATCCTCCTTCACTGTTAGCTAAAAGTACCCAAAATATAGGTGAACCTTAAAAAAATATATCATTTATAAAATCAAACAAATCATTAATATGTTGAAACATATTTTTATTATTAATGTTAATTTCCTTATAATCTCAATAATAAATGAAAATACTCATAGAAAAATAATTTTTTTTGAAAAAAATAGTGTCACCCAATGGTGAAGTGTTAGGAATAATTAAACATTTTTCCAGGAAATAATATGAACAATAATTCAATTCCATGTGTTGAATCTAATATATTCAATAAGGGGTTTCTTAATTTTCTTATCATTAAGAAGTATTTCAATAGTAATTTCAACATCTTGATCAAGGAAAAAAACTGGGAAACTCATCAGAAAAACAATCATGTGCAGTTTCACTATTGGTAAATCATTAATATGAATAGTTGAATAATTTAAAAAAATATTTTAATTGTAAAATTAGATTTAATATTTTTATGGTGAATCAAATTCTTTATATGTGTTCAAAGGTATGGATCCATTATTAATTAAAATGATAAAATCTTTCTGAAGAATAACATCTTTTTCTCTATAATATATCTTAGCAGGGTAATTATATATTTATTTTATACCCCAAATAAAATAATACTAGAATGTTGGAAATTCAATAAGTTTTATAGGTACAATACTAAAAATAAATGAAAAAAAATTATTGCAATTTATTTTTTCCTTAATACATCCCATATATTTGTTTAAAAAAGTATGTATTTATTTTTTGAGCTGGAATTTCTAACTCATCGAAAAAATTTTTAAAAATAAAAGAGTGGGTAGACCACGAATCAAAAAATATATTTTAAAATATGGATATTCACGAAAGTAACTTCATAACATGTATTTTTATGGCCCAACAACTTCTAATGTTATTTAAAATAATTTCACCACCCCATTCTACTTATTGTTTGACTTCTTTGCATCATTTGGGTTCTGATTCAGACATGAATCTTCATAATTATACATCTCATTAAATTTTAAATACATTACTTAAAATCAATCTAAATTATATTCACCATTAAAAAGATAATTTTCATGGTAATTACGAGCCATATTCCAAATATTATGACATTTGAATCACTTAACAGTTCTAATAATGTATTTCCTTGTTTTATTTTTACATCCAATCTCACAAACTAAAAACTTTATTTTCATACAATTAGTTATAATACATCCATTATTCTCCTTTTCCTACCACATAATCCACTTTTTATTTTAGTTTTTGATGTAAACATCTCAATCAAAAACTCATTAGAACAACCAAAAAATGTCACAAAATATTTAATTTCACTTGAATCTAATTCCTATTGTTATCATCGGTTCAATCCTGAGTAAAAAATTAGTTTAATCTATCAATATCTAAAAAAATTGTGTCTCATTCCATTAAAATTATAGTGAATTTCTCTTCATAAATAGCCCTTTAATCTTCCTCTTCTGGTTTCAATTCCTTGAATTTATTTTACTTTCTATATCAAAATTATGTAGGTAAATATTTCCCAAATAAAATTTTCTTAAATTCATCCCCTACCAAGGAATAAATTTCACCTCATTCCATGATATTAATTACCATTTAACATAATTGGTAAACTTCACCATGGAAATGATAAATTAACGGACATACATTTTTATTATTGAAACATCCGATGAAAAAAAATATATTTTCAGGGGATTTAATCTATCAATAAACTACCCTTGGGTTAGAAGATCCTATGCATACTGAATGATTTTGTTTTAAATAAGTATTTATTGTAATAATATTCCATTTTTTTATATCTAGTATCTTTATTACATATATACCATCATTATTTATTCTCTATGTCAACTGGTCTATCATGGTAGAAAACTACCCAATTCGAGATCCAACCAATCATCATTTGTGAGTCTAAAGGATATCACCCCATGGTTCTTTCTTATTACATCATCTATATTCCCTATATGTAATACCATTTTGGGGAAAAAATATTTTATATAAAGAAACATGGTAATCATAAAATTATATATCATCTCAATTTAACCATTAAGTAAAATCTCCTATGGGTAATCAATTTACATTATCCTAACCACAGAAGTTAGACCAAAATTTCCAAGACCATAACTGTAGGGACCTGGACTTAAATGTTTCGTTACCTAGATTTGTTAGACTAAATTCCATTTCTCATATTCCCAAATATATTTATGATTTTTAGTTTTAAAGAGTTAAATCATAATAATTACATAAAAAACCTATATTTTACAATGTAGGAACTTAAATTTAGAATTAATTTATCCTAATAAAAAATTAAAATGATTTTTTTTATGAAAACCCATTATGAATTTAAAATTATCTTCTTATTTTCCTGCAGATATATTTAAACCCTATCAAAGATAATTTGAAACATGCGACAACCAAAAAATACTATGTAAAGTGCTGAAATAGAAATAATTTTTTTATTCTATTGAAAAACATGAAAACCAATAAAATACATACCATTATCAAACAATAATTTCATAATATGAAATAAATAATTTCAATATAAAAAGCACACTTATTTATAAATCCAAAAATTTAAAACCCATTGTAAGCATAGATAAAACGTATAGACAATGAGGAAATCATTTTCATATCACTCTTACAAATTCTGCATCTTTTTCTATGGCACATAGAATAAACATCATGGTTATAGATGGAGTAACCATCACATAAACACATAAAATAGTTATCATGTTTATACATGGAATAACCATTTTATTATATTCAAATATTTTCTTAGGAGAAACCTTATTAGTTATCTCCATCCCATATTTGGAATAAACTCTCCAATATATTCTCATATTCTCTTAGGAGAAACATAAAAACTTAACTCCTTCTATTTATATAACGAATTGGAAATCTATAAAGGGATAACCTTCCCTTTATTTATAACAAAATACCCCATCATAATTAATAATTCCCACCAACCATAAAATAAAAACTAAAATATTTCATAATAAAACCATCATTTCACCCATATGAAATTATTCTCACATATTAATATATCCCTTTCCTATAAAATCAATGTTATAAAACAAAAATTTACAAAATAAAATAAATATGGTATTTTATATGCATAAAAAATAAAAAATTTAAAATTAATATAGACATAAAATAATAGTTAGAGAATCTAGAAAGTTCATTTATCCATATATGTTAAAATATAACATTCCTTTTATCTTTTTTAAATAGTGTAATGACATTTTATGAAATGATTCATTTACAAAATATCAGATAAAATGTGAAAGGATACATAATATTTCCGTTATAATTATTTTATGTGAATATAAATACATCCATAAAATAATTTTAAAAATATTAACCTGATTTTTTTTTGTTTTAAGTGAATCATTAAAAATGGATTTTTTACAAAAGAATGTCCCTTATCTAGAGTCTAAAGAAGCATGTAGGTCATTTATATTACATAATAATAAACATATATTCATTATTCAATTTCACATGAACATTTTTCTTCTTTATTATTCCTTTTATCTCACTTATTACCATGTTATAAAAAGTATGTAACAATTTCTGTTCATGTTGGATCCTTTAACGATATTCAGTTCATATGTCCAAAAACATCATTGGTAAATTGACTATTCAAAATGAGGATAATATTCCATCATATATCGAGTAATAATAATTAAATAATTATAATTTTTATTCAAAAACAATACTTTCAAATCCAATCATGAAATATAATTCTGATAAATGTAGTATGTTGGAGTTATAAAGACAACAAGATGTATGTACTAATGAGTATCGATTCCATTTTTCAATGACCATTATAGAGAGAGGGTAATATCATTTTTTTCATTCAATAATTATTATTATATCATAAATAACATATATTTTAATTAATTATTATTATTCAATTCATGCATGTGATGTTTTTATGAAAAATGAATCTCATCACTTCGTAAAGGAGGTAGTCCAAATCTACTAATAAAAGATATTATCACATTTTAGTTAATTAAATGTGAAGAAATAAAATGATATATTATATTTTCTTAATTAAAATATGTCATTAATATCCTCTATAAACATAAATCCCATCATTATAACCATTTGTGAGTGGTTGTGATGAAAAACGAATTACATTGGACAAAGAGGGGGTAGTCTGTCGTACACACAAAAGATAAATTATTTTCCCAATTGATGAATGTTGGATATGGGTAAACAATATTATATTAATATAATAAAAAATAAGTATATATATTATACTTTTTTCTTATTTTCACATGGTTGTAATATATTTTAATGAATTTTAAGAAGAAATAATACTACAAAATGTGGTAAAAACTATAGCTACTTGTTTAGAATGTCACCTTTGATTAATAACTAACGAACTCTAGGATTAGTATTATTTACAAAGTAATTACTCTAGATATTGGGATGTGAATATAGGGAGGTATTTGGTTAGTTATTTTCTGTAATAAATGATTTTTAATTTTTTTGGAATGAGAAGAAGTGGTTCCCATTTAGAATAAGGATTATAATATAAATTTAATATAAATTTATTTTTATTTAAAAATATATTTAAAAATATATTAATAGAATATAAATGATATTTATATGAAAAAATATAATAAAATAAATTTTGGAAAAGATTAGATCACATTTATATCCTTATCATTTTGTTTTAACCCTATATTAACCCATTTGAATAATATATCATATTGAATATTTTTACCCATTAATGTTAAATAATGTTACAATAAAATTACCATAAACCCATAAATTAACCATGGATAATATTATTTACCGTATCTCATTAATTCAGAATATTATAATGTATTTGTGAATTTTAAGTCACATAATAATATATTATTTATTATAAATATCATTAATCTCAATTTTAGAACAGTTTATTTACAATGAATTGATAACATAAATTCATAAAAGTAATTAAAATAAAACTCATACATGAATCAATAATATTTAAATTGTATTTATAAAATCATTTGGTTACATTAATTATTTTAAATTATAATAATTTTAATAAGTTTAATATCTTTTAGTTTTTTGCTTAAATTAAATTGTTATAGTGTAAGCTTTGTATAACTATTTAAATTAATTATTTCATCACTAAAATTAAAAATAATTTACCATAAATAAATTAAATAATTTTGAGTTAATATTATTATTTAGAACATAAAATAACTTCAACTTATATCCTTGATAAAAATAATATAAAATTTAAAAACAATATTGTGACATTTTTCACTTTTATTTAAATAAAATATCATATAAGTTATAGTATCATAAAATGGTAAAAAATGACATATATTAATAATATGGATTATTATGAATGAGATAAACTAATAAAATAAAATTATGGGAATTTTTAGGGTCATTATATAGTCTTTATAATTTTTAAACCTTATTTATCATAATTACCCTATACTGTGCTAACAAAAATTACTAATGTTATTATTCCTATTGACCAAAAATAAAAGGTACCTATTTAAATAAAAAATTACCCATGGATTAAAAATATGTAATATATTTTTTTAAAAATTATACAATGAAGTGGTAGAATTAAATTTTAAATTATACCATCAAAACCTAATGAAAAACCTTTTTTATTAAAATGGCCTTTGATGTATAAATTTTTTTGTAATAAAATCAATTATAATTTATATTTAAAAACCATAATTGGATTATATAAAATAAAAATTAAATAATGGAATTTTAAAAATATCCTAAAGTATAATTTTACATTAGATTTAATTTGAAGTAAATTTTATATTATAATAAATAGTGGTATTTTTAACTATTCACTCATAAATGAAAAATTCCATAAAATTACAAAAAATTAGTCCTCAATTATTTTTGACATGATGAATTCAAAAACTTAAGTATAAATTTTCAAATTAATATTCAATAATTTTCAAAATATATATATATATTAACTAACACCATACGATACCTAAAAGTTCAATTTGAAAACAAATAATGTCTTTACATTTGACTGAAAACTTCCAATCATTTTAAAAATAACTAATCAATATATTAAAATGCTTCATATTTAAATTACCTGAGATATTAGAATGTATGGTTCCTTATATTTCGTATTAGATAATGTTTTAGTTATGCTTTTAGAACTAGCATGAGAAAACATTAGTGAGAACCCATGGGATTGGACAAATTATTGTCAAAAATGGTATTCTATTTGGTAATGATCACGAATGACCAATGTTAAACACATAATTTCATAGAAAAAGGAATTTTGATTTATACGTCGCATAAATTATTTTTCATTATTATGTGGTTTACCCAATGATTGTTCACTATCAATATATCATTTTTGGTTTTAGTCAACAAATAGAACTCAAGCAGTCATTTTTATGTTGAAAGTGATAGTCAATTTAATGATTAAACTAATACAGAACAATGTGAAATAAGAGGTGAAATTAATGACCTTGTGATTATGATTAATCATATATCTTCTAATATAATTAACATTGTAATCTTTGGTGAGATTCCTAAACCGCCAAATAAAATAAATATTGTGTTTTATAAAGACCATGGAGTTATAAATATTTACCTTCCAATATGTATTGAATATGGAATGAAGCACTTGAGTGAATGTATCAGAGGAACAAGACGTTTTTAGTGTGGAAGGAATCAATAATTATTATTTTGATATAAAAATTAATGTTTTTCATGATTCAATGGATTAGAAAATTGGACACCTTAAGGTTTACTTGATGATTAAATGTTTCAAAAGTAGATATTATGGGAATTATGAAAATCGATGGATGATGGGGAATCCTGGAGAAGAGAATCATCAAGAATGTATGGGAAATGGTTTTGCTGGTGATGAATAATGTAATAATAATGAAATATGAAAGGTTTGGGTTGTTTTAATAATATTTAATACCTTAAAAGTGTGAATGATGATAAAAATGTGGTTGAAGATTCTGAAGACCTGATTCTGATTACATATTATAGGGAATAAGTATTATAGATTAAGGTGATGAATCATGGTTAATGGTTTAAATGAAAGTGTAATTATTGTTGTTTTTATGTATTTGGATTCAATCATTATGTATAATAATTTATATACTAATGATATTATATTTATAAAAATTACAAAACAAATAAAGACTATACTACATTATTTTTTAAAGGATTTGAAAACATGTTTTGAATGATACAAATAACAAAGAAATTTGATTCAGTGAGAGGTTTATATTTATGGAGAACACGTGATTAAATGAAATATGAACATTTATATTTTTTTATGTTGAGTTAATAATGTTTAAATGGGATAAAGAGGTTATTGACATTGATAGTATTGGTAACCATGATTTTGGATAGTGATTTGATGAATGTGTTATTTAGGCTGTACTCAATGTTGTTTATTTCATTTTTTGGGTTTTTTGACAATATTTTTTGTGTTGTGATTTTATATGAGGAATAAGGATTGTGATATTTTATAGTGTATATATATTTTTATTAAGGTTATATTGGTGTTCACGTTATGAGTTTGTATTAAGGGAATCTAGGATTAGGTTTTTTCATGTGTTTGGTATATGTCATTATGATCTAGATTATATTTTCTATGGATAATTTTTTTAAATAATCATCTTAATATTTTGGGGTTTAATTTTCCCAACCCCATTTTTGATGAGTCATAGGGATTACTATTGTTATAATGGATTATGTTGAACCATGGAGTTAATTAGGTTATTATAAAAATTAATATATTATATAATATTTGGAAATTATTTTGGATTTGATAAATATTACAAGGTAGGTGTTGTGAATTTTCATTTTTTATGGAAACTATGATCCGGTAAATTTTAAATTTAGTGCATCGTGCATAAATAAGTTTATCTTGGATATGTGTATATTAGAGTAAGGGATGGAGTGGAGATTCATTGAAGCACCACCAAAGGATGATATTGTGATTATGAAATGGAAAAAAATTTTATAAATAAATAAATATATATATATATATATTCTCATGTAAAAATACCTCAAATTTATGAAAAGAATCATGAATATATGTTGACTTTTACCTTCATTCTTGCAATAATTAATGTTCCTTTTCATAACTATTTACTTAATGCTTTTTTATCACTAACCTTCTCAAGAGCATTCTTATTATTGTGATCAATGGTATATAGAAATAAATTTTCTTCCATGTCTATATTTTCCCTAACCATTTTTTCTATTTCTAATCCTATTTATGCATTATTCAATTTTAACTTCACATTTTCCATTCCCTCTTTGAAAAAGGACAATTTATTAACCCATTTAATTCTGTGAGATTTCCAAAAAAGAATTTTAAAATGTATAACCTTGATTTCCTTGACATGTTCAAAATGAAAGGATTCAATTTATTAATGGGTTTGAGTATGTATTAACCTAAGGTGTAATGAAATATATTTTTTAAATGATTTTTATTTCATCGATAGCTGTGCTACACACAATATCAATTTTAAACGAACCATGAGTTACAATTAAAATATTATTATTGGAAAGCAATTACACAACCATTGGATCAGTGGGTATGAATATTACTCAGTAAATAATGATAAACATATGGTTTTCATATAAATAAATTTAATTCATTCGTTTTTTTTAATTAATAATAAAAATATTAAACATTTTAAAATTAAAAATATGTTTTTTTCTAAAAAAACCCTTTATTTGTCCACAATTTATTTTTATGATTATTAGTTAAATTTTTTATTCTTATTGATACTTTTTGAGATAAAAATATTATTATTAGGAAATTTTTTTAACATTATTTGATATTTTTCTAGTCATGGGATATGAATAATCCATGTTTTTTTATTAAGGATTTATTTTTCAAAAATTTAGATTTGGTCACATGTTTAATGATTCTTTATAATAATTTTCTAAAAATTATAGGTTTTTAATTTGATAAAATTGATTCTGTTTTTTAGTTATGGGGTTCAAATTTTGAAATTTAATACCTATAAATTCCATGATTTTTTTTGAAAATTTATTCGGATTATTTTGAGAGCAAGCATTGAGACGACATGCGAGTCCAAGGCCTAGAGTGACAAGAATGATCTATCGGAAATTTTATGTTTTAAATAGATCGAGTGAGTGGTTTTCCTTGAAAATTGGAATAACTCTTAATTGGGGGAATGTATCAGAAATCATAGTGCTTTCCGGATGAAGGCTTTACCCTAGGTCTGACTTATGTTTATTTGACGCGAGCTCCTTTGAGAGAACCCAAAAATGGAATAACCCTAAATAATATAATTGAATAAAATTATTTTATTTTAAAAATATTTGTAACTCACGAATGATGACTCAGATTGAAAATATGAGACCATCAATGAGCTTTTGAGGGTATCCTTTCTTTAGGAAAATCCTAACATTAATCTTCATTGGCCAGAACATGAAAGTAGATTTGTGTCGTAAATAAAATAATTTAGTAACGATTATTTTATTTTCAAATCCTTATAACTCTCAAACAATTATTCAGATCAAAAATTGAAGAATACCATAGCATTCTTGAGGGTATTCATCCCTGAGATGGATCCTAACATCGGTCGGTGCAGGTTGACTGTAAATGTTGGTTTTCAGGATGTAACTCTAAATAAAATAATTTAATTAAAAGTTATTTTATTTTCTCATCCTAATAACTCACAAATGGTAACTCAGATTAAAATTAGAAATCATCATTGAGTTTGAAATGATTTTTCCTCCTTAAGAAGGGCCTGACATCAACCAGCACGGGATGACTGAAGAAGTTAGTTTTCATTATTTTTAAATGAAAAAAAATATAATAACATGAAAAGTTATTTTGTTTGTTTTCATCACCATTTAGTAGTGGAACATCATTGATATAATGTAGAGATAAGGCGATGATTAATCTCATTAATGAACCTCATTAATGAGTCAATGTTATGAAAATGGAATAGAGCATAACAGAAATGATGATACGTGTTCGTGAATTTATATCATTACATGTAATGTGGGATTATTGGTACAGTCATGGAATTTCTCTGAGGCTTTTTTTGGTGGCGATGATTAATCGTGAATTCACTTTCTTTCACCCTTCGAATAATTGCTAGCGAAGATAGGATATGGATCAAGAAAGAATAATAACGGAGATTGATCCCATTCTTCAACAATCAATAATCCTATCCCTATTAGGGGGATTTATTTTTGTTAATTTCTGCAATGCCTCATTCTTATCTTCAAATGATGATAACAGATTAACTCCCAAAAAAGTTAACCCAAGAATCGATCGTTCAAGTGGGGTGGTTAATGATGCGAGGAAAAGGGGTTAATTATCATCGTAATATTTTTACCTTATTTATAGATCCCTATGATCCAGCTCATAAGAATGCATCTGGGTCAACATGAACAATGACCTAGATCATTTTTTGGGTGTTTCTGTTTGAGACACCTTCTGCTCTCCACTTTTTCATCATTCCCATTCTTCATGGAGCAATGGTGGTGGCACATTGACTGAGGAGAATCCATGAAGAATAGTGATGGCTAGGTAGGAAATGACACGAGAAAGAGGCCACAACAATGGAATGAGGCTGGGGTCCGAGACCATGATGGCTATAGGATACCGCCACTACGGCACAAGGATGTGGTATCATGGATGCAGAAGTAGTTGAATTCGTCGACTTGAAGGCCAGAAACTGGAGATAGGTGGATGCGGCCACCCTGCCATGCGGGACTAGGACATGGTCCATAGACCGCATTGGTGAACAAGACCCATGGGAGAGTCGTGGGTCACACAGAAAGAGTGGTCCATGTACAAGGTCTAGCGTTGGAGGGAAGAATCTCCCAGGCACCACGTTAGAGGAGTTTCTAGTGTCGGTGGGCCGTGGCATGTAGAAATGGGGTGAGCAGCTTCTACTGGATGAGTGTGGCACGAACCGAGTGCGTAGCAGGCGTTTGGGTTGGGGGAGGACTAGCTCGCCATACAGGCTGGGCCGGTGGCATGAATCAGGCCACTAAGAGGTCATTGTGGGAGAAGATTCAACATGCCGATGCAGGTCAGGCCAACAAAAATAACCATTCCTTTGGGAGGCCTAGTCTATTAAAGAACCATCCCTCGAGTTGCATGTCGGGCTAGATGTAACCAGGTCGCTGGGCGACCTGATGGGCTGGACCCACACCCGAACCCAACCAGGTCCAGTAATGTACAATAGACCTGGACCAACAGCTTGGTTAGACCTGACTGGGTCGATCGAATCTGATTAGTTCATGCGAGACCCCCGAGCTGGGTTGGTCAGGTCGGCCCGACTAGGTCCGACCTGGCTCGAAGAAAATTGTCCTATGTTTACTAAAATTACAATTTCTTTCAGACTGGGTGTCCGATTAACATGTCATATATGGCGTTGGGACCCCTGTGATGAGGATTTCGGTGGTTAATACTCTATGTGAAATTTAGTGGTTGTTGAAATTCGAATGATTGCTTGAGTAGTAAATTCTCCCAGAATCAAGCGTGATCTGAGAAGGAATCATACGGGTTGTTGTGATGGAAATGATATGACAAGTGGGTTTTATTGATCCTAAAGGACAATAGATGAGGTGGGTTTAGTGATCCAAATGGACTAAATAGGAGTAGGCCTTAGAGATCCAGATGGCCCAGAGATGAGAAGGTCTATGTGATACAGTTGGCCTAGAGATGAGTGGGACATTATAATCCGGCTGGTTTAGAGAGGCATGGGAGTAAGTGATCCTTATGGCCCAGAGATGAGAGGGTCTTAGTTATCTTCTTAGCCAAGAGACGAGCAGGGCTAAGTGTTCTAGTTGTCCCAAATACGAGTTGGTCTAATTGATCCTGCTGGACCAGAGATGATTGGGTCTAAGTGATCCAACTGGCCCAGAGATGAGTTGGTCTAATTCATCCAGATTTTCCTAGAGACGAGTGGGTCATAATGACCCAACTTTTCAAAGTGATGAGCGGGACTAGATGATGAATACATCAAAATTATTAATTTTTTTATTTACAATTAATAATTATACTTCTTTTACATTGAGATACACCTAGTAGAAGTTGTTTATGTTGTTTGGTTTTGTTGTATGGTCTTGTTGTGTGGTCCTTTTTTGTGATCATTCATTTATTGGTTTGGGTCCCTACTGAGTATTGTGTTACTCACCCCTATATCAGCTACGATCGCATGTGTCTTGTCCCATGAAGGTTATCAATTCTTCAAAGGAGACCTTCGTGGTTTAAGAATAGGTGGTTATTTGTGAGGCAAGACGAACAAATATACTTCAACAACTAAAAGTAGCTACCCTTCATCTACAATTCATGAGGGGTCTTGAGTTGACAGATCATGGCTGTTGTACTTTCATTTTGGTTTCAGGCTTGTATTCTGGAGCCTTTTGTACTTCCTGTTTGTATTGTACTCTCAGTAGTGGTCTTAGTGATAGTTGTTGTATACATTGTGTTTAATTTCAACAGTTTGAGCTTCGTGCATGTGTAATTATTTAAAGAAAAATTCATTCCCATTATGGTATATTCCTATTCCGCTCTACTCACCATCCCCCGACCAATGGATGGTTGGATTGGGGTAGTCACATCATGGGCCCTGGGGGATTGGTCATGAGAGAGTGGAACCCAAAGAGTTTGGTTCAACATTAAGAACCCAGAGTCTATGAGTTTGGTTTGGTTTCAATAGTCTTACATGTTTTGAGTTCAGCTTTCAGGCCAGGGAGTCTAGTGTTTGGGTGGTGGCCAACATATCCATATACCAGGACCATGAATTCTGCTTTCTGACTTTGTACCTGAAAACACCGGTTGCATGCACCTTTGTATTATTTTACCATAATATTTCTGATTTAGAGTCATCTCAGCATTCATAATTGATTATTCATGATTTATATTTATCACGTTCATCATGCCTCCATGGAGAAATCCAACCATGATTCTAGTGCATGACCATGAGGATGGTCCATAGGGTGATGAGACCTTGAAACAGTTACCATTTCTAGAGATGGAACCTTTGGGTGGTATCCCAACATTAAATCACCTATTTGTCAGCAGTTACTACTGGCGCAACATATAGAGGATGCACATAGGGTCATTTCATTACAGAAGTTTCAATGATAGAGACTCCTCTGGTTCCAAGGAAATCCAGACTCATAGGAAGCTACGTACTATCATAATAAGGTGATTGAGTTTTCAATCTCATTAGTGCACTATTCGAACAGATGGAGGTCATGGTATTAAACCTCTTATGTGTCCCAGTACGAAGATGGAGGGGTTAATATTACCTGATCCTACGATGAGATGACTTTTTCGTGGTCAGGGCTTGATAACCATTCTCAAATAAGCAGCTCATTCCATAAAAGAAAAGTGATATTTGATCCCAATAGTGTATATAGCTTCAGTAGGATGAAAGTCTATAGCTATGTATTACTGGAGGCATACCTACTATTCCATGTACTTGATAAATACGATACAACTAATTCTTTGGGGCTCAGATCTCTGAGCGAGATGTGTTTTGGGGAATCAGAGTCATTAATATTTCTCTATGAATCTCTACATATGCTAGTGTTCAAGAGAGATCCATCGTCATTGAAAGTCCTTTGACTGAGTAGATACCACCAGTTCGAGTCAGCAGAGGAGTAGTAGTCGAGATGACCCCAATGGTTCTGTAGATGAGAGGAACGCAGTGGTCCATCACATGAGCATACTATAGTGGTCTCGCAGCCAAGTGGACCTCATTGGTCTAGTAGCAAACAAAATCTCAGTTCCTCATTAGTGACTCTCCATACCTAAGTGTTTAAAGTGAAATGGCTCCTGGACCACTAGTGTAGAGAAAGTGATAGAAATAGATTAATCTATAGGGAAGTATAGGTGTCTGAGGAGCTTTGAGACTAGCAAAAGGTGGTATACATTTCAGAATTTTACAATCACCACCCAATGTAGTTCACACCAGGATTAGGGAGATGGAGGAAAAGGAAGGGGGTAGCTACATGCATCCATCCTTACCCACCTTGTAGTGGATGTTTTGGTTTTTTACTGCCCCACCATGGTGGAATAGTATGAGGGAGTCATTCCAGAGGATGTTCCATGACTGCCTCCTCACATAGAGGTAGACATTTTCCTTGAAATGTACCCCATGATGGCACCAATATCTACATGAACAAATCAGATGGCTCCAACAGATCTTCGGGATCCAAGGATATAGTTGGAAGACATGTAGAGAAATGGGTTTATAAGTCCTATTGTTTCACCAGGGACAACCCCAATGTTGTTTTCCTATAAGGCATACAGAATCCTTAGTTTATTCGTGGACTTTTGGAACCTAATCCAGGTGACCGTGGAGATCAATTATCCTCTACCATGGATCGATGACCTCTCGATCCGCATATGGGGGTGCGAAGGTTCTCAAAAATAGACCTTATATTAGGTTATTACCAACTTCGAGTACGAGATGAGGACATCTTGAAGACATCTTTTGTAAAGACCCTTAAATTTCAAGGAATTTTTTTTCTTAATTTTCTTTGTAATTTTACAAGAGCGTAGTTTCTGACAGCACCTGATTCCGAGGCCCGGTGTGCCCGGAATCATTTTACGAAGTTTGGCTCGGGTACGTTCAGTGAACAGACGAGCGGTTTTTTCTAACTTTTGAACCGGTGCCCGAAATCGAATTCTGAGGGCACCGATGAAATCACAGCGCTGGTGTTCGCTTAGAAATGCCTCTTCCAGAGTTGCGTTTGCCCAGGTGTGGTTTTTAATTTTCGGGCTTAAAGATAAGAAATAAAATAATTTTGCGACAACTTTATTTTATTTCACTTAAGCCACTTGGAAGCCACTTGAAGCCACTTAAAGGCGGCTTGAACTGAGTTGAACCGGATAGGATACTATACAGAATTATCCTACCCTCTTGGTAGGATATTTGTGAGGTGGGGCCCGCACGAGCCCTTCCGTTTCTTTATGCTAAGTAACGCACCCAACAAAACCCGTCATTATGAAAGTCAACTGGCGCGTTTCTTAAATTCTTAACAGACCATTTAATTGGGTGGTTTATTTCGTAAATTAAATTAGATGTTTCTTTCGTTGAATTAATTCAACGAATTGATGGGTCGTTACTTACCTGTTTTCGTTTGTTGGAATATTAATAAAATAAGACCAACCTATCTTTTGGAGGATTACTCGTTGAGAAAGGATCCTTGAACCTTCAAGCTCCTTCGTGAAGAACGCGAAGAATGCGAAGAACGCGAAAAACGTGAAGAACGTTGATCCCGGAAATCGACGACGCGACGCCGTGATCCACGACGCCGACGCTCCCTTCATGCAACGTTCTTCTGCGATGACTCTTCCTCCGCGATGGATCTTCGATCGGCTGCTTGAGGTAAGAGTCTCAGACTTTCTTTTTAATCACCTTCGTGGTTCTTTACCAAAACACGGATTTAATTAATTAAATTAAATCTGTTGTTTCATGGTCCATTGAGTTCTCCGTCTCAACGCCATGTTCCGCGACGATGCGACGCCCTTCCGCGACGACGCGACGATCTCCACCTTCCACGACGAGCAATTTCCGCGAAGAACGCTCACGCGCGACGACTATGAGGTAGGGGTTTTATTTCGTGGAAATGCCTCTTTTTCCCTTGTCGTTTCCGTTCAAATTTAGAAACCCATTTTATAAAACAATTTTATTTCATTAAAAATTGTTTTCGGTTATGCATTCATGTGTTGAACTTTATTCTCCCGTTGTTTATATCTAACGCGGAGGGTGCGTGCCAAACGAACACGGCCCGACGACCCTCCGCCGTTCTCCATTTTGTGCGGATTTGGCGGGCAATGACGGAACGTGCAGCAACGGAGGTTTGATGATTCCGAAGTGAAGAACGAGTCCCGGGAGGAGCAACGGCACAGATGGGAAGAAAAACGGGCCACCGGAGTGACTCTGGCGGCCCGCGGAAGCCGGCGGTGGCGCGGGTCGCCGGCATGGCGGCGCCGGCGCCCGGAGGCGCCGGCGCCCGGCGCGCCACCGGACGAGACCGCCGCGGCACCGGCCGCAGTGGTGGCGCTCGCGGGACGCGGCTGAAGCCACGTCCGGCGCCACGGAGACATCCCGCGGGTGTCCCGCGGGTGTCACGCGGGGGCGGCGGCACCCCTCGCGTCACCCGGGACACGGATTCAGCCGTGTCCGGTCATCTGGCCGACACCCCGCGGGTGCCGCGGGGGTGTCACGCGGGGCGGCGGGTCCCCCCGCGTCGGCCACGCGGCCGAGCAGGGCCGGGCAGGCCGAGCCGGACCGGTCCGACCGGGTCGGACCGGGTCGGACCGGGTTCGGCCGACCCAGGGGGGGTCGGGCTGGGTCGGCCCGGGCCCGTACCCCCCGTCTTCGGACGGTCTTTGTTCTAACGCCCGTAACATGAGCTACGAGCCTCCAAACGATACTCCGTCAGCGGAAACACGATCCTTGGATCGAGACGGTCGTTTCGGTATATCGCACTCAAGGTTTCGGAATACATTGAGTTCGGCCGGGTTGGTTCGTACACGAAACCAACCGGGCCCTTGGAGCGGAAACGCTCATATCTAGAGCTACGGACGTTCGATTGACGTTTCTTCAGCTTCGTTGAATTCTTCTAAGTGAGACAGATCTTTTGGCTTACTCCGCCCGAGGTTTGTACGCAGGTGGAGTACGGTCCGGTTGGTTTTTCCTTAAAAACCAACCGGGCCCCTGAGACGAAAAAGCCAATAACTCTCAGACTGGGCGTCCGATCGGCAAGCCGTCTGCGACGTTGAGTTCCTGTTGAAGATACAGAACTTTTGGATACATCAACTGCGGACTTTGTGTCAGTTGATGTATCAACCTCTCGGCTCGTGGAGCGGACCCTCCCGAACGAGCTTACTGTGTGCGGGAACCCTAGAGCTGGCTGCGACTGCTACTTCGACAGCGACCACCATGCAGAGATCCTCAGTGGACTGCGGCGACGACCGTGCAGAGATCCTCAGTGGACTGCGCCGACGACTGTGCAGAGATCCTCAGTGGACTGCGACGACTACATCACTCATCGATCCTACGTGGATCAGTGCTACAGGTCCTGTGTGGTCCCGATCCTATGTGGGTCTGATCCTGTGTGGGTCAGCGCTCAGCGGTTCTATGTGAGCCAGCACCTACAGGTCATGTGTGGGCCCGATCCTGTGTGGGTCTTTGCGGGGGTTAGTTACCTATCGATCCTTCGTGGGACCGACGACTTAGATGGATCAGTGATCATCTTTTTCGTCATCCGAAGAAGTATACCTGTGTGAGCTGAATCTTCTATGTTACTCTCCTTTTTGGATTGTGTTGAGCTGTCCTGTGTGGATTTACTGTTTACTCTCCTTTGTTGATTGTGTTGAGCTATCCTGTGTGGATTTACTATTTACTCTCCTTTGTGGATTGTGTTGATCTATCCTGTGTGGATTTATTGTTTACTCCCCTTTGTAGATTGTGTTGAGCTATCCTGTGTGGGTATATGTTTTGCTTTCCTGTGTGGACTGGGTTGTGCTTGGGCTCGTACGTTGGAGCCGAATGGAAATTGATGACTTAGGTATATGTATGGGCATATACCTAAGCCGTGTCAGATATTACTTCGTGATTGTATCTTTCCTTTGTGGTTTATCCTATTGTGAATTTTGGGAGACCTTCGGGGGTCTCGGGGTCCCTACTGAGTAGTTTATACTCACCCCTGCACGGGCTTTGCCCGCACTTCGTGGTGTTGGTTGCAGACGACGGGCAACGCTGATCGAGGTGGAGGCGTGCGGAGCAGGACGGTACCTGGAGGTGGACCACTGGGCGGGACGTACTCGGAGCGGATGGCTGGACCGAGGAGCTGTGGAGGCTATCTGTACCCACCCTTCAGGTGGGACTTCCAGAGGACGGCTCGACGCTGCGTCTTTTCCTTTCAGTTGATGTTTTTACTTTCAGTTTTTCTTTACAGTTGGGCTTGTATTTCCTGCCCCTTTTACTTTCAGCACAGCTTGTACAGTTTTACTTAGTGTTTACTCTTCCGCTTGCTTACTCTGTGGTGCTTGTTTACTTTTCAAAGGCAATTCCTTCCCTTTTTGGTGGGATTTACGCCTTGGTGCTAGTCGCCAACCCCTGGCCTATGGAAGGCGGGCTTGGGGTAGTCACGACACAGGCCACGAGGATGGGTCGTGACAAATTGGTATCATGGGTGGTCGGTTCTACCACTGACTCTGATCTTTCTTCTATGTGAAGAAATAGTGTTTAGCGTATTGAGTGTGGTTATCAGTCCAGGGAGTCCAGTTTTGGTGCGGCGGCCGACGTATCCGTACACCAGGACCCTGACTTCTGATTTCCGACTTAATGCACGAAAACATTGATTGCATGTGTGTTTCATGTTTTCTTTGTGATTACTTGTGTCAGCTCCCCAGGTATACTGTTTTGACCGTGGTGCACTTGTTCCCTTTTTTGGATGGCCCCACGACGGCAGCCAGCTAGGGTTCTAAGAGTAGAGCGCGACGATAGCCCATCGAGCGATGAGGCCTCGGTACAGGGCCCGTTGACAGTAGAGGCACCGATGGTACCTTTACCCGCCGAGCCCCCGATGCTTCCAACGCCGATCGCTGACGATGCACGACACCTCGGAGCTCTGCACGAGTTCCAGCGCCAACGACCACCCAGGTTTCGTGGAGAGACGGACCCCCAGGCAGCCGAGGACTGGCTGGAGGCGGTCATCCGAGTTTTCAGGCTAGTGAGGACACCAGCAGACCTCATGGTGATCCACGCGGCATGCCTACTACACGCAGCAGCAGGACGATGGTGGAGCCTGATGCTCCAGGTACATGATGAGGCCTCCCTCATCTGGACGGACTTCGAGAGCCTCTTCTGCTCAGAGTTTGTCCCGGCCACCATCCGTGCGGTGCGCATCCAGGTGCTTCTTCAGCTGCGACAGGGCAGCTTGACGGTCGCCCAGTACGCGGCGAGGTTCACCGACCTTTCTCGCTACTTGACAGACATGGTGCGGGACCCCTTCTTCTGGGCCCGGACCTTCGAGCAGGGATTGAGACACAAGATCAGGGCATCACTGATCTCCCTCAGCATCCCGACCCAGGCAGGAGTGCTGGAGCGAGCCCTTCTGATCGAGAGCTTCCTGGCTGAGCCCACAGTGAGACCTACCGCAGGGCGGCATGTAGCGGAGTCTTCGGCAACAGGTAGCCGACGGATGAATCAGGGTTCCAGGCAGACCAGGCCTTCCGGAAGAAAACATCGGGACAGTGGCTCAGCAGTGTGGGGCACACAGCGCGGAGCCAGCCTTCCGAGAGGCAGGCAGTGCTACTCGTGTGGCGGGCAGGGCCACATGGCTCGTGACTGCCCGACCTACCGTACCAAGGAGCAGCAGACGGTGGAGGGGCCACCCAGGCAGAGGCAGAGGGTAGACCGTGGCGGTCCGCAGGGAGGAGGCGGACGAGGCAGAGGAGCTGGCCGAGCAGCCGGTGGTGGGTGACGCTTTGAGGCTCTGCCACCACCACCACCAGGAGGCCCGCCCCGACCACAGGGAGCTGGCGGGCAGAGACAGGCACAGCTCCAGGCAGCAGAGGCCTACGACCACGGCACGCCAGAGATGATTCGAGGTACGATCTATGTCTATTCCACCCTTACTGTAGTCCTTATAGACACATGAGCGAGTCACTCTTTCATAGCTGCTGCCCTTGTTTGGAGCTCGGATATTCCGACAGAGCCGTTGGCTCGATCCTTACGGCTAGAGACTCCTACGGGAGCAGACTCGACGATTATGCACTGGTGCCGGCAGTGTGAGCTTACTCTAGGAGGAGAGAGATTCGGCTGAGATCTTCTTGTAGCGGCGTCGAGGCCTTATGACGTCGTCTTGGGCATGAATTGGTTATCTACGTTCCATGCACAGATTGACTGCATTATGCCCAAGGTGCGATGTGTGCGCACCGACGGGAGCAGGTTCACCTTCACCGGCGAGAAGGGAGCCTTAGCAGCACAAGATGGACTCACACAGAGGAGAGGACAGCCCATCACTCATCAGTTGGCTAGCCTCATCCTTTGAGTAGTTGACGTGCGGAGTCCCAGTTTTCCTGCCGTGGTGGATCAGTACGCGGACATCATCCCCGATGACGTTCCAGGGATACCTCCTCGCAGAGAGGTAGACTTTTATATTAATTTGTACCCCGGGACAGCCCAGATATCCACTCCGGCATATCGGATGGCCCCCACCGAGGTTCGAGAGCTGCGGGTACAGTTGGAGGACTTGCAGGGCAAGGGGTTCATCTGACCCGGTGTTTCACCCTGTGCTTCCCCAATTTTGTTCGCTAAGAAGGCGGACGGGAGCTTGCGACTGTGTGTCGATTATCTTCACCTGAACAAGGTGACAGTGAGGAACATGTATCCACTACCGAGGATTGATGACCTCTTTGATCAGCTCAAGGGAGCACAGTGGTTCTCGAAGATAGACCTCAGGTCAGGCTATCATCAATTCAGAGTTCGAGACGAGGACGTGCAGAAGACAGCCTTCAGATGTCGGTATGGCCACTATGAGTTCTTGGTTATGCCTTTCGGCGTAACCAATGCTCTAGCAGTGTTCATGAGCCTCATGAACAGGATCTTCCAGCCATACCTCGATCGATTTGTCGTGGTCTTCATCGACGACATCTTGGTGTACTCGACCACCGAGGAGGAGCACGCCTACCACTTGCATGTTGTACTAGACACACTCCGAGAGCACCAGCTTTATGGAAAGCTATCGAAGTGCCAGTTCTGGTTAAGTGAGGTCCACTTCTTGGGGCACGTCATTTCTGAGGCGGAAGTTACCGTGGATCCCGCGAAGATCGAGGCAGTGCTAGCTTGGGACCCACCTAGGAGCGTGACAGAGGTGCGGAGTTTCTTGGGCCTAGCCGGATACTATCGGAGATTTGTGCCAGACTTCTCCAGAGTTGCGGCCCCACTCTCAGCATTGATGAAGAAGGGGAAACCCTTCGTGTGGTCAGACAGATGTTAGCAGAGCTTTCAGGAGCTGAGGCAGAGGTTGACCAGCTCACCTATCTTGAGGTTCCCTGAGGAGGGAGTTGGATACGTAGTCTACTGCGATGCATCAGGGACCGGACTCGGGTGTGTCCTGATGCCGGAGCGGGCCGTGATTGCCTATGGATCACGTCAGCTGAGGCCTCATGAGCAGAACTACGCTACCCATGACCTGGAGTTAGTAGCAGTGGTCTTCGCCCTGAAGACATGGCGGAACTATCTGATGGGCGAGTTCTTTACAGTCTTTTCTGACCACCAGAGTCTCAGATACATCTTCTCTTAGAAGGACTTGAACCTGAGACAGCGGTGATGGATCGAGTTCCTCCAGGACTATGACTTTGAGATAGTCTATACTCCTAGGAAGGGGAACATGGTAGCTGATGCCCTCAGCAGGAGGACGGGCATCCAGCTACTTGAGGAGGCGACAGAGCAGCTAGCCTCTTTGCAAATATCCTTCGTGGATAGAGACGGAGCAGCCTTCCTTCAGTCTCTCATAGTCTCTCCCCCACTTCTACAGCGGGTCAGAGAGGCTCAGCGTGGGGACGCTGACTGTGAGACATGACATGCACAGATATCCTCGGGACAGGCACCTGATGGTTTCTCCCTTGGAGCAGAGCACGACGTCCTTTTCAAAGGACGTACCTTGGTACCAGTCGCTTTACCAGAGGAGGTGCTGAGAGAGTTTCACACTTCTCCTCTGGCGGTACATCCTGGAGTGGCGAAGATGTACCAGGATCTCAGACGACAGCACTGGTGGTCAGGCATGAAGAAGGCTATGGCAGAGTTCGTATCACGGTGCATCACCTGCCATCAGGTGAAGGCAGAGCATCCGGTACCAGCAGGCTTGGTACAGCCCTTGGAGGTCCCGGAGTGGAAGTGGGACGGGATATCTATGGACATCGTGACTGGACTTCCACGCACTTCCAGAGGTCACGACTCCATTTGGGTGATTGTTGACCGACTCACCAAGTCGGCACACTTCTTACCCATCCGAGAGAAGGGCTCAGTGGAGAGCTTGGGGCATCTCTATGTTCAGGAGATTGTACGGCTTCACGGTGTGGCATTGACTATCGTCTCCGATCGGGACGCTCGCTTTACTTCCCGGAGTTGGAAGGGGTTGTAGGAGGCGTTCGGGACGCGACTACGTCTGAGCAACGCCTTTCACCCTCAGACGGATGGTCAGACGGAGAAGACCATTCAGACTCTCGAGGACATGCTTCGCACATGTTTCCTCGACTTTGGTCACAGCTGGGAGGACCACCTACCCTTGGTGGAGTTCGTGTACAACAATAGCTACCACTCTACCATCGGGATGGCACCATACGAGGCATTGTACGGCAGGCCATGCAGATCTCCTTTGTGCTAGACAGACCCTGGGGAGTCAGCACTCGTGGGACCAGAGATGGTCCGGGCCACGACAGAGAAGGTCCAGGTCATCCAGGAGCGGATGAGGACAACACAGAGCCGGCAGAAGTCATATGCTGACAGGAGGCGGAGGCCACTAGAGTTCTAGGATGGTGACCACATCTTTTTGCGGGTCTCACCTCGACGTGGTTTGTGGAGATTTGGCCGAGGCGGCAAGCTGTCTCCACGCTTCATCGGACCCTTCCAGGTCCTCAGCAGGGTTGGAGAGGTGGCTTATCTCCTGGCTCTGTCACCTCAGTTGCACCGGGTGCACGACGTCTTCCACGTATCTCAGCTGAGGAGATACGTGCACGACCCGACTCACATCATTGACTATGGGGAGCTAGACGTGGATGATGGGGCGACTTTTGCGGAGGTCCCGGTGGAGATAGAGGATCAACAAGAGCAGGTCCTACGTGGGCGATCGATTCCTCTTGTGCGCATCAGATGGAAGCACGGGAACCTCCAGGACAGCACATGGGAGCGGGAGGCTTAGATGCGTTCTCAGTACCCACATTTGTTTCCCTAGTTTATGATGTAACTTTACAGGGACGTAAAGTCCTGAGGTGGGAGTAATGTAAAGACCCGTAAATTTCAAGGAAATTTTTTTCTTAATTTTTTTTGGAATTTTACAAGAGCGCAGTTTCTGACGGCACCTGATTCGGAGGCCCGGTGTGCCCGGAATCATTTTCTGAAGTTTGGCTCGGTTACGTTCAGTGAATGGACGAGCGGGTTTTTCTAACATTTGAATCGGTGCCCGGAATCAAATTCTGAGGGCAACGATGAAATCGCAGTGCTGGTGTTCGCTTAGAAACGCCTCTTCCGGAGTTGCGTTTGCTCGGGTGTGGTTTTTAATTTTCAGGCTTAAAGTTGAGAAATAAAATAATTTTGCGACAACTTTATTTTATTTCACTTAAGACACTTGGAAGCCACTTGAAGCCACTTAAAGGCGGCTTGAACTGAGTTGAACCGGATAGGATACTATCCAGAAATATCCTACCCTCTTGGTAGGATATTTGTGAGGTGGGGCCCGCATGAGCCCCACAGTTTCTTTCCGCTAAGTAACGCACCCGCGAAAACCCGTCATTATGAAAGTCAACTGGCGCATTTCATAAATTCTTAACAGACCATTTAATTGAGCGGTTTATTTCGTAAATTAAATGAGCAGTTTCTTTTGTTGAATTAATTCAAAGAATTGATGGGTCGTTACTTACCTGTTTTCGTTTGTTGGCATATTAATAAAATAAGACCAACCTATCTTTTGGAGGATTACTCGTTGAGAGAGGATCCTTGAACCTTCAACATCCTTCGCGAAAAACGCGAAGAACGCGAAGAACGCGAAGAACGCCGATCTCGGAAATCGACGACGCGACGCCGTGATCCACGACGCCGACGCTCCCTTCCTGCAATGTTCTTCTGCGACGACTCTTCCTCCGCGACGGATCTTCGATCGGCTTCTTGAGGTAAGAGTCTCGAACTTTCTTTTTAATCTCCTTCGTGGTTCTTTACCAAAACACAAATTTAGTTAATTAAATTAAATCTGCTGTTTCATGGTCTGTTGAGTTCGCCGACTCATCACCGTGTTCCGCGACGACGCGACGCCCTTCCGCGATGACGTGACAATCTCCACCTTCCACGACGAGCAATTTCCGCGAAGAACGCTCACGTGTGACGACTACGAGGTAGGGGTTTTATTTCTTGGAAATTCCTCTTTTTCCCTTGTCGTTTCCGTTCAAATTTAGAAACCTTTTTTATAAAAAACAACTTTATTTAATTAAAAATTGTTTTTGATTATGCGTTCATGTGTTGAACTTTATTCTCCCGTTCTTTATATCTAACGCGGAGGGTGCAGGACAAACGAACACGGCCCGAAGACCCTCCGTCGTTCTTCGTTTTGTGCGGATTTGGCTGGCGACGACGGAACGTGCCGCAACGGAGGTTTGATGATTCTGCAGTAAAGAACGAGTCCCGGGAGGAGAAACGGTGCAGACGGGAAGAAAAACGGGCCACCAGAGCGACTCGGGCGGCGCCGGCGCCCGGCGCGCCGCCGGACGAGACAACCGCAGCACCGGCCGCGGCGGCGGCGCTCGTGGGACGCGGCTGAAGCCGCATCCGGCGCCAGAGAGACATCTCGCGGGTGTCACGCAGGGGCTGCTGCACCCCCCGCGTCACCCGAGATGCGGCTTCAGCCGCGTCTAGTCGTCTGGCTGACACCCCGCGGGTGCCGCGGGGGTGTCACGTGGGGCGGCGGCTCCCCCCGCGTCGGCCGCTCGGCCGCTCGGCCGAGCCGGGCCTGGCTGGCCGAGCCAGACCGGTCCGACCGGGTCGGACCGGGTCGGACCGGTTCGGACCGGGTTCGTCCGACACAGGGGGGGTCGGGCCGGGTCGGCCCGGGCCCGTACCCCCCTTCTTCGGACGGTCTTCGTTCTAACGCCCGTAACATGAGCTACGAGCCTCCGAACGACGCACCGTCAGCGGCAACACGATCCTTGGATCAAGACAGGCGTTTCTGTATATCGCACTCAAGGTTTCGGAATACTTTGAGTTTAGCCTGGTTGTTTCGTACACAAAACCAACCAGGCCCTTGGAGCGGAAACACTCATATCTAGAGCTACGGACATCCCATTGACGTGCCGTCAGCTTCGTTGAATTCCTCTAAGTGAGACGGACCTTTTGGCTTACTCTGCCCGAGGTTTGGACGCAGGTGGAGTATGGTCGGGTTGGGTTTTCCTTAAAAACCAACCGGGCCCCTGGGACGAAAAAGCCAATAACTCTCAGACCGGGCGTCCGATCGGCGCGCCGTCTGCGACGTTGAGTTCCTGTTGACGATACTGAACTTTTGGATACATCAACTTCGGAATTGTGTCAGTTGATGTATCAACCTCTCGGCTCATGGAGCGGACCCTCCTGAACGAGCTTGCTGTGTGCGGGAACCCTAGAGCTGGTTGTGACTGCTACTTCGACAGCGACGACCGTGCAGAGATCCTCAGTTGACTGCGGCGACGACCGTGCAGAGATCCTCAGTGGACTGCGACGAAGACTGTGCAGAGATCCTCAGTGGACTGCGATGACTACAACACTCAGCAATCCTACGTGGATCAGTGCTACAGGTCCTGTGTGGGCCCGATCCTGTGTGGGACCGATCCTGTGTGGGTCAGCGCTCAGTGGTTCTGTGTGAGCCAGCGCCTACAGGTCCTGTGTGGGACCGATCCTGTGTGGGTCTTTGCGAGGGTGAGTTACCTATCGATCCTTCGTGGGTCCGACGACTTAAATGGATCAGTGATCATCTTTATCATCATCCGAAGAAGTATACCCATGTGAGCTGAATCTTCTGTGTTACTCTCCTTTGTGGATTGTGTTGAGCTATCCTGTGTGGATTTACTGTTTACTCTCCTTTGTGGATTGTGTTGAGCTATGATGTGTGGATTTACTATTTACTCTCCTTTGTGGACTGTGTTGAGCTATCCTGTGTGGATTTACTGTTTAATCTCCTTTGTGGATTGTGTTGAGCTATCCTGTGTGGGTATACGTTTTTCTTTCTTGTGTGGACTAGGTTGTGCTTGTGCTCGGACATTGGAGCCGAACGGAAATTGATGACTTAGGTATATGTATGGGCATATACCTAAGTCGTGTCAGATGTTACTTCGAGATTGTATCTTTCCTTTGTGTTTTATCCTTTTATGGATTTCGGGAGACCTTCGGAGGTCTCGGGGTCCCTACTGAGTAGTTTATACTCACCCCTACACGAGATTTTCCCGCACTTCGTGGTGATGGTTGCAGACGACGGGCAACGCTGATCAAGGTGGAGGCGTGGGGAGCAGGACTGTACCTGGAGGTGGACCACTGGGCGGGACGTACTTGGAGCAGACGGCTGGACCGAGGAGCTGTGGAGGCTATCTGTACCCACCCTTCAGGTGGGACTTCCAGAGGACGGCTCGACGCTGCAGCTTTTCCTTTCAGTTGTTGTTTTTCCTTTCAGTTTTTCTTTACAGTTGGGCTTGTATTTCCAGCCCCTTTTACTTTCAGCACATCTTATACAGTTTTACATAGTGTTTACTTTTCCGCTTGCTTACTCTTTGGTGCTTGTTTACTTTTCAAAGTCAATGCCTTCCCTTTTTGTTTGGATTTACGCCTTGGTTCTAGTCGCCAGCCCCTGGCCTATGGAAGTCGGGCTTGGGGTAGTCACGACACGGGCCCCGAGGACGGGTCGTGACATCTTAAATATGTCATTATGGCCACTATGGGTATATATTGTTGTCGTTTTGTGTAAAGAACATGCATGTAGTGTTCATGGGACACATTAATAGGATCTTTCATACATTTTTAGACTAGTGTTTAGTGGTCCTCATTGATGACATTTTAGTGCTTTCAGTGTCCGAGTAGGACCACACAATACAACTGAGGATGGTTCTAGACACATTCTAAGAGCACCAGCTTTACAAAAAATTTATGATGTTTGGGTTCTGGATATGAAATTTCAACTTTCTTGGACATTCCATCTCAGAGGTTCTAGTTGTGGTGGATCCAGAGAAGATTGAGGTTGTAATTTCTCGGGAACCAAAAAAGTGCATTACTTTGGTACATATTTTTTTGGGGTTTCCTAGGTACTATTAGAGGTTTGTACATGATTTTTCCAATATAGTAGCACCCATGAAGACATTGACGAAGAAGGGAAAACCATTCATGTGGACAAAAGGATTCCATCAAATCTTTTATCAGCTGAGGAATAGGTTTACAAGTGCTCATATCATGAGGTTTCTAGAGGAGGTCAATGATTACGTCACATACTTTAACACATCAGGAAACAGGCATGGTTGTGTCTTGATATAGGGGAATGAAATTATTTCTTCTAGCCTATGATAATTGATACTTCAAGAGAAAAACTATGTGACTCCTAACCTTGAGATGGAAGTGGTAGTCTTCCCACTAAATATGTGGCGACACTACATTATCGGTGAACGATTCATCATCTACTCTTACCACAATAGTCTCAAGTATATATTTTCTCAGAAGGATCTGAATTTGAAATAGAAACATTGGCTAGAGTTCATATAGTACTATGAATTCGAGATATTCTATACTCCTGGAAAGCAGAAACATGGTGGAAGATTCTCTAAGAATGAGATCAAGTTCACCGCTACTGAATGGTTCCTCAGAATAGTTGGCCTCATATAAGATATTCTTTATAGATGGAGAGGAGATATCTTTTCATCAGTTGATGGTAGTTTCTCATCTAATCTTATAGTGATTCATGGATATGCTTCCCAAATATCCCGGCTGCGAGACTAGACGTTCCATTATTTTCACATGACATGCCACAAATGGATATTCAAAAGTAGGGGAGCATGTCATTCCTTTTATAGGATGAACCATTGCACCAATGAAATTATTGGTGTAGGTATTGATGGAGTTCCATACACCCTCTTTGGTGGTGCATCTATGGTGGCGAAGATGTACCGAGACCTCTGACATTATTACTGGTAGTCAAGGATGAAGATGGTAGTGGTAGAGTTTTCTTCCATATGCCTCACATTACAGCAAGTTATGGTTGAGCACCATGTTCTAGATGGATTGATGCAACCCCTTGAGGTATCATATTGTAATTGGGATGGAATATTGATTGAATTCATAATGGGATTACCATGTACTTAAAGGGGGAGTGATACCATTTGAGTGATAGTAAAATGGCTCACCATGTTTCCCCACTTCCTACCAATTCAGGAGAAGGGTTCAATAAAGATCATGGGACACCTGTACAAGATGGAGATAGTTCAACTCCATTGATTCCAATCTTCAGTAGTCTCAGATATTGATTCATGCTTTTCATCCCAGTTGTGGATGGAATTGAATAAGGATTTTGGGAATCTTCTATGCCTATGAAAATACTTTCACCCACATACAATTGGTCAGATGGAGCGGACCATACATACCTTGTAGGATATCCTTCGTTCTTGCTTCCTTGATTTTTTTCATAGTTGGGAGGACCACCTAATAATGGTGGAGTTTTTCTAGATAAAAATTTACCACTCCACCATCAATTTGGAACCATTCGAGGCACTGTACGGATGACCATGCAAGTCACAATTATGCTGGATAGACCCAGGGGATTCAACACACCGGGGACTAGAGACTGTACAAGACACCACCGAGAAGGTGCTGGTCATCCGAGATCAGTTAAAGACTACACAGAGCTGGTGAATGTCTTTTGCTGATAAGAGATACAAACCCATGGAGTACTAGGAGGGGACCATATATTCATATGAGTCTCTCCTCAAAAAGAGATATATTGATTTGGTTAGGATGATAAGTTATCTCTGAGGTTCATTGGACATTTTCTAATACTCAGTACAATGGGTGTGGTGGTGTACCTTTCGGCTCTACCACTACTCTTAGATTGGTTTCATGGAATAATCTATATATCCCAGGTGTAAAGGTACGTGAATGACCCATCTCTAGTCATCGACTAAGAAAATATGGGGATTGATGATGAGGTGTCATTCATAAAAATCCTAGTGTTGATAGAGGATCGATAGGAGAGGATCATTGATGCACGATCGATACAATAAGTACATGTTTGTTAGTAACATTGGAATCTCCAAGAGAGCACATGGGAGTGGGGGAATCAGATTAACGCTTAATACACCCATTTGTTTGAATGTCCCTTGTTTTGAAAAATGAGGACGTAAATCTAAAAATGGGGGTGTAATGTAATGCGCCAGAATTTTATAATATTTTTGGATTATTAATGGGATTATTTCGAGACCAATATTTAAGACGGTGTGTGATTCTAAACCCAGAGTTCCTGGAACGATCCATCAAAAAATGTAAATTTTTAAATAGTGTTCATGATCAGTTTTCCTGAAAAATTGTAATAACTCTTAAATGGGTTCCCTGATAAGAAATATCAGGGCACCGTTCTATTCATCATGGAGGGTTTACACTAGGAGCAACTTAAGTTTATTCTAAGTAGGCCTTTAGTTAGAACACATAAAAATGGACTAACCATAAAAAAAAAATTTAAATAAAATTATTTTATTTTTCAAATCCATATAACTCTTGAAAAATTACTTGGATTGATAATATGAGACCACTTTTGAGCTCGTGAAGGAATTCATTCCTTAGGGAGAGCCAAACATTATATAGTGCGGGAAAATATTGGAATATATTTGTTTCCCATAAATAATATAATTGAATAAAGATTATTTTATTTCCAAATCCTTATAACTCATAAATAGTAACTCTGATTGGAAATAAGATAATACCATTGCATTTATGGGGGTTTGATTCCATTAGTAGGAGCATAACATCGGTCGTCGTAGGTATGTTGTGAAATTTGTTTTTTGAGAAGTAAGTGTAAATAAAATAATTTAAGTAAACGTTTTTTTTATTATAGAATTCTCATAACTCATAAAATGTAAATTGAATTAAAAATATAAGACCACCATTTAGTATTCAATGAGATTTACTCATTAATCAGAGCCATACATCGATAGTTGTGAGTTGACCAAAGAAGTTATATTTCAATATTTTTAGATTGAAAAAATAAAGAAACATAAAAATTTATTTTTTTTCTTCATCGTTGAACAGTGACATGTATGTGTTGTAGTGAAATGATGAGGAATAAATGAATCTCGTTAATGAGCCTCCATAATGATTCAGCATAAGGATGCAGCAATGTAGCATAATAGAAACGCTAATTCATTATCATTAATTAATAGACTAACAGTAAATATAAGATTGTTGGCACAATCTTGGAATTTCTCTACGACTTTGGTGGGTTGCAATGATGAACGATGAACCCACTTTATTCCACCCTTTGAAGAATCATTATAGACGGTGGGTTGTGGTTCAATAACAAATAACAAAGGCATGCGATCACATTATTCCTTGATTAACACTCATATCCTATTCAGGGGGTTTTATTTCAAGTGAAATATGGATTTCCAACATTCTTTTCTTCAGATGGAAAATGTGGGTTATCTCATAAACAAGTTAACCCTCCAATCAATCAATCATTCAGGGTAGTTAGTGATTCATCAAAAAAAGATAATTATCATAGTGATCTTTCAATCATATTTATGGTTCTCTATGGTCTGACTAACAAGAATGCATTCGGGTCATCACGAACCAACACCCAGATAGTTCTCTGATAGTATCTATGTGTGACTCCTTCCCATATCCTATCATATATTCCTTCCAATTCTTTGTGGTGCAATGGCGGTGGTGCATCGGCTGAGAAAGAGCTAGGAATAAGGTAAGTGGTGAAGCAGTCCACGACATTAGAAAGATGCCACATCACAAGGCCATGATACCCAACCCTGGCGGCGACACCATGATTTTGAACCCTGACAGTGATGGTAGTAGGAGCTGGAGGCACGAAGGCCGGTAGTGGGTAGTATGTGGATGCAGCCACCTGGCCGCATCAGAGGCACCATGCGGTGTAGGACCATAGTACATAGACTACTGCGGTGAGCTAGGCCAGTGATAGAGATGTGAGTCACGTGGAATACCATTCCATGGGAGTGAACTGCACCTAGAGGGAATCATCACTCTAGGATAGTATATGAGGATTAACTTCATCGGTGGGCCACATCATGCAGAAAATGGGGAGACTCGCTTCTACCGGCTGCACTAGGCAGAAAATGGACTCCCAGTGGGTGTCCACCCAAAAAGAGGATTGGACCACCAAGTAGGCAGGCCCAGTGGCGTAATCCAGGCCATTGGATGTCCCAATATGGATAGGATTCGAACGACCAATGTGGGTCAGGCTGACTAGAAAAAATGGAATACTGGGCGGCCCGTGGTGGGAAAAACTCACCCCACAAGTTGCTGGTAGGGCTGGATAAAACCAGGTCGCTGGGCGACCGAGTGGGCTAGACCACAGGTAAACCGATATAGGTCTAGCAATGTCCAATGGGCCGACCCTAGTGGCCAATCTGAATCAGGGAATCCTAGACCCAACCTGGTTGGGTCGGTTGAACCAGGTTAGGTCATGCAGGACCCCTGTGCTAGGTTGGTCGGGTCGGTCCAACATTGTTAGACAGGGCTCAAACACAACTGGCCCATGTTTGATAAAATTCGAATATCATTCAGACCTAGTGTCTGATTGACACTCCATATACAGAGTTGAGAACCATGCGACGAGAAGGACCATTGTAATAAACAAAGTGGGATTTTATGGTAGTTTGTAATCGACCAAAGGCTTGAGGAGTTGATTCTCTGAGAATCAATTGTGGCATGATTGGGAATCATATAGCTGGCTGTGATGTGAAAGATATGATGAGTGTGTATTAGTGATCTAGTTGGATAAGTGATGAGAGGGTCTTCATGATCTTGTCCGCCAAAAGAATAGTGGGTCATAAAGATCCAGCTTGCTTAGAGAGGAGCAGGTCTATGTGATCCAGCTGGCCCACAGATGAGCGAGTCCTAGTGAGCCGGTAAGCCCTGAGGCGAGCAGACCTATGTGATACTACTGGCCCAGATACAAGTGGGTCATATTGATCCTGATGGAGCAATAAAAATAAGGAATAAGTGATCCATCTAGGTCATATATAAGGGGGTCTATGTGATCCATCGAGCTTAGAGACAAGCGGGCTTAACTAATCCAGCTGGCCAAGAGACGTGTGGTTCTCAGTGATCCAGCCAGCCCAAGAGATGACCAGGTATCAATGATCCCACTCACCCAGGTGATGATTGAGCTTAGATGATGAATCCCTCAGTACTACAAATTTTCATATTTATGTCAATTAATTCTTCTTCCTATAATTTTTGTTATACCAGATGTGGCATGTCTATGTTATGTGATCTTTGTTGTGAGGTATTGATGTGTGGTATTGATTTTTGATTTTTCCTTTCTAGTGTGGGGTTCATATTGAGTGTTGTATTAATCACCCCTACATAGGATTAACCAACGTGTGTCATGTCTTGTGTAGGTGATCGATGTTTAAACAAATACCTTGGTGATATGGGACTAGTTGGTGGTCAGCAAGACGAGATAGAGGGGCGTACTTCTACCACTACATGCAGCTACCCTTCACATACCCTTGTGAAGGGGTCTCAAGCAGACAGAACGTGATAGTTTTACATTCCATTGTGATTTTGGGCACATATTCTAGCACCTTTATACTTCCTATTTGTATTGTACTCTTATTAGTTCTCTCAGTGAAAGATGTGGTTTAATTTGTGTTTACTTTCTATATTTTGATCTTTGTGTGTGTGTATAGGTGTAAAGTCAAATGCCTTCCCTTTTGGGACATAGCTACTAGGTGTTATTCACTAGCTAATAGCCTATGGATGGAGGGATTAGGGTTGTCATGACATAGGCGTGATGGGATAGGTTGTGACAGGTAAATTGGATTCTTTTATTTTTCGTCTATATGAATAATAACTGTTGAAAAATTTATCAACATAGTAAAGGGTTAATCTAGATAATGTGGGTTAAAACTATGATATAAGGTCATAATATTTATTATTATTTCTTATTATATTATTTTAATTCAACCCCTTTCAGGATATGATCTATTTCTAGTTTGAAGATTTACAATTTTCCTTGAAAATTAGAAATATAATATTTAAATCATATAATGTTTCACAATGTCACTCTATTAGTTTTAATTTATTCTTATGTGTTCATATAGGGGAAAAATAAAGTTGTGAATTAATATCAATTTATATTATTTGATTAAAAGCATTATTTTCAGGATGGTAGTTTATTTTATATTTTTATGTATTAATTAATTTCCCGAAATGCTTACAAAATGCTGAAACAATGTTAATACTATAAAATTAAAATGATTTTAAAAATATTTAATGTGATATAATTTTAGTGATTTATAGTGTCCCATAGATTTTCTAGATAAATATGAAATATTATTTTTCCATTAGACCATTTTATTTAAATTACAACATTTTATTTTTGTATATTAAGGAAAAAAGAATATTTCCAATATTTTCATTAATGAAATTTTATGAAAATAATATTTCATTAAATTATTTAAAAATAAAAAAAAATGAATTATAAAAAGGGGGATAATATATGTTCCATACTATCATATTCTAGCTTCTTTTAATTAAATAATTATCATATAAGTTAAATTATAAACACTTAAGTGTGAAAAATGCTTTGTCCTCATTAAGGATAAAATATGTTATCTTAGGTGTTAAACCAAATGATAAGGGTTAGAATACTACCTAAACATGTAAAAAAAAATTTATTCACAATAATTATACAATATGCAAGCTTAGGATCTAATATTTATCCGTTTTGATTCATTTTTCTTGTGAATTACTTAATTATAATTTCGTATTATTAGTAATTCCCAGTGTGTAATTTTTCTCCATTATAAAAGGACACTCCATCCTTCAATTATTTTCACTATTTTAAGACATATAGCTTGAACATATCCATATATAATATCTTCCATCTTTCTTAAAAATATTTTATATTTTTTTTGTGTTCCTAAAATTCAACCCCTAGGATAATTAAGGTGTGATCTAAAGCAGTTTATTCTAAGGAGAGGAAATTACCATAACAGATCACTATAATTTTTATTATTTTTCTACTAAAAATATATTAATTTTTTCGAAAAAATATAAATTAAGTATATAAATATAATTAAATTTTATTATTATTTTTAAAACACCTTTATTTACCCTCTTTCCATCAAATAGGAAGTGAATTTATCAGTTTTTCATACACATAACTTATCTTTTATACGTAGTGATAAAATTCATTTATCATAACCATCATTTATATATGGGTATTATATTGTTTTAAAAATTATATATGATAATTATGATTTAATTTTTGTTATTTAATGATAATATCATATATAAATTTTTAAATTTAAAAATGTTGGAAAAAAATATCATCGTTTGTGTATATATGTGGGACTACCTCTTCCAAGAAGCGATTTAATTCACATTTCATTTATGCATTATTGAGATAGTAATACTGGTAGATTTAATTAATTTATATGATATATATGAAATAATAATTATTCCATAATGGTGAATTATTACTTAATTTTCTTTCATTCATTGTATATAAAATATTGTCTATTTGTACGTACGTCCTACCATCTCCATTAATAGAGTATTTCGCATTTCTATTTCTACTTTTATGGGTGACTATAAATATTTATATCATGAATATATATGATAAATTTATCATTTTAAAATTTTTTAGATGATGGAAATATGATCACAGTGCAAGGATAAAAACTACCAAACAAAAACATGCATGAAAATCAAAGCTGATATCTTCTAGAATAGTGATTCTAATAAATAATCCATAATAAAAATGTGATAAAAAGATATAAAGAAATTAATATATGGTTTGATATCTATATATATTTATTAATATGTTAATTTCATAAATTTATAACAATGCTTTATTTTTTTTATAAAGGATGTTCCAATACGTTTGAAGGTGTTTAGACCAATGGTATTGAATTTCTGTCTCATTTTTATTTATATTAAACATATTCCATATTCATAACATGTTTATTTTATGTAGTGTATATACATCCTGTGAATTTATTTATGGTGATTATTGATAAATTCATTGAAAATTAGATATACCACTAAGGTTCTTTATTTCATCAGGCATACGACTCAAATTTTACTAAAGGGGTAAAGGATTTTATGTTACAGTTATAATGATTATTAGGAATGTTTATGATTATGTTTCCTATAATTAATTATTATGATCTAACTCTTAATAAACTAATGATTTTCCTTATCATATGTTTATTTCAAGAAAATGCAGCACAATTTTGTTTTCCTCACCTTAATTACTTATGATATTGAAAATGTTTTTTAAGGAAAATCGTCCTTATTTCTCTATTTTGTAACACCCCAAGATGGGAATAACTAAAAAGTATTGTCCTTATGATATGTGTTTTTAAAAAGTATTTATGAATTGTAATAAATAAAATGGGAATTTTATATACTGCATGTAATTTTAGAATCCATATTATGTGTTTCATAGACATAATATAATAACAAATTCATTTTTTCAGATAAGAGAAGTATTTTTCAAAAAAATTGCAATTTTACAACCTTTTAATGGGACACCCTTTTTAAAACAAATATTTTACACTTTCATGTACTAACATTAATGAAATTAAATCCATATTTAGAATCGATACATAAAAATATATTTTGGATAAATTTTTTGTAATTTTTTGATAACTTTCATATTTTGAATAATATAGAAAATTACTAAAATTTAATTGAATATTTTTAATAGAAATAATTTATAGTGTCAAATTATGCATTTGAATGTTTTGGAAGTATAATTATATTATATTTTAAACATTTAATATAATGTAGTTCATTATAAGTAATTTCTCAATTAAATTTCATATAAACACATGTCAATCTTTTGATGGTTTTTACTTTTTAAAAACCCACTTTTCGGTTTTTACAATGGAAATTAATTTTAAATTAATCAATGAAACATCTATATTTTGATTTTGGTAAAATAGATTTAATTTTTGAACTTGGAAATTAAAAATTTTCTTAGGCTAAAGTTTTGGTATTTTTCTGAAAACATTCAATATTTTATGAATAGTGAAAAACACTGTGCTATAATTTAAAACCGACTTTTATTTAAATAATTATTTATTTTATTTAAAATTATATTCAGTAAAAATATATATAACACCCATATATGTTCAATGTAATTCATTAGTGTAATTTTATAATAAAATTAGATGTATACAAATTTATTGAACTTTTTACCTTCTTTTACCCAACTTCTAGGAGCATTTAAAAATTTTCATAGAACATAATTTTACCACTTATGTGAATTGAATTTCAAAAATCCTAGAGACACAGTTGAAATCAGTAAGTAAAATGTGGTTTAATAAGATGAAAATAATTTTTGGTGAATAGTAACTTTTGACTTTTATTTACTGTAGTTAAAAGTAAATAGGGTAATTAATTGAAAAAATGATATTATAATTAACCTAAAAGAAGTCCTAATTATATTGTATAAGTATAATTTGACCAAAAACAACCATAGGAAAAAATATGATCCTTTTGGTCTACATGGATTAGACTCCGACATTTATTATTATTTTATTTAAAGAATATTTAAAAGTGTTAAATTCAATGTTAAATAAATAAACCATTTTTCATATATGGTTATACATAAGATAAATTTGACTATAAATATTTATTATAAATATAATACAATTTCCTATATAATTGTGTTTTATTTATAATTTTTAAATTATAAATAATTAAAAAAAATTATGACAAAATTATGACTTTTTAATTAACTTATCAAATAATGATTAAAAAAATTAATCTTATAAATATCAAAATAAATGAAATTTGAAACATGTGATGATTTAAACTAATTTTATAGGTTAATATGACATTTTAGGGTTGATTAAATAAATTTTTTGGAAGTAATAATGCTTTTATGTTTTTCAAAAAAAAAATTACTAAATAGTGTCAAAATTGACATAATTGTGTTTTTTAAAAGAAAATACTATATTATTAGTTGATATAATATTCTAAAAAATATAAGGTTCATCCAAAGGACTTATATAAGATTATATATTAATAATTAACAACTTGGGATTCAATTGGGTTATTATAGTATGTTTATTAACCATATAATAGAAAAATATAAATAGATATTGTAAATGTCGAACTATTTAACTAAGAGTTAAATCTAAAAGAAAAGGTAAATATGGGGACCAAAACCTATATAAAACCTATATTTTGAGAGGTTTTCGACCCATACCCACCATATCCTCAAAATAAATCATTTTGGAGCCATTATAAATTGATAATGATTTTATTATAAAATAATATTTCAAGCTTTTTCTAAAGTGACCCTCGCCCATCTTATAAAAGGGTACTTCCCCTTCTCTTAATTAAACACCTCCAAAGCCAATTGGATCGTCCAAACCCTTACATAATATTATCCCAACATTCATACCATTATCCTAGAAGCCTTACATTGGTCATAAATGCATCCTATGGAGCCCTATTGATCAAATCAAAAGGAAGAACCCGAAGAAGAGATAAATATTTCATCACCTCTTTCAAGTTATTTTTTTCTTCCACTTCATCTTTATTTTTTGTTTACATTATAAAATAATAACTCCAGTATCTTATATATACAATGATGTTATTATAAAAGTTTTACAACCACATTTATTATTGTACCCATCATATGAATGACAAATTCACCATACGTGTGTATGCACGACTTACCGTCTCCACATCGTGGGGTAGTTTTTTATTCAAAAACATCATTATTTGGATGGGTATAATAATGAGTATAACAGATGTAAATAATAAATATAGCAGGTTAGTGATTCTTTATATATGATATACCATCCAATTACATATTATTTCACCATCAATATAATTATATTTTCACTCGTGCGTACGTAAAATTTACCGTCTCCAGGAACACTATGAGATTCAATACATATCGTAATCACTCATTAATAATTTTTATATTATAATTAAAAATATTTTTTAGGAAAATAATATCATTCTGTATTTGAATAAAAAACATCCTATCCAAAACAAACATGGCTTACGTAACCGAGCATATAAAGGAAAACATATCCGTTAACCCCCAAAATGATGATATTACTAAAATATAACTATCAAAGCAATATTAGATGATCATTTATCATATCATATTTATGTATATAGTTCTTGTATAATTTAATAACAACTATTTATCTATTATAAATGAGTTTAACGTACCATCGACCAAGGAAAAGTACAAAGTAAGGGGTTTTCGTCTCACTTTTATTCCAGTGAGATTAATGCTATATTTTCCACTATTACATTTTGAGTGGTGTATGTACTTCCCATAATTGTATTTTTTGCATAATATACTTTAATATATGGGTATTTAAATCCCCATTGTATGATCCTTCTTTCATGGTGTGTAAGTTATGTAATTTACCAAATTCTGGTGGCTAAAGATACAGATGTCTAAAAATAGAACAAACATAACGGTAGGGTATACCGGTGAGAATTCCTAACGGTGAGGTATATCAGTGAGGTTCACTAATAGTGAGGTATATTAGGGAGGTTTCTAAAGGTGAGGATTCTAATAGTGAGGTTTCTAATGGTGAGGTATGTAACTGCAAGGTTTCTAACTGTGAGGTTTCAAAAGGTGAGGTTTCTAATGGTGAGGTTTTTAACGGTGAGGTTTCTAACTGTGAGGTTTCTAACACTGATGTTTCTAATGGTGAGGTTTCTAATGGTGAGTTTTCTAACTATGAGGTTTCTAAAACATAGATTCTCTCATTCCCAATTCATGTATAATGCACCTTAACCTATCCGAACATAAGGGCATGGTGAAAATGTCAGATAATTGGTGTTCGGTACCTAAAAATTCAAGAGTAATATCACTTTTTTGGAAATGATCACTCTAAAAATGTTGCCTTAAATAAATGTGTTTTGTCCTAGAGTGATACACAGGATTCTTAGAGATGTTAATTTCACTAGTGTTATCACAATTTATTGATACATGTTTAAAATCATATACATAGTCCAACAATGTATGTTTCATCCAGAGAATTTGTGCACAGCAACTTCCAGTAGCTATATACTCTACTTCCGCAATAGAAAATTCAATAGAATTACGCTTTTTACTACACCACGATACTAGGGACTTACCTAGAATATGACTTGTTCCAGAAGTGCTCTTTTTATCTATCTTGAAACCAGCAAAGTCAGTATCTGAATAACTCATTAAGTCAAAGGATTGTCCTTTTGGATAAAATAAACCTAAATTTGCAGTATGTTTAAGATATTTGAAAATTCATTTGACAACAAGAAAATGGGATTCTTTAGGATTAGCATGAAATCTTTTACACATACACACACTAATCATAATTTTTGGTCGACTAGCAGTAAGGTAAAGTAGACTTCCAATCATACCTCTGTAATTTGTTTGATAAACTGGTTTCCCATATTCATTAATGTCCAACTTACAATTGGTACTCATGGGGGTATCATATTCCTTAATACTATCTAAACCAAATCATTCTAAAATATTATTTTTATATTTACTTTCATTTTAAATAATACCATTTTCATTTTGAAAAACATGAAATCCATGAAAATATTTGAGTTCTCCCATTAAACTCATTTCAAAATCATTTTTCATACTCTTTGAAAAATAAATACATAAAGAATTTTTAGAAGATCCAAAAATAATATCATCAACATAGATTTATACTATCAAAACAACTTTAGGAATTCTATTTATACAAATATTTGGATCAAGAATCCCATTAGAAAAACCTTTTGAAATATGAAAATTACTAAGTCTATCATACCAAGCTCGTGGAGCTTGTTTCAAACCATATAATGCCATAAAGAGCTTAAAAACTAGATTTTGAAAATTAATATTAGTAAATCTAGGTGGTTGTTCAACAAAAACATCTTCAATTATAAAACCATTTTAAAAAGCACTTTTAACAATCATTTGATATAACTTGAAATTAAGATGATAAGAATAGGCAAGTAGAATCCTAATGGCTTCTAATATAGCTACAGGGGAAAAGCTTTCCTCATAGTCTATTCCTCCCTCTTGACTATACCCTAGTGAAACTATACTTTATTTGTTCCTAACTATATTTCCAGATTCATCAACTTTATTTCTAAATACCCATTTAGTGCCTATGGTCAAAGTTTCCTTAGGTCTGTTAACTAATTCTTAGACTTTTTTTCTTTCAAATTGATTTATTTCTTCTTGAATATCCATTACCAAAAATTCATCATTTATTTCATCATTGATATTTTTAGGTTCTAACTGTGAATGAAAATATTGATGTTCAACCTGTTTTCATAGAGAAGCACAAGTCTATGTCCATCTATCAAGATTACCAACAATAGAATTAAGGGATGATTCTTTATAATCCTTGTTGATCTAGTAAAAGTGGAACTAGAAAATTCAGGTAAATATATAGATTTAGGTTCTACAGATATTCATTCTTGAATGTTTCTAGAACTGGATGTTTTTATAACAGGTTTATTGATTTTATCATTAAGGTTCAAAACATTCAAATCTTCTTCAAGATTTTCAATGGACGACTTGGATTCATGTGGATGACTTTCATCAAACATGATGTGAACAAAGTATTCCACAAATTTGGTTCTTTTATTAATAACTATATAAGCTTTACTAACGATTGAATACCTAGGAAAATTCCTTCATCACTCTTGGATGAAAATTTATCAAGAATTTCCTTGGTGTTGAGAATAAAGGCATTGCAACCAAAAACTCTGAAGTAACTCACTTTAGGTTTCCTATTATTTCATAATTAAAAGGGGGTCTTTTTAAAAACAGGTCTAATCAGGACTCTATTAATAATATAATAAGCTGTATTTACAGCTCCAGCCCAAAAATAAACAGGTAGGTCATATTAATTAAGCATAGTTTTTGTAATTTCATAAAGGGTTCTATTCCTTATTTCTACTACACCATTCTGTTGAGGTGTCCTAGGGGTAGAAAAGGTGTGACTATAGCCATTGTGTGAGCAATAAGATTAGAACTCATGATTTTCAAACTCACGACCATGATCACTTCTCAAGGACTTAATCATGAGTCCACTAAGGTTTTCGACAGAATTTGTGTATTTAATAAATTAAGAACAAGCTTCACTTTTGTGAGCTTAGAAGTATACCCAAGTGTACCTAGATAAGTCATCTGCTAGAACATAGACATAGTGCTTCTCATTTAATCTAGAAACTGTAGAAGGTCTAATAAAGTCCATATGAACCAACTCGAGAGGTTGAGAAGTTGAAACATCTTTTTTTATTTTAAAAGAAGCTTTGTGTTGCTTTCCATTTTGATAGGGATTATAAACTTTGCTAGCTGGGAATTCAAGTTTAGGTTTGTCTCTAATTAAGTTTTTACTAGTCAATTTTCTATGTGAGGGAATGTTCCAATGTCCTAATCTTCAATGCCATAGCCATGAATCTTTATTAAAATGATTCAATCAAGTAATGTTCTCTTTAGCCAAATAATTCAAATCAACAGTATAAAGATTTTCAATTCTCAAAGTAGAAAATACTAAAATATTTTTATAATTAAAAACATTGTAAGAATAATTTTCAAAATTAACATTGAAACCATCATCACACAACTGAGAAATTCTTAACAGGTTATATTTAAGTCTATCAACAAATAAAGATTTGGAAATTAACACTGAATTAGAGTTACCAATCTGGCCGAAGCTGATGATTTTTCCTTTTGAATTATCACCAAATATGACATGGCCTCCATAAAATTTTATTAAACTATTGAAGAATGAATAATATCCAGTCATATTCCTTGAACATCAACTGTCCAAGTACTGTACCTTTTTATGCGAACTTTTCAAGCAAGTTTCCTGTAAAACAGGTTTAAATAGAAAATGATTTTGGTACCCCGGATTTCTTTAGTCCAGATAGGTTAGCAAGAAAAACTTTTGGTACCCAAACATGTCTAATGGGTCTCATACAATCAATAGATTAAAAATATTTTTAATGATAAACTTTATTTGATCTATAACCATGTGAATAACTTGTTGAAGAATATTAATTTCTAGAACTAGAACTAGCAGCATTCTATCTGGATTTTGCAATAAATCTGTTTTTAGTAATCTGTCTCTGTCCAAGATGATAGCCTATTCCTGTGGTATATTTTGGTGCCACTTTTTTTCCTAGCATTTGAGTTAGATTATTCTTTCCATTTGTGAATTTCTCTAAGTCCTTACTTAATTTCTCATTAGACAATTTCAGCTCAATATTTTCCTTAATTAATTGACCATTCATTCCCTTTTCTATATCAAGTTCAGATTTAACAGAGCTGGTCAAAGAATGTTGTTTTTTCAAGGTCTTATACTTGTCCTTAAATTTATTACAAGTTTCTTCTAGCATATTATAGTATTCAAAAAACTATTCACTAGCCATTTTTTCAGATTCAGAATCAGAATCAACTCCAGAATAATATGAATTTAAATCAGGAGTATCCAATGTTACCTCAGATGTGTTTGTCATGAAACACATATTAGCTTTTTGATATTTTTCATCCTAATAAGAATCAGAATCACTAGAACAATCTTCTAAAACACTCAAAGTTTCTTTCATATCATTCTTATATTTATTTCCCTTATAATCATATTTTATCTTGAACATTAACTTTGGGAAGTCTTCTTTCACATGTCCTTTCCTCTTTCATTCATAACAAACAATGACATCACTTTTATCAAACTTTTTCCAAGCCTTCTTCCAATGACCTTTATTATCTTATATTCCTTTATAATTTGGTTTTTTGAATAATTTATTCTTCCTGTAGAATTTCTTGAATCTCCTAGCTATTTGAGCCATCTCTTCACCACTATCAGAATATGACCCTTCACTTGTTGAGCTTTCAGTAGGTATGTGAACTTTCTCCTTGTCCTTACTCTTTGAGGCAGTAGATTTAAATGCCACTGACTTCCTTTTTGGTTCATCATCTTTTTCCTTGTTTACTTTCAGTTCTTCTTCATACATCATCAACTTACCAATTAATTCTTTAATAGGCAGTAAACATATGTCACACGAAACTCTTTTTGAGACTGATGTGCCTCTCTCTATTTCTAGAAAACATCTTAGTATTCTCCTAATCTTCTCCATTGCAGGAACAACCATTCCAAGTGAGCTCATACTATTGACAATCTCATTGAAACTGAGATACATATCAAATATAGGTTCATCAGAGTTCATTTTAAAATTATCATACTTAACAGTGTAGGTATTCAATCTCATTTATTTAACATTAGTCGTTCCCTCATGGGAAATAGCCAAAGTGTCCCAGACGTCATAATCAGTTTTACAAGCATATATTCGATTAAATTATTCATCACCTAAAGCATTGTACAAAGAATTCATTGCTTTACAGTTATTATTTTAAGCAGTTTTAGTGGGTTCATCCCAAGTAGTTCATTCGTTTTATAGAATCTTATATTGAGTCTCTATAGCAGCCCACATGTCAAATCCATTACTTTCTAGATGAATTTTCATTTTAAGTTTCCATTGGGTATAATTTGTACCATTAAAGAATGGTGGCATGTTGGTAGCAGCACCTTCAAGTATATTTTCCATAACAAAATTTTAGAAAATATTTTTAAAGAGATATAATTTAGAACTAACAGAAATTTAAGATCTCTAAGATACAACTAAAATCATAGTTTAAAAATAGAGTACTTGGAAATACTTTATAAATAACAAACCTTCCTCTGATACCTAAAGTTGGTAGGAGGGGATACTCAAGAGGGGGGTGAATTGAGTTCCAATTAAAATTTCTATTAAAAATATTTTTATTAAAAATCCCATAAATTGAATAGTAAGCTAAACTATAGTGAATTTGCAATATTGTAAAGGTTCAGTTAGGATCTCAAGAGATTGATTAGTTCTCAGTAAATCTAATCTCTGAAGATTAGATTATCTTTTGAAACTAACCTATTACATTATAATAAATGCAAACAATTTCTTGTTTAACTACCAGAGTTACCTTAAAATAGATTTGTATTTCAAAATACTTAGAAGTGGAATATTCAATATAGATTAAAAAAATTATTTAATCACAACAATTTTAAACATGTGGTTCATTCTCAAGAAGAGACTTAGTCCTCTCAAACAATTTATATAAATTTTTATCCACACCCTGGATCGGGGTTAACAACAGTAAAAAGACTGTCCAGGTCCTATGAACTCTACTACAGTTTTATGTGGGAAAAAAACAATAGCACACATGCTATCCAGGTCACACTTGACCTCTACCACTGTCCACAGTGGGAAATAGAGTGTATGGAAATATTTAGTGAGGATTTATAAATCCTCCAGCTCATCACATGAGACAGTGTGTGTATGGAATATATAGAGTATACACACTGCTAAAAAATTAAGTAAAATAATCACAAAGAGAGAGTATATATGAGTTTAGAATGCTCTAGTGATTTGAAGTGCAGCTCTAGAACCCATTTGATTAATCATAAATTCTACTGAGTCCTTCTATGGTTTATTTCAAAAACAGAGTGTCGCTTGATTCCTAGACTTTCTGGTTCATCTTGATCATCTTGAGTGCATGAAGAGATCGTTGTAGTTCTTCACTCCTTGATTAATGTTCAGATTATGTTCTCTTCTTATATTAATTACCTTGTATATGGCTAGTGTTCTTCAATTATATAGGTGTATGGATGTCGCCTTTCTTTTATGTGTATATGCACCAGTATAACTTCTCTACAGCTTGATCTTCATTTTATACCTTATGCTCTGACATTATGAATGATTACCTATTCATTGGTATGAGGTACGGTTCCCTGACATGCCAATAACCCACATTAATTAATAGTACGTGCATTAAAAACATCAAATATCACTGTTGCTTAATAAATAAATATAAATAGATTTTAAGTAACAGTGACTGGTTAGAAATAATCTTCCATCAGTAGCTCTCTGTCGGTAGACTTGTAACGGTGTACTTTGTATCAGTAGATGCCTTGTATCGGTAGTTGTTACTCTGTGTAACAATGGCTCTATGTACCGGTAACTCTTTCTATCAGTAACATTGGTCTATAGATAAATTTCTTAAACCGGTAACTACTTATATTGGTAGCTCCGTCTATCAGTGAACATTGTACTAGTAGATCTGTATCAGTGGACATCATATCATTAGTCGTTCATTTGTCTGTTTGTATCGGTAGGTTTGTATGAGTTGACTTGTGCATATCGCTGAACTTGTTCTATCGGGAGCTATTATGCATATAGGTGACCGTTACCATATCAGTAGACTTATATACCAGTGTACTTAGTTTTATCAGTAGTTGTGTATCTATTTGTATTGGTAGTTTTTATTCTATCCATATCAGTGAACTTCACACATGTGGACTTAACACTTTTCTGTTCTATGAAAAACATATCCAGATTGAGTTAGAATTATTTCAAAGTATGTATAAACATAGATAAATAGTGATTAACATATTCCAAAGATTATTTAGATATTATTGTCAACATAGGATTATAAACATATATTAAATCATATTAGGTATTATCAAAACAGGTGAGGTAAATAATCTCCCCCTTTTTGATAATCACAAATTATGATACCATAATCCAAAATAATCAGTAATGTATCTGTATAAAATACAATGGTTCTTATTTCTCAGTGTGAGTAATGAAATTATCAAATGTGATATTTTAAAAGTATCAGATGATATAGTATTGAAATCAATTTTATTAGTGGTATTGATAAAAACAATGTTCTAGAGGTATAAAACAAATGTATCATAGAATAGATTATTAGATGAAAGTATCAGAGGTATGAAACAACTGTATCAGAGATATACAACACCAGTATCAGAGATAAAAAATATAAAACAATTGTACTAGAGGGAAATGTATTATTCACATAAAATATAATGAGTATTCATATCAGTTCCCCCCCCCCTTTGTATTATTTCTCCCCTATTATATTATTTCTCCCTTATTTCTCCTCCTTAGATATTAGTTCTCCCCCTTTGTGATTAGTAAACAGTTGGACAGAAGGAAATACATGAAAAGATAAGTAACAGAAGGTAAAAGAGAGATGAAAGACATTTATATATTACTTGAGGCAAAAATACATTGAAATACAGAAGTGAATCAAAAGGAATTCAAGTGAGTCTTATCAAAGATCCTAGCTACTAATGAATCCAACTCCTCAGCATGAGATTTTCCCTTGGGATCAAAAGAGGATTTAGGTGTGGTGGATACAGGTGGAGGCTTCGGAATTACAGAAAGCACGACTTCTGGTTGAGAAACAGAGACTGTTCCTGGCCTGTAGTTGGTAGCTCTCTATGTGTTCATAGGAGTGAGGCTCCGAATTTCATGGACTGGAGTCATCTGAGGAATGGAGTCAGACTGTGCAAAGGTAAGCGAAGCTAGATGTGCAATGATATGAGTACTGTCTACATGAAAAAATGGCAGCAATGGATTCCTGAAGTCCATTATGATTCCTCCTCCTATTTCTATAGCAGAAATGAAATCATCCTTGTTCTCCATGAATTTGTCTAGTGCAGGAGTCAACTCTTTAAGCTTGGTGACTTGTTCTCTGAAGGATTTATTGACTGCTGGTAATTTCATATTTTCTAAAATAATTTTGAAATGGTTGGTCAACTAATGCTTGGTATACACTTTCTGATGATAAGAATCAACTTTATCCTTTAATTATTTCTGAGAGGAAGAAGCTTCTCTCATATAATCATGAACAATTTTCCTGATATCTCTGGTGGTAGTCACCACTTGGGTCAGGGTAGATGAGTCCACAGAGCCACTGGTTGTTGCTGAACCAAGCTCCTCTTTCATCGCTGCTCAAAACTGATCAACATCTACAGAAGCACTGGATGAAGCAAGAGGTTTGACAGTGAATGGAACAGTCTCCTTGAATGATTGGATTAAGTTGGTTATCAGCTTCTGGACAACCAAGTACTGAGTTCTCATAGGATCTTTGACCGACTTATTAAAAGATTCAAAGACATCAACAAATTTTCTTACTACAACTTTATTGTAATTGATATCAGCATTCATCTGAGCATGATAACTACTCAAGGAAGTTAAGGAAGAAACAGACTGAATCAAGGAAACAACAACTCATGTCCAGCTCTCAATCTAAGTATGACATACTCTGATCTCATTCATCATCTCTATCATGGAGGTTGACACAGTACATCCAAGATAAAGTTCAAAAGATTTTTCCATGTTACTCAGCTCCTCAACAAAACAATTCTTTAAATCAGCAATAGATGCATTCAAAGACTCTTTCATCTTAGCATTTAAAGACTCAAAGTCATCTCTGGTTGTCATATTAGCAGGCACAACAATAGGTGATCTTTCGGTCACAATAATACCCACAGGGGAATTCATAACAGATTGAATGGATGATATTAGTGAAGTTTCCATTCTCCTTACTTCTTCTACAAAGATGGACTTTAGCTCAGACTTTAACTGATCCATATCAGGTCTTCTGAATACATCCTCAAGTAATAAATCAATGATAATATCATAATTGACTTTAGTTCTTCTAAGGGATGCCTCATTATCATAATATGGATAATCCAATCCACAAACCAAAAACGTAGGTCTTCTGCCAAGTCTTTAAATCCATCAGCTACGGAAACACTGCCAAGTCTAGTTGGATGCTTCTTCTCAACTGGTGCATTATGTATAGCAACAACACCATCAGCAGCTCAGTATTCCTCAGAAGAATCCTCAAAAATCATCTCCATATCTCCAACAGTAGGAGCCTCCTCAGAGATAGAAGCATGTCTATCTACTTCATCAAGGACAACCTCTGAAGGCACAACTGTAATTCCAATCAATGGACTCAAAATCAATATGGCAGAAGCAGATGCTTCAGTTTCAGATTCTCTTTATTCTTCCACGTTCTCTGGGGCAGCCTCTTCCAGATCTGATCTCTACTGCTATTCCTCATCCACAGGTGCCTCTCCATTCCTTACACGCAAAAACATTTCTGTACTAGGTTGATTCAAAGAAGTATTTCCCTTTTCTTGTGATACAGTTTGAGGAGTTGGGCTAGGAGGCAAGTCCGGATCTCCTCCATCTGCTGTAGAGGAATCCTCCTCATCTAAATCATCACTATACTGTGGATCCTCCTCATCAGGTCCTAGAACAGTATCTCTCTTATCTTTTTCTCTATTTGTATGGTCCACTGTATTGAAATTGTCATATATCTTCTCATCATCAGTAACCCAATGCCTTCTCCATTGGTTCCAGTTAATCTTCATGTACTTACATGTTATTCTTGTGATACAAAAATTGTTCCTTACCATCAATGTCTCATCCTGAGACTCAGCAACCACCTTTACTTTAATCATAACCAAAATCAATTTGGAAAAGAATAATGCATTGGTTTTTGATTTGGGTCAGGTCATATCCTCTATTTGAATCATTAACTGCATGCATAGATTCACCTTCACACCATGCCTTAAGAGCTGAAAAAATAAATATCTTGATACTTCATATTTGCAATGTCCCCTCTTCTTGGACTTAGCACATGTTTGATGAATTTGAACAGTAATCTATTTTCCCCATCCGTCTTAGGAGCCACCACATTTCTCTACATTCCACTACCAGTAAGCTCCTCTAAGGCAGTCTCATTGTCAAATAAGTCACTGGTAGGAGGTATTATCTTCGATGAATACCCAAATACTCTTTCATGTGGTACCTTCAAGAATTCATCCCATTCAATGGATAAAAGGCTATTTCCTTTCCATTTAACAATGAAACCATTCTATTCTCCTTATCAGATTTCTCAAAGCGCACAAAAGCATAGAACTCTTTTATCAGCTTCAGATAATAAGGACTATTATTGTTTTTGAAACATTATATACATTTATTTTCCTCCAATATTAATAGGGTTAGTGATTTTCTTGGAATAATCCACTCTGCACACAACTCCTTCTCGATTACAATTTCCCTATTTTGCAAATGTAGGTTCACCTGGCACCTTCCTAACCTTGTTTGATTGACACTACTACTTGCTTCAGGTCCGGTCTTCTATTTCTTCGCATTCGGCTCATGAAATTCATCTCTGATAGTCAGAAGATTGGTTTTTTCTATCTCTGGATTGAAGGACTTAGGGTTTTCATGAGATTCGTGGATTTAAGGAGTTGTGTGTGAGAGAGGAGAATTCGGTGGATCGAGAAGTAACTACGACTTAGTTTTTATCATTTAGGAATCATAAAATAAATAAATAAAATAGAATAAGTAAAGTATAAATGATACATATTCTTACGGCTAAAGATACAAAAGTTTAAAAAACAGTGGAAATTTAATGGTAGGGTATACTGGTGAGAATTTCTAACGGTGAGTTATATCGGTGAGGTTCACTAACAGTTATGTATCTTAGTGAGGTTTCTAAAGGATTGGTTTCTAATAGTGATGTTTCTAATGGTGAGGCTTAAAATGGTGAGGTTTCTAACAGTGAGGTTTTTAACAGTGAGGTTTATAATAGTGAGGTTTATAACTGTGAGTTTTCTAACGCACATAGTCTATCATTACCAATTCATGTCTAATGTACCTTAAAATATCCGAACATAAGGGCTTGGTGAAAATGTCTGCTAATTGTTGTTCAGTACCTAAAAATTCAAGAGTAATATCACCTTTTTGGTAATGATCTCTCAAAAAATGGTGCCTTACCTCAATCTATTTGGTCCTAGAGTGAGACACAGGGTTCATAGAAATGTTAATTGCACTATTGTTATCACATTTTATTGATACAGGTTTAAAATCATATCCATAGTCCAACAAAGTCTGTTTCATTCACAGAATTTGTGCACAACAACTACCAGCAGCTATATACTCTACTTCAGCAGTAGATAATGCAACAAAATTCTACTTTTTACTACAACACGATACTAGGGACTGACCTAGAATATGACATGTTCCAGAAGTGCTCTTTCTACCTAACTTGAAACCAACAAAGTCAGCATTCGAATAACTCATTAATTCAAAGGATTGTTCTTTTGGATAAAATAAACCTAAACTTGCAGTATGTTTAAGATATTTTAAAATTCTTTTAACAGTAAGAAAATGAGATTCTTTTGGATTAGATTGAAATCTTGCACATATACACACACTAAACATAATATCTGGTTGACCAGTAGTAAGGTAAAGTAGAATTTCAATCATACCTATGTAATTTGTTTGATCATCTGGTTTCCCAGATTCGTCAATTTCCAACATACATGTGGTACTCATGAGTGTATCACTTTCCTTAATACTCTCTAAACCTATGCGTTTTAAAATATCCTTTCTATATTTACTTTGAATTGAAATAATACCATTTTAATTTTGAAAAAATGAAATCTAAGAAAATATTTGAGTTTTCCCATTAAACTCATTTTGCATAGTCTTTAAAAAATAATATACAAAGCATATTCAGAAGATCCAAAAATAATAACATCAACATAGATTTGTACTATCAAAACATCATTTGAAATTTTTTGATAAAGGGTGTTGGATCCAGAATCCCTTTAGAAACCCCTTTTGAAATAAGAAAATTACTATGTCTATCATACTATGCTCATGGAGCTTGTTTCAAACCATATGAAGCGTTAGAGAGATTAAAAAATCGATTTGGAAATTCAGGATTAAGAAATCTAGGTGGTTGTTCAACAAAAACATATTCAACTATAAAACCATTTAAAAAATCACTTTTAACATCCATTTTTTATAACTTGAAATTCAGATGAGCAGCATAGGTAAGTAGAATCCTAATGGCTTTAAATCTAGCTACAGGGGTAATGGTTTCCTCATAGTCTATACCTTCTTCTTGACTATACCCTTATGAAACTAGCCTTGCTTTGTTCATAACTATATTTCCAGATTCATCAACTTTATTTCTAAAGACAGATTTAGTGCCTATGGTGAAAGTGACCTTAGGTCTGTTAACTAATTCCCAGACTTTGTTTCATTGAAATTGATTTAATTCTTCTTGTATAGCCATTACCCAAAATTCATCATTGATTATATCATTGATATTTTTAGGTTCTAACTGTGAAAAAAAACTTGTTGTTCAACCTAGTTTCTTAGAGATTCTCTAGTTCGTGTCCCTCTATCAAGATTACCAACAACTACATCAAAAGGATGATTATTTGGAATCCTAGTTGATCTAGTAAAGGTGGGACTGAAAATTTGATGTTCTTATCTAGATTCAGGTTCTACAAAAATAGGTTTTGGAATGTTTGTAGAACTAAATGTTTTTATAACAGGTTCATTGATTTTATCATTAAGGTTCAAAATAGACAAATAATTTTCAATATTTTCAATGGAAGATTTGGGTTCATGTGGATCTATTTCATCAAACTTGATGTGAACAGACTCTTCCACACATTTGGTTCTTTTATTAAAAACTTTATAAGCTTTACTAAATATTGAATTACCTAGGAAAATTCCTTCATCACTCTTGGATGAAAATTTATCAAGATTATCCTTGGTGTTGATAATAAAGACTTTGCAACCAAAAAAGCTAACGTAAATCACTTTAGGATTCCTATTATTCCATAATTAATAAGGGGTCTTTTAAGAACAGGTCTAATCAAGACTCTATTAATAATATAACAAGCTGTATTTACAGATTCATCCCAAAAATAAATATGTATTTCATATTCATTAAGCATAGTTCTTGCAATTTTTTAAGGGATATATTACTTCTTTCTACTACACCATTCTGTTGAGGTGTTCTAGGGGAAGAAAAGGTGTGACTATACCCATTGTGTGAGCAGGAAGATTCAAACTCATCATTTTCAAACTCACGACCATGATCACTTCTCAAGGCCTTAATATTGAGTCCACTGAGGTTTTCTACAAACTTGGAGTATTTAAGAAAGTAAAAACAAGCATCATTTTTGAGATCTAAGAAGTATACCCAAGTGTACCAAGAAAAGTCATCTACTAGAAAATAAAAATATTTCTTCCCATTTAAACAAGAAACTCGAGAAGGTCCAAACAAGTGCATATGAACCAAATAGAGAGGTTGAGAAGTTGACACTTATTTTTTTAATTTAAATGAAACTTTATGTTGCCTTCCATTTTGACAGGGATTACAAACTTTATCAGCTAAGAATTCAAGTTTAGGAAGGTATCTAACTAAGATTTTCCTAGTCAGTTTTCTAAGTGATTGAATGTTGCAATGTTCTGATCTCTTGTATCATATCCAAGATTCTTTATGAAAAGCATTCAAGTAAGTAATGTTCTGTTTAACCAAATAATTCAAATCAACAGCATAAACATTTTCATTTCACAAAGAATAAAATAATAAAATATTTTTAGAATTAAAAACATTAAAAGAATCATTTTCACATTTAACATGGAAAACATCATCACATAGCTGATAAATACTTAACAGTTTATATTTAAGTCCATTAACAAATAAAACTTTCGAAATTAACACTGAATCAGTGTTACCAATCTGGCCTAAGGCGATGATTTTTCCTTTTAAATTATCAAAAAGGTGACATGGCCTCCAACAACTTTGATTAAACTATTGAAGCATGAGTATTCTCCAGTCATATTCCTTGAACATCCACTTTCCAAGTACCATACCTTCTTATGGGAACTTTTCAAGCATGTTTCCTACAAAACCGATTAAAATAGAAAATGATTTTGGTACCCAGATTTTCTGGGGTCCAAACAGGTTAGGAAGTAAAACTTTTGGTACCCAAAAATGTCTAATGGGTCTCACAAAATCAGTAGATTTAAAAGATTTTGAAAGATAATTTTTTTTGACCAATAACCATTTGAATAACTAGTTGAAGCAAATGAATTTATAGAACAAGAACTAGCAGCATTCTATCCATATTTTGGAATAAATCTATTTTTATTAATCTATCTCTGTCAAGGATGATAGCCTATTCTTGTGGTATATTTTGGTGCCACTTGTTTTCCTAGCATTTGAGTTTGAGTATTCTTTCCATTTGTGAATTTATCTAAGTCCTTCCTTAATGGCTCATTGGATAATTTCATTTTAGTATTTTCCGTAAGTAATTGATAATTCTTTTCCTTTTCTATATCTTGTGTATATTAAACCGAGCTGGTCAACGCATGCTGTTTATTAAAGGTCTTATACTTGTCCTTCAATTCATTACAGGTTTCTTCTAGCATATTAATGTATTTAAACAACTCTTCACTAGTCATGTTTTCATTTTTAGAATCAGAATCAACTCTAGAATAATATGAATTTAAATAAAGAGTATCCAATGTTACCTCAGATGTGTTTTTCATGAAACACATATTAGCTTTTTGAGATTTTTCATCCTGAGAAGAATCATAATCACATGAACTATCTTCTGAAATACTCCATGTTGCTTTCATAGCTTTCTTATATTTATTTCCCATATAATCATATTTCTTCTTGAACTTTAACTTTGGGCATTTTGCTTTCACATGTCCTTTCCTATTTCATTTATAAAAGACAATGTCATAACTTTTATCAGAATTTATCCTATCCTCCTTCCAATGACCTTTGTTGTCATATTTTCCATTATAATTTGGTTTTATGAAGAATTTTTTCTTCCTATATAACTTCTTGAATCTCCTGGATATTTTAGCCATCTCTTCAATACTATCAGAATATGAACCTTCACATGTTAAGATTCCAGTATGTATGTGAACTTTCTACTTGTCCTTGCTTTTAAGGCAGTATATTTAAATTCCACTGACTTCCTTTTTGGTTCATCATCATCTTCCTTGTTTACTTTCAGTTCTTCTTCATACATCATCAAATTACCAATTAATTCTTTAACAGGCAGTGAACTTATGTCACACTATTTTCTTATTGAGACTGATGTGCCACTGCAGATTTCTGGCAGACATATTATTATTCTCCTAATCTTCTCTTTTGTAGGAACAACCTTTCCAAGTGAGATCATACTATTGACAATCTCATTGAACCTGAGATACATATCAAAAATACATTCATTATACTTCATTTTAAAATTATACAGCTTAATAGTGTAGGTATTCAATCTCATTTCTTTAACATTGGTTGTTCCCTCATGGGAAATAGCCAATGTGTCCCAGATTTCATATGTAGTTTTACAAGCGGATATTCGATTAAATTTTTCATCACATAAAGAACAGTACAAAGAATTCATTTCTTAACAGTAGTTATTCTAAGCAGTTTTAGAGGGTTCATACCATGTATTTATTTCAGTTTCTGGAATCTTATATTGAGTCTCTATAGTAGTCCAGATGTCAAATCCTATAATTTCTTGATGAATTTTCATTTTATGTTTCCATTGGTCATAATATGTACCATTAAATAATGGTGGCCTATTGGTAGCATCACCTTCAAGTCTATTATCCATAAATAGATTTTATAATATATATTTAATGAGATAAAATTTAGAACTAACATAAATTTAAGATCATTAAAATACAACTAAAATCACTATTGAATAATTGAGTATTTGGAAATACTTTAGAAATAACTAACCTTCCTCTTATACCAAATGTTGGTAGGATTGGATACTAAAGAGGGTGGTGAATTGAGTTCCAATTAAAATTTCTGTTAAAAATATTTTTATTAAAAATCCCACAACTTTAGGAGTAAGCTAAACTGTGGCGAATTTTAAATTTTGTAAAGGTTTAGTTAGGTCCTCAAGAGATTGATTAGTTCTCAGTGAATCTAATTTCTGAAGATTAGATTGGCTTTTGAAACTAACCAATTTCTTTACAATAAATACAAACACTTTCTAGTTTAACTATCATAGTTACATTAAAATAGATTTTTATTTCAAAATACTTAGCAGCGGAATATTAAAAATAGCTTAAAACAAAATAACTAAGAACAACAGTTTTACAAAAGAGGTTTAGTGTCAATCCGATACTTATTCCCCTAAAAAAATTAATATAAATTTTGATCCACACCCTGGATCGGGGTTAACAACATTACAAAGACTTTCCAGGTTTGATGAACTCTACCACAGTTCTACATGGGCTAACAAAACAATAGCACACATGCTATCTAGGTCACACTTGACCTCATCCACTGTCCACAGTGGGAACGAGAGAGCATGGAAAAGAATTAGTGAGGATTTATAAATCCTCCGGTTCTGCACATGAGAAAGTGTGTGTAAGGAATATAAATTGTATACACACTACTCAAAAAGTATGTAAAAGAATCACTAAAAGAGATTATATATGAGTTTAGAATGCTCTAGTGATTTGATGTGCATCTCTGGACTTCTTTTTATTAATCTGAAATGATTCTGATTCTTTATCTCATTTTTTTCAAAAACAGAGTGTCATTTGATTCCTTGACTTTTAGGTTCATCTTCATCAGTGTGAGTGCATGAAGAGCTCATTGTAGTTCTTCACTTTTGGATTAAAGTTCATCTTGTGTTCTCTTCATGTATGAATGGCCTCGCATATTTTTAGTGTTCTTCAAGTATACATGTGTATAGATGTCACCTTTCTTTTCTGTGTATATTCACCATTACACCTTCTCTGCAGCTTAATCTTCCTTTTATACCTTAAGATCTGACATTATGATTGATTACCTTTTCATATGTATGAGGTACGGTTCTCTAACATGCCAACAACCCACATTAATTAATAGCACGTGCATCAAAAACATAAAATATGATCGTTCCTTAATAAATTAATAGAATTAGAGTTTAAGTAACAGTGACCGGTTAGCAGTCATCATCCATCAGTAGCTCTCTGTCGGTAGACCTGTAACGATGGCCTTTGTATCAGTGGATTCCATGTATTGGTAGTTGTTACTCTGGGAAACAGTGTCTCTATGTACCAGTAACTCTTTCTATCGGTAACGTTGGTCTATCGATAACTTTCTTGTACCGGTAACTACTTATATCGGTGGCTCTGTCTATTAGTGAAGTATGTATCAGTACCTCTATATCAGTGGACTTAATATTGGTATCCATTCATCTATCTATTTGTATCGGTAGGTCTGTATTAGTTGACTTGTGAATACTAGTGAACTTGTTCTATCAGTTGCTGTTACGTGTATCGGTGACCTTAACTATATTAGCAGACTTCTGTACCAATGTACTTAGTTTTATAAATAGTTGTGTATCTATATTTATCAGTAGGTCTTATTCTGTCTATATCAGTGAACTTCATACTAGTGGACTTAACACTTATCTATTCAATGAAAAACATATCGAGATTGAGTTAGAATTATTTCAATGTCTGTATAAACATAGATAAATAGTTATTAACATATTCCAATGATTATTTCGATATTATTCTCATCATAGGATTATAAAAACATATTAAAACATAATTGGGATTATCAAAATTGGTGAAGTCAACACACTTGATCATTATTGTTTTGTTATGATACACATCATTCATACTGTATTGAAGGTTTTTTGATATTTTTGATTGTGTATGTGTTATTTTTATACCATTCATGGTTTATGGATAACGTATTGACATTTCGTATGCTAGTTTTAATAAAAATGTTTATGTTTTGTTTAAACTTTTTCATATGAGGAATGCATTAGACATAGTAAGTGAAGGGTGGAGCCCGCTATAGTTCCTAGAGGCATCGATAGGTCTCATGAGACAAACTAGTTTCTGGGCACAATTCCTTGAAAAAATTTTATTTGTAGTCTTGGCACAAGGCCATGACTATGTGGTTATGAAGTCTGTAATTATGTATTCCTTCATTATGAAATTGGAAATTGATATTACATGTGATTATTAAACTAATAGAATATCCATTAAATAAGTAAATGGAATTATTTGATTTATCATTTCCATATTATGATGAAGGTTAGGTTTAAATGGCTTGTGTTCTTGTCTTATACATTTCCTTAAATGGTTATTTTTATTTATGACAATTTCCACTATATTTTCATCCTTACATATCATTTGATATCACCCCTTTATTATGTTTTATTTTTCTTAGGATGCGGAGAAGTTTATTATGATTAACCTGCAAGAATAAGCTAAGGGTTATAAGAGTATTCAAAGGGGACACAATGTGGTTTTTTATTTCATGATGTAATGTAATACTTATATATGTATCTAGTACTTCCAATGCTACTAAAATGATCGGTCTTTCGGGACATGATTTCTTGTATCATTCATATGATATGTATTAATGTATTGATTCTGGGTAACTAGGGTTGGGGCATTACTATTGGTATTAGAGTAATTTTTTTTCAAACCTTGGAAGCTAGATTTAGAAAAACACTGATTAGAAAACACCACCGTAAGATAGTGTTTTAGGATTAGTATAGAAGAACATCCAAAAATTTCGGTAATGTAAATATTATGTGGGTTTTTCAAAAAATACATCCCTGTATGGATATGACCAGGTAGAGGCGGCTCTGGCACCGATGTACATAGAAGTGAAAACTCTGACAAGTATTTTCGGACTTGACCCGTGGTATCCTAGTGCATGACAACAGGCCTTGATGCACTCTTGGTTATGACACTCCCAGGGGATAATTTTAGGATAATTCAAATTTTCTTTACAAACCGATTTGATGGATTTTAATATAAGATGAGAATAAGTAACCTTGGTAAATAATAAGGTGTTTTAGATTGAAAATAATGTGTTATGATATTCTCAAAATTATTTTATGACTCATACTATTCTTTCTTGTGTTAGTCAATGGTTGGATTCCAAGGATGTCATAGTAACATTTATCATGATTTACATGTTGGGAATGATTGTGGATATGAACAATGAAATGGAATGTTGATAGGTGTAAAAGATATAGTGTTCTTGCGGAATCAGTTTTCCAAAAATATGATCAATAACATATATATTAACCAACTCTCGGACTAAAAAAAGAAGAGAATGGCGGTGAATGATAAGAGCTCCAATAGTGGAGACCAAGGAGAAAAGAAAGATCAATTTCCATCATGTAAGAAATGTTGAAGGAGATACCTAGGAAAGTGTCTCAATGGAACAAAGAAATGCTTTATGTGTGGAAAACAAGGACATAAAGTAAATAATTGCTGAGGAAAAAGAGGAGTAATATGAAATAAATTAAAAGTTATCATAATAATACATTTATAGTCATTTTCCATAAATGTAGGGGACCTGGGAATTACCAAAGTGAATGACCTATTCTATAGGATAACATCTTGGTCAGGGAAGAACCTATGTGGAAGTAAATGGGTGGAGAAATGTTTGAAGGTATTAGTGATCTTTGTTGATGGGATTACTTTGGAAGACTTTTCTCTTGTATATGTAACCCTGCAGTTTGTTATGTGAAAAATACTATTTTAGTAATAATTATCTTTTATATTGTTGATATTGTTATAAATAACCATTTGGGTTTATATGATACTTGAATTTGAGGCAATTACATGTTATTAAATTTTCGGAAGAAAATGTGAGATATGAGATAAAATTTGTGATTATATAATGTTATGGTTATTTTGAGGAAATTATCTCATTTTTGGAATGATATAAAATATAGTTATTGAAAAAAAACCAACACGCAGATCGTTTGACAACCCGTCACGTCGTACAAAGCCGCGTGAATCGAACCCACAACCGAAGTGTGATTGGGATATATCGCCTACCACTGGACTACATGATGTCCCTAGTTAGTGTGACTAATTATTGTATGTTAAATGATTTGATAGACCAATAATAAGTTGATTTTGGATCTTATGTCTTATCAAATAGATATCCTTAGTATAGGAAAATGATTTGGTGATTAAGTGATAAATGTTTTTTTGGAAGACGTTCACACTATTGGGAATACTATATGCCTAAGGAAAATAGAATACTATGGGATTTCATTTGAGAAGTAATGGGGGATTCTTATGTTTGTTTTTATTGTGGATTTATAGCAATTTGGGTTATTTATGGAAATGATTAACCAATCATGGATATTATTTTGTTAGGTTAATTACTTTTAAGTAAGTGAATTTAAGATTAGTCGATGTTATTTGGAGATACAATTTAACATGGAAGACTATGTAATCAAATTCTGTTATGTTTTGTGTTGGAATATTAGTTTGGATTATATTGAATACTTTTATGGACAATTTTTTATTGAATGGTATTTACTAAAATTTGGGTAATATTGGTTTATTTTTAGAAATAAATATTCATATTTCTTTCTCTAATGGTTTATAATTTTTGGGAATCATCTAATATTATGCTAACCATTTTGGTTTTGGTTAATATATAAAGACAAGGAAAATATATATTTCATCATTTGTGATAATGTGATTCTCTAGAAGTTGAGTCTAGTGTTTCATGTGTGACCAAGTCATCTTGAATACTCATCATTTTAAAAAAAAGATGAGTTAGTGGTAGAAATTTATTAAAGGATAGAACTCAACTTAAAAAGTAAGTGTATATCTTTATGTTTCTAGTCAATCTGATAAATAAATTCTTAATCTTTATGAAATGGAACATAAAAAAACGTTGTCTATTTACATTTCCAACTGGGAAACTAATGATCATTTATCCCATCACATTTTTGTGGATATCTTGTTGTTAAATTTTTTTTGATCATGTTTTTATCACTCTCTATCACATCTTGACACTAATTTTATCTTCCATATCTATGTTTTCCTACATGGAGTCATAGTATGGTTTATCTCCGGTGACCTTTGTACTTCTCTTTCATTCATTTAAAGTGATAGTTTTATTAACTGTTTTTCTGATGTTGGACATTTAATGAAGTTCCCAAGCCCAATTTTAAAATTGTGAGTATTCAATTTCAAATTTTTGGAAAGAATGTAACACCCCATTATTTCATAATAAGTTTTTTTCTTTAAGGTAATTCAATAGCATTCTCTATATGCCACACTGAGTTCGAGTGCACCACGACTTACCAAACTAGCCGTTCAAAATGAAGTTATGAATATTATTAACTAAATTATAAATTCAATATATTCCACATAATTTTTGAATCCATATTAAGAGTTCTTTAGACATAACATAAGAACAAATTCATATTTTCAAATAAAAAAAGTATTTTTTAAAAAATTTCTATTTTACAACATTTTAATGGAAAACCATTTTTAAAACCAATATTTCACACTTTTATGTATTAAATTTAATGAAATTAAATTATTCATTAGAATCGGGTCATAAATATTTATTTTGGATAAATTATTTTTACTCTTCTGATAACTTTCATATTTTGATGAATACAGAAAAATACAAAATGTTTATTGAAAAAAACATTTTTAATTGAAATAATTTATATTGTTAAATAATGAATTTGAATGGTTTGGAGGTATAATTATATTAAATTTTTATTATTTAATATATTGTAGGTCATTATAGTAATTTCACCTTTCAATTTGACTTAAAGACATGTCAATCTTTTGATAGTTATTACTTTTTAAAAACAGACTTTTCGGTTTTGATAACGGGAAATAATTTTACATTAATTAACGCAACATCTATTTTTTGAATTTGGTAAAATATATTTCATTTTTGAATTCTGAATATCAAAATTATCTTATGGTAATGTTTTGGTATTTTTATTAAGACATTTAATTTTTTATGAATAGTAAAAAACACTACTTTATAGTTTAAAACCGACTTTTATTTAAATGAATATTATTTTTATTTAAATGTAGTTTAAGTCAAAATAGATATATAATACCTATATATGTTCAATGTAATTCATTTTGGCCATTTTCTAACAAAATTAGATGTATAAAATTTTATTGAAATTTTTCACCGTCTTTTACACTCCTTCTATGAGCATTTACAAATTTGCATTAAGCCTTATTTTACCGCTTTTGTGAGTTGAATTTCAAAAATCTAAGAGACAAGGTTGACATCATTATGTAAAATGTAGTTTAGTAAGATGAAAATTATTATAGGTGAATGGTAACTTTTTACTTTTATTTACCGCAGTTAAATATAAATAAGGTAATTAAGGGTTAAAATGATATTATAATTACCATAACACATGTCCTAATTCTATTGGATAAGTGTAATCCGACAAAAAACAATCTTAGGAATAAAATTGGATCATTTTGGTCCACGTGGATTAGATTAGGACCTTTATTATTATTTTACATAAAGAAGAGTTAAAAGGGTTAAATTCAATGTTTAATAACTAACCCATTTTTAATATAGAGTTATACATAAGATAAATTCGACTATAAATATTCATTAGAAATCTAAAAATATTTAATACATAATAGTATTTTATTTAAAATTTTTAGACATTAAATAATTAAATTCTTTTATGACACAAGGATGATGCAACAATTACCTTATAAATGAATGATTAAAATAATTAATCTTATAAATATCCAAATAAATATAATTTTATAATTTTGATTAATTACAATAATTTTATAAGTTAATATGACATTTTTGGGTCGATTTAATAATTTTTTTCGATGTAAACATGCATTTATGATTTAAAAAAATACAAAATAATGTCAAAATTGACATAATTGAGTTTTTAAAACAAATACTATATTATTAATTTATATAACATTCCTAAAAATATAAGGCTCAGACAAAGCACATAGATAAGGTTATATATATTAATAATGAACCACTTGGGGTTCAAGTGGCTCGTTATAGTAAGTTTATTTACCATATAATATAAAAATACAATGAAACATGGTTAATGTCAAACTATTTAACTAAGAGTTAAATATAAAAGATAAGGTTAATATGGTGATATAAACCTGTCTAAAACTTATTGCATGAGTGGATTTTGAGCCACCCCACTTTATCATCGAAATGAATCATTTTGGAGACATTATATACCGAAAATGATTTTATTATAAAGTAATATTTCAATCTTTTTCTAAAGTGACCCTCACCTCTCTTATAAAAGGGTACTTCCCCTTCTCTTAATTTAACACCTCCAGAGTCATTTGTCTAGGTCAAACCCTGACCAAATATCCTCCCAAATTTTTAATTTTGAACCTATAGAACTTTATTTGGTCATAAATCCAACCTATAAATCCATTTTTATAAAATTAAAGGAAGAACGTAAAGAAGAGGTAAATATTTCATCACCTCTTTGAAGTTCATTTCATCTTCCACTTCCTATTTCTTTGTTGTTTCCATTATAAAATAATAACTCTAGTATATTTTATATATTTTTATGTTTTTATAAAAATGGTACAACCATATTTATTATTCTATCCATCATATGAATGAAAATGTCACCATACGTGCGTACGTACAGCTTACCGTCACCACGTCGCGATGTAGTTTGTTTTTTAGACACTTCATTTTTTGGATGAGTATAATAATGTGTATAAATGATGTAAATAATATATATAACATGTTAATTATTCTTTATATAATATATATCATTCAATTACATACTTTTTCACCATCATTATATTGATATTGTCGCTCGTTCGTACGTACAGATTATCATCTCCACGAACGCGATGAGATTCATTCCCCATCATAATCATTAAAGAATAATTTTCATTTTATGATTTAAAACAATGTTTAGGAACATAATATCATTATTTATTTGAATAAAATACATCCAATCAGAAACAAACATGGCTTACGTAACAGAGCATGTAAAGGAAAATGGACCAGTTAACACCCGTAACGATGATACTAATAAAATAAAATTAAAAAAGCAATATTAGAGGATCATATATGAAATAATATTTATGTATATAGTTATTTAATAATTAAATATCAATGATTTAATAATTATTCAGGAGGTTAACATACCCTCAACAACGAAAAAGTACAATGTAATGGGTTTTCGTCTCACTTTTATTCCCCTAAGATTCATGTTATATTTTCCACTATTACCTTTTGTGTGGTGTATGTACTTCCCATGATTATAATGTTTTCCAAATATAATTTAATTTATGGGTATTTAAATCATTATTGTATGATCCTTCTTTCATGGGGTTCATGTTTCATAAGTTACCAAATAAATAAAGGAATTTCAAATTTCAATTTCCACACATTCGGTTTTACGCAAACTCCATTGATTAATTTACTCCAAGATTATGTGTGAAATCACTATTTATTTACTTATGTTGTAATTTGAACTACACTTTGTGTGGAAATAATTTTGATAAACATAATCAATCCTTTTAAATATTCTCATGTCATCAATATAAACTTGATAAGAGTAATTTTAAATAAATTTCTATTCATTCAGTTAAACATCCATGTCATTGGTGTTGTTTTTAAAAGAATATGTGTGAATGTCCTCTGATTTATATACATAGAATATCCAATAATATTGAGTGTATTTATATTTTTAACACATAATTATGTCATTGATTTATCTTTAACCTAAGGATACAGTCTTTATAATGTAATTAATCTCAACTTACATTCTACTGAGACTTCTGTGTTGTTATGCACCAATTCACTTTTATTTGGTGTATACATTGTATTTTGACATAGTATATCATGAATCCCTTTATTCTCATTATATTATAATGTTTTTAAAACCACAATTATTTTTATTCAAGAATCTCTCATTTGGTTAGGAACACTTACTAAAATATTATTTTTAATGTTTGAAAATTTTAATCTTCTAAATATTTATCATTAATGTCCATGATTTAAAAATGGTTTTAAGGTTTTATTTATATGGACATCAAAGTTTAAAAATTGAAGTTTCTTTTAAAATATTCAATGTGGTATGGGATAATTTGATACAAAAATTTATTTTAAACAGCTTCTTGATAAATAGTGAGACATTTAAAGGTTTTCTTGAAAAAGGGATATTTCACTCAAAGATTTTAACTGATCATTTTCAACTATGTCCACATCTTTTACTAGATATTATTCTTGACTGAGAATGATTTTTTATGAAAAAAATATTTTATACTCTATTGATGGTTTTTTGATATTTTTGACTTTGGATGTGATATTTTTACACCTTTCATGGTTTATGGATAATGTATTGACATTTCGTATTCTAGTATTAATAATAATGTTTATGTAATGTTTACACATTTTCATATGAAAAATGAATTGGACATAGTAAGTGACGGGTGGAGCCTGCTATAGCTTCTTGATTCATCACTAGGTCCCATGAGACAAACTAGTGTCTTGGCATAAGGCCGTTACAAAATCATATTTGTATTCTTGGAACAAGGCCATGATTATGTGGTTACGAAGTTCGGAATTATGGATTCCATCATTATGAAATTGGATATTTATATTACATGTGATTATTATACTTGTATAATATCCATTTGAATAAGTAAATGGTATTATTTTATTTCTCGTTTCTATATTATGCTTAAGCTTATGTTTAAAAGGCTCGTGTTCTTGTCTTATATATTGCCTTAAATTTTTATTCTAATTTATGAAAATTTTCACTATATTGTCATACTTACTGAGCATTTGAGCTCACCACTTTCTCCTATTTTATTTTTCCCATGATGCAAATAATTTTATTATGATTAAACTAAATGAATAGGCTAAGGGTAATAAGAGTATTCAAATGAAACACAATGTTGTTTTTTTATTTTAAGATGTAATGTAAAACTTATATATGTATATAGTACTCATAGGGCTACTAAAATGATCGGTCTTTTGGGACATGATTCCCTATATCACGCTAATGTTATGTAATAATGCAACGATTCTGGGTAACTGGGGTCGGGGCATTACATTTTTGACCATAATACCTTTTTCATTATATCTATTTTTTTTGAAATTATATTATATTGGGTTTTTACTATTCTTATATGGTTTTTAATTTCAATTTTACCCATTTTTGAATTTTTATATAGTTGTATTAAATGGAATCATCTTTTCATTTTATGAAATATGTCCACACTGACATTTAGAAAAAGAAATATTTTTTAACATATTTAATTAAAATGGAATTTCAAACTATCATTACATATTAATTATTTGGATCTCCCTATATTCATTTCCATGGTTATCTTATAAGTCAATTTTAGCATAATTTATTTTTTATTATTTTATTTTAAAAATATGATTTTAATATCAAATGATTATTTTCTTAAAGAATGTTTTAAAGGTCATATAATGATATTTATATTCAAAAATACAATAACCCCTAAAATGACATATTATTTACTATCTATATAGTCCAATGATACCATACATATTCTTTCTCTTGATTGTTAATGGTTGTGAAGAATGTTTTTAAAATTATTCCTTTTCCATAGGTTATACAATGACGAAATGATGAAATGTTTATAAAATAATTTCCTTTTTCAAAGGTTATACTTTGATGGAAAAAATTTAATATTTATAAATCCCATTTTCTTTACATGGGTAATTCTATAAGGAACTATTTATGAAACCCATTTCCTTTATAGTTTCTAAAAATATGAATGTTTTATGATCTTGTGGAATGGATATATATTATTTCTAATATGTGAAAAGAATGACCTATACCTCCCTCTATTTAATTCAGTAAATTTTGATAACTCATAAGGTAAATATATCTTTACTGAACATTACCTCATGTTCACATTTTTCTTTATTGGCCAGATTTTTCTAACCATGTTATTATACCTAGAACGAGTTTTTAGGATAATAATTTTCTAGAAGTACCTGATATGTATGTCTGTATGATTTTGTGTATACCTATTTTTATGTCTATATGTTTATACTAGAACCTTATTTTCATTTACATAATATTTTACATGGACCTAGTTCCTTGTCCATATGTTTATTCAAGAGACTGATTTTGTTTCAATAACATCATCAGGGAACCTACTCTCTATATACATGTTCAAAAAGATATAAACATATGTGTATTCCATAACCTCGTCTATTATGATAATGATTATGCTCTCATAAATCATGTTCATTGATTCATTTAAGATTCATGTTGTATAAAATACCATGATTTTTAACATGACTCAAGATTATAGTCAATGATATAAAATGATTGAATTTCATATGTTAATATCGGGTTCTCATACCTGTTTTGATCATGATATAATAAAGTGATCATTGATGTCTCCCTTTTTTAACCTAACTGAGCATATAATCTCAATATTTATTATGTTTCATTTTCACTAGGTCATAAGAAGTTTATTAGGTATGATATTTCTTTGAACAATGCATGTTATGAAGAACTAAGTTGGAGGTTATATATACATATTTTCAACAAAATATTTATTTATTATTTTTTCCAAATATACTATACGAATATGATAATGGTGTGTATTATAATGACATGTATTAAATATTAATCAAATAAGATGAGGTATATTTGGATGTAAAGAATTTTTCATTGGATTTATTATATGATCAAGGATTATTTATCCTTTAAAACAATGATGAGAAAATATTAGTGAAAAACCCAGAGATTAGCCTCTGTTTGAGATAAAATATTCATTTTTTGAAAATCACCATTAATGGACTAAGATAATCCTAAGGTTTCTTAGAATATGGTTAAATGATTTAGAACTCCTATAAGTGATTTTTCATAATTATGTGGTTTCCTATTATGATTATTGTTTATCACACCATGATTTTTTGTTTTAGTCAATAGATGAAACCTAGAGGGATCATGTTCATGTAGAATGTGATGGTCAATGGAATGATTCTCCTCATGAGAAAAAATTTAAATAAGATGTGGATTGAAAAACCTTCTAGTTATTAATAATCTTATTTCTTGTTATATTATTAAAAATTTTAACATTGGTGATTTTCATGACATGCCTAATAAGAGAGAGATATAGTTTCAGAAAGACTAGGATGGAAGTAAAATTCAACATCAATTATTTCTAGAATGTGGTAATAATTAATCATGTAAAATATTTAGTGGAATGAGAATATGTTTTAAGTGTGGAAAATAAATAGAAAAATCATGTAATTATAGAGTAAAATGAAAAGATCAGTTAATGAAATATATTAGAATAATGCCTCCCAAAGGAATCTTTAACAGATAAATGATTTAAATGTGTAAAATTTATAATTATCAAAAATCAATATACAAGGAAAAAAGATCACAAAGATAATTATAAAGGATGTATGAGAAATGGTTTTACTAATAATGATGGTGATACTACGAATTATATGTTAATTATTTGGGTGGTTTTAAATTATTTTTGTAAGATAAATTTAAGAAGAATTATTAAATTTAGGTTGGATAATCATAGGATGTAATTCATATGTCATATTGTTTGAAATAGATATTATGGGATAAGGCGATGAATTATACTTAATGGTTTAACAAGGAATTGGAATTATTGAGTTGATTATGTATTTTGATTCAATAATTATGTTGTATTAGTGATATACTAATTATATTTTGGTTACAAATATCATGAAACATATAAAAATTGTTGTAGTGTAGTGTTTTCTTTAAGGATTTGAAAATAATTAATTTGAATGGAACTTATAACAAATAAATGTAATTTAGTGTCAAAGTGATATTTTTACATAACACATGACTATGTTAATTATAACCCTTAATATATGGATGATGATAAGTTAATAATGTTTAGCAAGGTTAATCAATTGTACATTAAAGCAATTGGATTCCTTGAAATTGGTTAGTTATTATATGAAAATTTTATTAGGGTAATCCTTGATGATGTTGGTTGCATTTCTGGATTTGTGAACTATATTCAATAGTTTAGGATTTTATATTAGTAATTATAATTACATTAATTTTTGGAGAATATATGATTTTTGTATGATTTTTGTGGTTCTCCGAGCTCTTAGTTGGTTTTTAGACCATATATGATCACAGTATTTACATGTTTGGTATGTAAAATTATGAGCCACATTATGTTATCTAAGGATAAATTGTTTTAATAAAGTCATCCTGATTTTTGGGATTGTAATTTTTTCAGACATATTATGGAGGATTCTAAAAGATAAATATTTGTGTAATGTATTAACTTGAACCGTGGGGGTATTCATTAGGTTTTAGACATTAATTTATTATATATATTTTTTTGTAATATTTTCATTTTTGATAAATAATATAAGATAGATATTGTGAATTTCCATTATTTTATGGATATTATGATCAATTGGAACTTACATTTTGAGTTTTAGATATAAATTATTTCATATTAGATATTTATTTATTAGAGTAAAAGATTAAGTTGAAATTTATTAAAGAACAACCCAATAATGATATTTTTTTATCAAATGGAATGAAATAATGTATATATATATATATATATTCTCTTAAAAACTACCCCAACATTATGAAGAGGATAATGAAAAAATAGTGTCATATTACCTTAAATCATGATGAATTGATTGTATTTTTTCTGACAATTTGTATTGGTTTTTTGATCTCTAACGTTCACATGATCTTTATATTTCATTTGATTGATGATAAATAGAAATTTAATTTCATGTAGGTCCATATTTTTTCCCATTATTGTTTTCTACTTTGGAATAATTTTTTTCTATTATCCTAGATGAATTCAATATTTTTATTTCACACTTATCAAGAGGATGTAGTATTATCCATTTTTAATAAGTTGTATTTCTAGAAGGGAATTTTCTAGCGTGAACCCAATGATTAAAGAGAACATGTTCAAATTTTGGGTTTATAATTTTTTAAAGGGTGAGAATGTAACACCTATCTATTTAATAAGATATTTTTTTCAAATAAAATTTATTCCTTAGATACTTTTTGTTATAAAAAACAAAAAATTTAAACAAATGGTGAGATACAATTAAAATATTATCATATAATGGTAATAATATACAAATTATATTAAGAGGTTTATATATTAAAAAATAAATAAAAAAATACCTATTATTTAAATATGACTAAAATTAATTCATTGAATTTTTATTAATTATAAATGAAAATAAAATTCATTCTAATATAAAATATATATTTTTATAAAAAACTATTTTTATGAAGAAAATATATTTTTGTATTAATAAGTCAAAATATTCACTATTGGTTAATTATTTTTAATATATATATATTATAGTTAATAGAATATTTTATCATTAATTTACATTTTTTCATGGCATGGGATAAGAATGAACGATGTTTATTACTTAAAAATGATTTTTTCTAAAAAATGCATTTCATCGCGTCTTGTACTCTTATTTTAAAATTAATGTCAACCACCAATAGGTATTAAATTTTATAAAATAGATTCAATATTATCAATTTGAAGGTATATATTAGTAAAATATGTCACATTTGATTTCATTCAATATGAATAATAACAATGGTAAAATTTATCAACTTCATAGAGGGTAAACAAGGTTAATGATGATTATAAATAACTGATAAGTCCATAATATTTCGTATTAACTAATATTGAATTAATTTAATAAAAAAAATACCAAATTATTTTTGAGTTATATTTTTTTAATGGGATCATGGCCATTTAAATAGAGAATATAATATTAAAATCATAGAATGTAACGAAATATCACCCTATATGTTCTAAATATCTCTTACATGTTCATATGGGAACAAAAAACTGATAAATGAATATAAATGGATATATTTAGACTAATAAAATTATTTTAATATTTTTTTTATTTCTTAAATTATTTCTTTTAATTTCAATACAACACTGAAAATGTATTTTTAAATTTATTGAATATAATAAAATAAATTATTTTCAAAATATTAAAAAAATATAATATGATTTATTTATAGTCATAAATGAATTTTTTATATGAATATGAAATATTATTATTATTATAATGTATTATAATCATATTTCAACTTAGTATTGATGTCTTTTAATTTAAAATAAATGATGAATGTCCAAATTGACATTAATGATATTTTCTGAAAATAATATTTTTTTAAAATGTTTATAATTAATTAAAATATTGAATGAGGAAAAAGTAGAAGATAAATGTTATTAAATTTTATTTATATTATATTTATGAGTCGATATTTAGATTTTATGTAAAAATATAACCTTCAAAGAGTGAAAAAAGACATTAACTCGTTTGAGGTTAAAATAGGTTATCTAAGGGGTAAGAATAAAATATAAGGTTTTAAATACCACATAAACTAGTAAAAATATTAATTAATTATAAAATTTAAACCATATCTAACCATAGGTCAGAATATATGTCCATTTGGATTATATTTTCTAGATAATTAATTGATTATATTTTACTCATTTTATTAATTCCAAGTGTGTCATTTCCCTCCCTTATAACAGGAAAACCCTTCCTTGAATTCACTACTCCACATTCATCTTTAATGATCTAAAATACCCTAAATAATTCCTTATAAACATTATTTGATGCATTATAAGGTATATTATCGTCCCTAAAGGCCTACCCTATGATTTTTAAGAAGAGATTTAAAATATTTCATTCAAATGAGATGTAATATTTTTAACGGTTCTCATTCTTTTTAATTATTCTTTTACCTCATATAAGTATTTTTTATTCATCATAAAATAATAAATAAATTTTCCCCAGTGAGAATAATATTTATTATGATTATTAAACCATCCTTATTCACTATTATTCAATTAAATGGGAAGTTAATGTATATCTTGTGCATATGCACAGCTTTTCATCTCCACACATTGATACAATTGATTCCATTTTTCTATTTTACATGGAAGGATATTTATCTTGGTTAAATATATATAAATGATTATTATAAAATTATTATACTTCTATAATTAAAATATCATATTTATCTTCTTACCTCTCAAACTTTTCAAAAATAATAACATCACTTGCTCAAACATGTGGACTACCACCTCTAAGAAGAGATGGGATTTTCATTTCATTTATGATTTAAATGGACGATTATAAGGATAATTTTATTAAAAATGTATGAAATTTATTATATAATAATTAATCTTGAAATTTTAATTATTATATACATTTCATTCATTCCATCAGCCAAAAAATGAATATAGTGATCATGTGTTTGTATGTCCAATAGTCTCTATGAATAGTGTAATTTATTTATATATATTTAATGGATAAATATAAATATATATTTAATTAATATCAATTATAATTACATAATAATTAACATTCAAATAGATTTGTACTTGTGATCAATGTATAAGAATTAGAATTTGAGAATAAAAATGTACATGAAAAATGAAGAAAATATCACATTGAAGAGTTATTTTAGTATAGAATCATTAAAAATTGGGTGAAAAAAATTTATAATTAATTTTTTTATTCTATATTTGGAAATTTTTAATTATTCACATTATAAATAACTTATATTTATGATACCTGATGTACCAATGTATGCAGTGCTTTTCAGACATATCAGAAGGGATTTTTGTCTCATTTTTATTTTTTTGAGATGCACATCATTATAACTAATTTTTTCTTCTATGTGGTTTATATACTAAACAAAAAAGTATTTTATTATTCATAGTATTAAATTTATGGGTATTTTTATATGCATATATGGTTCTTTATTTTGTGGGGATAGAAATTCAAATGATACAAATGTTTTAAAGAGGTTTAGGTTACAATCTCATTGTATCGATGATTTATTTATGATTATGACTAATATAATTACTTATGATTATATTCCTCTCATAAAACAAAATATTTTTCTTATCTTATAGGTATTTCAATAGAGTAAAAGTTTACCTTTTTGATTTCACCACCATAAATACCTAATATACCAAAAGCATGGTGTTTTGAAAATCATGCTTATTTCTCTCTTCGATCAAAATACATTCTTCTTACATATACTTATTTTTTAAAAATTATTTAAATAAAGTTTTTACTATTATCTCCTTATATTTTAAAGTAATTTTTAGACATTTTTACTTTATTCAAAATGGTTTTAATATGAACCTTCTTGTCATTTTTAAACCATGTACATTTTAACTTTTTATAATAGTTTGAAAGGATTGTTTTTATAACTTATACAACATGAAAATAATTTCCCCCCATAATTGCCTCCAAATTAGTGGAAAATTAATTTGTATGTTTCCATGAATAGTTTCAAATAAAATGTTTTCAATAATATTTTCACAAAAAATTAAATATTTCAATGATTTTATTTCCAAAATAAATGGTCATTTTCCTCAAGAATGATTCTGTGATCTCCAAATGGTATTTATATTAATTATAGACAAAAATACTTGATATAAATCTTTATTTTCTAGGTATACAATCCAAGAATACCAAAATTTTCATTTTACTAAATTGATTATATTTATGATGACAACATGTCTATGAATATTGTTATTTTCTATGGGTTATACTATAATGAAATGATGAAATATTCATGCAAAAAATTCCATTTCTATAGGTTATACTCTGATAAAATTATGAAATTTTCATGAAACCCATTTATTTTTCATGGATTATGTTATAATTACCTATTTAGAAAACCCGTTTCATATATGGGGCACTTATTTGATAAATTTTTTATGATTTGTGTCACACTTCTGTAAACTTTTCATTTTTGATGGGTGAGACCTATATCTGCATTGAACAAATTTTTTATAGATGTATAACACATGAAGAAAAATTTTTCTGTATGTAAATGATTTCATATTAACCATATTAAGAGAAGATATTGTTTTCTAGTCCATAAGGTTATGTATGGACTAGTTTTTATACTCATACGTTTATGAGGGGACTTAATTTCCATGTACATAACAATTATATAGAACTTATTTTCATGTACATATGTTTATGTAAAAACCTTAATTTCATATCCTTAATATTATGTGAGTACCAATTTCTGTGTCCATAAGTGTTTTTTGGGCATGATTTAGTGCTCATAACATGATGAGTGACCTGCTTCTATATAAGAATTTTCACAAATTTTTACGCTTATGTGTATTCCACACACTCATGTCTTTGTTTAGTGATTAGGATATGATGAATCTTGTTCATTTATTCCATTAAGATTCAATTCTTATTAACATCAAATATTTATTCCAGGAAATATATTAAGGTCTATGACATAAAGGGTATGAAATTCATATGATATGTTAATGTGCTCATACTAATATTCTCATTTATACTCACTCGATCATTGATGTCTCCCTTGTTTACCCTTAGAGACCACCTAAGCTCACCCATTCTTATGGTTTGTTTTCCCTACGTCATGAAGAAAGGTATTATATATTATATGTCTAAGAAGGATAATAGTTATAAATAACTAAGTGGGTTATGATGAATATATCTTATGGACTAGTTGATTGGGTATAAATTTTTTCCATTATTACTAGAAAATTACTATTCTATCATGGATAATTAAGTTATGTATAGAATATTCATCAAATAATATGAAATATATATATATAAATTATGGGTCATTATAGACTATATCTGTTCCTAGAGGCATTTCAAATAATTTATTTTCTGTTATTCAAGAATACTTGAGTGGAAGAATAAATATAACATATGGAATGGATATCATTTAGGGTGAATTTATTTAATAAATTTTTCCCACATGAGAAATGAATTGAAATGAAGAGAAATTTATTTAGAATAAATAAAAAAGGAAGAGTAATGTGTTTCAATGTAAGAACCAGCCATTAAAATTTTTCCATGACATTTTTTGAATGTATATGTAATCTAGAATGTAATATAGACCATTTCATGGAAGGGATTAAGCATGGTCTATAACACCAAATGATTTAAAACATAGACATCATATTTAATATATTTTTTGAAATTCAACACAATTATCCAAAAAACTGTACACACTAACACATTTTGTTGTAATTTTTTTCAAATTAATTAAATATTTTTTTAGAACATGTGATTCATTCAACAATGGGTTTAAAGGAAACACTATACCCTATTAATATATATTTATTTAAACATGACCATTATAAATAATTCATTAAAATGTAAGGAATGAATATGAATAATTATATTATGAAATATATTTTTTATACATTTATAAAAAAAATTCAACGGTTATATATTAATTATAAATAAAATAATATTCATTTTAAAGAGAAATAAATATTTTCGGAAAAACATTATTTTTATGAAAACCAGATTAGTTAACTTTAGTGAAGATAATTTATAATTATTTTTCACTAATTTTATAATATTTCACTGGAAAAAATAGATTATTTTTTTAAATAGTTATGTCAAAATAATTTTTTGGATAATTTTTTTTTAAATTTTTAGGAAGATTTATATTATAGAGAATACTAAAAAGTAGTGATTTTAATTAGAACTCCCTTTTCATTTAAATTATTCACATGGTAATTTTTATTTTAAAATTTGTTTTAAAGTGAAATTTCATCAATTATATTAATATTTTACTAACATAATTAACTTTTATAAATTTAAAACTAGATTATGATATAAAATATTTCTAAACATTTTAATGTTTTTCTTTGAAAAAAATAGATTCTTGACACATCTGTGAGTTTCATTTCTAATTAAATTTTCTATTTATGTGAGTTTATTATTATAAATAAAATCCATATTTAGAAGAAGAAAAATTTATATTATATAAAAATGAGAAATTAATGTTTTGACATAATTTATAGTGAAATCATTATAAAATCATTTACAATGGTTAAGATAAAAAAGGGTTATATGGGAGTCAAACTAAAAATATAATTATTAAAAATGATAGAAAACAAATATAATTCCAATTTTATATCATATTATAAATTTATATCATATAATATTTTAAAATGGACAATTTTGGATCTTTATGTAATGGGAAAAATGATGTCGGAATTATTTCATTTCAAAAATCCCAACTGAGACATCCCTACCACTTATAAAGGCCACCTCTAATCTCTCCATTATAGACAAATAAAACTCATTGGTTCATAAATAACTTCCAAAATCACATCTGTAATTTACTTCCCTAATTATAGAATCATTTTTTTAGAAAGTGAACATAGGTAGGATAGTGGTGAAAACCAGATGATTTTTCCAAAGAATGAATAATGTCTCTAACTGAGCATATTATTTTATTTCATTTTCAAGAGATAAAAATATTATTAAAACATGATGATATGATAAAATTGGATTATTAAATATACAGATATGTTATTATTTTATGGTAAGAACCTAAAACCATATCCCTCTCCCTCAAATGGGATATAAAGTCGTTGATCATGCGTACGGCGGACTACAACCTCACAAACCGACATAAATCATTTTCCATCACCAATTATCACAACTAGATATAATGATGTATATAATTTTAATATATTATATTTTTGTCATAACTATAATTCAATAATTAAAATATCATATGTAGATTCTTACATTACATTCCTTAGAATTTGGGGTATTGTCATTGGTTTGTACTTTATTCTATCACCTCGCGAAGTTATGTGATTCATTTGTTAATTACACTTTTCATGGATGGTAATAAGGATTAATTTTACGTTTATATGTTATCTTAAGGAAATATTAATCATTATATGAAATTAATAAACAATACAATTCCTTTCATATTCACCTGTTAAGGAAATGATAATGATTCTCGTGCTTCTGTACTACCTACCATCTCCAAAAAAGAGATATGATTCATTCCACACATTCAAAATTAAATAATAATTATAAAGATGTATATAATTAAAAAATGATATATATAATGTTAATATCCTTTTAGATATTATGAAATTAAAACCAATGATCCTGATTTCAAACTTTCATTATAAAACATGCTGGATTAAGCAAGTAAATTAACATTAGAAACAATAGTAACAATGAATGATTATTAACAAAAATGTCTAAGTTTTTATTAATGAATAATATATGATATTATAAACAATAAAATGATTCACGAGTATGTTAAAAAAATGTTTAAAACAACTATACAGGAGGTTAAAGGGCGCTCAATTGAAGTTAATGTAGGGGTAAGGGGTTTCTTAACTTGATATATATTCATTGTGTTATATGACTACTTCATTGATTATATTATGTAAAAATAATGTATAAAATAAATTTTTTTTGAAATATATTTTATTTAAACTTCTATATCTATGTATATAAATTTATTAAACCTAATTACACTATTTATAAACTCTCATTTCAATTATTTGAACTTTGTATAGGCTTCATGTCGAATTAAATTTTTTAGACACATGCGCAATTATGCACATAATTTCTTCTAAAAGGTTAATATACTAACCCATTAAATAAAATATAATAAATCAATCCCATATGAAGATATTTTAAATTATAGATATCTAAAATTATTAATGGGAAGTTATAATTCCAAATTTATGAAATCAATTATGGTTTGGGTTTTAATATCATTTTTACCGAGACTGATTATTCTTGAATTTAAATTTATGTAAATTATTATGACATTGTCTAGTAAACAGATTTCAAATCTCTTATCCTCTAGTAATTCTTCATGTTTACATATAACGATACCATTTCACTATCATTAGTACTTAAAAATATGGGGAATTATTTTTAGAAAATTTGACAACATTTATCTCTTTGGTCGAAAATCCATATTTTTTTCAATCCATGTTTTAAAAATGTATTTAAATTGATTGTTTAAATTCATTTTAACCTAAATTTTATTTTAATTTTTAAAACTAATAGAAACATTCCTTTATTTTTTAGAATATGATACTTTTCTATTTTCTAAACATAAATTAGAATGAAATATTTATTGCTTAACTTTTTTAGCATAAAAATAACTCTTTCACCTTCATGAAATATAAAGGTTTTAAATATTGCTTTTTTATTTTTATATGTTATTCTAAAAAAGGCCTAAATTTTTTATAATGAATTATATCTAGGAAAAAAAATTAGAACTAAAATGATATTTTCCTCAAGAAATAGGCATTGTGATCTTACGAAATCACTTCCCATCTAAGATTCCATTAATTTATGTTACACTACATGAAACATTATTTTACTTAATAATGTTTATTTAAATATATTTTAATCCATGAAAACAACATGTGATGTTATGTTTTTCTTATAAATTTGGTATATATGTCTCTCAAACATATATCTATTTTATTATACCATCATTTAAAAGGGTAATATATTCATTATAATAGTTTCTCAAATTTGTTGATTATGAAATTTTATTTGAATATGATTGAATAAATATTATGCAAATAATTTTATTTCCAAATCTAATACAATGTTATTATTTATGATTGATTTCCTTTAGGTAGAACATATTGATCATGAACATGTTATTATGGGTGATTTCAAATAGCTCTCTAACGCATTGGGTGTTGTTATAGTCTCATGAGACATCATGTATGGAATTAGTTAATAAAACTACTCCACTATGAGAAATTTTATACCATTCCATATTATCTTGGAATTTATCCTTGACTCATATTTTTTAAAGTTTATATGTTTTCAGCACATTTCCTATGATTACAAGATAATATGATACCATGTTCTTCAAATTATTCTTATATTTGATTACTCTTATTCCTTAAATTTATGATATAATGGTATACCATTGAATAACATGTTATGATTCCATAAAGGTTTTATTCCCTTAAATTACTTTTTATATTACCTATTTCATTACGTATTCCATAGTTTATCAAATTTAGATTTCTAAGATCGAATGGTATCTATGGTAATGGTGTGGAAAATAAAATAATTATGTTCTGATTTATTTATTAAGAAACTTTTATTCTAAATGTATTAGCCCTTCAAAATCCTTATGTTGTATTAATATTAATCTGTTTTTAAGAATCATATTATAATATGTGTAAATTCCTTAGGTCTCCATTGTTTTTATCAATGTAATTTTTTAGACAGTCTTTGGAACTAGTACAAGAGAAAAGTATTATGAACTCTTGATATGTGTCTACGAATAAGACTAACTATAAAAAATATCATGGAATCTTGGGGAAGTATACATCGAGTGGTTTCAGAGAAATTGTATCCCTATATTGATACTACATGTGGATGTGGTTCTGAAAAGAGTGTACCTATGGGTAATAACTCAAACAACTGAATTTCGGGCTTGACTCAATTGTTAATCGATACTTGACAAACTCCCTTACATTTCACATGGATTGACACTCCCATGAGATATTAATTTGAAATTTAAACACTTTAGGAACCATGAATAAGGATTTGAATATATAATAATCATGAACAACCTAGGTTAAGAGTATGATTTCTTTGATTTAAATAATAATTTAGTATTATGTTTTTTCCATTATTAATATTGTTTCTCATAATCTACTTTATTATTTTATTAATGGGACGAAACCATAAGGAACTGGGATAATATTGATTTTGGTAGAAATTATGTTGATTAAAAACCCAATGGGATGATGTTATAAGTGATGGATATTGGGATTATATCAAATTGGTTATTAATGTATAATAGTAACAACTTGGACCGTAACCACCTATTGGAATATCCAAATAATAGATTGATAGAGGTCTCTAAGATATTGAGTGGTGGAGACCTAGGAGAAAAGAAGACCCAGTTTCTAATATGTTGAGAATGTGGGAATAATAACTCAAGTAAATGTCTCAATGTAATGAGAATATGTTTTATGTGTGGGGAATATTGGAACAATTTAAATAATTTCCAATGAAAATTAAATATTTTATTTAATGAAATGTATGAAAATAATGGTTTCCTAAAGAATCATCAGTGTTTTATTAAATATAGAAGTAATCTTCATTATAAAAATTGATGCCTATGAGGGAAAGCTCCATATGATTTTCAATAATGTATTATAATTAACGTTTCTTCTATTAATGATGAAGAGAAGACAAATGACATATGAATGTAAAGAGGAACTAATGAATAATAAGATAAAGCCTTGGAAATTGTTTAATGAATGAAATGTAATGAATGGAATGCTTATGTATTTAAATTCAAGAATTATATTAATAAAAATGTGTATATATAAGTATTATCTAATAGAATTTGTTAATTATGGATTTTCAATAATATGTTGAAAAAAATATAATGGCGATTAAATAGAAAGGTGATACTCTATGAAAAAACAACTAAATGAGTAAATGATGATATTTGAGATGTGCTTGATGTTTAGTTAATTATTTAAAATTTTGGAAAATAAAGAGTTTTATTAAAAAAATAGTGGTTAAAAAAATGTGATTTGGTAACTAATGTTTTTTTGGAAGATGATCACCATATTATTGATAGTATTATAGGATCATATAAAATTTTAAATATTTTCATCACAAAAGTTTTTCCATTTTTATGAAAAATGAAATACTATAATTTGAGTGACATTTGATATCATACGATAAGGTTATGTTGTTTGAACCCAAAGTCGAAGGGTCATAATGATGTAGGGGTAACCACTTTCTAATGTGATATACTCATTAGTATAATATTTTTTAGTTAGATGGAATTATGTTTAAATAATAAGTTGATTATGGGAATGTATTATAGGATCATGTTATTTAATTCTGGGGTGACTACTAATATTTCAAGATATTTTATGTTAGATTTGAGTATATATCCCTTTTTGGTTAAATTTAATGAATTATTTTGGATTAATATTATTATATTTGTTGGGAAAAATGTTAAAATGGTATGATATGAACTATGAGGTTAACACATTATTTCATGTTGAGGTTATTGAGGTTATTTTTTATATATGGTTATTGATTAAAGGAATTATCTTTTTTAATATTATGGAATTTTGGAAGTTGATATAGTCAAATTCATTTGGGTTATTATTTTACCATGTTCTAGCCATTTTTTATTTAAAATATATCAGAAGAATATCTTGTTACTGTTTTATTCATCTTATGAAAGGTAAAAAAGTAAATATTAGTGCCATGGAAATTAAAAATATAATATTGGGCATTCATTATTTAGAGTAATAGGTGATGTAAAAATTTAATAACGCCCAAATAATGATTAAAAAGTGTTTATGAAATTAAAATATATCAGGTAAGTGTAATTTCTAGTTCTCTATATCTTAATAGTAAGAGAATCACTCAAATCTTGGGAAATAAACTTGAAACAAAATTCTTATCCTATTACCTTAATATATGATGAATAAATGGCCATTTAATACATTATATATTTTTTTTCATTTAGTTATGTTGTCATGATAATTCACTTTTTTGAGTTCAATTGTCTCTACTCCTCTCCGTAATTATTTATATTTTTTTTCAATGCCAATATCTTCAAATTCCACAAATGTTCGTTAACATGGAACCTTAGTTATGGGTTATTAAAGATGACATTTGTATTTACCTTTACCTCTATTTATGTGGGAATTTAATGAAGACTTTTTTTAATGTGGATATTTCCACAATGAAAATTTCAAATAGTAGATTTGTGAGATCAATATTAAATTATGAGGATTCAATTTATATAAGTTGTATATAATGTAAAACCTTGAGATTTGGAAAGAGGGAAATCATATTGGATTGTGTATATGACACGAAACACCATTTTTATAAGAGAATGTAACACCTTGAGTCACTTTGATATATTTAATTTTAAATAAATTCAATCTCTTTGAAAAATTATTATATATGAAACATTTGGTTTAAAACAAACATGATACTCTATTAAAATATTATTATTAAAACATGACCATTTTTACCTATACATTATATTGGTGGGTATTAATATTGATAAATATATTATTAAACATATTTTTTTCATATTTATAAATTTAATTAAATTTTTAACTATACATTATAAATAAATTTAGAAGTATTTCAAAGAGATGTAACTATTTTCTAAAAAAAAGTTAATTCTGAAAGTTGAGAAACTGTATTTTAAAAAATAATTGAAAATTAATTGTTAACATTTTTATAAAATTTACATGGATAAATAAAAAACTTTTTGGTAATACACATGTCAAAATTTTCTTTCTGTATGTCATTGAGAATTTTCTAAAATGATATATTTTTGGATGAATAGTGAAAAATATAGTTTTTCATTATATACTGGCTTTTTTTAATTATTTACAACATATATTAGGTTTATTAATTAGTTATACAGTAAAATAAGATAAATAATATTAAAATTTATTAAATTTATTTAATTATAAAAAATTTTATTTAGAATGTTGATATTAAATTTTATAAAACATTTGAATGTTTTTCTCTGAAGAAACAAATTTTTCAACACGGTTGGGTGATTAATTTTGAATTAAATTATTCCACTTATATTTTTTTAATTTGGAAAAATTGATTACATATATGGTATTAAAATAATTTATAATTTATAATATTGTGAAAAAATATTTTACTATAATAAATTGTGTAAAAAACATAACACGGTTAAGGTAAAACTTATCACGTGTTAAACTAAAATGATAAGGGATTGAAATGAATTAAAACCTATATAATTCTAATTTTATGGAAATATATCTATCTTAACACTTATAATAATATAAAACAGTATAATTTTTAGCCTTGTGGCACGAAAAAATAAGAGTGAAATTATTTCTTTGCATAAATGTAACGCCCCGACCCCAGCTACCCAGAGTCGGAGCATTACTTCATAACATTGGCATGATCACAAAAGATCATGTCTTGAAAGACAGATTAGTTTAGTAGCCTTGAAAACACTAGATACATTAATAAATGTTACATTACATCACCAAGTGAAAAACTACAATAACATAGTCTCCATAGTCCACACTCATATCCTCTTCTGACTATCCCTACAGGTCATTCATAAAATACTTCTTCACATCCTAGAAAATATTAAAACATTGAAAGGGGTGAGCTCAGATGCTCAGTAAGTATAACAATACAGCGGAAGCTTTCATAAATAATCATTAACATTTAAGGCAATTTGTAACTAAAACAAAAGCCTTTTAAACATGAACTTCAATATAATATGGAAAAAGTAAAATGAGATAATGCCATTTAATTTTTCACATGGATATTCTAATGGTCGAATAATCACATGAAATATCAATAACCACTTTCATAATGATGGACTGCATAATGCCAGACCATCATAACCACGTAGTCAATGCCTCGTGCCAAGACCACAAATAAGATTTTGTAAAGGCCTCGTGCCAAGACACTAGTTTGTCTCATGAGACCTACTGATGGATCGAGGAGCTATAGCGGGTTCCACCCATCACTTATTAAGTCCAATGCATTCCTCATATGAACAGGTTTAAACATATCATAAACCATAACATAATCGTATCACATAAAACATGCATAAAGGAAACATAATATTTCCACATTTCAATCACTAGATATCAATACAACATATTGTTATAATAAAAACACTTTCAAAACCATTTTCAATACCAAAATTAAAGAAAATTAAAACATTGTATTTATTTTTCATTTTAAGAAAAAGTTACGACTTGTAGAGGAAGCCGAAACTCAAATAATGGTTATGGCGGTGGAGAAGTTGTAGTCGCCGCATACGTACGACAAGAAAAACATTCCTTTTTGTCATTTAGTAAAATTATTCGTATAAAAATATTCCTTTTGAATAAACTTAAAATTCAAAGGGGTTTATACACCATATAAAAGAAATTTTTGTATAAAACAAAATGCGCCTCAACGAATGGAAATTGAGACAAAGTACCTTACAAGGATCATTTTTTAAATAAAATTGATATATTATGTGTATTCACTAATGTAAACATAATTAATGTACAAATAAAAGATATGAAATAAAAATATCATTACCTAATTTGAAAGTATGAGATTAACCCAAAGAATGGAAATTGTGTTAAGAAATTCCCTTACCTCATTTCCGAATTCACTCGACCATTCTTTGATCTCCTGAATAATAAACTAGAGTTAATATCTACCTTCTTAAGAACCTTTTTCAAGTTCATTATTCCTTTTATATCACTTATTTCCATTTCATGAACATTATGTAATTATTTAAGTTTATAACGGTCGTTTTGTCGATCTTAGGTGCTTGAGTCAAAAATAAACTTCTTATAATTACACTTTGTTCATGTGGTAATATATCCATTATATCCATAATTATATTCATGATGTATATATCATATACATCATATATATCCATTATATAAATTCATTGGTAATATTACATAACATTTAGTGGTAAGAAATGAAATGCACCGTTCATGGAGACGGTAAGCCGTACGTACGCATGAACGCTACTTTCATTTCTATTTCATACTTAATGTAATGAAGTTATAATTATATAAAGGTATAATATAATTCTAGTATAATATAATGTATAATACCATTTACTCCATCCTTTATACATCCCACATATGGCATTAATGATTCAAATCACTTTGAGGGGGCGGTAGTCCGCACTTCCTAAAATGAAAATATCGTGTTTAACCATAATGAAAAAAAGAAAGGTATGCCATAAATGAAAAATACAGAACCTTAAGTAAAACATAAACATATTATATATCATATATAAATAGAGTGACATCTTAATGGCCACCTTTGAAGGTGTTATATGAGTGTTGAACAATTATCGTTTCGTGAGGCAGAAATTCTCCATCCACAGAAACAGTATGTTCATTAACCATTAGATGTAGGTGTGTGTAAGTGTAGCTCAAATACTTATTATAACACAATTCTATTATATTTAGGATACTGGCTTTGTTACAAAAGAAATTAATAAAAAGAGTTTAGGGGGTTGGATAAGCAAAATAAAACAAAATAACATAAGAGAAGACATTACCTTAAAATCGGGTAACTCTTTTGATTTGAGCCAAAGGCTTCCTTGGGAAGAATTCTGCCCAAAGTTAGGCATCTAGGATTAAGTGAGGGAAGTTGGGAGAGTATTTGGGCAGAGGTTGGCCGAGCCAAAAGGCTTTGATAGTGTCAGTAAGGTGGTAGTGGTGGGGGCCTTTTATAAGTGGAGAGGAGGGGCACTCTTTGAATGATTGAAATGTTACTTTATTATGAAATGAATTTTCAGATTCTAAATGTCCCACACAACTATATTTCTAAGATAAGGTGATAATGGTTCGAAATATACTCATCCAATAGGTGTTTGACAAGTTTAAGTCTTATATTTTACATTATCTTTTCATTTTATATAAATCGTTAATTAATGAGTTAATCGTTGTATCATTATGGTGTCAAAAATAATTTAATTAATTTAATGTTGAAAAATTATAAAAAAATATCATTATGTAGGAAATATTTTTACATTCCTAATGAATATTTATAGTCAAAAATATGACTTGTATAACGCCATTTAATTTTTTTTTTAGTAAAATGACTCATGTTTGTGACATTTTTATTTCAACATTAAATAAAAAGTTTTTAATGTCATTTTCCTAACAAAGTAGCTCCATGGGGTCACCAAGTTGACCCATGTATTTTCTTGGTCGGCCATAACTCATCCAATAGTTTTAGGACAAGTGTCGTGGTCAATTCATATTTTTATAATATCATTTTTACCTTAAATTTCACTAATTACCTATAATCGCGATTAATTAAACTTAAAAGTTACTATTCACCAAAAAATTATTTTAATCCCATTTAACCACATTTTAATTCCTAATTAAAACCATGTATGTTGTATTTTTGAAAATAAAATCACAGAAGTGGTAATATTTCATTGAAATGAAAAAAATCAGTTATTTAACTACCACTTAGTGGTTTCACTATTCATCAAAAATTGATGTTTTTCAGAATAGTGCCAAAATTTTACCCTAAGCTATAATTGATATTGTGAATTCGAAAATGATGTCTATTTTACAAAATTCCAAACATATAAGTTTCATTAATTAATTGTATAATTAATTCCCGCTGTCACAACAAATAGCGTGTTTTTTAGAAACAATATATATCAAAAGATTGACAATTGTTTATATCCAATTTCAAAGTGAAATTAATTCTAATTACCACCATTTGATATAATGGTAAAAATATATTATAATTATACTTTAAAACCACTCAATATTATAATTTATCACTATAAATTATTTTGATTAAAAAAGTTGTTTTTAAGTATTTTTCACTATTCATAAAAAATTGAAAGTTCTCATAAAATTACAAAAAATTCAACTTAGGATAATTTCGATATTAAGAATACAAAAATGAAGTCCATTTTGAAATATAAAATGTCTATAATTTTAAAAAGTGGTTATTACTATTATAACGGCTACTTTTATTAGTCGCGGTGTTTTAGAACTCAAACTTGCGTACAATGCAAGCTATTGCATTATTGAAAGAGAGGTGTATCGTGGAAGCTCGGGGTGTTACAAGAAATTCCTATTGTGTCCTCTCACCCACCTATAAAAGTCCACCCACTCCTCTCAACATTGTACACTTAAAAATGAATTGGATCATCCAATAAAATGAAAAATTAATTCATTAATTCCATATCCTTATCCTAGAATCATTTTTTGTCCATAAATCAAAATTTAGAATTCTTTTGTTGAAAACCAGAAGAAGTTTTTTAAATATGAGGTAATGTCTCTAATAGAGTGTTTTATGTTATTTTTTCATCCACCAACTTTAACTATTATTAAAAAATTATTATAACATACCCCATGTATCTAACAAATACATAGATGATTTTATGTTAATTTCATGGAGTACAAGAATCTCTTACCTTCAGAAATGGGAAATAAAATCATCGGTCAAGTGTATAGTAGACTGCCATAGTGAAAACTGATGTAATTCATTTTCAATCTCATCTTATGATAGATGGATATAGGTATGTTTATAATATTTATATATTATATTTATGATATAAATATAATTATATGGTTATAATATCATATATAACTTCTAACATTCTATTTGATAGAAAATTTGATAACAATGTTCCTAGTACGACAAAATACCACCCCATGCAGCGATGTGATTTGATTACCACATACACTTTATATTAAAGTAAACAAGTATTAATTTGACATTTATATATGAAATTAATTAAAAATTAATATTCTTTAAATTAATATGAAATCCACTTCATTAGCATTTCACATGTTACCGAAATGATAATGTTGCTCATACATATATACAACCCACCATCTCCACAAAGCACTCTGATTCATTATCCATGTTAGATATTCAATTATTATTTTAAAGATGTATATAATTAAAAATATATGTAGTTATAACATTAATTTTATTATATATTTTATGTAATTTTAAACTATGTTCATTATTTGAAACTTTTATGTAGAAATATAAGTGGGAAAAAAACTAATTAATACCCAAAACAATAGTGAGAATGAAATATTTTTAACGAGAAGGTAATATATTCTTATAAAAGGATAATAAATCATATTATAAATAGAAATATCATCAATTTTAAGTTAATAAAATGTCTAAAATCACTATATATTAGGTTAAATAGATCTCAACTAGAGGTAAGCACAGGGTAAGGGGTTTCTTAATTCAATTTCAAAACAATAGATTATAAAACTACGTCATAGAAAATATTATTACAAAATAAACTATGAAATAAAAATGTATTTGTTTATATTTTATTTAAAATTTTCATTTTTTGGATTAACATTTTTCATACATGATCAAACCATTTAATAAAACTCACATCAATGATACAAACATTATAAGGGTTTCATCTCAAACATCATTCTTTCAGACACATGGTATTTTATGCCACAAATTTATTATTAAAAGAGTATATATAGAACCATTACATAATATATAATCAATCCTACCAGAATCATGTTATTTATTTTATAATTTGTCTACATCATTCTTGGGAAGTTATAACTCAAATGCTACAAAAGAGGTATGGTTTTATGTTTCAGACTAATTTTAATAGGGATTGCTTGTAATTGAATTTCAATTAAATAAAATTATTTTATCATTTCCTATTAAAAGAGTTTAATTTTGTTATCCTCTAATGATTCATGATTTTTTTCATTTAATATTTCTATTTTAACCTCTTTGGTGCGTAAAATAATTGAGAAAATGTTTATATGAGAACCCACAATTATTTCTCTCTCTAGTTGAATATCTGTCTTCTTACAAATCTGTGTTTTTTGAAAATGATTTCCAAAATTTTTTTATTTGATTTTTAAAGTAATTTTTACCCTCAATTTTTTTTTACAAAAAAAATTGGAATCTTCTAGTAATTTTATAAACATGGTAGTTTTTTTACTTTTTTTTACAAAAATATGTAGTCACTCTTTTTTAAACATAACATATATAAACGAGACTCTTATACATTCATGTACTATCAATGTTTTAAATATTCTTTTTTATTGTGTCAAATGCTATTTTTTTAAAAAAATCACTAATGAATGAGAATTTTTTTTATTTTAAATAAATGTTTTCAAAATAGAAATGATATTTTCCCTAATAAATTTTTAAGGTTCACTTTCAAAATAATTTTCCATATATGAAGACAATTATTGATATTATTCAAATTTAAAAGTTTATTTTCTAAAATATTTTTTTAGAATTATTTTAATCATATAAAAACGTTTGATATTTTACCTTGGAATATTATATAATGAAATATCATACCACCAATTTTCATTCAATTGAAAATTATTATGTTATTTCTTAAGATTGATTTTCTTTTTTGTCACATATATATCATGAAAATGATAGAATAGGTGCAACTAGATAGTGGTCTAATTCCCTGTGAAATGTTATAGTCTAATTAGACCTAATGTATGGGATTATAGAGTAAACATAAACTATTAAGGGACAATTTTTTACCATTTTATATTGTTTTTGAAGATATCATTGACCCGTGATTATGTCATTATATATGTAGTTTCAAAATTTATTATAATTCCATGATCATATGAAAACAGGTTCTTTAAGTTATAATTATATGTGATTGACCTTGTGACTTCTCTTTTATGATATCATGTTATTCCTTTTAATAACATGTTACGTTTCATTAATATATTTGTTCACATTATATTATTTATATAAAACAACATTATTAATGTTATCACGAGGTTATCCCACATAGATTTAGAAGATCGAATAGATTTTAGTGGATCATTATATAAAATAAAATAAAAATTCAATTTTTTTTGTACTAGTAACACATTTATCTAAAGACACATGGAATTTATTTTAATTTTTTATATTCATGTTAATTTATATTTTATAATAATATAATAATATGTGTAAAATAATTATGTCACCATATGGATCTAAAGGGAATGGGTTTCTCAATGTTTTTAATCATATTTTGAAATAGAATTTGGATCCATAACCTAGGGGAAGTTTTTTCTTAACCATATGTCCTAGAAAATAATGATAATAGAGGTCAACATAAAACCAATAAAATTGGAACACATCAATGAAGAAGAACGGAATGAAGAAATTTCTATCATATGAAAATTATCGAATGAAAATTACTATAAAATTCATCAAGTGAATGGGATTTTGTAACATTTATGATGATAGGGTTCATATATGTAATTTATTAAAGGGAAATAAAGAAACAACTACTATATAGGGATTTAACTATAGAGAAATGGTGACTTATTGAAACTAATATCTCATTTTTTAAAAGAAACTAAACCAAATATATCCAAGATAAGAAGTCCAAGATGATGTTACAACATTATTTAATGATTATCTTTTTTTATTTTTTGAGTAAGGTAATTTAATCATATCTTCAAATTAGATAAATAATTCTTATATTCTTGATTTTCACAGACTATTTTATCTTCTGTGTTCACATGAAAATTAGATATTTACCTAAAAAATTAAAGGTATTTATCATTCATGAATAATTTTGGAAATCCTACTTCAATATGTATGTACTAGTTAGTTACCAATAGAACATGTTGATGTATTATAGTTTCAAACATGATTATTATTCTTACTATTTACTTTTATATAATCCTTTTATTGGATTAACATTAAATTATAATGTAAAAAAATAATACATTCTTTATGATAATATGATATGTGTTGGAGTCGTAGAGTAGCATGTCTATAGAGTGGAAACTTGTTTATCTAGTTCATGTCATGATTCACCTCTACTAACACTTCATAATGATATTATTATGGAATAATAATATAAATAACTTATCTATGTAAATGGTTGTCTTCATATTTATGTTGTACATATCATATGGGAATATATTGATTTGGTTTCCTAATGAATTACCATGAAATACATCATAAAATGGAGTTGAATTTTACATTGATTTAAACACTTATGTAATACCTATATCAAATAATCCATATATAATTTCTATAGTGGAATATGCAAAAACGATGAAACAAAAAAGGATTTTATTGATTTGGTATTTATACACCATAGTGTTTCACATAGGGGATACCTTTCTCTTTTCATAATGAAGAATGATTGGTCTATGAAGATGTGCATTGATAATAGATGTATCAATTATATTAACACCTAAAACAAGTTACTTCTACCACATATTGATTACATGTTTAGTCCAATTCAAGGAACTAAATATTTTTTAAATATTAACATCTATTCGGGGTATCCTCAATTGTGAGTAATGAATTAACATATTCTAATGAAAAAATTACATATGAGGTATAGAATTAATGATATTCAAATAATTCCCCAGGATTGACTAATGTATGATCAATGTTTAAAGATATAAGGAATATTGAATTAATTAATACATGATAATTTATTTTTTGTTTTTATTAATGATGGATTGATATACCTTAATAGAATTTATAGTCATGAGAATAATATCTGAGTGATCAATGATATTCTTAGTGAAAAAAGTTTAATATGTTAAATTTTGAAAGGTTATATTAAGGCATATAAAATTTTATTTTCATTGAAATATAATCTCTATGGATGGAATTCTAGTTATTCCTATGAAAAAATTCATTCAAACAACGTAAAACAATGATGCACATAACTAAGGTTTGTAGTATCCTTAGTTTGGAAATTTACTATATATGTTATCTTAAAAAAATCCTTATTGGAAAACCCTTATCACCTTATTAACAAGTAAATGGTTTATGTTTGCGTAGATAATATAATGTGAATAATGTTTTCTTTAATTTAATAATATGTGGGTCAATAGTCTGATATATAATCTATCAGTGGGAACAGAATATTTTTTGGTACAAATTGATTCCTCGAATAAGGGATATGGTTTGGTCCATATTTAAAATGAAAATATTAATTCCTATGAAACAATGTAGTTAAAACTAATGAATAGAACAATCTATCCAATGATATTGAGTAGTTATCATTAATATTTTCTTTGAATACATGGATATATTATCTTTTAGTCAAATGTTATGAGATATATTTAGATCATAAGAGTTTGAAATACATTTTCTCAAAATCAATAGATCAACATGAGAAAGATATGATGCTACAAGCTACTCATGAATGATGATTAATCAATACACTACAGCCTAGGGAAGTTTAATAATGACGAAGATTCATTTAGGATGAAATATTATGAATTTATAACCAAAATGAGTATTGAATGTGATCATATATTCCGAGATGTAGTATATATTTATATAGTAATTATTAAGGAAGGGGAAACATCAATCATTTCTAAGATGATTGAAAAAATATCTTAATTGTAATAGTTAAAATTTTATCATAAATTTTATTAAAATATTTAAATGAAAATTTATGATATTATTAAGGGGAAATAAGAACATTACATTTATGATGATTTTGATTTGAAATTTGTAAAGAGGATATGTCATCCATATATACATGGGGTGAAAAAATGAATTATTATATGATGCACATAGCTCTAATTTCATTATACACCCTGGTACAACCAATATGCATAGGGATTTTATGGAAAATAAATTTCAGATAATATGAAGATGGAATTTTTTGATTATATATAAAGATGATTGTTTTTTCAATAGGAGAAGGCTGATAAATATCATCAAAAAAGTGTCTTGGAATGTCTACCTTCTTAATATGGAAATGTGTTGACATCATAATCAAAATTTTCATTTTATTACCAATGTCTACATAAATAAATTATATAGTATGGTTTATAATTGATTATTATAAAAAAATATCACATTTCCTTAATATAGGAGAATATTATCCTCTTAATAAACTAGAAGGAATCAATATTAATTTTGATGAAAACTGTCATGGTTTAACACTATAAATTGTTTATTATCATGATACTTTATTTCTATATAAATGAATGAAACGACATTTGAAGGATTTGATATCAATCTAAATCTGAGGACCACATATCATCCTCCAAATGATGGAATGACCAAATTGACTATTCAATCATTTGAATACATAATGAGGTTAGGATCACTGAAATTTAAACTAATGGGGAGGTCTAATTCATCTTTAGATGATATTACCTATAAAAATAAATTCCATTAATGTTTATAAATTGATATATATAAAGAATTAAATATAAAGTGACTTCAATCTATAGCTTGGTAGGATGAAGTAAATGAAAGAAAGTTCGTAAGCCCACAACATATTGAGGAGACAACAGTGAGCGTAAAGACTATTCAAGACCATATTTAATAAGTCTAAAAATGTAATTAGTTATATACTCGTTTCCAAATAAAATACGTGGGTTTTCATGAGGGATATAACATTTTTTTTCAAATTATCTCATTGTAATGGAGTGATAATGTACAATAAGAATGGAATATTGACCCCAGGTAAATCATAACATCTAAAATTATAAAATAATTAGGGTGAAAAAAAAATTCTCAATGGCATCGAGCTGCTCTAAAGTACATTACATTCATTATATCTCATTATTAAGGTAGTATATTCTGGACCCAATGCATGTTATCACTGGTGAACAAATAGAATTGGAATTTAATCTATCTTATGGGGATGTGAATATCAATATTCCTAACACTAGTGAAAATATTATAGAATAGGATGACTCATTTGGTAAAGGTAATTTTGATATATAATAAAATATTGCAATAAATATGGTAATGTAGTGAAGTAAAAATAAGAACCATAATAATTTGTTCATAAATTAACATCCATGAAAATTTCAATGATGAATTTTTTAATGCATTAAAGAATGAAACACCCAAGAATCAATTTTAGTAAGAAGAAATTTTATCTTAAAAACAAGCATTGGGTCTAAGTATATAATATAATCATAATCTAAAAATACATCATAGATCGTTTAAAAAATTTATTTTGTGTAACTCATGGTATCAAATAAATAAAATTAATTAAGGGGAAGAGTTTTATAAAATATTAGGGTGTTAAATTCTAAACCCCTGTATAAATTTATCTATTATATTTTTAACTTCTACTCAACAACAATATTTTTAACATAAAACTATTCCTCCAAATTTTAAAGATTATGGGTGGGTCTCAAGGCTACTTGACCTCTATTCATGACGAATTGAATATCCAATAGAATGATCATCTCCACTACAGTATGTGTTTTCTTTTCTTTTAGGATTACTAGGTCTCATTTATCTCTTTCTAGATGATAAAAAATGATTTTCCCCTATTAAAATGGTTTACAGCATAGTTTTTATGGATCTTGTTCAATTTGATATTGTTTGAAGTATTAATCCTAGATCATCTGTGTTATTGTGACCGTTATCATTTATCTTCGATTTAGGGATTTCTTTTTCGGTGTATGTCAATCAATGATCTTGAATGAGTTGGTCTAATTTCAATTCACATAGTCTTGAGTTATAATAGTGTATATGTAATTATAAAATTTCAATTTTGATGTTTGGTAACAGTGTCTTGAATTGAATTAATTTATTATTTAATTAATTAATGGGTTCATAAAATTTGTTTAATAATGAGATTTTAAAATTGGTGTAAGTCATGATTATGGAATTTGTTAATTTATGGGATTATGGGATTGATAGATAATTAGAGATAATGTTTTTATTGTCTAACCTTAAATGGATAATAGATATTATGATTAAATATTGATTACTGGTTTAACAGTGAATTTTTCATATTATTCAATGTTACTTAAATGAATAACCGTGATTGTTTGATAAATTATAATGGTGTACCAAGATAAGAATGTTTGATAAGATGGTTAATGATGATTAAACATGATTAATGTGATATATGTGATATTTGTGTGATTTAATGATCAATAATTTTTGGGTTATGTAATGATGTTCCAAATACCCATAGGGTGATAGACATGGCATTGATATCCAATAATATTGGCATTGGAATCGTATTCCCTATAGCTATGAAATGAAATTGGATTTAAATCATTGAATAAATACTTTGAAATTATAAATTTGGATTCCCTATGTGATATGTATTGGCCTCCTATATGGGTCAAAGTAGGTATTTATATTTTGGGTGTCAATGTGAACCCCAAAAACTTATGTTTTCTTATTAATGTATAACGAAATGTGATAATTCTTAATGAAAATTATGGTACATTATTCTTTATACAGCTGTATACACTGTTATAGATAGGATACTATTTTGGACACCATTGGTGCTGACGTACTGATTTATACTCACACCCAACATGGGATACTTGATCGGTACCTAAATAGACATTGTGTTTGATGGACATAAAAATGGAAGGAGCCCAATGATAGATGGTTGAGTTAGCATGGTGCATCGATGAAGGAATTGGATGTGATTTTGGTAAATTTATAGGGATTTATCAGTGTTTATTTATTTATGTTTTTCATGCTGACACTAATCACATATATAGAAAGACATATCTACTATTTTTGTTTGGTTATTATTTCCCTATTTTGGTTTATAATGTGATACTATCCTGTTATGGTTAAGGAATTATTCTGGTTATTTTTTATTCTTATTTGGTAATTTATTATTTATTTCCCACTACTAAACTACTTTGATAAATATTTTAAAATATATGCATGTCATATATTACACCCTTATTATTAGTTGGAAGCCTATCACATACAGGGAGGCACACTTTATGTCATGTGAAAATTCATCTTATAATATTGATATGTGAAACCCAAGTCGAGATATTAAAAAGTTGAATCAGTTTTATGTTCTTTAATTTTCATTTTTACTACTATTTTTTATAGACATACATGAGACTAGAAGGATTTGGGACTTGTTCATGAAATCAGATGTGGGAGTAGTTAACCCATGTATTGAGGAAACCCTATGTACCTTGAGTGGGATTATTTTCCTTGACTTTTGATGTTACATTGGTATTCTATTTCACATTGGGAGATATATTTTTTTCTATGTTTTTTTATAAGATTATATTCATAGTCCGACATGGAACAAAGCTTGTGCCTACATGTATCATTTTAGGATATTAGGAATTATAATGGCATCCATCATATTTGGAATACATGGAAAAGAATGTTTTATGGGGAATTTTTTTAAAAAAAATATTTTCATTACTTGTGTAATTTAAATAAAAAGATTAATCGTATAAAATTTATGATTATAAATGATTCAAAATATGGTAAATGAAATTGATAATTGGGTTTCTAATGAAGAACCTTGATAAATTCTTAGTTTTTATACTTATTTAACAATAAACTTTATGAGGGATGGTTGAGGGTAGTGATAATGCCTTACTATTTACTCTCTAGTGGGTTAAAGGGTGACATGTTTTGGATTTATGTGAATACCTCCTAATTGAATGTGATGATGTAATGTAATGTTCCATAATATGCTTTCTTGGATTTGTAGAGATCTTCCTCCACAAAATTTCCAGTTAATAGGATGATAGGAGGATGTGGTTGGATATGATCCTCTAGTGATGGAACCTAAGCCCCTTATAGTTCTGGGTGAAGGGTTGGGAGAGTAGTTCTATGCTAACTTTTCTTAGACTGTGCAGATTATGGGAAGAGACCCATGGTGGATTGTAAAGGTTATGTCAGACCTCACACGGGTGTTCTAGTTTCATCTCCCTCTTACTTTCACTAGAGAGGGTGTGCTTGAGGCCATTGACTTCATTATTGAGCCTATCCAAACGATTCTTTCCAATTTAGAGACTCATTCCAAGAATTGAAACAATATTTGTACTTATATGTATGTGATGAAGAGAATAATTTTTGGTAAATCCTGAATTGGGATGGATTGATGGAAAATATAGAGTGGAATTAAATTCAGGATATTATCATAGATCACTTTAACCCTTACATGATCTGGCATGATGGTGCATACGATTTCATGAGGTATACCCAATGGGTATGTCCATGATAGACTATGTTGGAAACTTCATGGAGTTATAGTGATTTGTTCCAAAGATGGAAGAAGATGAAGCTTCCAAAAATAATAATTTCTAAGACTATATCAAATCTACTATAGAGTCCCATTTTAAAATCATTTTCTAGAAACATTCTTCTAATGTGGTGAATCAAGCACTCATTATTTAGGGTAAATAAAAAGAATATTCTAGTGAGATGCATGTAGTATCAATTGGATGACCTTGTGGTACATCTTCCAAGGGTAGAAAGAAATTATTTTATGAATTTTATCTAGATCAGTCGAAGGTAGAGATCCCACATGGAATGATCAATTACTTAGCATTTTACTAGAGTGATTTTCCACTGGAACGGTTAGCCAAGTCACCTTAATAGGCATTTCCCTTGACCAATAATAGAGTGAATGTTTGTGATAGGATGTTACATCTATAATGTTTCTAGAGAAACCAAATATATGTGGGTAATAATAGAGGACTTAGGCACAATCGGTGTGATTTAATGGGACCCACTACTACATTTCAATCTAACAGTTAGGGTTCTACTGGTTGTGGAAGTTGATTCAATACCCATGGTTCTTCTGGGAAGGATCACCCATATCAGTAGAGTGTTTCATCTATAAGGACTTAGACTATAGTCTATGGAATAAGGGTAGTATAGTTACATGTAGTTCATTATACACTTGCAGATAATGAGGGTGAACCATCGATTATTAGAGTTTCTATACCTATAGCCACTACACATTACATTTCCTTATTTGAAAATGAGGATTCTAATTAATTTATTTCTCCACAAAATGTGAATGGGTTGAGTCAGAATATAGATCTTGTGAGTGCGGTTTTGATGATAAATACACCATTGGTAGTATAGTTGATATACATATCATTATTCAAGGGGTGTTCTCTTGAAATTGGGGAGTATTATTTTAGACAGGATCCTTACATACATCAAATTTTAGTTTTTGACTTGATATTTTCTATGGACTGGATTGTAGCATATTAAGCCCACAAATATTTTTACCATCATAGTGTGACCTTTATATCTCTTGAGGGTGACAATTATGTTCATCGGGGAGAGTTTCATATCATGGATGGTCATGCATGGCCAGTTCATTAGCAACAGGGGGAGCTCACCACCCATGTAGCAAGTCTTTTCTTATATAATTGTGGATTAAAGTCTGATTTATTTCCACATATAACATACAGTATCTAAGATAGGTTTCATGATGAAATAACTATGCATCCAGTTCAGAGGTATAGAAATTTTATGAATGAGCTCATGTCTGAATATAAGTCAGTTTCCATTCTTGCTTATATAATGGCCTCAATAGAGATTCAGGAGAATTAGACTCAACTATAAGTTTTTATGGATAATGGATTTATTTTTATGATTATATCACCTTGAGATTATCTAGTCTTTTTTTCCAAGAAGGATAATGGTACTGTTCACTTAAGTGTTGATTACTAGAAGTTAAACTGACTGATAGTGAGGAACCTGTATCATCTTCCACGAATCAATTATCTATTTTTCTAGTCGATGGGAGCTTTTGTCTTCTTAAAAATTAAATTGGTATATGGGTATCATCAGGTGGGATTTCAACCATTAGATATACCACAAAAAACTTTTAGAAGAAGCTCTGGACATTATGTGTTCACTGTGATGTCGATCAGGCTGACGAATTTTCTTGGATTTTTTATTCCCTTGATGAACCAAATCAATAACCCATACCTATATCAGTTTTTTGGGATGAAATCCTAGTTTCATCTATGAATCAAGGTGATCATACCAATATCTCTACATCTTCATGGGGACACTAAGAGATAATTAGATTCATGTCAAGCTATCTATGTGTGATTCTGTATTGATCAGGTACAGTTAATGGTTCAAATCATAATAGAATATGGTGTGATAGAGGACCAAGGGACGTTGTAGAAAATTGTGTCTTAGAATAATCCCAAGATTGTTTTTGATATCTATATATTTCATGTTTTAGAAGTATACTATAAGAGGTTCATGTTAGTCCCTCAATGATAAATACCTTGAGAGTGGGGGGGGGGTAATAAAGGTATGATATGTCATGACCCACCTTCACCAAAAGGAGGGAAGGGTCAGCAAATTGCCAGGACCTTCCTTCTTTAAGTTTAAGGAGAGATAATGACCCCCGAAACCCGCCTTCAATAGGTCCCGAAGTGGTGACTAGCACCAAGGGTATAGGAATTTCTCACAAATGGAAGGCATTACCCTTTTTATTTTATAGGATTGAGAGATAAGGAGAAGAAATCCCAACAACACCAAGGTAGAATGAAAAGTAAAGCCAAAAGTAAACCATTCCCACATGCATGTTTCAAAAGTAAAAGCCACAAAGTGAAAAAGGTGACTACAAGGTAAGTACCAAAGGGAAAAGAAAAACAACAACTGCAACTGCTCCAAAGGTCTGAGCTAGTAAGGTCCTGGGTGATCCCCGAAGTCCTCCTGGAAACCTGAAAGCAGTTTTATATACGTAGGGTGAGCATACAAGTACACTTAGTAGGGAAAACCAAAGACTCTCGTGCACAAGTGGGGGAACGTACTAAAGTCCCATGAGAAAAAGAGTAAACCAAACACCTAACAAGGCAAACTATCCACCCCAGGCCTCACCAAGGCACACCCCCCAAATAACGCAAGTAAAGTAATATATATAATAAGAGCACATCGATGTTTGGGTACCCCACGCCACTTTCCCACTGGTTATTGAGACATCCTACGCATCAGACCTATCCCGCCATTCTCACCGTAGTCCCACTGCCACACCCGCCCGCACACACCTGGGCCACAACTACACGCAGTCCCACTACCGAAATCCCACCCGCACACACCTGGGCCTCAACCGCACACAGTCCCACTGCTGAATCCTGCCGGCAAACACCTGGGCCACAACTGTCACATGTAACCATGCCTGCAAACACCAAGGCCAGAACAACCACAACCATGCCCGAATACACCTGGGCTAAAGGATCCACTTCCACGCCTGAAGACAACTGGGCCTCATCCTGAAGACACATGTGAAACCACATTCCACACACACCTGGCCAACCACCACACTACCCCCGCCCGAAGGTTTTTAGGCTAATAATGGACCTCAGGCTATCACATCCTGCCCGAAGAAACTTGGGCTATCTGGGAAAGGGAGCAGAAAAGGAGCTAATAACCAGCCACTATGAATAGTGATGGGAAAAACACCCTCCCCCATGAAATGGGGGTGTTCGGCACTAAGTTCTCAACTTGGGTGGGGCGTGAATAAGAAACACAAAGATACAATTATATATATATCAGTAACAAGCACTCACCCAAGATAGGTTTTTCTTCAGACAGCCTACAGATCACAACAGCACTCAAGTCCGAGTCACGACTCACGCTAACAACCCATGTATCCCCTTTCTTATTTGACGTTCAAAAATAATGTTTATGTTTAAGCACTACTGAAAACCTAGTAGGCATAGGCATAAGTCCAAGAAAGTAAACAGTCAAACATCAACCAAATCGCCCACACCTGGTTCTTAACAACAGAGGATTCCACCGCAATTCGTGATATAAACAAGTAACCACTCGGATTTAAAACTCACAACCACCGAATCCATACTAACAGGAGATGCCATCCCTCAAATTCACACAACCACCGAGAGTATAAAAGAACAGGGGATCCTATCCCCTCTCACATATCCAGTAATCGGCCCGAAAGGAAAACAACCAACTACCACCATCAACACAAGAAGGGCCTTGCCGGTATTTTCAGATTTAAACGACTTAACACACACCATGAATCAAAATCTGTGTGTTCTAACCAGGAATTATTGCAGAAGGGTTGATCCTGGTGATTTCATTTATTCAGCCGGATATACGTGATTAACCGATTCACTTTTCATAGCAGGAGTTTACAACCACAAACAAGCCATTTAAAACATCAGCAGGGTTCATTAGTGCACAAACAACGACCACCAACGGCCTCGATTTTCAGGAGGTATAAGCCAGCACAACTCAACAAGATGGTCATAGAAGAAACAACATCAAAATATAAGACAACATAAACAAACACAGTCCCCCCCCCTCTTTCTTTATAGAATTCGTTCATTATCCTTAATTAGGTCTAGTTTACCCAATTCTACAGAATCAAAAGCACGTCCGCCTCGCATGATACACAAAAGAGAGAGACGAAGGAGAAATTCCCTACTTGTTGATATATGATCGACATTTAGGCCGGGGGCGTATAATTCTATGGATAACGATGCGGCGGGCCTGATGCACAAGAAGATGTTTGTGAAAAGCCATAATCGAGGAAATGAGAAACCACGACTAACCCTTAGTTTATAAGATCTGAGGATGGTTGAGGTGAAAACGCGAAACCGCGTAAGGAGCGGGGGTAATGGGTTGACCACGCAGCTCCAATCGTCACAAAAAGGGGTTGGGTGGTTTAAGCCGACTCATGAATTGATTAAGTATTTAATTAAAGCTCTTATCCACATTACGGGTCTTAAAAGCACGCTTAAATGAGTCAGAATAGGGTTTAAAACCCTATTTGTGCAAAGGAGCGCTACTAGAAACATCTTGATAAGCCCGGGTGACGTCGATCGGTCTCACCGATCGGTCGCGCCGATTGGTCTCACCGATCGGTCGCGCCGATCGGTCTCGCGCCGATCTGTCTCACTGATCGGTCTCACCGATCGGTCGTGCCGATCAGTCTCGCGCCGATCGGTCTCACCGAGACGCGACCCGGATTTTGGCAAAGGGAAGGACCACGAGAGTCTGGGTCATCACATGATAGATTAAAACAATTTCCACTTTAGATCTTGTATCATTGTTAAAAAAATTCTCCCCACTCTCTTTCCCTTATAAATGTAAAAATAGAAATTAAATATGCATGAGACACAACAATTTTACTTGGTTCAGCCACACTAGGCTATGTCAAAGGAGAATACAAAGGAAAAGTGTTGATGTACTAAATCCACTAAAATTTCACTACTGTTAACATTGTTCGGACTGAACTCACTATCTTTCCAGGTTTACAACCATTCCCAAGTTTAAAGCTCACAACTCCATCAAATAAACTATGCCCACTACATCATCATAAGATCCTCATTTTATATCTTTAGTCAATATATTCTACACATAATTTAGTTTATCATTGAGTTACACTTTTATCCACTTGATGAATAAACTCATCACTACAAAAATACTAGAAATCTTAAATCTATCGTGAAACCATTGAGTTTCTTGTGCACCACATTACCACATTGTGTGCACAATTTTCCATTCTCACAAAAATCAAACTTTTGTGCAACTATTATGTTTTGCGTGAAAACAACTTATTACCTGCAAATCTCTTCTTACATGTAACTAAATTCATTCAAATTTCCTAAATTATTTAGAGCACACTTTTTCTATAATGGGTCATCTACTCAAATTAATGGGTTAGCTAGTTATTTCTAGAAATTTTCAACTTTGGTCGAATGATTATCATATGTAAACTACCTTGTGCACAACCTTTTACAGAGTGCATAAAACCTAATATGATGCCACATTGGGTGAATGAGTCTCTTTTTCACCAACTCATGTTCTGAATACATCTACATCTTTCACGCAAATCATTACTTTTAAATATTTTGATGTGGTGATCCCAAAACATGTATTTTATGAAAAATTATAAACCACCTTCAATCTTTTACCAAAGGTACATTTCTAAAAAAAATCTCCATTCTCCAGATATTGGACCCAAAAATATGGAAAACACTTGGAACGTGTTCCACTCTCTGTATGATTTTTTGTATTGCCTCTGGAGAGTCCATTCATCTGTGTTGGAAATTTTTCAACTTATATTTTCAACAATGTCTTTGGATCTCCAAAAATTATTATATATGATCAGTGTGTTCCCATGTTTGGTATGTGAAATTATGAGCCACTTTATGTTATCTAGGTTCAAATTTTTTTAATAAATTCATCCTAATTTTTGGGTTTTTAATTTTTTCGAACATATTTTCGAGGATTATTAAGGATAAATATTGGTGTAATGGATTAAGTAAAACCATGGGGGGTATTCTTTAGGTTTAAGACATTAATTTATTATATAAATTGATGTAATATTTTTAGATTTCATTAATAATATAAGATAGGTGTTGTGAATTTTCATTATTTTGTGTATATTATGATCCATTGAACTAATATTTAGTGATTTAGACATAATTGAATTAAACATGGATATTTATTTCATTGAGTAAGAGAATAAGTGGAAATTTATCAAAGCACATCCTAATGAGAAGATTCTACTTATCGGATGGTATTAAATAATATATATATATTTATGTATATATATTCTCTTCAAAAAATACCCCAATATTCGGAAAAGGATCATGAAAAAATATTGTCCTATTACCATAAATTATTATGAATTTATGGTCTTTTCCCATATTTGTTATTGGGGTTCTAATCTCTAGCTTTCTCATGATAATTCTATTTCTTTGGATCCATGATCTATTGAAATTAAATTTCATCCTAGTCTATATTTTGGATTCCCAACAATGTTTTCCTCTTTGGATACCTAATTTTCTATTATCTTGGATGACTTCTGTATTTTTTATTTCACACATCCTATGAGGATGTAGTATTATAAATTTTTACTAAGTGATACTTCTAGAAGGTAATTTTCAAGTGTAAACTGAATGATTAAATAGAACATGTTCAAATTAGGGGTTCATAATATTTTAACAGGTGAGAATGCAACACCCAACTATTTAATAAAATTTTTCTTTCAAATAAAATTTATTCCCTTAATACTTTTTTTATGAAACATTTTTTTTAAACAAATGGTGATATACTTTTAAAATATTATCATATGATGGTTTTAGCCAAGCCATTGGATTGGTAGGTTCATATTGGAATAAATAAATTCAAAAATACCTATAATTTTCATATGACTAATATCAATTCATTGAATTTTGATTAATTATAAAAGAATACAAAAGTGAATTTAATATAAAATATATATTTTTAGGGTTAATTATTTTAATGAGGAAAATATATTTTTTATTAATATTTCAAAATATTCACTATTGGTGAATTGTTTTTATAATATATATATATATTATAGTTAATAAAATATTGTATCATTCATTTCATAGTTTTCATATCATTGGAAAAGAATGAACCATGTTTTAATGTTAAAATGAATTTTTATAGAATGTGGATTGAATCACTTCTTTTATTCTTATTTTAAAATTAATTTCACCCACAATCGGTATTGAATTTGATAAAATAGGTTCAATATTTTCAATATAGAGGATTATATTTGTAAAATATATCACATTTATTTTCGTTAAATATGGATAGTAAGTATGATAAAATTTATCATCTTGACAGAGCGTAAATCCGAATAATGGTTATTATAATTAATAGATAAAGTCATAATATATCATATTAATTAATATTTGATTAATTTAATAATAAAAATATCACCATATTCTTGAATGATATTTGATTAATGGAAACGTGGCCATTAAAATGGAGAATATAATATTAAAATCATTGAAAGTTTCAAATTTCACTTTATATGTTCAAAATATTTCTTATGTGTTCACATGGGAAAAAAGTGATAAATGAGTATAAATTGATATATTTAGACTAATAAAATTAAGTTAATATTTTTATTTTATTAATATTTTTTAGTTCTTAAATTATTTCATGTAATTTCTACACAACACTAAAATAGTATTTATTCAGTTAATGACCTGAATAAAAAAAATTATTTTAAAAATATTACAAATAATATAATATGAGTTATTTATAGTGGTACATGAATTTGATATATGAGTATGAAATACTCTTATTTTTTTAATGTATTATAATCAAATTTTAACTTAGTATTTATTTATTTTAAGTCAAAATAAATAATGAATGTCCAAATTGATATGAATGATATTTTATGAAAATAATATTTTTTTAAATGTTTAAAATTAATTAAAATATTGAAGGAGGAAAAAGGAGAAAATAAATGGTATTAAATTCCATTTATTTTTAATTTATATTTCAATGTTAACCTTTTATCTATATTTATAACCACCTTAGAGTTAAGAAGACATTACCTCGATTGAGGTCAAAATAGGTTATTTAAAGGGTGATAAAAAATGTAAGGTTTGAAATACAACATAAACCAGTAAAATTTTTAATTATAATAATATGTAAACCATACCCTACCATAGGTATGAATATTTATCCATTTAGATTTTTTTTCTAGATAATTATATTATATTATAATTTACTCATTTTAGTAATTCCAAGTGTGTAATTTCCCTCCCTTATAAAAGGACAACCCTTCCATCAATTCGCCACCCCACATTAATCCTTATGGATCTAAAATACACTAAAACATTCTTATAAACATTATTTGACCCTTTATAATGGCTATAATCTTCCCAAAAAACCAACCCTTTGGATCCTTAAGAGTAGATTTAATGGATTTTTTCAAATGGGAGGTAATTTCCTTAATGGATCACATTCTTTTTAATTATTATTTTACCTCATATAGGTAATATTTATTATTAATAAAATAATAAATACATTTTACCCAAATGTGATTAATATTTATTATGATTATTAACATAACCTTATTCACTATGTTTCTGTCAAATGGTATATAATTGTATCTCTTGAGTGTATGCACAAATTTTCATCTCCATATAATGATACTATTCATTTCAAATTACCATAATTCTGGGAAGAAAATTTTTCTTCGTTAAATTTTTATATGTGATAATTATTAAATAATTATACTTATAGAATTAAAATATCATATATACCTTCTTACCGCCCAAAATTTTGGGAAAAGATAACATCGAGTTCGCATACTTGGTGATTACCACCTCTAAGAAGATATATGATTTTCCTTTCAGTTATTTTTTAAATGGACGGTTATAAGGATAATTTTATTAAAATTTATTAAATATATTATATAATAATTATTAATTAAATTTTAGTTATTATATACATTTCATTCATTCCTTCAACCGAAAAATGAATACATAGAACAGGTGTGTGTACGTCCTACAGTTTCCATGAACAGTGTAATTCATTTATATTTCACTTATGGATAAATATAAATATATATTTAATGAATATATATTATATTAATATATTAATTTACATTTTATTAGATAGTACTTTTGATCAATGTATAAGGATCAAAATTTCACAAAAAAACGTACATGAAAATAGAAGCAAAAATCAAACAAAATTGTGATTTTAGTATAGAATCATCAACAAATGGGTGATAAAAAGTTATAATTAAATTAACTATGGTATTAAATATTTGAAAATGTTTCATTAATAGTTTTATAATAAACATTTATTTATTATACATGAGGTATCAATGTATACAGTTCTTGTCGGACTTATCAGAATAGAATTTTATCTCATTTTTATTCCAGTGAGATGCATATCATTATAACTATTTGTATCTTCTATGTGGTGTATATACTAGCCACATATTTATCTTTTATTATTATTATTATTAAATTTATGGGTATCTTCATATTAATATATGGTTATTTATTTCATGGGGAAAGAAATTACAATGTTACAAAAGTATAAAATGGTTTTATTTTACAATCTCATTGTTTATATGAAGTATTTATGATTATGCTTGTAATAATTATTTATAACGATATTCCTCTCAAAAACCACATGATATTTATTATCATATAGATATTTTTTGAAAATACTTGTTTACCTTTTTTGCCTCACCATGAGTTCCTAAGATACCAAAAGCATGTTTTTATTGAAAATTATCTTTATTTCTCTCTTCGATCAAAAAATAATTCTTCCTTTATATACATATTTTTTAAAAATTATTTAAATATGGTTTTTAATATTATCCTAAGATATTTTAATGTAATTTTTTCCCATTTTTTACTTTTTAAAAAATTGTTTTAAAATGAATCTTCTTGTTATTTTCAAAACTATGTACTTGTTAACTTTTAATTAATGTTTGAAAGAAATTTTTTCATAACTTATACAACATGAAAAGAATTTTCCACCATCATAGAAACCCAATTAATTGAAAATTAATTGACTTGTTTCAATTGTTATTTTCAAAAAAAATGTTTTCAGTAATATTTTCTGAATTTTTTTGATATTTTATAGAATTGATTACACAAAATGAAAGGTCATTTTCATCATGAATAATTTAGTAATCTTTTAATGATATTTCTATTAATTATAGAAAAAAATACTTGATATCAATATTTATTTACTAGGTATTCAATACAAGAATACTGACTTTGTTATTTCACTAAATGGTTTATGTTTATGATGACAACATGTCTATAAAAATTAATATTTTGTTGGGATATACTATGATTAAATGATTAAAAACTTATGAAAAAAATACTTTTTCATAGGTTATACTATGATAAAAATGTAAAATCATTATTAAAACCATTTATTTTCCATGATTTATGCTATTATTAACTTTTTACGAAACCCTTTTAATTTAAGGGGTGGTTATATGATAAATTATTTATGATCTTGTGTCACACATATATATACTATTCATTTTTGGTTGGTGGGACCTATATCTGCATTCATTGAATTAGTTGTAGATGTATAACACATGAGGTAAATTTTTTTGTAAGGAAATGATTTTATATTAACCATATTTGGAAAATATATGGTTTTCATGTCCAAGAGGTTATTTTTGGGCCTAGTTTTTATTCCCATACATTTATATATGGACTTAATTTTCGTGTCTATAATATACATATAGAACTTATTTTTATGTCCATATGTATATTGAACAATATGAATTCCAAGTCCTTAATATTATGTGTGTACTAATTTCCATTTCTATAAGTGTTTTTATGGTCCTGATTTGGTGTTCATAGCATGATGAGTTAACCTGCTTCTATATATGAATTTTCACAAATTTATAAGAATATGTGTATTACATAAACTCATGTCTTAGTTTAGTGGTTATGATCTCAAGAATCTTTTTCATTGATTCAATTATGATTCGTGACTTATTAACAAAAAATATGTATATCAAGAATAAATATTAACATCTATGATATAAAGAGTATGAAATTAATTTCTTATGTTCATGTTCTCATACCATTATTCTCACACTGTTGGAATTTGATGTATTTACGATGGGCTAATTGGGACGGGATCCCGTCGCAAATAAGCTGTAGTTATGGGGTCCCGTCGCAAATAGCCCGTTGCAAAATTTTTTTCACAAATACTATTTTTTGTGATAAGACTGTCGCAAATAAGTCTCTAATTATATACCCGAATGACTCATCCATGGGTTCAAGAACCCAAACCCATAGCTGCATAATTTTTTGAAAAAGAGTAAACTAAAAAAATGTTTGGAGGAAATGTTAACATGTGAAACACCACATCAAGACAAAATGATTAAAGAAAAACATTGAAATTAAATTCATATATTACCTCTTCTCGGGCATACCCCAATTCTGGGATCCTTTCCGATTGGCCGGATGACGCCCTCTTCTCCATTGCGTCATCTTTGGGAAAATTTAATTCCTCATCGGTCATTAGATCCTCTATAGTAGGAAAGGTAGTTACTTTATTAGGGACTTCTTGATGGGAATATTTGAAGTCATGAAAAATCTCATTAGGGGTTAAGACGTCATCTCAGACAACATCTCTATGAGGAGCTTCTTCAGGTGCAATAATCAGGTGAGGCATAACCTTTATAGGGGATAATAAATCATACTTGGAAGCTTATTACTTGGAAGTTGCTGCTTCCGCATCTTTGGCACAATGCACAGCCACACTAGAGGGTCATATAACAACCTTGAAAGGTTGGTCCATCTCCTTTGGAAACTTGTATCCATCAACACAAGCAGGTGTTGAAGAAAAAATCTTTCGATTACCACATCCTCCACTCTTAAGACAATCAAGAATATGCATATCAAACTCATGAGAGTTAATCGACTCTATCATGGAAAAGAAGTTAAAATTTGGCTTATCTTGTTCGGGTACAACACCCTTTGTGAAAGAAACCACTAGAGAGCACTCCGCTTGATACTCCACCGATGGAGAAGACTTTACAATGTTCTCCATGACTAGCCAATGAATCATTGCAGGTACCAGTACCTTCCAAATTATCAAGGGATGAGTCTTTAATAGTAGGAACACCACCCTGCTTACCAGTGTCACCAAAGATGATCATACCCACACCTCCTTGAACCCCCTTCTAATAACCAACCTCCTCAAGCATAGCAGATCTATCCATTAACCTGGCCTGCACCTGCTGAGCATCAACCTGTGTATTTTTTTTCATCTCTAATAGGGAAATTTTCTAATATGGAAGGTGCTAATTCTATTTGGACATCCACCTTGTCCACAAGCTCCTCGTGGGAAGAGGGAAAAAGGGACCTCGTTTTCTTCGGTGCCGCCAACTGAATTCCATCAGCATCAAAAACCATCATCCTACCCTTCTTTCATAAAGAATCCAGTGAAACATGATCCATCTATTATTGACATCATTCTAGATTACAGCCTCATCATTATATTGATTCTCATCATCCTCATCTTCCAAACCAGCCTGGGGTCACTTCTCTAGTCCCCCAGAGAAACCAGTGATAGCCTACTACAAAGATCCACCATTAAAGAGAGTAGCAGCAGCACCAACATAGTGCTGAGATAAGTCCTGGAATGGAGATTCTAACAATCCATTAAAAGCCTTTGACATGCCTTTCTTGATATCCTCAACATAGGAGGAGGGACCAACTGGAGGATACATCCTCCAAAAAACATTCTTAATACCATAAGGATCATTACAAGATCTTTTCCTCCTGCACTGATCATAGCCATGTCCCAAAGAATTACAAAGAGATCATTTAAGATTCCTGCAGCATTGCTCAAGAGAATGGACAATGTATAAACAGGACATACTGAAACCAGGTAACCACTCATACAGAATAGAAAATTCCATCATTACGTCACCAGCTACAAGAATGATTGTATCAATAAAGACATGAGCTAAATCAACCTCTACTAGCACACTAGAAAAGTGACCATACCTAGGTTGCTCTGTTTCTTTAACAACCTTGATTGGAGAGCCGAAAGTGGAAGCAACCTCTCACAAGACCGAAGGGTTCTAAAAACCCAATTAAGGCTTGTAATTCAGACCCAAGTTCCTATAGACGAATTCTTTATTGCAAAAGGATTTGGTAACGAATCCCACTGTTGAACCATGATGTATCCAGGTTTAAAGAGAATTTGTCCAAAACTCTAGGCCACATTCTGAAAATCCTTTGCGAGTAATAAAATATGAAAATTACCTCTCCAAAATGAGATTAGGCGCCAATCACTGAATACAAAAATCTTAGATAGCCAATCCCGCACCTCATCCATCCTCAAAGTGGTATCACTTTGAGTACCTGGAATCCTAGAAAGTAGTGAGAAGCTACATTATTCAAGATAGTCTGCTAAAATCTACGGACTCGGTTCCATAAATGCAATAGGTCCATTCTTGGTAATCCTCTTATGCAAGGCAGGATATTCAAGCTGGGAATCAGAGAAAAACCTATCCCGGGAAGCAAAACCCTCGGATTTCCTCTTAGGGTTCCTCGCAAATACATTTTTAAAAATATTTATTTAAACTATTTATGACAGGCTCTCATCGCAACATGTCCCATCACAAATACTAAACAAAGTAAAATATATATATTTAATAAAATTAGTATTAAAGAAAAAAATAATATTAATATTAATAATAAAAATTGTAAAATAAAAAATATTAAAATTCTCAATATTTTCAAAAAAATATAAAAATATCATCAAATATTATTATTATAAGTTAAATAAACAAATATTAAAATATTTAATACTAAAAAAAATTTAATAAAATTATGATTAATAAATTTTTTTTATTAATATTAATAAAATAATAAAAAAATATAAAAATATTAAAATTATCAATATTCCCAAATACATATTAATAAAATCCTAAATTATGATTATTATTATAATTTTTTTAGTAAAATATACAAACATTAAAAAAATTAAATTATGCAATATTCGCACCAATATAAAAGACAGATACTCTAGCTAATTCATATTACAGCAAATCATGAATTTAAATTTTCTAACATAAAAAATAATTTGGGTTTTCTTATGGAGAAGGTGGAGGAGATGTAGAGATGGTGGAGGAAACTCTATCCCAAGACTACGAGTCCAACGAGGCATGTACTCCATCTGCTCTTGATGTTTCTGCTACCATCGACGCATCTCCTCCTTGTGTTGTTGTTGCTACTACTGCCATCGACACATATCCTTCTTGTACTACAACTATTTTTGTTGCTACTGCTGACACATCTATTCATCTAGCTTCTACAAACTCTCAATAAGCTATGTCTGAGTTCGCAACTGCTCATAATACTGTGAGGCAGAAGATGATGCCTCTCCACAAGATCCTCTTATGCTGGACACCATCATCGTAGAAGTATTGTAATAAGTACCAGGAGTCAAATGAGAGCTGATACCAACTACTTGGCCCTACTCAAATCCATAGTGAGTCTCATGCATCCACGCCGCCTCATCGAAATGGTGGGCACTAGTCTGATCAGTCATCTCGTCCTGACTCTCAGCCTATGTCAGAGAGGTAAGAGCCTCATATTACTCCTTAAATTCTAATTTGAAATTAAAATTGTGAAAATATTATATGCAGTTAGTTTTCAAACTAAAAAAATAATACTAACCACAATCTGATGCCATCTATCACCTCTAATATATCAAATGGATGGATCACTGTACATACTCAGATAAATGTCATACTCCGTAATATCGGGATGCTTGACTGCCAATAGAAATATAATATAAATTGTTTATATTGAATGTTATATAAAATATTTAAAAAAGATACTTACCATATTCTCTCTATGTGTTCTGAATGTACATCTACCAGCTCGATGCGTCACCTCATGTCTCACTCAGTTCTTCTGACCCACTAATGATCTCCTCTGAAATCCACCACCCAACCAGTGTAAATGATATCCATCCCCAACATGAGATGAAATGAACTTTGGTCAGTGGGCTCTACAAGACTTTCCAAATTCTTCCACTCATGGTTTCTTAATAGATATTCTTCTAAAATTGTGCAAAAACTGATGGAATCAGTCACACATAGACACCTTCCATGCCTCGTGGATTGCGTCACACATGCTATCTTCGATTGGATACCATAAAACCTAAAAATAATTTATAGTATCAAGTTATTAATAAAATAAAATTGAAAATAAATATTATTTGTTTATGTACCAGCTATTGATTGAACACGTCGAGCTGCACATCAATGGGAATCTGTTCCCATGTGATCCATGGATGAGAAAAATAATTTTTCCAGATAGTTCCCCCCTGTCCAATAGCTACATGAGAAAACTATGAAAAATAAATAAATAATCAAACAGTTATTATATATATAAATAAATAAATGAAATCTAACTAAAGTATATAGGTTACCACACCTTCGTGTGTGTGGATTGAAGCCAAGATGTGGACGTCTCTTGGGGATAGGTCAGGAATAATCAGTCACGCAAGACCGCACCCCCTACGCATACCCCCTGAACTACCAGTAGGCTAAGGGTAAGATGATCCCAAATCCCCCTCATCCAGAGTTAGCTCAGTCTCCTCCAACTCAAGAAATAGATCTTGGTCTATCTGAAACACAAAATGATTGTTGGTAGTATATAGTTGAAAATTACTACTATATATAGATATATATTAGTCATGATAATAACTAGAAATTAACTATTTCAATGTTCACCTTTATCATCATCTTCATATCTAACGATGTAAATGTCATTATATTCCTCCTCGAAGTCATCAATAAACAAATGAGTTTTAGTTTCATCAAATCTTATCATTTAAAATTCATTTGTAACATCATTAACATCTTCGTGACTATCGACCCTTAATTGTGGGGTTTCATTATCCATATTCATGTTTCTTTGTGAAAAAGATGGATTTTGAGTAGTATATTGAAAAATTTACATTCCTTCATCTTCAGTGGAACCACATTTAGTTTGAATAAATTGATTTTCATGAGATTTCATTTTTATTATGCTCCACCAATCACTCAGGTCTCTTGAAGTAGAACAATACTTTTCGTAATAAATCTGAAGTGGCTATTGAGTTAGTAAAAATGGTTCATTTATTACTATAAGAAATTTATAATTAATATTGATGATTACATGAGTCAGATGAACCCGCAAGCCTCTCTCAGTATCCTACCACCAACATTTAAACATCGTTATGTAATTCTGTCCTAGATAACATGGCTTAATAATTTAATCCAATATATTATAAAAGTCAACATCAGTTTCACTATGATGTGATCCTCTAAAGAAAACTGCCATGTTCCTTGTTTTTTGATTCCCTATATACACATGTATGAAATCTAAAACCATTCACCACATATACATTATAAGATTTAACCATTTTTTATGGTGTGTTACTCAATATACACAATTGCTTATCAATTTCATCAGTAGGTTGAGACACCTAAAAATTTGTAAAATAATTGTCAATATAATAAATATTAAACTGAATTGATATTTAAATATCAATAATTTATGATACCAGTTTTTGAAACCGTTGAAAAAAAGCTTTTTGTCCGCATTCTTCAAGAGCAGCTGTTGTAATTTGTGGAAGTTATTTCTTGATGTGATTATCATATAACCTAAAAATAAAATAAGTTTACATACTATAACATAAATTGTATAATAAGTGATAGAATCACTCACATTAAAAATTATTTCATTTCTCCATTGTTGAGCAGAACATATGTATGAGCTTTGTGATGTTCATCATCTTAAAGTTGTCATTTATGGACTCCACTGAAGCCATGATTTGGGTGATTAAAAACAAATAATTGAATGTCCATTTTTTTCATTAACATTTCCCTCATTTTTTATTATGAGGTTGTTTTTTGAGGGATATTCTGATTCAGAATAATTTGATAAGAAGAAAAAATAAATTTCTTCTTGCAAATAAACTTCAGCAATAAAGCCTTCAACTGATGCTTTATTACACACTATTTTCTTCAATTTATGCATTAATCTATCAAATTGGTTCATCAATCGTAACTGTACTGGAGTTCTACATTTGGCATCATGTTAAAAATATAATATCATATATTCCATTGAGTCAATGAAAGCTGGCGGAAAGATTTTTTATAGTTTATAAATATTTACAGCAACATCTTCTTCCTGTTTTCATAGCGCATTGTAATCTATTTTCACTGCACAAATGTCTCAAAAAATATTATATCACTGTTATCTAATCACATATCAAGAAATTATGTAATCCTTTTAATCCAATTGGAATAATTCTCTCCAATATAAAATTACAATAATAGATTTTTTATCCTGTAATATGACCATTTTTTACACATCTGCACAAATTAGAAGCATATCCATCTCGAAGTCTCAAATATGCAATCCACTGACAAAATAATAAGTGACTCCCTTTGGGTAGTGTATAAGATTATTTTGGATTAATTAACCTCTGTAATCTGACATTTTCAAATATTTCATGTTCTGGCCGCCTGAAAATTTGTTTAAGATCTAATATTGCCTTTATAGTATCGTTGGTCTTACCTGTTGTATCTAGAATTATATAAAATAAATTATTAAAACTATTCTTCTCTATATTCATGACATCCAACATGTGGCTAGCCAAAAAATCATACCAATATGAAGGATCACAAAAAAGCACAATTTTATTCAATTATGTTCTTTCCCAAAGCCATGAATTATCTGTTGGTTTACTGTTGGAAAAAATGTGATGGGAGATAATAGAAATACAACTGATTTTAACTCTATACCTAAGCTCCTTTTTGAAGGTTTATCCATTTTAATTGTACCTTTTTTGAAATGAGAATTTTTCCTCCGAAAAGGATGACCGGTTGGAAGAAATCTACGATTACAGTCAAAATAGCATGGTTTTTCCATTGGTGAGCATAAAGGCTTTTTTGTCTATCCTACAGCAAGGACATGATTTCATACCATGTGTACTCTAGACAGATAACTTGCCACATTCCTGAAAGTCACTAATCATCCACAACAATGCAACTTTTAATATGAAATTTTCTTTTGCAGTAACATCATATGTACTAGCACCATTACTCCAAAATGCATTTTGCTTATCAATCAATGGTTTCAAATAAACATAAATATTTTTTTAATGTCCGGGAATTAATAGGGTCAAAAATATTTAGGCCTCCTTCATAAACATCGATGGAGGTCAATTGTATGGAGTTATAATGACAAGCCAACGTAAATACTATCGACCATAAGAACTAAACAGATAGAAAACAACAACAGAAAGACCCAATCACACATTTTGGGATTCTAAAGAAAAGACGAATACATATGATAATTTTTTTCCATGAATCCCCATCAAATGGATGACTCAAGACTTTATCAGTTGTAATCTTGATTTTGTGCAAAGACGTCATTGATGCTGTGTTTTGAGACATATATAAACGCCACAACCTAGGTGTAAGTGGAAAATGTCTCAAATTTTTTTTAGGAATTGATTGAGACTTCCCTGGTTGAGATTTTTATACCTCTATTTTACACATGTAGGAAAATAATCCCACAAAAAAATTTCACCATAATATAAGATGCAAAAATTTGGCCATGCATGAATCTTCTGTTAAATAAGGCCCTGATTACAAAAGAGCCTCTTTCTCTCATAGTAATTTGCAGGAAAAATATTTCATCAGGTAAAAGTGTTTTAACAAAATAAAATATGTGATCAAAATAGTTGTTTTACATTTCATTATCTGATTTAACAGCCAAAAATTTTGAAGCCTCTTCTAATTTTCTTATATAACAAATAGGATATAATGAATCCTCAGCAGACTTGAACAACTCAGAAAATTCAGATGGTTAGATCTCAGAAGTTAAATAAATATCATCTTGAGTTTTAGTTTTGTTGTATTGATGGACCTGCAACATCATGTACCAAATTTTTAATCCATTATAGATCTGGTATCTAGTTATTAGTATCTTCTCTAGAACTATGTTCACCGTATTGATACCAAAAAACAAAATTTGGTTGAAAACCAAACCTCATGAGATGTCCCCAACCTTTTCAAATGTGTCAAACGTTCTTAGAGAAAATTTTAAACATGGAAACTTCATTGTCTCTTCTGAAATGTATTCTGGTTTTGATGATGAAAATGATAAGAAATCTTTAACACCCTCAATATATACACTATTTAAATTAGAAATCTTTGGATTTTTACGCTGATTTATCCAAGAACGATCATTTAATAATGACTGATGTCCACTTCCTTATTCCATATTTTTTAAAAAAATATAAAATCATTACTGTTTCTGAATAATTTTAAATTAATAAAACAATATCTGAAAAAAAAGATAAATAATTACAAATAATTCTTAATAATTACCATTATTTATTGGTGATACAATTTCGAGTGGATTGATGGCTACTCTTTTGTCTGACAGGTCATTTACATATAATACTCTCACATTGAAATCACAATAAAGAATCTGCTCAGAGAGATGCATATTAATTATCATGGATACGAGAATGTATAAGCGTACCTCCGACCATATTCTCCATAGTGATTCCAGTGTGAGAAAGTTGCTAGTAAATGAGCCGTCAGACAAAAGAGCCTCATTTTCTTCGATTAATCATCTTCTTGCAACTGTCACCACCTGAAAACATTATAAAAAATGTGATTATATGAATGAATATTCAAACTCATTCATAAGATATTGATGTTCATACATATAAGCATAATTTTCATTATATTTTGAGTCGGTGAAAGTGAAAAGGGGAAGAGTCATCGGGAAAAAGGATTGCCGCCAATCCACTGGAAATTATGCCAATTAATTAAAAATTAATACAATTTATGACAATTGACTTTATTCATAATTATTCCTAATTATTCCTAAATATTCTTATGTTTTCATAACTATTCCTAACTATTCCTAATTATTCCCAAGTATTCCCAAGTATTCCAAAGTATTCTGAACTATTCCTAACTATTCCAAACTATTCATAAGTATTCCTATTTGTTATTATTTGTTCTTAAGTGTTCTTATTTGTTACTATTTGTTCCTAAGTATTTAAAAGTATTCCTATTTTTTACTAATTGTCATTATTTGTTACTAAGTATTAGTATTTGTTACTATTTGTTTCTATTTGTTTATATTTGTTGATATTTGTTTCTATTTATTAATAATTGTTACTAATTGTTACTAATTATTACTAATTGTTTCTAATTGTTACTAATTGTTACTATTTCTTACCATTTCTTACAATTTATTACTATTTATTAATAATGTTTACTATTTATTACTATTTATTACTATTTATTAATCTTTATTACTATTTATTACTAGTTATTACTAATTATTACTAATTATTACTATTTAGTACTATTTATTAGTAATTATTACAAATTATTACTATTTATTCCTAATTTTTTTACTTATTTCTATTTGTGACTATTTGTTACTATTAGTTACTATTTGTTACTATTTGTTACTATTTCTTAAAAATTGTTACTAATTAATACAAATTAATACTTTTTATTACTATTTAGTATCTAATTTTTACTACTTATTACTTTTCTTACTAATTATTACTAATTATTACTAATTATTAATAATTATTACTATTTATTACTATTTATTACTATTTATTAATATTTAATACTATATATTACTAATTATAAATATTTATTACTAATTATTACTAATTATTATTAGTTATTGTTATTTATTACTATTTATTACTAATTGTTACTAATTATTACCATTTATTACTATTTATTACTACTTATTACAAATTATTACTATTTATTGCTATTTATTACTAATTGTTACAATTTATTACCAGTTATTACTAATTACTACTATTTAATACTAATTACTACTAATTGCTACTATTTATTGATATTTCTTAATATTTAATAATAGTTATTACTATTTTTTAATATTTATTTCTAATTATTGCTAATTCTTAAAAATTATTACAAATTCGTTATAAATGTTACTAATTATTACTAATTTTTCCTAATTATTAATAATTATTAATAATTATTACTAATTATTCCTATTTATTAGTAATTATTCTGATTTATTACTAATTATCTATATTTATTTTAAAATTTTCCCATTTATTAATAATTGTTCAGAATTACACCTATTTATTCCTATTTATTCCTATTTATTTCTATTTAATACTAATTATTAATATTTATAACTAATTATTCTAATTTATTACTAATTATTCCTATTTATTACTAATAATTCCTATTTTTTACCAATAATTCCAAATTATTCTTATTTATTAAAATTTATTACTAATTATTCTTATTTATTAATAATTATTCCTATTTATTCATATTTATTTCTATTTATTAGTAATTATTCCTATTTATTCCTATTTATTCTTATTTATTCATATTTATTCCTATTTACTCATATTTATTCATATTTATTCACATTTAATCGTATTTTTTTCTATTTATTACTATTTATTCCTATTTATTCTTATTCATTATAAATTAATATTAATTATTCATATTTATTCATATTTATTCATATTTATTCCTATTTATTCTTATTTATTCCAATTTATCTCGATTTATTACTATTTATTACTATTTATTACTATTTATTACTAATTATTACTAATTCTTATTATTTACTACTATTTATTTCTATTTATAACTATTTAGTAATATTTATTACTTTTTATTCTTATTTATTTCTATTTATTACTATTTATTCGTATTTATAATTACCCCTAATTATTACTAATTAGCGTTAATTACTATTAATAACTATAAATTACAACTACTAATTACTAATTACCGCTAATTATTTATATACAATACTAATTATAGTTAATAATTATTTATTATTACTAATTATTTAGAATTAGTACTAATAATTTCAATTTATTATTACAAATAAATTCTGATAACAAAACAATTTAAATCTAATTTAATTACTACTAATCAACGATATTTCAAATTAACATCAAAAATGAAATAAATACAAAATTAAATATAATATAAATACCTTTAAACCTGATCTCCTATTGATGATGACGACTTCACAACTTTATTGTAAAAAATGTAACTGAGAGAAATTTCCCTTCTAAAAATAGAGTTTAGAGAGAAATAGGAAGTGGGAATTGAGGGGAAGAGTAGGAAAATATATTGAGGGTATATATAGGTTAGATTAGTTGTGACTGTACTATTTGCGACAAGACCCGTCGCAAATACCATTGCCAACATTAATTACTTTCAGCGGTTAAAATGGTATTTGTGATGGGTCTCGTTGCAAATAGTTTTCTGCCGATACTATTTTTGCGATGAGACAACATCCCGTCGCAAAAACATATTTACTGCTTCCAGTATTTGCAAATGGTTCTCGTAGCAAATACCATTTGACCGATGCACTACTGGCGACAGGGGAATCCCCTCGTCCCAAATAACCTTCTCGCAGTTTGGCGAGCAGACTGCACCAAACCACGCTTTACTTTTTTCTATGGGACCCCAAATCCTGTCACAAATAACCAATTATTTGGGACGGGACGAACCCCCCGTCGCAAATAACATCTGGGATGAACTATTTGGGACTGGAATTAATCTTGTCGCAAATAGACCGTCGTAAAAAGCTATTTTTCCCGTAGTGTCATGTTCTACTCAATTGATCATTCATGTCTCCCTTATTTTCCCTTACAGACCACATGAGATCACCCTTTCTTATGTTTTGTTTTTCCCAAGTCATGAAGAATGGTATTATATATGATATGTCTAATAAGGGTACTAGTTATAAATAACTAAGTGGGATATGATGAAGATATCTTATGGACTTTTTGTTTATGTATAAATGTTTTCCAATGCTACTAAACAATTATGATTCTGACATGGATCGTTACGTTATGTATTGAATATTCCTTTAATAATATGAAATGAATATAGAAATTATGTGTTATTATTGACTATATATTGTCTTAGAGGCATATCAAAACATAGTTATTTGTTAATCAAGAAGACTTGGGTGGAAGAATAAATATAACATATAGAATAGTTATTATTTACTGTGAAATTATTCAATAAATGTTTCTCTCGTGAGAAATGAATTGAAATGAAGAGAAATTTTATCAGAATAAATAAAAAAGGAAGAGTAATGCGTTTCATTGTAAGAACCGACCATTATAATATTATCCATTAATCGTTTGGATTATATATGTAATCAAGAAAGTAATATAGGCCATTTCTTAGAATGTATTATGCCTGGCCTATAACACCCAATGATTTTAAAATAGAGACATCATATTGATTAAAATTTTGGAAATTCCACACCATGATCACAATAAAATGTTACACCCTAACTATTTTTGTTATAATTATTTTCAAACAAATTAAATAGTTAATATAACCTGCGATTCATTCAACAACGGGTTTAAATGAAACACAATACACTATTAATATATAATTTTTTAAACATGACCATTATAACAAATTCATTAAAATGGAAGGTACCAATAGGAATAATTAAATTTTGAAACATATTTTTTATACATGTACAAAATAATATCAATGGTTATATATTAATTATACAAGAAATAAGACCCATTTGAAAGAGAAATTAATATTTTCGGAGTACAGTATTTTTATAAAATGTGTATTACTTATCTTTAGTGTAGTTAATTTACAATTATTTTTCACAAGTTTTATAAAATTTTATTTGAATAATGAAAACATTTTTTTAAATTATCATGTGAAAATAATCATTGGGGAAATTTTTTATAATTTTCTAATAATATTTATATTATAATAAATACTGAATAATAATGATTTTAATTAGAACTGCATTTTCATTAAAATTATTTACATGGTAAATTATATTTATAAATATGTTTTAAATTTAAATTAGTTCAATTATATTAATATTTAACTAACTTAATTAATTGGTATAAATTTCACATGGAATTATGATATAAAATATTTCTATATTTTAGATTATTTTTCTTCCGAAAAATAAGAATTTTAGCACATATGTCGGCTTCATTTATAATTAAAATTTCTATTTATGTGAGTTTTGTTTTTATAAATAAAATCCATATTTGTAATAAGAATATTTTATGTTATATAAAAATGTCCAATTAATTTCTCGACATAATTACCAGTGAAAACAATATAAAATCATTTACCAGGGTTAATGTAAAAAAGTGTTTTTTGGGGGGTTATACTAAAACGATAAATGTTAAAAATGAAAAAACAATTATAATTCCAAGTTTATGTCATATTATTACCGTATATCATATAATATTTTAAAATGGACCATTTTGGATCCATATGTCATGAGAAAAATGACGGTAGAATTCATTCATTTCAAAAATGCCAAGTGTGCCTCTCCACCACTTATAAAAGGCCGCATCATATCCTCTACATTACTAACAACCAAAACTCATTGGTTCATAAAATAACATCCAAAATCGCATCCTTAATTTACTCCCATAATTATGGAATCGTTTTTTATAATGTGAACATATGTAGGCTATTAGGGAAAAAATAATTTTTCCAATGATGTCGTAACAACTCTCATCGAGCATTTTATTTTATTTCATTTACCATGTCCTTTAAATAGTATAAAAACATGATGACATAATAAACTAAAAATATTAAATATACTGATATGTTATTATGTTAAGTTCATTACCTAAAACATTCTTCCCCTCCCTCAAATGTGAAATAGAACCGTTGATCGTGCGTACGATGGTATACTGCCTCACAAACCCTCATAATTCCTTTTCTATCACCAATTATCACGTCTAGATATAATGATTTATATAATGTTAATGTTTTATATTTATGTTATAATTATAATTATGTAATTATTATATCATAAGTAAATTCTTACATTATATTTCTTAGAAAATGATGTATCGTCGTCCGTTTGTATGGCATACTATCACCACGCGAATATATGAGATTAATTTTGTAATTACACATTACATGGATGGTAATAAGTAGTAATTTTATGTTTATATATTATGTCAAATAAATATTAATAATTATATTATATTAATAACGAATCCAATTCCTTCCTATTTCACATGTTAAGGAAATGATAATGATGTTCATGCATTTGTATGACCTACCATCTCAACAAAACGATGTGATTCATTCTCCATGTTCAAAATTAAATAATGATTCTATAGAGGTATCTAATTAAAAAAATGGTATTTATAACATTAATATCCATCTATAGATTATGAAATTATAACCCATGATCATGATTTCGAAATTTCATTATAAAACGTGCCGGATAAAATAAGGCAATTAACATCACAAACAATAGTGATAAAGAATGATTATTAACGGATAGGAAGTAAGATGTTATTAATGAATAGTATATGATATTATAACCAATAAAATTATTATTGTTCAAGTTAATAAAATATTAAGAACAATTATATAGGTTGTTAAAGGGTTCTCATGTAAAGTGAAATTTGGGGTAAGGGGTTTCTTAACTAAATTTCCATTCATTGAGTTATATGAATACCTCAATAATTAAATTATGGAAATATTATGTATAAAAATAATTTTAATTGAATTATATTTTATTTAAAGTTCTATATATATTAATATAATTTTTTAAACATAATTACACCATTTATTAACTCTCATTTCAATGATATGAACATTGTAAGGGCTTTATCTCAAATTACCTTTTTTGAGACACATGTGAATTTTTGCACCTACTTTATTCTGAATGGTTAATATAATAACACATTAAATAAAATATAATAAATCCATAACATATAATATATTTTAACTTACAATTATCATAATTCATTCAAGGGAAGTTATAATTCCAAATTTACCAAAGCAGTTAGGGTTTAAGTTTTAATATCATTTTTATCGAGATTTATTATTCTTGAATTTAAATTGATTTAAATTATTGGATCATTGTCTAGTAAACATATTTCAAATCTATTATCTTCTAGTTATACTTCAAGTTTACATATAATAATACTATTTTACTATCATCGTTACTTAAAATTATTGATAATTGTTTTCAAAAAATTATGACATCATTACTCTCTTCGGTCTAAAATCAATAGTTTTTCAAGTCCATGTTTTAAAAGTATATTTCAATATTATGTTTAAAGTCATTTTTGACATAAATTTTATTTAAAAATAAAAATTACAAGTAACATTCCTTTAATTTTTATAATGTGGTACTTTTCTAGTTTTCATAGATAAATAATAATGGATTTTTTATTTTTTTAACAATTTTAGCATAAGAATAACTCATTCAGCTTCGTGAAAAATAAATGTTTTAAAGCATCCTTTTTGAATTTTATAGGTTATTTAAAAAAAGATATAAAATTTTCATATTTCATTATATTTGGGGAAAAAATGTGAACTGAAATGATATTTTCCCCAAGAAATATATATAGTTATCTTTTGAAATCACATTCTATTAAATATGAAATTCAATTATGTTACTCAACATGAAAAGTTATTTTACTTAATAATGTTATGTTAAAATTATTTTAAATAATTAGAACAAGTGATGTTATTTATTGCTTATAAATTATTTAAATATATATCTCAAACATATATCTAGTTTATCCTTCCTTCTTTTTATGGGGTAATTCATTCATTATAATAGTTTATCAATTTTGTTCGTTATGAAATTTAATTTGAATATGATTGAAGAAAGATAATGGAAATAATTTTACATCAATAGGTAATTCTGATTTTATTCCTTATGATTGATTTCCTCAATGTGGAACACATAGATCATAAACATGTCATGATAGATGTTTCTAAATAGCGCTATTATGCATTGTGTGTTGTTATAGTCTCACGAGACATCATGTATGGTAATAGTTAATAAACATACTCTATTGTGAGACATTTTACGCCATTCCATTTTATCTTGGAATTTATCCTTGACTCTTATTTTTTTCAATTTATATGTTTCCACAACATTTTCAAGGATTCCATGATAATATGATACCATGTTATTCACATAATTTATGTATTAGGTGACTATTATTCCTTAAATTTATGATATAATGGTATACCTTTGATTAAAACGTTATGAATCCTGAAAGGTATTTTTACCTTTGTATGCTTTTTATATTACCAATTTAATAATGTATTCCCTAGTTTACCCCATGCAAATTTTTGAGCTCTAATGGATTTTATGATCACAGTTTGAAAATTAAAATAATTATGTCCTGTTTTATTTTTTATGAAATTATTATTCAAAATACATTAACCATTTACAATCCTTTTGTTCAATTAATAGTAATTTATGTTTAATAATCATGTCATAATATTTATAAATGACTTGGGTATCAATAGTTGGTATAAATATAATTTTTTAGGTATTCATTGGATCTAGGGTGAGAAAGTTTTTTTTAAGAACCCTTGATATGTGTCTAAGAATATAACTAAGCATAAAATATTTCCTGGAATCCTGGTGAAGTAATCAACATGTGGGTTCTATGAAATTACATCCCTATATTATACTATATGTGTATGTGCTTCTAGAACATATGTACCTATGGGTAATAACTCTAAAAATAAATATTGTTCATGACTCAAGTATTAATCGATACATGAAAAATTACCTTACATTTCACCTAGAATAACACTCACATGAGATATTCATTTGAAATTTACAATCTTTAGGAATCATAATGATGGATTTGAATATATGATTATCATGAACAAACTAGGTTAAAATTATGGTGTCTTCGATTTAAATAAATGTGTCATGATTTTTACATATTAAAAAAATCAGGATGATATTTTTTTCCATTATTAATATTGTTTCTCACACTCTGTATTATAGTTTTCCTCAAGGGATGAAACTATAAGGAACTGGGTTAATATTAATTGTGGTAGAAATTTGGTGGATGAATAACCAAATGGGATGATGTTATAAGTGTAGGCTATTGGGATTATTTCAAATTAGTTTTAAATATATAGGATTAAAAACATGGACCTTAACCATCTATTGGAATCTCTATAGAATAGATTAATAGAGGTCACTGAGTGATTGGGTGGTGGAGGCCAGGGAGAAATGAAGACCCAGTTTCTAATATGTAGTGAATTTGGGAATAAGAACTCAGGTAAATGTCTCAATGGAATGAGAATATATTTTATGTGTGGGAAATATGGATAAAATATAAGTAATTATCGATGAAAATTGAAAATTTTAGTTAACAAAATGTATGATAATAATGGTTTCTCTAAGGAATCATCAGTATTTTATTATTTTAAACTTAGAAGTAATGGTCATTATAAAAATTTATTTCCACGAGGGGTATCTCTACATGATTATAAATATTTTTTTATAAGTAATTTTTTCTTTATTAATTAAGAAAAGATGACAAATGACAAATAACCATAGAGAGGAACTAATGAATAATAAGATAAAGCCCAATAAATGGTTTAATGAATGATATGGAATGACTGAAATGCTTATATATTACAATTCAAGAACTATATTGAACATAAATTATATATATAAGGATTATTATATACAATTTTTTCATTATATATTTTCAATAATATGTTGAATTAACTATAATTTTTATTAAATGGTAATGTGACACTCAATGAAAAAACACATAACTGGGGAAAAGATAATTTTTGATATGTGATTGATGTTTATATAATTTTTTGATTTTGGGGAAAATAATGAGTTTTATAGAAAAGACATAGTGGTTAAGAAAAATAGATTTGGTGAGTAATGAAAATTTGGAATATGATCATTATATTCCTGGTAGTATTATAGGATCATATAGAATTTTAAATATTTTCATCACAATTTTTTTTCCATTTTTATGAAAAGGGAAAACCTACCATCCGAGTAACATCTCATATAACATGTTAAGGTCACAAGGCTTGAACCCATAGCCGAAGGGTCATAATGATGTAGAGTTTACCACTATTTAATGTGATGTACTCAGTAGTATAACGTTTTTTATTTATATGGATTAATGATTAAATAATAAGTTGATTATGAGAAACATTTTATTGGATAAGGTTAGTACATTTTGGGGTGACTAATAATATTTTGGGATATTTTCAGTTATATTAGAGTATATATCTCATTTTGGTCTAATGTAATGAATTATTTTAGAAGAATGTTATTATATTTTATGGGATATATGATAAAAAGGTATGACATAACCTATAAGGATAATGCTTTATTTTGTGTTGAGGTTATTGAGGTTATTTTTTCTATCTGGTTGTCAATTAAAGGAATTATCATTGTTAATATTTATGAATTTTGGAGGTTCATATAGTAAAAATTAATTTTGTTACTATTTTATAATGTGCTAACCATTTTTTTAATAGAGATTGGATTAATATATTGTTACTCATTTATGGACCTAATTAATTGTAGAAAGTTAATATTAGTGCTTTGGGAATTAAAAAATCATATTGGGTATTCATTACTTAGATTAATAGGTGATGTTAAAATTTACTTAAGCACAAAGAAATATTAAATAGTGTTTACCAAATTAATATATATCAGGTACGTGTAATTTATAGTGTTATCTATCTTAATTGTAAAAGAATCCCTCAAATATAGGGAAACGAACTTGATACAAAATTCTTATCCAATTAACTTCATATCTGATGAATATATGTACTTTTAATTCTTATATATTAATGTTTTCCATTTGGTGACATTATCATGAACATTCAATTTTTGAGATCAATTATCTCTACTACTCTCCATAATTATTTATAGTTTTCTTCCATGCCAATATCATCACATTCCCCAAAAAAAATTAACATAGAACCCTAGTTATGTGTTCTCAAAGAAAACCTTTGTATTTCTATTTCCCTATTTTGATGTGGGAATTTAATGAAGGCTTTCTCTAATGTGTATGTTTCCACAACGAAAATTTCAAACACTTCATTGTTGAGATCAGTATTAAATTAAGAGATGCAATTTATTTAAGGGTTATAGAATGTAACACCATGAGATTTGGAAAGAGGGAAATAATAATGGAATGTATATATGACATGAAACCCCAAGTATATAAGAGAAATTAACACAATGAGTCCCATTGATATATTTCATTTTATATAAATTCAATCTCCTTCAAAACATTTTTTATATGTACCATTTGGTTTAAATTAAACATGATACTCTATTAAAATGTTATTATTTAAACAAGTCCATTATAAGAAATTCATTAAATTGATGGTTATTAATAGGGTAAAATAAATTATTAATTTTTTCTCATATTTATAAATTAAATTCTATTTTTATGTATATATTATAAATAAAATAATTATTATTTGAAAGAGATGTAATTACTTTCGGAAAAATTGTATTTTTCTGAAAGTAGATTAATTGGATTTAAAAAATAATTTAGAATTAATTTTTTCTAATTTTATAAAATTTAATTGGATAAATGAAATTCTTTTTTGAAATATACATTTAAAAATTTTCTTTCTGTATTTTTTTTAAAATTTTCCTAAAAGATATATTTTTTGGATGAATTGTGAAAAAATAAATGTTTACGTTGTATAATGACTTTTTGTTTAAATTTATTACAAGTTAAATTATATTTTTAAATTAGTTATAATGTATAATAATTTAAATAATATGACAATTTAATAAATTTAGGTAATTTTAATCAATTTCAAATTGATTTTTGATATGAAAATTTTTTAGACATTTGAATGTTTTTTTTGGAGAATACATTTTTTCAACATGGTTGGGTGATTAATATATAATTAAATTAATCCACTTTCATGTGTTGAATTTTAAAAAATTGATTACATATTTGGAATTAAATTAATTTATACTATATAATACAATTTAATTTTGTTTTACCAAAATAAATAGTGCAAATAATAAAAAAAATATCATGGTTAATGTAAAAATTATCCAGGGTTAAACTAAAATGATGAGGTATTAAAATGATATAAAACCTCTATAATTCCAATTTTATGGTAATATATCAATCTTAACTCTTATAATAATCTAAATGATATATTTTTTAGCCTTATTCATTAAAAACGATGGTTAAAATTCTTTCTTTTTAGAAATTCTTGTTGTGTCCTCTCACACACTAATAAATGACCATGCACTCTCCTCTAAATTACACACATAAAAAAGAATTGGATCATCCAAGACATTCAGAAATTAATTCATTAATTCCATAAACTCATCTTAGAAACATTTCTTATTCATAAATCTAAATTAGGAATTCTTTTTATGAAAACCAAATGATGTTTTCTAAAGAATAATTAACATTAGTAACCGAGTATTTTATCTTATTTTTTCATCCACATAAATAAATTAATATTAAAAAATTATGAAAAAATAATCATAGTATCTTACATATACATAGATTTTTTTATTTTAATTTTATGACATATAACAATATCATACTCCCGAAAATTGGAATTAAAACAGTCGGTCACGTGTATAGTATAATGCCACATTGCGAATTGATGTATTTCATTTTCCATCACAACGTATGATAGATGGATATAACGATGAATATAATATTTATATATTATATTTATCATAAAATAATAATTATATGATTATAATATAATATATAACTTTTAATATTCCATTTTATAGAGAATGTGATAAAAATGTTCATCTGTACGACAAACTAACACCCCATGATGCGATGTGATTTTATTATCACATACCATTTATATGAAATTTAATAAGGATAAATTTGATATTTAAATTTTGTATTCATAAAAAAATTTATATTTTTTAAAAAATAATATGAAATCCACTTCATTACCTTTTCACCTGTTCTCAAAATGATAATGTTGCTTGTGATTATAAATGACCTACCGTATCCATGATATACTATGAATCATTATCCACATTTGATATTATATTATGATTTTAAAGATTTATATAATGAAAAATAAATATATTTATAACATTATTTTAATTAAATATTTTATATAATTATAACAAGTTATCATGATCTAAAACATCTACGTAGAAACATGAGAGAGAAAAGTAGCCAATTAATACATGAAACAATAGTGATAATGAAATATTTTTTACAAGAAGGTAATATGTTCTAATAAAAGTATAATAAATCATATTATAAATAATAATATCATTAATTTATAAGTTAATAACATTTATAAAAACACTATATTGTTGGTTAAATAGATCTCATCTAAAGGTAATCACAATGTAAGGGGTTTCTTAATACAATTTTCAAACATTGGATTATACCTCTACAACATAGATAATATTATTCCAAAATTAATTGTGAAATAACTATTTATTTCATTATGTTTAATTTAAAATTTTCATTTTTTGGATTCAAATTTTTCATACATAATCATGCAATTTATTTACACTCACTTCAATGATACAAAATTTTTAAGGGTTTCATCTCAAATATTTTTCTTTGAGACATATATTCTTTTCTGCAACAAATTTTGTATTAATAGAGTATATTCTGCACCATTACATATTATATCATAAATACTTCATAAACAATATTAGTTATGCTATAATTCATCTACTTAATTCATGGGAAGTTCTAATTCAAATGATACCAAAGTGGAAATAATTTATGTTTTTGTATAATTTTAATCAGTATTGCTTATAATTGAATTTAAATTAAAAAAAATCATTTGATAATTTCCTAATAAAAGACTTTATTTTTATTATCCTCTATTTATTCCTAATTTTTTCATTTAATATTACGATTTTACCCTCTTTGGTAGTTCAAATTAGTGAGAAAATGTTTCTATGAGAACCCACCTTTTTTTCTCTCTTCGGTGGAAAATCCATCTACATACAAATCTATTTTTCTTAAAAATTATTTCCAAAATGTTTTACTATGAATTTTTAAAATCATTTATACCATTAATTTTATTTTTACAAAAAATTAACAAGAATTTTCCAATCATTTTCTGAACATGATACTTCTTTTTAAATTTTTACAAGAATACGAAGTTAATCTTTTTTTTACATATTCTACATGAACGATAATCTTCTAAATTTGTGGACCTTCAATGTTTTAAATAATTTTTTATTGTTTCAATTGTTTTTTTAATAAAAAAATATTTAATGATTGCGAATCATTTATATTTTAAATAACTATTCTGAAAACAGAAATGCAATTTTCCCCAATAAATTTTCAACGTTATCATTAAAAATAATTTTCCACGTATGTTGAAAGTGATTGATATTATTGAAATTTAAATTTAAATTTTCTAAAATAGATTTTTTAAATTATATATGTCATATGAAAACCATTTATTTTATTCATCTACTGTAAATTATATATATATTTCTCCCACATATATAGCTATTGTATTTCTCATTCCATTGACAGAGTAATGCATTCCTTAGGAACATTTCTCTAATACATTCAGAATGAAATTACCTTATAATATTATATGATGCAATATTATACAACAAATTTTAATTCAATTGGAAATTTTTTATTTTATTCCTTTGGATTTATTTCTTATGTGTCACATATATATCATGAAAATGTTAGGATAAGTGCAATTAGAGAGTGATCTAATTCACTATGTAATGTTATATTCTAATTAGTCCCAATTTATGGTATTAAAGATTTAACATAATATATTATGGGACATTTTCACCATGTAATATAGTTTTAGAGGCTATCATTGATAGATTATTATATAATTTTATATATTTTTTCCAAATTTCTTTCGATTCGATGATCTTATGATACCAGGTTCTTTAAGTTATACTAATATGTGATTACCCATGTGCCTTATATTTTATGATATCATCTTAATCCTTTGAATCACAATTTATGTTTCCTTAATAGGTTTATTCACATATTTTTATTTATAAAAAACCACTTTCTTTATGTATTCCCAAGGTTATCCCCCATAGATTTATAATATTGAATGGATTTTAGGGGATCTTTATAGAAAATAAAATAAGGATTTAATTTTTTATATTAGAAAATATTCATCAAAAGACACAAGGAATTTATAATAATTATTTTATATTAATGTTAATTTATATGTATGAATCACATAATAATATGTTTAAAGGGATTATGTCACCATATGGCCGATAAAGGGAATGGGATTTTCAATGTTTTTAATCAAATTATGAAATATAATTTTGTGCTACAAAATAAATAAAGAGTTTTACCAACAATATGTCATTAAAAAAATAATTATAATATGAGGTAAACATAACACCAATAAAAATGGAATGCACCACTGAAGAAGATGGGAACGAAGAAATTTCAATCATTAAAAATTTTGGAATGAAAAATCCTATAAAATTCATTAAGGGAATGTGATTTTGTTAAATGTATGGAGATAAGGTTCATATATGTAATTAACTAGACGGAACAAAAGAAACCAATTCTAAATATTGATTTAACTATTTATAAATAAGAAATTATTCAAACTATTATCTCATGGGTTAAAAGAAACTACACTTGAAGTATCTAGGGGAAGAAGGCCAAGATGATGTAATAACATTAGTTGGGGATTAACTTCCACACTTTTATTAGTAAGGTAATTTTATCATATCCTCAAATTAGAAAAATGATTCTTTGATTCTGGATCATCACACACTATTTTGTCTTCTATGATTACATGAATATTAGATATTTCCCTACAACCATTGGATGGTATTTATCAGTCATGATTCCTTTTGGAAATCCTACTACAACACATTTGTACTAGTTACTTCCCCATAAAACACATGGATATATATCATATTTTCATACATGATTATTATTATTATGATTTCCATTTATATAGTCCTCTTAGTGAATTATCATTCAAATTATAATATAAAAAAATAATCCCTCCAGTATAAGAATATGATTAATGTTGGATTTGTAGAGGACCAGGTCTATTGAGTGGAAACTTTTTCATCTTGTCCATGTCAAGATTTACCTCTACTAACACATCTGAATGATATTATTAGGGAAGAAGAATATAAATAATATATTGATGTGAAATGTTTTCATCAAATTTATGTTTTACCTATCATAGGAATAAATTAATTTGGTTCTTGAGGAATTACCTGGATATCCATCAGAAAATGGAGTCGATTTTGACATTGATTTAATCACTTATGTAATACTTATATCAAATAATCCATATCAAATTTCCATTGTGGAATAAGTGAAACTAAAAATAAATTAAGGATTTTATTAACTAGGAATTTATACACTGTAGTGCTCCATATGGGGGAGACCTTTCTCTTTTCATAAAGAAGAATGATTGGTCTATGAAGATGTGCATTGATAATAGGTGTATCAATGATATTAATACCTAGTAAAAGTAACTTATATAATGTATTGATGACTTGTAAAATCAAGATCAAGGAAATAAATATTTTCCAAATGTTTATATTTTTTCTGGGTATCATAAATTTTGAGTAATGAAAAAAGATATTCCATTGAAAACATTACATAAGATGTATAAACTTTATAAGATACTAAAAATTCCCTGGGATTTATTAATGTACCATACATTTTTATATATCTAATGAATATTTTAATCAATGAATATCATAATAATTTATTTTTTGTATTTATTAATGATGGATTGATCTACCTTAATATATTTTATAGTCTTGAGAATAACTTCTTAATGATCCTTGATATTCTTAGAGAAATAGTGTAATATGTTAAATTTAGAATGTGTATATTATAAATTCGAAAAATTTATTTTCATGAGAATATAATCACTCTATAATTTAGTCTCATTTGATCCTATAAAAAATTCATTCGAACAATGGGAAATACTTTTGCACGTTACTGAGGTTTGTGGTATCCTTATTTTGGAAAGTAATTATCTTTGTTTTGTTTAAAAAATTTCCTGATTGGAAAACCTGGCCCCCCTGTTAACAGGTAAAGGATTTAGGTTTACATAGATAATTTAAAGTGAAAAATATTTTATAGAATTTAATAATATATGGGTTAATGATATGATATTGAATATACTATTGGGAAAGGATTAATTTATGGTACAAATTGACTCATCGAAGAAGGGACCTGGTTGTGTCCATATGTTCAGTAATAATTTTATTTACTATGAAACAATATTGTCAAAGATTAATGAAAAGAACTATCAAACCAATGATATTGAGTTGTTATACTTAGTATTATCTTTTCATACATGGATATATTATCTTTACGTCAAATGTTATGAGATATACTCAGATTATAAGGGTCTGAAATACATTATTTCAAAGAATGAGAGAATCATGTAGAAGATATTATGGCACGTGCTACTCGTGTATTATGATTCATAAAAACACAATATCCTAGGGAAGTGAAATAAGGTAGAAGATTCATTGAGAATGAAATATTATGAATTTCTAACCAAAATGAGTATTGACTATGATCCTATATTCATGGATGTAGTAAATAAGTATATAAGAATTATTAAAGAAGGGGTAACATCACTCCTCTCTCAAATGATTCAAAAATTATACTTATTGTAAAAGGAAAAAATTTATCATACATATTATTAAAATATTTAAAGAAAATTAAGGATGTTATTTACTGTAAATTAGAACACTATATTTATGATGATTTTGTTTTGAAATTTTTAAAGGGGATATGTCATCCATATATACCTAGGGTGAAAAAAGGAATTATTATTTGATGCACATAGCTCTAACTTTACTATACACCCTGGTACAACCAATATGCGTATGGATTTTAGGGAAATTTTTTTGGGATAATATGAAGATCAAATTTTTTGATTATATATAAAGCTGATTGTTTTTTTAAAAGGTCAAGGCTAAGAGATATCGTACTAAGAGAGTCTTGAAACTTCTACCTTTTTAAATATAGAAATGTGCTTACATCATAATGTAAATTTTCATATGATTTCCAATGTCTGTATGAAGAAATTATATGGTATGATTTATAATTTATTATTATACAAAATTTTCACATTTCTCTAATATAAGAGAATATTAACATCTTCATCATATAGAATAAATAAATATTAATTATGTTGCAAGGCTTCATGGTTTACCACTATCAATAGTTTATGATCACGATCCATTATTTCCACAGAAATGAATGAAAATTATTTAGAAGGATTTGATATCAATATTAATTTTAGGACCACCTATCCTCGTCAAAATGATGGAATAAACAAATTAACTATTCAAACATTTGAAGACATATTGAGGTCAGGATCACATAAATTTTTTGTATTGGGTATGTTTTATTTATCATTACATGATATTAGATACAAAAATAAATTCCATTAATGTATATAAATTGATATATATATATATATATATAAAGCATTAAATCTAAAGTTATTTCATAATATAGCTTGTTGGGATGAAGTAAAAGAAAGGAAGTATGTTGTCCCATAACATGTTAAGGAGAAAAAACTGAGCATAAATACTATTTAGGCCTATATTAAATAATTTCAAATATAGAATATGTTATATGCTCGTATCCAAATAAAATATTTTGAATTTCGTGTTGGATATAACATTTTTTCAAATTATCTCCATGGAAAAGAGATACAATGTTAAGAAATAATGGACAATTTACACCATGTATGTCACGAACCAACCCGGGTCCCGAGCTGGTCCGCGACAAGTCCCAAAGGGCGTTCCCGATCCCCACGGGCTGGCAACTAGTGCCGGGCATCAAAAGTAAATAGGTGGGAACGATTTGGCCCAAATGAAAAATGAACTAAACAGCGAAAAAAAACAGAACAACAAAATGAATAAAGAAAGAGCAACCAACACCACTACTAACCTGACCAGGATCCAAACTCCAGGTGACCCCTTGGGTCACTCTCCAATACCACAACCAACATCGCTCAAGGCGAACAACTGAATCTGGAACCTGCAACAAAACTAAAAACAAGAAAACACTATAGGCGTGAGTATTAAAACTCAGTAGGTAGGCCCGACTAATTCTATTCACAATGCACATACCAATAAATAAAGAATTTATCAATTACAGGTTTGAACTAAATTATATAAAATATGTTTTCCACACACTTTCATTTCTGAAACAAGTAACAGTCCATTGCCCTTTTTAATTTAGAACAAGTATAATGTTGAAAGAAACATGTGCATTGCATTTTTAAAACATTTTACGAACGATTTAGAAATCCAAACTTTAGTTTTTAGTCAAAAGGAGAATCACACACAACACACACTAAGGGCAATGGTAAAAGTGGCACACATGGGTCAGCAACCGAACTCGACCTCTCAAACATCTGCCACACACAAATAAACACTAAAAGAAACATGGGTCGAACCTAGGAAATCGTGAACAATTCAGAACGTACTATACATGTGACTCATCCTGAAGGCATGCCATAACTCGATGACGTCATAACGCCCATAATACTACCCGGCATAGCCCTTCATGGCCTAACCGAGGGGCCTAATCCCCGTAGCAGCAATAACTCAGTATCCCCTGCTATGGGGCCACTAGCCAGTGCGTGGTCTAAACTAGTGCAGCAATCGTTCTCAGAAAATTCACTCAATATGCCAGGTTCCCATGTCATCACAAGCAATAAAAAGGGGGTGCGTCTACAATGTAAATAAGTCAGTCACGATGCACAAACATCACATACAGCTCACGCAAACAACGCAGACCAAAGATCACCCCCGAGTCGGATTTCCGAGATAATCCATTTCATTAAAGTGCCAAACGGGCCTTCACCAATTTTAAAGTAAAACCTCATTTCTCAAAAAGTTCAAAACACTGGTTCAGAAGAAATTATTTATCTTTAAAAATAGACGCACATTTGAAGTTCCGTGAATTATGTTTAAAGGCCAAATTGGCATTCTTTCAAAACTGGGTGTCTGCCCGTCATGAAAATGTCACATGTGTTCGGTATAAAATAAACAGCTCTTTTCGCACTAAATAATAATTTAAAGTTTTATTATCTAATATTATTTCTAATTCATTAAAAATTAATAAAACAACAAGCAATTAATAAATTCTAAATCTAAAGGTAAGTGCAATGGGGGAACTACCTCAACTTGCAGTCCAAGCATGACGACGTGATCCGCTTCGCGCTTGCGCACAAATATCTCGACACAGCGGCAAGCAGACCAGAACAACCCCAAACGACCCAGCTTCAGCGGCGGACACTGAAACAATTGTGGCGAGAACCAACACCACTCAAAACACTATCAGGGAAACCTAAACACAATTAAAAAAAACTAAAAAAAACACATGATAATAAACCTCACAGATTCAATGGCGATGGCGAGCCAGACCAAGCGCATCCCGCGAATAACGACAGGTGGTCTGACGCGATCTGAACCACCTCGACATCAGTGCGGGTGAAACGAGAGGACCCAAAATAAATAAACATAGATGAAAATAAATAAATAAATAAAAAAGTAAAATAACCAAAACAAAAGAATAGCGCAACCCTCACCTCGGTGCGAAGGAGTGCTCAATGGATGAGTTATGCGAAAGGAGGAACGGCCAGCAAAGACATCGGCGAGGGGTTCGATAATGTCGGAACAACGTCGGCAAGGTGCGGGCTGGTCAGAACGACACCGGCAGGCCATGCGACAGCCAAAAAAACACCAATAGGGTGTGCGCTCACCGGGACAACACCGACAGGGTGCGGGGAAAACTGGAACAACGCCGGAAGGGGCGGCGCTGGAATGGGCAGCGCCAGTAGGGGCGGAGCCGGCAAGGGAAACACTGGCAGAAGGTTGGACGACAACTGGAGGCTACTGCAAGGCGGGCGGGGCACGTCGAGGCCGGCGCAGCTAGTAGGAGGATGTGCGGCGGCTGGGTGCACCGTCATAGGAGGCCGGCGCGGGCGGCGGTTCGCACGACGGCGGGCTGGCAAAGGAAAGCAGGACGGAGGTCATGAGCAGGAGACGTGGTGTGGCGGCCGGAATGGAAGCCGGATGGGGTGGGGGTGTAGGAGGACGCCGGAGGGGCCGGTTGCGGATGCCGGAGGCCGCATGGGCGGAGGAGAACCGGAGGTCAGGGGGGTCACGCAGGCAGCGCTGCCTGGGCGAGGGGGAACAAGGGAGTCGCCGGGGTGCTGCATGAGGGAGCGGTACCGAAGGGGGCCACCGGCAGGGAAGGAGGGCAGGGGTGCAGGCCAATTGGATGGAGGCGGAAACCAGTGTGCGGGAGCGGGGTCGGCGCGGCGAGGGAAGCCGGTAGTAGCGAGGCGGACAGAGGGAGGTGGGGTGGCTCAGGCTGGAGATAGGGACAAGGCGGCCGGCGAGGTGGAGGCCGGCGAGGCGATGGCCGGCGGGGCGTCGGTCGGCGAAGCGGAGGCTGGGCGCCGGCTGCGGGAGAGGGGGAGTACGCAGGAGGGCTCGCGCGGAGCTGGGGTGATCGGGGGCCGTGAATAGGAGGGGTATAGCGTCGGCGCTGGTGGTCGTGCAGATCTGGGGTGCCGGAGGTCCGGGATGGCGGGTCGGACACGAGGAGGGAGTCGTCGGGATGCTGGTGCGCAGAGGAAGGGGAAAGAAGAGAGAGAGGAGATAGGGGGGAGGGGTCGCCGCACAGCAAAGGACATGGTTAGGGTTAGATTAGGGTTATAATATATATATATATATATATATATGATAATAATAATAATAATAATAACACTAATAAAAATAATAGTAATAATAATAATAATAATAATAAACATCATAATAATAATATTAGTATCGCAACTATAATAATAATAACAATAAAGCCACAGATGATATCAATAAAATAAAAAGGGTAAAAAAATCAATAAAACAACAATTAAACGATACTCGGGCCGACTGCGCGGTGACCGCCAACCATGCGGCGACCGCGCACAGGTCTGAAACCCAAAAAGGCATAAAACGACAAAAAGGTTTAATCTGGGCTCATCTCGGATCATGGCACAAACACCCGGAATCCAGCAAAAATAAAAATAAAGGCATGTAAATATAAGCGGGTGTGACAATTCTCCCCACCACAGACACTTTCTGCCCCCAGAAAGTCACCAGGCCAAAAGTCGGTCAAGATTCAGGTCTATGCCCAAACAGAACTAAAGGAACCGAAGAAAACTAAGAATCTCGAGGAGGACCTTACTCTACACAGGTCACACCCGACCGATTCAAGAGAAAACTCTGGTCCGAGGTTGAGGGGAGAACACAAAGGGGTTCTCCCCACCACAAGAACTTAACTAGTGCAGAAAAGTTGACCATCTAGATAGAAAATCCTAGGAAAGGGGGAGTCGATTTGGGAACTCCCAACAGGTTTAAACCAACTCTTATAGCACGAGTGAAACAGCACCTCCGCCAAAACTTGGAACTCTCGACTCAGACCAAAGAAAGCCCGAAGACGATAGAAAAATCTCCAAGTAGAACTTAATCCATGCAGTAAACCCGAGTATAACAGCAAGCCTGGACTCCACCGCGGGCACTTATATCTCCAAACGAACATCGCCAAACCAAGGTTAACCCACGCAAGGTCCAAAAATACCTCTAAGAAAAACGCACGATCCTAAACACCATAATCCGACAAACAAGACTGTTTGGATTCCAAACGAATACATTCATCCCAACCTCACGACGAAACAATGAACCGAAAACAACGCCAAAACTTTTACAGTGAAAGAACGAGAACAGAAGGACATTAAATTTTTCGTTGGAAACACTAAACACTGAAACCCGAACTGAGGCTTCACACCCCCGTCAACTCCTGACTGCGCGCGAGCTTCACCCCAAGACCTGTGGTTGGGGATCTGATGGTTGAAGCATCTCCTGCCTCACAGTCAGGCACTAGAATCTTCTTGTCATAGTGTCTTCCTTAGGCGACACTCCTGACAAAGCTTATCGAGATGATCTAGACACCTGCAATGATGGCATGTCTTCGGAGGGGTGTGACATGACGGCTTGCATGCCCCAAAAGTCCATAATGATGGTAAACCATTAGAAGGTCCGACAAACTGGAAGTTAGAGCCACTGAAAAGAATGTTTTAGGAATAGGGCCCTCTGGCACACACTACTCGCCATATGGGGAACCTTGACGAGCAAGTGGATACGCTGGATTGTCAACCATATCCACTCCAACGACCAACTCAACTAAGAACGCCTCATCCACCAGCTTCTCAAAGTGATGGTCCTCAGAAAGGAGGACCTGCTCCTTCATCTCTAGACGAAGACCCTTAATGAAGAGAGAAGTCTTCATCCAGTCTTGCGACTCTACCCCCGAAAAAAGAGACACAAGATCCTTGAAATGTTCAACATATGCTTTCACCGTCTGCTGGCCATGTTGAACACGTATAAACTCTTTCATTTTCTTCGTCATTACCTCCACAAGTATAAACCATTGAACGAAGATGGCTTTGAAGACATAACACATCATCCCAACTTACAGTAATGATGGGGCGAACAACTCCTACTCGTCCAGAGCTGGTCCTTCGAACAGACCCAAAACACATACAGTTTAACCGCTTCGGGAGTTCCCAATACCCTGGAGATGCGCTCGACCTCTTCAAGCCACTGCACTGTCTCTAACAGACTCCGATCACCACGAAGTACGAACAATGTCCAAGAAGGACCAAAAACTGGGCATGACTCATCAAAACTCTAGGGACCTTTCTGGGCAGCATTTTTGAAAAACATATATAACACCGAGATGAAACTGATATCAATCAAAGCAACGTGAATAAAGCACCCTCGTCCAAAAACAACAAGCTCAAAACCAAACAAAAACAAACACAACCCCAAAACCACTTTTCACATTATATTTCAAAACCACCTTCTTTCAAGGCTACTTTCCAAATACCAACTCCACTTTTTAAACCAAAACTGCTCTCCAAAACCATTTTCCTCTTTAAAAGCCAATTTACAAAACCAGGTCAAGCCTTGAAATTCAAACACACCCAGGTAATCTCATGAACTGTTGCACATGTATTCATCCACTTTCATTCATATGCACCAACGCGCACTTTCCACGCATCTTCTCACATGTGCAAACGTCCATAAGGAGTACCTGAGGTTTCACCCCAAACCGATCTCGACCAATTTCAAAGAAAACATCAGTTTTCCAAACCAAATGCTTTTAGTTTTTAAAACCCATTTCATAAATTTAAAGTCCTTTAAAAGAAATCATTCTCATTTTCAAAACCCCCTTTTTTTCATTTCAAAAAAAAAAGCTCTAACACCAACCAGAACAAAAACGACACTTAAATTGCATCAAACACCGCAGTGATGGGCTAGTAGTCACGCATAACCTGGTGACATGGTAGTGGGCCATGTCCCAAGTAGGCGTCGACCACTAGGAGGAATTCAAACCATGTACCGAGAATCCACATGGGTCACTACTCTATGTGAAATCACGATGTAACATCGGCTTACCTCTGTTGTCAACCCTTAATCCAAAACAATCCAAAACGAAACAAAGACTCAATTCCCGGACTATCCCTGGCGACTCGAGGTGCAGAACGGGCGAGGGTTCATGACGTCCTTCCCGTACCTACCTCTCAAGTCCCGAGAATCCTAATCTCCATCTACCAGACATCCCAAATAACAAGGGCCGCCTCTGATACCATTTTGTCACGAACCAACCCGGGTCGACCCTGAACCGGTCACCCGAGCCGGTCCGCGGCAAGTCCCGAAGGGCGTTCCCAATACCCACGGGCTGGCAACTAGTGCCGGGCATCAAAAGTAATTAGGTGGGAACGATTTGGCCCAAATGAAAAATGAACTAAACAGCGAAAAAAACAGAACAACAAAATGAATAAAGAAAGAGCAACCAACACCACTACTAACCTGACCACGATCCAAACTCCAGGTGACCCCATGGGTCACTCTCCAATACCACAACCAACATCGCTCAAGGCGAACAACTGAATCTGGAACCTGCAACAGAACTAAAAACAAGAAAACACTATAAGCGTGAGTATTAAAACTCAGTAGGTAGGCCCGACTAATTCTATTCCCAATGCACATACCAATAAATAAAGAATTTATCAATTCCAGGTTTGAACTAAATTATATAAAATATGTTTTCCACACACTTTCATTTCTGAAACAAGTAACAGTCCATTGCCCTTTTTAATTTAGAACACATTTAATGTTGAAAGAAACAGGTGCATTGCATTTTTAAAACATTTTACGAACGATTTAGAAATCCAAACTTTAGTTTTTAGTCAAAAGGAGAATCACACACAACACACACTAAGGGAAATGGTAAAAGTGGCACACATGGGTCAGCAACCGAACTCGACCTCTCAAACATCTGCCACACACAAATAAACACTAAAAGAAACATGGGTCGAACCTAGGAAATCCTGAACAATTCAGAACGTACTATACATGTGACTGATCCTGAAGGCATGCCATAACTCGATGACGTCATAACGCCCATAATACTACCAGGCATAGCCCTGCATGGCCTAACCGAGGGGCCCAATCCCCATAGCTGCAATTACTCAGTATTCCCCTGCTATGGGGCCACTAGCCAGTGCGTGGTCTAAACTAGTGTAGCAATCGTTCTCAGAAAATTCACTCAATATGCCAGGTTCCCATGTCATCACAAGAAATAAAAAGGGGGTGCGTCTACAATGTAAATAAGTCAGTCACGATGCACAAACATCACATACAGCTCACGCAAACAACGCACACCAAAGATCACCCCCGAGTGGGATTTACGAGATAATCCATTTCATTAAAGTGCCAAACGGGCCTTCACCAATTTTAAAGTAAAACCTCATTTCTCAAAATGTTCAAAACACTGGTTCAGAAGAAATTATTTATCTTTAAAACTAGACGCACATTTGAAGTTCCGTGAATTATGTTTAAAGGCCAAACTGGCATTCTTTCAAAACTGGGTGTCCGCCCGTCAATAAAATGTCACATGTGTTCGGTATAAAATAAACAGCTCTTTTCTAACTAAATAATAATTTAAAGTTTTATTATCTAATATTATTTCTAATTCATTAAAAATTAATAAAACAACAAGCAATTAATAAATTCTAAATCTAAAGGTAAGTGCAATGGGGGACCTACCTCAACTTGCAGTCCAAGCATGACGACGTGATCCGCTTCGCGCTTGCGCACCAATATCTCGACACAGCGGCAAGCAGACCAGAACAACCCCAAACGACCCACCTTCAGTGGCGGACACTGAAACAATTGTGGCGAGAACCAACACCGCTCAAAACACTATCAGGGAAACCCAAACACAATTAAAAAAAACTAAAAAAAACACATGATAATAAACCTCACAGATTCAATGGCGATGGCGAGCCAGACCAAGCGCATCCCGCGAATAACGACAGGCGGTCTGACGCGATCCGAACCACCTCGACATCGGTGCAGGTGAAACGAGAGGACCCAAAATAAATAAACATAGATGAAAATAAATAAATAAATAAAAAAGTAAAATAACCAGTACAAAATAATAGTGCAACCCTCACCTCGGTGCGAAGGAGTGCTCAATGGATGAGTTATGCGAAAGGAGGAACGACCAGCAAAGACATCGGCGAGGGGTGCGATAATGTCGGAACAACGTCGGCAAGGTGCGGGCTGGTCAGAACGACACCGACAGGCCATGCGACAGCCAAAAAAAACACCAATAGGGTGCGCGCTCACCGGGACAACACCGACAGGGTGCGGGGAAAACTTGAACAGCGCCGGAAGGGGCGGCGCAAGAATGGGTGGCGCCAGTAGGGGCGGAGCCGGCAAGGGCAACACTGGCAGGAGATTGGACGACAACTGGAGGCTACTGCAAGGCGGGTGGGGCATGTCGAGGTCGGCGCAGCTAGTAGGAGGATGCGCGGCGGCTGGGTGCACCGTCATAGGAGGTCGGCGCGGGCGGCGGTTCGCACGGCGGCGGGCTGGCGAAGGAAATCAGGACGGAGGTCATGAGCTGGAGACGTGGTGTGGCGGCCGGAATGGAAGCCAGACGGGGCGGGGGTGTAGGAGGACACCGGAGGGGCCGGTTGCGGTCGCTGGAGGCCGCATGGGCGGAGGAGAACCGGAGGTCAGGGGGGTCGCGCAGGCAGTGCCTCCTGGGCGAGGGGGAACAGGGGAGTCGCCGAGGTGCTGCATGAGGGAGCAGCACCGAAGGGGGCCACCGGCAGGGAAGGAGGGCAGGGGTGCAGGCCGATTGGTTGGAGGCGGAAACCAGTGTGCGGGAGCGGGGTCGGCGCGGCGAGGGAAGCCGGCAGTAGCGAGGCGGACAGAGGGTGGTGGGGTGGCTCGGGCTGGAGATAGGGACAAGGCGGCCGGCGAGGCGATGGCCGGTGGGGCGTCGGTCGGCGAAGCGGAGGCTGGGCGCCGGCTGCGGGAGAGGGGGAGCACGCAGGAGGGCTCGCGCAGAGCTGGGGTGAGCGGGGGCCGTGAATAGGAGGGGTACAGCGTCGACGCTGGTGGTCGTGCAGATGTGGGGTGCCGGAGGTCCGGGATGGCGGGTCGGACATGAGGAGGGAGTCGCCGGGATGCTGGTGCGCAGAGGAAGGGGAAAGAAGAGAGAGAGGAGATAGGGGGAGGGGGCGCCGCACAGCAAAGTACGGGGTTAGGGTTAGATTAGGGTTATAATATAGATATATATATATATATATATATGTATATGAAAATAATAATAATAATAATAACACTAATAAAAATAATAGTAATAATAATAATAATAATAATAAACATCATAATAATAATATTAGTATCGCAACTATAATAATAATAACAATAAAGCCACCGATGATATCAATAAAATAAAAAGGGTAAAAAAAATCAATAAAAAAACAATTAAACGATACTCGGGACGACTGCGCGGTGACTGCCAACCATGCGGCGACCGCACACAGGTCTGAAACCCAAAAAGGCATAAAACGACAAAAAGGTTTAATCCGGGCTCATCTCGGATCGTGGCACGAACACCCGGAATCCAGCAAAATAAAAATAAAGGCAAGTAAATATAAGCGAGTGTGACAATGTACATCATAACTTCTGAAATTATAAAATAATTAGAGTTATGGAATACTATCTTCAATGCTATAGAGCCACTATAAAGTACATTATATTCTTTATATCTCATTTTAAGGTAGTATATTCTATATCCAATGCATATTATCACTAGTGAACAAATTGAATTTGAATTTAATCTATCATATGGGGAAGTGAATATATTTATTATTGAATCTACTAAAAAAGTATTATGTAATTGGATGAATCATATCGTAAAGTAAATTTTGATAAATCATACAATTGAGGAATAAATATGGTAAGATAAGGTTGTTAAAAATAAGAAACACCATAATTTTTCAGAATTTAACATCCATGAAAATTTCAATGATGAAATTTTTAAATGATAAAAGAATGAAACACTCAAGCATCAATTTTTGTAAGATGTAATTTAATATTAATAAAATTATGATAAATAATAATTTTAATATTTCATGTACAAAAAATTAGTTTGATAGGAAGAAAATCTCTTTCAAATATACTATGTCAAAATAATCCGTGAATGAATTTTTGAAATTTTCCTTTGAAATAGGATTTTATAAAACTAATGAAAAAATAGTATTAGATAATACTCACATTATATATAATAATGTGTTATAATATTTATAATTATTCATAAATTTATTATAAATTTGGTAGAAAAAATAAATGTTCATTTAGAGATCAATGAAGATATTTTTCCAAAAAACATATTTTAGTTTCATAATGTTTTTTATTTTTCATTAATTAAGATAATAACTAAATATAAATGATTAAAATTTAATTAAATATTATATATCAATATATGAGATTTCAAATTAATATAAATTTGATTACTTGTTATATATTTAATTTAATATTTTCATAATCATGAAAATTGAATTAACTAGAAAAATTATTTTCATGACATTTTTTTAGTTAATTTTTGAAATAACTACTTACTCAGATATAATTTCAATTTGAAAAAAATAATTTAAAATTTTGAAATAAAATTTTATATTTTGGAATGTATTTTTTTTAATTCCTATATGAATAGTAATAGTGGTATATGTTTGTAACCACAGTAAGGGTAAATTGGGTATTTAAGGTTAAAAATATTGTTATAAGTCTTAAAAATTTATCTAAATAACATTATTTATATTGAATGATATTATTTTTGAACATCCTAAAACAAAATTCTATGAAATTTATATTTTTTATTTTTTTTGATAATGACCAAAATATTATTTTATGTATTAGAAAATTCCAAAATGTCACCTCTTAATTTTAATTTCAAATATAGATTTATATTTGGATAAGAAGATTGTATGAATGAATATAATAATTTTTATTAAATATAATTTATTTATTTTTATGATTGTAATTTATTTTTAATTTTCATATATGGTATAATTACATTAAATTCACACACAATGCTGGCACACTACCTCTACAAGAAATAGAATAATCAAAGTAAATGGTTTTAAAAACAAAAAAAAGTAAAATTATTTGGATGTATTATAGTATCACATGATAATTATATTTAATAATTTTATATAAATAATGGTTAATTATATCATATTTTTACTACATTACTAATGTTGTGTCCATAATGTCAAAATATGTTAATAGTTCATAGAATAAAATTAATTTTATTTTATGATAAATAATATTCTGTTAAATTATTTAAAAATCATATAAATATTGAAAAACAAAAATAATGATTGGATAAGATTTGAAATTTCATCCATTTGTATTTTTTACAATATTTATGGTCAAATTTTTTTATTGAAATAGTTAAAAAAGATAAGGTATAAGATTCTGCATAAACAAGTTTTTGTTTTATTTATTGAAAATATTTCAATAAAAAACTATTTTATATAAGAAATATTTTCCATGTACTACCATATGTACAAGAGAAAGAATTTATTATATTAGAAATTTTATGTAATTTCATGTGATTATTTTTATTCATTATTAAAATACATCATGTCTCCTCTATTCTTCACACAACCATGAGTAGTTTAGTTTGACCAATATAATAAAACAACTTTTATTCAATGCATAATTTAGTATACAAACTATATTTCATTTTCTTACATTCCCAAAGACCTTTTCAAGTATATATTTTTATCAAAAGTCCATGTAACCCTAATGTAAAATGCAATTCTTTACAATGTTCACTGTCCCCCTCAGTATCAATTTTCCACATTAAATAAGTTTTAAAATGAAACACATTTATTTTTTTATGAAAAAAAATTGTGAAAAATTACCTTGCTTAATCATGATTATAACATATCCTTAAACCCTATGATTTTTTTGAAAACATTGGTTAAGAATACTATTCTCAAAAAATGAAATAAAAAGAAATAACGAAACTTGTTAGCCTATTTCCAAAGCATTATATCATATAAGTGATTTTTCCTTTAGAGAAATAAACTCTATGATCAAATAATAATTTACTTACACATGAAATGAAATTTACTTCCTAAATATTTTAAAATATTACTTTATGAAAAAACACAAAATAAAAATCATAATAATGAGGGATTCTTATAAATCATAAGAACTCGTTAAAAAATGTCATAAAAACATATATTCTACCTTAAAGGGAATAATCATTAAATTAAAAAATAAAATCATATTACACTGTGAAATCAAAATAATTTCCCAAAAACTCATTATAAAGACTGTAAAATTCTTATATATTCCTTAGGATTTCATCTTCATAGATGTCCTAAAATAAACCTTATTAATGGATTAACTCATTTCTTTAATTCCTATAAAATGTTCTAAAAAACCATTAAATTAACCCTCTAAAATGGAGAGTTATATTAGGATCACCAATCAATATTAAAATTATTATGGACCATAACATGAATAAAACATAAATAGTCTTATGTTTCATTCATAATATAAAGAAAATTATTCTAATCCCAAAAGAAAATCTTTTTTTGAAATTTATATATCCCTTTTCCATAAAATCCATTTTCCCAAAAAACTAGAACAAAAGAATAAGGTTTTTTAGTGAATATTTTTGGTATATTTTAATGGAATATAATTTACAAATACTTATTTATATAGAGGGATAATAATTTGACATCATATAAGATAAAATAGAACATGCCTTTTAATTTTCAAAAATAAAGTAAAAACCTTCGATATATATTATGTTACAAGATTCTTTTTGAAAACATTAAAAAGAAAGTCAAAAAAATATAAATTAAAGGTCATTTATATTTCAATTATTTTCTTATAGATAGATTCAAAAAATAATTTAATAAATATTTTCATGGAAGAACAAGATTTTGAAAAATAATCTACAAAATTTATAAAACATGGTTTTAAGTTTAGGTATCCCTTACCTGGAATGTGATGTTTCATGTATGTTCATCATCTTACTAAAGCATAATATTATGTTCATTTGACTGAATAATATGATTATATGGATTATAATCCCATTTATCTCACTTATATACATTTCATAATTACTCACTTCATTTATTACAATTACATATAATGTTTTGAGGATTATAAGTCCCTAATGACTTTGTAGAAAAGAAAATGGTGAAATGGATAATCATAATAACATTTATATAGTGATAATAATGTAATGATTTTCATATTTTATTCATTAATTATAAATTTTCAATTAACTATGTATGATAGTTCTGAAAAATTAGTTATGTTACAATCATGGAGCCAATATGTCGAATGTACACATGAGTAATGTAACAATTTTTCAAAAACAAAACATGAGGTAGTGATGGTAAGTGTCATTATATATTTATATGATGATTATTATATCATTAATACCATGTTATTTTTTTCCTTACATGTATATATAATATTCATGTGAGGTGGTTCTTAAAAATAAAATACATCCGCTCGTGAAGTTGTAGTATAGAGACCCATACTTTTAAAACATATATATCACATCATAATAGATCAGAATTCATTGTATAACCTAATAAACCATTCCAGAGTCATAGAGGTTTATTTCCTTTGGAAACATGGACTTCTAGAAAACTAGTTTGAAAAATATCAACATCATGTGTCTCTAATATCTTTATTGTATTCCCCCCTCTTAGAAATATCAAAATAATAACCATTATTCATAAATTGGATAAAGGAATCAAAAACAAATGTTGAGAACAAATTCTTAATAAGTGTTAACATGGGAGTAATCAATGATCACATGAGACTAAGATGAACATTACGGTACGATAACACAAGAATAACATTAAAAACATACCATTCATGTCATAAATCTTAATCATTATTCATGTAAAAATCATAGTAGAATGGGTTCACTCCAAAAATCATCACAGTAGTCAAGGTTTATTCACATGTCAATAATATTAAATAAACTCAATTACTAAACTAGGTTAACTCCAATTTAAAATATTTTTTGTATCATGATATATCACTTGTTTACTTATACATTTTTTAGAGATATATATCCCAAAAATCACATAATGAAAATAATATATATGTGTTCCACATGATCATAACACATTAATCATATAATAACCCATAAAAATTAATATGTTTCACATATATTTTTTCATAAAATAACCCGTTGAAAAGGAATAGGTTTCAAAAAACAACACTTTATCATAAATATACACCATCGAGAAAAATAATAATTATGACTTACTTGAATAATATTCCAAATAATAAATAATCATAATTTAAAGTTTAAATCAATGATGAATAGAAACACCATGAATAGATCACTATAACACTGATAAGGAAAATTAAATTTTCATTTTGAAATAACAATGTAAAAGAACTTATCAAATATAAATGAAAAATATTTTTTTAAAGGGACCATTTAATCTTCTAAATTAATCAAAAATCAAAAATTATTTATGATGGAGAGAAAAAAATTTCAATATCTATAAGCTAAAAAATCATTCCTTCCACGCATTCATTGGAAATTTCCCTATATAAAATGTTTTACAAATGAAGTAAATATTCCTTTGAAACCATATGTTAAAAATTAAATAATGAGAAAATTTTACTATAAATTCACATTATAATATTAGGAAACTTAATTTGAACCATTTTTATAAAACATGGATTGGGATGAAAAATATTTCTTCAGAAAATATAATTAAATTCAATTTTCCATTAAAACATACTTTCCATCTATGGTGTACATAAGATGTAAAAAATAAAAAAAATATTTCTAAGAAATAACTAGACTAAATGAAATTTAATGTTTTATTTGTGATATATATCATAATATTTCATCCTTGGAAACGTATTCCTAAACAATCTCAATGTACAATGAGTTTGTAACATAAAACACTTACCACATTGGTAAGTTTGGAATCATATGTCCCATGAAAGGATTATCCTTTTATAAATATATAAATCCTCATAATTATCATAATAAAAATCATAAAAGTAATTATTTAGTATTTTATACATCATTTAAAAGAAACATGTTCTATATATGGAATGTGTCCCATGGAAATAAAATTTAGACAAAAATCCAATAGCTTAAGTCTGAAATCTGTTGTACATAAATGAATATATTTTATTATAAAAATATATTTATTATAAATATATTATATAACCATACACATATATATCATACAATATTTTATATACTTATAACCTTTTTTCACATAATTATTAATAATTTCATATCAAAATTATTATTCTATGAGTTATCTTCGACGTTTTTCATGAATTGTTTGTTTTGGTTGTACTGGTCCTTTTTTTGAACATTTTTAATCATATAAATAATTATTTTAATTAGAAAAATATAATTTATATTCATAATATAAATGTTTTAATCATTTTAAATGTATATTTGGAAAAACTAACCACACTGTTCATCAAGTTGGTAGGTTGTATTTAGGCATGAATGTTGTTTCAATATCTTAATAGAATGACTGAAAGAAATGTAAATAAAAAATATCCATTTTAGAATAATTATATTATCATATATAAAAAAAAAACCTTTAAATCCATCCTTATTAAATTTCAAGTAAAAAAAAATTGAAAATGAATCACCTTAATTTTTGGAGGTGGTAGTCCATACGTTCAAAAAAGATCAACATTATAATTTTCAAATTATTTAGATGTTAATTTGGTAGATGTTATGTTATAAATATATTATAATAATTATTTTATAATGATCATATATAAAAATTTAACCAATAATAATACCCATCCATTAATTATGTCGAAAAAATAATGTATCAATACGTTGAGATGGTAAGTCATTCGTATGCACGACCAATACATAAACATATCATTTGATAGAAAGGATGGTCTATAATAGTGTTCCAAATAATCATAATAAAAATTTAGAAATTTTAGGAAACATAATTTATTATGTTATTATAAATACCTTATATTTGTAATATATAATGATAGTTATAAAATAAAGTGATCGGTTAGGGTGATTTCCACTTCATTGAACAAGTCCTTCATATATCCTACAAAAGGCTCCGGGGTTCATATTTTTGGATTACAATAACTTATATAATATGTCATGGTATTTTAAGAAGATAGATTTTAAGATTTTTATATGATCTATAGGGCTCAATTTAGTGATAATAATTTATGGTGAAGGGGGCCTTTTTTAATTGAGGTGAGGGAACATTTTTAATATATCAAATGTATAAATTATAAATAAAATTATTCTCAATCCAATTTCCTCCAAATGGTTTCAAATACATAGATAAGGTACGATAGGTTTGTAATCCCATCAACTATTATAATTTATACATGTATTTAGGTAATTTTAAACTTATCATTTTGATTAACCCTTAGTTAACTAATTTTAATTTTAATTATTTAAACAAATTTCTCAATAATATGGGTTTATATATTTAAAATATATGAAAAAAATTATAATATAAAATGAAAATTTATTATATCTTCGATCATATAAAATCCAAATTTTTTTATATATTTCATTTATTTTTAAATAGTTTAATAAAATATATTTTGGGTAAAATGTAATGTTTTTCACTATTCATTTAATTAAACCTCAAAGACCAAGAGAAAAATATAGAATTAAAATTTAATATTTTGTCCAAACATAAATAATTTATATAACCCCATCAAATTGGTAAATAATTATAAATTACTTAAATTATATCACTTTAAATATTTTTTAACATTTATATTAATTTTCCTTTAATTAAATAATCATTATTCTGGCATTGTGTAAGAATTTATGAAAATCATACAATACCTAAAAATTATAAATAAATTAACATAATTAATGTATGTAATGATTAAAAAATTTGGAATTATTATTCATTCATAACTAATTTGGGTTCTTGTGTGAACACATAATTGATATTTAACACTTAGAGAGTTACATTTCATAACATTATTAGATTTTAAAAAATTCTAAATCATTTTAAAGGAAAAGTGTCCCTTAAAAAAATAAATTTATTTCTAAAGGATATAAGGTCAGAATTATCTTCACACAATATTAAATTAGATGATAAATTATGGCCTTTTCAACCTTTTTAACAAAATAAACATGGTTCACCCTTTACCGTGTGGGTAAATTTTTCTAGAGTTATTATTCATATTGACCACAAATAAATAGGGCCCATTTTCCAAATTATAACCTAATGATTAAAAATAAGTAATAATTATTATTAAATTAAATACATTTAATTGGTTGAAATTAAATTAAAAATAAGCACAAAAAACATGAAGAAAACAATTTTATGGAAAAATGAATTTTTAACTAATAAAATTTGTTTTAATTCATATCCAAAGCATAAAAATATATTAAATGATTGTTAAAGAATATTTAATATTTATAATATATATATTTCATTAAAATATTTCATAGGTAGTAATTAATTTAATTTATTAAGGCAAAACACACATTGCACAGAGAAAAATTATTTTCATAAAAAATGCCATTTTTGTATAAAATGATTTGAGACAAAAATAATACATAAAAATGATAATAATTAACACAATTAGATTATATAAAATATATTATATATTATTTTACTTTTAAACCATTTTAAAATAAAACGTAGGTTTTTGGATTCTGGAAACAAAAATATTATTTTCAATACACAATTATTATTTTCACTATTCACAAGAAAATCAATATGTTTAGAAAAATTTCAAAAACTCAACCAATGATGATTTTGATATGATTATTTCATAAATTGAGTTACTTTTATGAAATGTAATTTTAAAATGTTTCAACATTAAAATATATTATTTTGTCATAAAAATAAAAATAAAATATAAATCAATATAAAGGATATTTATTTTTTAATAATAATAAAAACATTGATAAAAACTGATTGCATATTTCCTAATCATTAATAAATAAATTTATATTTACAAGGATATTATTATATTTCCTATAATTGTTTTTAATTCTATTCATACCAACCAATTTAAGGGCTAGGTTGTATAATAATATTCAAATATTATATCATAGATAGTTTAAACAATGTGTTGTGTGTAACACATGGTATCAAAGAAATAAAATTAATTAAGGGAAAGTATTTTCTAAAATATTGGGGTATTACATTCTAAAACCCTAAAAAAATTTATCCATTATAATTTTAACATCTACTTAGCAATATAATTTTTGACCCTAACCCTATTCCTCTAAATTTTAAAGATTTCAGGAGGGTATCAAGGCTCCTTGACTTCCATTCTTGATGAATTGAAGATCCAATAGACTGATCATCTCCTATACAGTATGTGTCTTATTCCCTTTTTGGATTCATCAGTCTCATTTATCACTTTCTAGATGATGAGGAATGATTTTTCTCCATTAAAAATGTTTTAGAGAAAGGTTTTCATTGATGTTGTTCGATTTGATATTTATTCTAGGACTTGTCCAAGATTTTATGTGTCATTGTGACCATGATCATTTTTCATCAATTTAGGGACTTCTTTTTTGGTGTATGTCAGTCAATGATCTTGAGTTATTTGGTCTAATTTAAATCCCACATTCTTGAATTATAATTGGGATTTTATAATTATAGAATTTAAATTTCCATGTTTGGTAATAGTATCATGAAGTGAATTAATTATTTTATTAATTAATTAATGTGTTTATAAAATGCGTTTAATAATTTGATTATAAAATTGGGGGAATTCATGATTATGGAATTTGTTAATTTATGTGATTATGGTATTGAATGGTAATTGGAGATAAAATTTTTATTGGATAACCTTAAATGGTTAATGGATATTATGATTAAATATTTCTTAATGGTTTAATGGTGAATTGTTCATATTATTCCATGTGATATAAATGAATAAACATTATTGTTTTGATAAATTAAAATGGTGAACCATGATGAGAATATTGGATTAGATGGTTAATGACGATTAAACATGATGAATGTGATATATGTGATATGTGTGTGATTGATTGATACATGATGTGTGGGATAAAGATTGATACTCCAAATACCCATGGCGTGATATACATGACGTTCCTAGCCCTTAATATTGGCATTGGAATGTTATTCCTCATATCTATTAAATGGAATTGGATTTCAATCAATGAATAAATCCCATGATATAACATATTTTGATTCCCTATGTGATATGTTTTATCCTCCTGTATGGGTAAAAGTAGGTATTAATGTTTTGGGTGTTAATTTGAAGCCTAGAAATTTATGTATTCAATTAATGAATAATGAAATGGGATAATTATTAAAGAAAATTATTGTACATTATTCTTTATACAACTGTTTACACTAATATAGACTGGATATTGTTTTAGAAACCATTGGTGGTGACGTACCAATTTATTCTCACACCCAACTTGGGATACGTGATCAACACCTAAATATACACCATGTTTGATGGACATGAAAATGGCAGGAGCCAATGATAGATAGTTGAGTTGGAATGGTGCATGGATGAGGGAATTATAAGTGATTTTTCGACCTTCATAGGGAGTTATTAGTGTGTATTTTTTTATATTTATCATATTAACACTTATCACATATATGGAGAGACATATATACTATTTTGGTATGGATATTGAATCCCTATTTTATTTTATTATGTTATACTATCCTTTTATGTTTAAGTCATTATTCTGGTTATTCATTATTATCATTGGGTAATTTATTATTTAATTTACACTATAAAACTACTTTGATAAAGAGGTTATATTATCCTCATTTCATATATTACGCCCTCATTATTAGTCGGCAGCCTCTCGCATACAGAGAGGCACACTTTATGTCATGTGACAAATCAGCTTTCGGCATTGTTAAGTGGACCCCAAGCTAGGACATTAATATGTTTTATCAGTTTTATGTTCTTCTATTTAGAATTGTATTACTATTTGGGAAATACATACACGAGACAAGAAAGATTTGGGAATTTTTCATGATCTCGTTTGTTGGAGTACCAAACCCTTTTATTAGGTAAAACCTAAGTACCGTAGGTGGGATTATTTTCAGTGAATTTTGTTGTTAATTTTTTTTTCTATTTAACCTTGGGAGATATACTTGTTTAATGGTGTTCTTGTTTTATAAGATATTATTCATAGTCAGGTACGACACGAAGTATGAACATGCATGCATCATTTTAGAATCTTAGGAATTATAGGGGCATCCATCGATTTAGTAATGTAAGATAAAGATTGTTTTATATGGATTTGTTTAAAAAAATACATTATTTGTGTTATTAAAATAAAAAGGATCATCACATAAAATTAATAATTATAAATGATTCTAAATATGGTAAATGAAATTGATAAATAAATGTCTAGTGAGGATCCATGATAAATTATAAATTTTTACAATTATTTAACTTTAAACTAGATGAGGGTTGGTTGAGGGTAGTGATAGTGCCTCGGTTTTGACTCTATGGTGGGTTAAAGGGTGACTTGTTTTGGATTTATGTGAATACATCTTCATTAAATGTGATGATTTCATGTAATGTTCCATAATACGTGTTATGGTATTTGTAAAGATATGCCTCTACAATATTTCTAGTTAATAGGATGACATGAGGTTGGGGATCTAAATGATCCCCCATTGATGGAACCTAAGGCCCTTATAGTTTTTGTTGATTGGTTGGGAAAGTTGTTCTATGATAACATTAAATTATTTATGAAGATTATGGGATGTGACACATAATGGATTGTAAAGGGTATGTCAGACCTCACACAGGAGTTCCAATTGCTTCCCCCTCTTTCATTCACCAGAGAGGGTGAACATGAGGCTATTGAGTTTGTGATTGAGACTATCCAGACGATTCATACCTTTTTAGAGACTGCTTCCAAGAATAGAATGAATCATGTTACCTATATGTTATAAGATCAAGAGAATAGATGGTTGTACATTCATAAATGGAATGTATAGATTGAAAATATAGAGTGGAAGTACTTTTAGGATATTTTCATAGAGCACTTTAACCTTGATACAATTGGGCGGGGGGTGCAGTTGAGTTTATGAGGTTTACCCAAGGGGCATGTCCATGATAGACTATGTTGGACACTTCAGGGAGTTGTAGTGATTTGTTCCAAAGTAAAATGGAGATGAATCATCAACATCTGATCATTTACAATATTTTATAAAATGTATGATAGAGTCCCATATTAAAATCATTTGGTGGATTTTTTTTCAAATGTGGTGAATCAATTTCTCATTTCCAAGGGTAACAAGTGGGAATATTCTAGTGAGATGCATGTAGTATCTTCTAGATGACCTGGAGGTACATATTCCAAGGGTAGGAACATATTCATTATGAATTTTATCTAGATAATTGGAATGTAGTGTTTCCATATAGAGGGATCAATTACATAGTATATGACAAGAGTGATTTTCCACCAATACATTATCCCAAGTCACCTTAATAGATAGTTCCCTTGACCACTAATAGAGTGAATGTTTATGATAGGATGGTACATCTATAGTGGTTCTAGAGAAACCAAATATAATTGTGTAGTGAAGTAGGATTTAGGGAAAATCTGTGTGCTTAAATGGAATCATCTACCACATATCAATCTGGCAGTTGGAGTTCTACTGGTTGAGGCAGTCGACTCAATACCCAGGGTACATATGGTAAAGAGCCCCGGAATCAATAGAGTGTTTAATCAATGGGGAATTAGACTATAGAATATGTAATAGGGGTTGTATAGTTACATGCAGTTCATCATACACTTGCGGATAACGAGGGTGGACCATCGATAGTTAGAGGTACTATTCATATCGATTCTACCCATTCTAGTGCCTTATTTGATAGTAGTGCCTCTCATTAATTTATTTCTACACAAAATGTGAACGGTTTGAGTCTTATTATAGAGTGTGTGAGTGGTTTTATGATGATAGATAGACCAATGGGAGTACAGTTGATAGACATATCATTATTCTAGGGGTGTTATCTTGAAATTAGGGAGTTTTATTTAATATGGGATCATTATATACTTGAAATTTTAGTTTTTGACATGATATATTGTATGGATCGGATAGTATCATACTGAGCCCACATATATTTTTATTGTCTTAGAGTTTCCATTATATCTCCCGAGGGTGACAATTATGTTCATCGGGGATAGTTGAATATCATTGATGGTCATTCATGGCCAGTTTATTAGCAACTCGGGGGGCTCACCGCCCATGTTTGATGTCTTTTCTTATATAATTGAGGTTTGAAGTATATTTATATGTAGATATAGTAGAAAATATCTAGGATATGATTCCTAATTACATATCAAGGCATCTACTTTAGAGGTATATGGATTTTATGATTGATCCCATGTATGAATATATGTCAATTACAATTATATCTTATAGAATGGATCCAAGAGAGATTCAGAGACTTTAGACTCATCTGGAAGTGTTTATGGATAATGGATTTATTTGTATGATTACATCACCATGGGATTCTCTAGTATTTTTTTCAAAGAAGGATAATGGGACTGTGCACTTATGGGTTGAGTAATATAATTTAAACTGAATGATAGTGATTCCCCTATATCCTCTTCCATGAATCAATTATCTCATTGGCCAGTTGATGGGAGCTTGTGACTTCTACAAAATTGAATTGAGAACTGGGTATCATCAAGTGAAATTTCTTCCATCAGATATTACAAAAAACCCTTTTATAAGATGTAATGAACTTTATGTGTTCATCATGATGTTGATCAGGTTGATGAATTCTCTTGCAGTTTTTATGGACTTGATGAACAAAATCATCCACCCATACCTATATCAATTTTTTGTGTGGATGAAATCTTGGTTTAATCCAAGACACAAGGTGATCATCCCAATATCTCTATATCTTAATGAGAACACTGAGTTAATGTTATCCTTACGTCAAGCTATATAACTGTCAATTCTAGATTGATCAGGTACATTTTATGGTATACATCGTCATAGAGGAAGGTGAGAATGAGGACTAAGAGAAGTTGTAGAAAATTATTTCTTAGAGGAAGACCAAAAATTATCTTCATATCCATATATTTCTGGGTTTATTGGGATACTATTAGAGGTTCATGTTAGTCCCGTTAGGTTAAATACCTTGAGGGGGTGAATCAAGGTGGGACAGATTAAAACAACTTCCACTTCAGATCTTGTATTGTTTTTTAAAATAATTATGTCCCCTATATTTACCTTATAAATGTAGGAACAGAAATTAAATCATGAACGAGACAGAAAAATTTTACCTGGTTCACCCACATTGGGCTATGTCAAAAAGTATATAGTGGAAAAGTGATGATGTATTAAATTCCCAAAAATATCACTGCTATTTACATTTTTCATCCCGGACTCATGCTCCCTCTATATTTTCAACCACTCACATTTTGAAAACTCACTACTATTTCAAATATTCTGTTCCCACTACTTATTCATAAGATCCTTATTTTGTTTCCTGATTCAACATGTCCTATAACTCATTTAGTGTACCATTGTGTTCCACTTTTATCCACTAGATGAATAATAATTCACCCCAGAAATATAGGGAAACATAAATCTTTGTTGCAACATTTGAGTTCCTTTTTCACAATAATATCACTTTGGGTGTAACATTTTCCTTTGTCATGTAAAGAAACTTGTGTTCAAATGTTATGTTATGTGAGGAAAGTACTTATTACCTGAAAATATATTCTAACTTGAAACACCATTCGTTCACAATTCCTAAATGATTAAAAGACCTCATTTTTTTTAATGGATAATATGCTCAAATGAAGGGGTTAGAAACTAATTTCTAGGCATTGTCAACCCTGGGCACATGATTATCACTTATAGACTATTTTGTGAACAATATTTCACAGTGCAGAAAACCTAATTTGATTTCACATTGGGTGTGTATGTCTCTTTGTGCAAACTAATGTTTTGCGTACATCTATATATTTCACGCACCTCATTCCTTTTACATATTTTTTTGTGGTGATCCCAAATCATGTCGTTTATGAAACATTCCAATCCACATTCAATATTTCACGCAACATCCATTTCACAAAAAAATCCCCATTCTCCAGATATTGGACCCAAAATTTTGGAAAACACTTGGAAATCATTCCATTCGGTAAATGATTTTTTGTACTTCATCCATAGAGTCTATTAATTTTTTGTGGATATTTTTCAACATATCTTTTGAATAATATATTTTTAATGCAAAAATTATCATGGAAACCTACTTTTTCAATAAAAAAATCAAACCAAAAATGCATTTATATCAAGTTGAGGGATGTTTTCCCAACATTTCATCCAGGACATTTCAAAAACATAAGAAAAAAATTTGAGATTGACCAATAAGTGATTTAATTTTGAATGGAATGGGGAATTTGTGAATTTTTTAAAGGAGTTGAAGATGCATTTGACCCATGGACCTATCTTGATCTTACCTGAGTCGAGTGGGGAGTATTTAGTGTTTTGTGATAAACCCGGGATAAGAGATGGAGTACTTTTGATCTAGTGGGATCGGCATGTTGTGTAAGGGTCATTGAATTTGTGTCCACATGAATAGACCTAAACTATTAACGATCTCATGTTATCCATAGTGGTTTGTGTATTGAGGTTTTGGTGGAATTATTTTTTAAAAAAAATATTTATATGTTAACTAACCATAAAATCTTAAATTATATCTTTTCGTAGTTAAATTTTAATCTTTAATAGTTGAGATGTGTTTTATATTTGAATTCATTTGATTTTGAGCTTGAATATAAACTTGAGAAGGAAATTAGTGTTGTTAATGCTTTGACCTTGAAAACAAAAACTCATACAGTTCAGAAGTCTCATTCTAATTGGAAGAACATGGCTTTACAGATAATGAATATTGTAGCCTTTTTGGGGGTCTAGGAGTAGATGACCCGCATATTAGTATCTATTGAGTCACCACTTTTGAGCATGATTAAGGATAGATGGTATGAGGATCCAAAGTTTATGGAAATGAGGGAATTATTAAATGGATTGAAACCACTTTTAGATTGGATTTTAGATGAGAATAAGATCAATTATGTAAAAAAAAAATTATTGTGCCTATGAGTATGTAGGAGGACTTGATGTGTGAATTTCATGAATCTAAGTGGGTGGTGCATCCTGTTTTGACCAAAATTTATCATGACCTGTTAGGAATGTTCTAACGCCCCAACCCTAGAATCCCAGAGTTGGTGCATTATTATGTATCATTAAAATGATCATTAATGATCAAGTCTCAAAAGACTAATTAGTTTTGTAGCCCGGTAAGTACTAGATACATTCATAAGGTTTACATTACATCATAAAATGGAAAAATACAACAGCATTGTCTCCATATAAAACACTGAGATCCCATATACTATCCCTAGAGGTTAGTCATAATATAATTCTTTGAATCCTCAGAAAATAAAACATAGAAAGGGGTGAGTTCATATGCTCATTTAGGATACCATTATAGTGGAAACATTCATAAATAAGTATAAACATTTATGGCGGTGTATAAGACTATAAAAAAAGCCATTTAAACATCAAATTCAGCATAATATGGAAAAGATAAAATAAAATAATTCCATTATTTATTCACATGGATATTCCATTAGTCGAATGATCAAATGCAATATCAATAACCACTTTCATAATGATGGAACAGATAATGCCAGACTATCATTACCACATAGTCAAGGCCTTGTGGAAAGACTACAAATAAGTTTTTTTCACGACATTGTGCCAAGACACTAGTTTGTATCATGAGACCTACTGATGCATCAAGGAGCTATAGAAGGCTCCACACATCACATTCTAAGTCCAATGCATTCCTCAAATGAAATGTTTGAAACATAACATAAACATTCATATTAAAACTAGCATATGAAATGTCAATACTTTATCCAAAAAACATGAATAGTATAAAAATAACTCATCCAAAGTCAAACATTACTCATTCAATACAATATGGAAGATTTTATTGTAATATATTAACCTCAATTGAGAATAATGAAGTATATTGACACATATGAAAATAATCATCAAAAACTATTTGAAAGAAATATCCCCCTTTTTCTTGAAAACATTTAAAAGTCACAATATTTTCCATGAATCCATTTAAAAAAATATATTTGAATCCCAGTGTCCCATACCACTTCGAAACTTTTTAATGGAATATTAATTTTAAAAAATTAATGTCCATATAAATAAATCCTTAAAAACATTTTTAAAACATGGGCATTAATGAGAACGATTTAGAATAATAAATCTTTAACACATTTAAAATGATATTTTAGTTAGAGTTACTACCCAAAAGAGAGACAATTGAATAAAAATAATTGAGGTAATCAAAACATTATAATATCATTTGAATAAAGGGATTCATGATATACTATGTCAAAGTACATTATATACACCATATAAAGGTGAATTTGTGTATAACAACAAAGAAGTCTCAATGGAATGTAAATTGAGATGAAATATCTTATAAAGGCCATATCTTTAGGTTAAGGATAAATCAAGACATAACTATGTGTCACAAATATAAATACACTAAATATTATTTTATATTCATTGTCAATCAATCATAGGACATTCACACATATTCTTGTAAAAACAACACCTATGAATTAGATGTTTAACTCAATAAAGGGAGATTGAGTTACAATTACTCTTGTCATGTTCATATAGATGACATGAGAATCTATGAATGGAGTGATTATGTGTATCAAAAGTATATCCACAGAATGGGGAGTGGAACTTATGACATAAGAAAATGAATAGTGATTCCACACATAATCTTGGAGTAAAATAATCACTGAAGTATACGTAAAGCAGAATGAGTGGAAATTGAAATGTCAAATTCACTTATCAATTTGGTAACATACGAAATATACACCCATGAAAGAAGGACATAAAATTATGATGTAAATATCCATAAAATAATGTATGTTACACAATAAATATAATCATGGGAAGTACACACACTACATGCAATAAATAAGTGGTGAGCAATGAAAATCTCACGGAATTAAAAATGAGATATGAAACCAGTTACTTTGTACTTTTTCCTTGGTATAGGGTAGGTTAACCTCCTTTATAATGGTGAAATATTTTTTATTTAATTATAAAAGAATTATATACATTAATATAATATCATATATGATCTTTTAACAATAATTTGTTAATAATATCTTAGTATTATCGTTGTTTCGGATGTTAACAGATTCATTTTCCTTTATGTTCTTGGTTATGTGAGCAATATTTGTTATGGATGGGATGTATCTTATTCATATACATAATTATATCATGTCTATAAACATTATTTTTAATCATCAAATTAAATTTAGTCTTGAATATATATGATGGGGAATGAATCTCATCGCGTTCGTGGAGACATTAATCCGTACGTACACACTAGCGACAATATCACTCGTTTCATACTAAAATAATGTATAATTGAATGTTATATCATATATAAAAAATCATTATCAAGGTATATTCATTATTTACATTAATTACATATCATTATTATACCCATACAAATAATAAATTATTGAATAACAATCACACCAAGACGTGGAGACGGTAATACGTACGTACGCACATATGGTAAATTGTCATTCAAAGGATGGATAGAATAATGAAGATGGATGTACCATATTTATAATAACTTCTCAGTATATAGATGATACTCGAGTTATTATTTTATAATGGAAATAACAATAAAGAAGAAGTGGAAGAAGAAAAGAACTTGAAACAGGGTGGTGAAATTTTTACCTCTTCTTCGGGTTCTTCCACTAGATTTGATCAAAAGGGCTCTTTAAGTTGGATTTGTGACCAATGTAGGGACTCTAGGATGAATTTAGGGAAGTTTATAGGATATTTGAGCAGGGTTTGGCCGATAAAAAAGGTTTTTAAGGTGTGAATTATTGAGTAGGGGGAGTGTCCTTTTATAAGAGGGGTGAGGGGCACCTAAGGAAAATCTAGAAATATTATTTTATAATAAATTCATATTCGTTTTCTAATGGCTCTAAAGTGGATTATTTAAAATTTAAGGTGAGTATAGGTCTAAAACCACTCAACCAATAGGTTTTAGACAGTTTTGGGTCACTATATTAACTTTATCTGCTTGATTTTACTCTTAGTTAAATAGTTTGACATTTACCATGTCTATTTGTTTTTTTATATTATATAGTTATTAAACATACTATATACTTAAAAGATACCCCAAGTGGTCCATTAATGATGCACCTATCATTATATAAGTACATTGGTCGATCCTTACAAATTTATGAATAGAATATACTTTAATAATATAATATTTGTTTTAAAAACTCATTTATGTCAATTTTGACACTATTTAATAATTGATTTTCTTTAAGTCCTAAAAACATTATAAGTTATAAAAAATTTATTTATGAAGTACTAAAATGTTATATAAACCAATAAAATTTGTTTATGTCATCAAACAATTCAAATAATATTTTTTTTACCATTTATAATACCATTTATTTGATTGTTTCATTAATAAGATAAATACCGCATCATTATTGTGTCATAAATAAATTTAATTATTCAATGTCTAAAAATTATAAATAAAATTCCATTATTTAGGAAATATTTTTATCTTTATAATGAATATTTATAGTCTAAACTATAACATATATAACCCTATCTAAAAAATTGTTTTCTAAAAGATATATGCTTATGTCATTTTTGTATTTACTTTAACTTAATTAATATAAAGTGTAATTATCACTTACAAGTGGCTCCATGGGGTCCCAAAATCAACCCAAAGATGACCATGGTTTGACATGTGTCAACCAATAGGGTTAGGACACGTTTTAGTGTAATTTAATATTATTATAATATTTTTTTACCCTTATTTACAGGATTTACCCTTTAACCATGGCAAATAAAATATTTACCAAAATAATTATTCAAAATGTATAAAAATAAAAGGTACATATTTAAAAAATACAGACCTCATTATTATAAATAAGGAATATATTTTTATAAATTAAAAACATATAAGTGGTAGAAATTAATTTAAAATTAATTCTCGTTGTTAAAACAAAGAGCGTGTTTTTTAAGAAATAATAACTATTAAAAGATTGACACTTGTATATGTGTAGTTTGAATGTGAAATTACATCAAATTACCAAAATTGGATTAAATGGTAAAATTTTTTTTTAATTATACTTTAAAACCTCTCAATATTATAATTTATAACTATAAATTATTTTGTTTAAAAAATTTGTTTTTAATTAATGTTTTGTATTTTTCACTATTCATCAAAATTTGAATGTTTTCTAAAAAATACCAAAAATTCACCCTAGGATAATTTCTATATTATGAATCTAAAAATTATGTCCATTTTGATAGATAAAATTTATAAAATTTCAAAAATTGGGTATTACTATTCATAACGGCTTATTTGATTGGTTGTGGTGCGTGTTAGAACTCGAAGTTGCGTACAACATACACTACTGTATTATTCAAAGGGAAGAATATCATGGAAGCTTGGGGAGTTACATTCTCCCCCCTAAAAATAATATTGTCCTTGAAATTTCTTTATATTGGGATTGATAATATAATTGAATGTCCCACATCGGAAAAAGAGTCAATAAAACTATCACATTAAATGAAAGAAAGAGAAGTGCAAAGGTCACCCAAGATAACCCATACTAAGATTTCATGTAGGAAAACATGGATATGGATGATAAACTAAGTGTCAGGTTATGATGGATAGGGATATAAAACATAATCATGAGAAACTTAACAATAAGAAAACCACAAACATGTCATGGGACAAATGGTCATTAGTCTCCTAGTAGGAAAACTAAACGGACAAACTTTTTTTTCTTTTAAGGTACATTACATAAAGATGAGAAATTAATTTAGGAGATTGCATAATAACATAAAGAGATACACTTTCTTTTTTAGTAGAGTTTCATGCTTTAATAAATTTCTACCACTAACTCATTTTATTTAAATTATGGGTATTCAAGAAGACATGGTCACACTGGAAGATCTAGAATAAACTTATATAGAACCACATTATCCATGAAGGATGAACTATATATTTACCTTGTATTTAGAGATTAATCAAAACCAAAATGGTTAGTATAAGATCCGATGATCCCCCAAAAATATATTCTATTAGACAATTAAACACAAATCTTAATTGCTAAAACTAAACGAACAATACCCCGAAGTTAAATAAATACCATTCAATAAACAATTTTCCTTAAAATACATCAATATAATCCAAAATAATATTAAAACCCAAAACATAGAATAATTTGGTTATGTAGTCTTCCTTGTTAAATTGTTTCTCCAAAAGACATAAACTACTCTTAAAGTCACATACTCAAATGTAATTAACCAAATCACATATTCTCTATTATTGGTTAATAACTTTCATAAATAACCCAAATCACTATAAATCCACAATAAAACCATAGATAAAAATCCACCATTACTCTTCAAATGAAATCCAATAGTATTCTATTTTCCTTGGTCATATAGTGTTTCCAACATAGTGAACATCATCGAAAATAACATTTATCACTTAATCACCGAATCATTTTCTTATACTAAGGGTATTAATTTGATAAGACATAAGATCCCAAATCAACTTATTATTGATCAATAAAATCATTTAACTACAAATAATTAGTCAAATTAACCCGGGACATCACGTAGTCTAGTGGTAGGCGATAAATCCCAATCACACTTTGGTTGTGGGTTCGATTCCCACAGCTTTTTCCGACGCGACTGGTTGTCACACGGTCTCTATGTTGTCCTTTTTAAAAAACTATATTTTATAACATTACCAAAATAAGATAAATTTCTCAAAATAACCATAACATAATTTAACCACAAATTTTTTCTCATACCTTTCATTTTCTTCCGAAAATATAATAACTTGTAATTTCCTCAAACCCAATGATCATATAAAAACAAATGGTTATTTAAAACTATATCCACAAGAGAAAAGATAAGTCATCCAAAAATATCATTTTCATATGAAAAACCGTAGGGTTACAAATACAAGAAAAAATTATTCCAAAGTAATCCCATCAACAAGGAGTACTAGTACTTTTAAAAGTTTCTCCAACCATTTATTTCCACATTGCTTCTTCTTTTACCAAGAAAATATCCTATAAAATAGGGCATTCAATCGGGTAATGGCCATGTCCCTTACATTTACAGAAAATTACTATAAATGGATTATTGGGACCATTTTTATTTTCTTCTATATTACTCTTTACATTTCCTCGGAAATTATTCGATTTATGTCCTTTTTTTCCACAGGTAAAGCATTTCTTTGTTCCATTGAGACACTTTCCTGGGTGTCTCCTTCCACATTTATTGCATGATGGAAATTGAGGATTCTTTTCTCCATGGTCTCCACTACTGGAGATCTTATCATTCATCACCTTTTAATTCTTTGTTAAGTCATAGGGTTGGTTAATATATATGTTATTGATCATATTTTTGGAAAACTGCTTTGACATTAACACGATATGTTTTACGCCTATCAACATTCCATTTTGTTGCTCATTTCCACCACCATTCACAACTAGTACATCATTCTCAAATTTACTATGAATTACATGTAATCCAGCCATTGATTAATACTAGAAAGCATTGTGTGACTAACAGTAGTCATAAAATCATTTAGAGAATATCATAACAGCATATTATCAATTTGAAACACCTTAGGATTAACCAAGATCATTTATTACCATCTTATATTAAAATAATTCAAATCGGTTTGTAAGGAAAACGTAAATTATCCTAATCATATCCCCCGGGAGTGTAGTAACCAAGAGTGCAGCAAGGCCCATTGTTGTGCACTGGTTCTCGTTCGAGTCTAACTCAAAGAGGTGTTTTTGGGTTTTACCCCTAAGTACATCTATGCAAGAGTCACATATACCTTCTTGTATCCAGACAGTGATGTATTTCTCGGAAAACTCACAAAATCCCTACAATACCAAAATTCCTGGAAGTTCTTCTATACTAATCCTCAAAGTCTATCTTAGGTCTATGTGCTCTAATCATAGTTTATCTAAATCAAGTTTCCAAGGTTTATACTAAATGTCCACTGATACCATCTATAACACCCCGACCCCAGAAACCCAGAGTCGGTGCATTATTATGTATCATTGGCATGATTAGAAAAGATCATGTCTTGAAAGACCAATTAGTTTAGTAGCCTTGTAAGTACTGGATACATTCATATGGATTACATTACATCATATAATGGAAAACTACAACAACATTGTCTCCATAGACATCAATGAGATCCCATAGACTATCCCTAGAGGTCATTCATAATATACTTCATTGAATCCTAGGAAAATAAAACATAGAAAGGGGTGATCTCATATGCTCAGTAAGTATTACATTATGGCAGAAACATTCATAAATAAGAATAAACATTTAAGGAAGTATATAAGACTAGAAAAAAATCCTTTTAAACATGAACTTAAGCATAATATGGAAAAGATAAAATCAAATAATTCCATTTACTTATTAAAATGGATATTAAATTAGTTGAATGATCACATGAAATATCAATAACCACTTTCATATTGATGGAATGCATAATGTCAGACTATGATAACCACATAGTCAACGCCTTGTGCCAAGACTACAAATAATATTTTTTCAAGGTCGTGTGCCAAGACCCTAGTTTGTCTCATGATACCTACTGATGCATCGAGGAGCTATTTTGGGCTCCACACATCACTTACTAAGTCCAATGCATTCCTCATATGAAAAGTTTGAAACATAACATAAACATTCGTATTAAAACTAGCATACAAAATGTCAATACTTTATCCACAAACCATGAATGGTATAAAAATAACACATCCACAATCAAACATAATTCATTCAATACAATATTGATGATTGTATTGTAATAGATTAACCTCAATCAAGAATAATAAAGGATATTGACATAGATGAAAATTATCCTCAAACCTAATTGAGAGAAATATCTCCCTTTTTCTTGAAAACATTTCAAAGTCACACTATTTGTCAAGAATCCATTTAAAAATAGATTCTTGAATCAAAGTTTCCCATACCACTTTGAAACCTTTAAAAGGAATTTTAATTTTAAAACATTAATTTCCATATTAATAAATCCATAAAAACATTTTTAAAACATGGACATTTATGAGAAAGATTTAGAATAATAAATCATTAAAATAGTTAAAATGATATTTTAGTTAGAGTTCCTAAAAAAAGAGAGACACTTGAATACAAATAATTGAGGTAATAAAAACATTATAATATGATGAGAATAAATGGATTCATGATATACTATGTCAAAGTACATTATATACACTAAATAAAAGTGAATTGGTCTAAAAAAACAAAGAAGTCTCAATGGAATGTAAATTGTAATGAAATATCTCATAAAGACCACATCCTTAGGTTAAGGATAAATCAACGACGTAATTATGTGTGACAAATATAAATACAGTCAATATTATTGGATAATCAGTGTAAATCAATCAAAGTAAATTCACACATATTCTTGAAAAAAGAACACCAATAAATTGGATGTTTAAATAAATAAATGGAGATTGAGTTACAATTACACTTATGAAGTTCATATCAATGACTTGAGAATATATAAATGGAGTGATTATGTGTATCAAAATTATATCCAGAGAAAGTGGAGTGGAAATCATGAAATAAGAAAATGAATAGTGATTCCACACATAATCTTGGAGTAAAATAATCACTGAAGTATATGTAAAGTTGAATGAGTGGAAATTGAAATTTCAAATTACCTTATTGATTTGGTAACTTACGAAACATGTAATAATGAAAGAAGGATCATAAAATTATTAAGTAAATATCCATAAATTAAAGTATATTACATAATGAATACAATCATGGGCAGTAAACACACCACATGCAATAAATAAGTGGGGAATAATGGAAATCTCACGGAATTAAAAGTGAGATAAGAAACCTATTACTTTGTAATATTTCCTTGGTAGAAGGTAGGATAACCTCCTATATAATTATGAAATAATTTTTATTGAATTATACAAGATTTATATACATTAATATGATATCATATATGATCTTTTATCATTTATTTGTTAATAATATCTCTGTATTATCCTCATTTTGGGTGTTAACTGATTCATTTTATTTTATATTATTTTTTTTGTGAGCCATATTAGATATTTATGGGATGTATCTTATTAATATCCATAATGATATCATGTCTCTAGAAATTATATTTAATCATCAAATGAAATTTAGTCTTGAATGGATATAATGGGGAATAAATCTCATCGCGGTTGTGGAGACTGTAATCTGTACGTATTCACGAGTGACAATATCACTCTTTTGATATTAAAATAATATAAAATTGGATTTTATATCATATATAAAGAATCAAAATAATCTTATATTTATTATTTACATGAATTACACATCATTATTATACCCATCCATATAATAAAGTATTGAAAAACAATTACACCCCGACTTGGAGAAGGTAATCCGTACGGACGCACGTATGGTGACATGTCATTCAGAGGATGGATAGAATAATGAAGATGGATGTAAAATATTTATAATAACTTCAAAGTATATAGTTGATAATGGAGTTATTATTTTATAATGGAAATAACAAAAAAGAAGAAGTCGAAGAAGAAAAGAACTTGAAAGAGGGTGGTGAAATTATTACCTCTTCTTCAGGTAATTCCATTGGATTTGATTAAAAGGGCTCTTCAAGATGGATTTATGACCAAAGGAGGACCTTTTGGATGAGTTGATGGAAGAGGAGGGGATATTTGGGTAGGGGTTTTCCGAGCAAAAAGGCTTTTATTGTGTGAATTAGTGAGTAGGGGGAGTTCCCTTTTATAAGAGGGGCAAGGGGAGCCTTAGGAAAAGCTAGAAATATTATTTTATAATAAATTAATATTCAGTTTCTAATGGCTAAAAAGTGGATTATTTAAAATTTAATGTGGTAATAGGACGAAAACCACTCAACCAATAGGTTTTAGACATGTTTGGGTCACTATATTAACTATATATTTTTTATTTTACTCTTAGTTAAATAGTTTGACATTTACCATGTCGCTTTGTATTTTTAAATTATATAGTTAACAAACATATTATATACATACACAAGACCACCCCCAAGGGTTCCATTAACGATAAACCTATCATTATATAAGTCCTTTGATCGATCCGTAGATTTTTAGGAATAGAATATCAATTAATAATATAATATTTTTTTTAAAACCCATTTATGTCAATTTTGACACTATTTAATAATTGATTTTTGTTAAAGTCTAAAAAACATTATAAATTAGAACCAAATTCATTTGATAAATCCTATAATGTCATATAAAGCAATAAAATTAGTGGATGTCATCAAAACTTTCAAATTATATTTATTTTAACATTTATAATACCAATTATTTGATTCCTTCATTAATAAAGAAAAATATTGAATCATTATTGTGTCATAAATAAATTTAATTATTCAATGTCTAAAATTTATAAATAAAATACCATTATGTAGGAAATCTTATTATCATTCAACTGAATATTTATAGTCGAAACTAGAACATATATAAACTTATGTAAAATCTTATTTTCCTAAAAGATATATGCTTATGTCATTTTTGTATTTACTTAATCTTAATTTATATAAAGTGTCATTATCACATACAAGTGGATCCATGGGGTCCCCAAATCGACACAAAGATTCCCATGGTAGAAAATGTATCAAAAAATATGTTTAGGGAACATTTTAGGGTAATTTAATTTTATTATAATATTTTTTTACCCTTATTTACTCGATTTACCTTTTAACCATGGTAAATAAAATATTTTCCAAATTAATTATTCAAAATGTCTAAAAATAAAAGAAACATATTTACATAATTTAGACCTCCTGAATCTAAATATGGAATCCATTTTTCTAAATTCAAAACACATAAGTGGCAGAAATTAATTTAATATTAATTCATGTTTTCAAAATATAGAGCGTGTTTTTTTAAGTAATAATAACTATCAAATGATTGACACTTGTTTGTGTCTACTTTAAATGTGAAATCACATCCAATTACCAATATTGGATTAAGTGATAAAAATATATTATAATTATAATTTATAACCTATTAATTGTATACTTTATCACATTAAATTATTTGGATTAAAAAATTTGTTTTTAATTAATGTTCAGTATTTTTCACTATTCATCAAAATTCGAATGTTTTATAAAAAATACCAAAAATTCAACATAGGATAATTTAGATATTTATAATCCAAAAATGATGTTCATTTTTAAAGATAAAATTTATAAAATTTCCAAATGTGGGTATTACTATTCATAACAGCTAGTTTGATTGGTTGTGGTGTGTGTTAGAACATGAAGTTGCGTACAACACACGCTACTGTATTATTCAAAGGGAAGCATACCGTGGAAGATTGTGGTGTTACATTATACCCTCCTTCAAATAATTTTGTCATAGGAATTTTTTAAAATTTGGCTTGGGGAATATAATGGAATGTCTCACATCAGAAAAAGAGTAAATAAAACTATCACTTTAAAAGAAAGAAAGAGAAGTACAAAGGTCACCCAAGATAACCCGTACTAGGATTCCGTGTATGAAAACAAGGATATGGATGATAAACTAAGTGTCATGTTTAGATGGATATTGATAGAAAACATGATCAAGAGAAAGTTAACAACAAGAAAACCACAAACTTATGATGGGACAAACAGTCATTAGTATCCCTGTAGAAAAGTAAATAGACAACATTTTTTTGTTCCAAGTTACATTACATAAAGATGAGGAATTAATTTATGATATTGACTATGAACATAAAGAGATACACTTACTTTTTACGTATAGTTTCATTATTTAATAAATTTCTACCGCTAACTCATTTTTTTAAATGATGAGTATTCAAGAAGACATGGTCACATTGGAAGAGCTAGAATAAACTTTTGTAGTATCACTTGATCCACGAAGGATAAAATATATATTTACCTTGTCTTTATAGATTAATAAAAACCAAAATGATTAGTATAAGATCTGATGATCCCCCAAAAGGATATTTCATTAGAGAAAGAAACACTAATCTTAATTTCGTAAACTAAACAAAAAATACCCCAAAGTTAAATAAATACCATTCAATAAACAATTGTCCTAAAAATCCTTCAATATATTCCAAACTAATATTGAAACCCAAAGCATATAATAATTTGGTTATGTAGTCTTCAACGTTAAATTTTTTCTCCAAATGACATCAACTACTCTTAAAGTCACATACTCAAAATTAATTAACCTAATCACATATTCTTTATTATTGGTTAATCATTTCAATAAATAACCCAAATCACTATAAATCCTCAATAAAAACATAGATAAAAATCCACCATTACTTATAAAATGAAATCCCATAGTATTCTATTTTCCTTGGGAAATAGTGTTCCCAACAAAGTGAACATCTTCCAAAATAACATTTATCACTTAATCACCGAATCATTTTCCAGTACTAAGGGTATTCATTTGATAGGACATAAGACACCAAATCAACTTATTATAGATCAATAAAATCATTTAACTAAAACAAATTAGTCACACTAACTGGGGACTTCACATATTCTAGTGGTAGGTGATAAATCTCAATCGCACTTTGGTTGTGGGTTCGATTCCCACAGCTTTGTCCGATACGACTGGTTGTCACACGGTCTGCGTGTTGTCCTTTTCAAAAACCATATTTTATAAAATTACCAAAATGAGATAAATTTCTCAAAATAACCATAACATAATTTAACCACAAATTCTATCTCATACCTTTCATTTTCATCCCAAAATATAATAACTTGTAATTTCCTCAAACCCAATTATCATATTAAACCAAATGGTTATTTATAAATTTATCCATAAGAGAAAAGATAAGTCTTTCTCAAATATCATTTTCATATGACAAACTGCAGGGTTACAAATACAAGATAAAATTATTCCAAAGTAATCCCATCAACAAGGAGTACTATTAGTTTTAAAAATTTCACCAACCATTTATTTCCACATAGCTTCTTCTTTGACCAATAATATATCTTATAGAATAGGGAATTCAATCGGGTAATGGCCAAGTCCCCTATATTTATAGAAAATGATTGTAAATGGATTCTTGGGAGCATTTTTATTTTCATCCATAGTACTCTTCTTTTTTCATGGCAATTCTTCACTTTAGGTCCTTCTTTCCCACACATAAAGCATTTCTTGGTTCCATTGAGACACTTTCTTGGGTCTCTACTTCCACATTTCTTGTATGATGTAAATTGAGGATTTTTTTCTCTATGGTCTCCACTACTAGAGATCTTATCATTCATCACCTTTCAATTCTTTTTTGAGTCTGGGAGTTGGTTAATATATATGTTATTGATCATATTTTTGGTAAACTGATTTGGCATGAACACAATATCTTTTATGCCTATCAAAATTCCATTTTTTGGTTCATTTCCTCCACCATTCCCACCTTGTACATCACTATGAAAGTTAATATGACTTCCTTGGAATCCATCCATTGACTAAAACCAGAATGCATTGTGTGAGTAACAGTAGTCATAAAATGATTTAAAGAATATCCTGACACCGTATTCTCAATTTAAAACACCTTCATATTAACCAAGGTCATTTATTATTATCTTATATTAAAATACTTCAAACAAGATTGAAAAAAATGTAAATTATCCAAAGAATATCACCTGGGAGTGTTGAAACCAAGAGTGCAACAAGGCCCATTGTCATGCACCAGTTCTCGTTCGAGTCTATCTCAAAGCGGTGTTTTCAAGTTTTACCCCTAGGTACATCTGTGCCAGAGCCGCCCCTACTTGCTCATATCTTGAAAGGGATATATTTCTTAGAATACTCACAAAATGTCTACAATACCAAAATTCCATGAAGTTCAATACTAATACTCAAAGTCCATCTTAGGTCTATGTTCTCTAATCAGAGTTTATCTAAATCTAGTTTACAAGGTTTGTACTAAACATCCTTTGATACTAACTGTAATGCCCCGACGCCAAAATCCCAGAGTCAGTGCATTAATACGTATCATTGGCATGATCATAAAAGATCATGTCTCAAAAGGCCGATTAGTTTAATAGCCTTGGAAGTACTAGATACATTCATAAGGTTTACATTACATCATAAAATGGAAAACTACAATAACATTGTCTCTATAGATAACACAGAGATCCCATAGACTATCCTTTGAGGTCAGTCATAATATATTTCTTTGAATCCTGAGAAAATAAAATATAGAAATGTGTGAGCTTAGATGCTCAGTAAGGATAACTTCATAGCGAAAACATTCATAAATAAGCACAAAAATTTAAGGTAGTGTATAATACAAAAACAAAGGCCTTTTAAACATGAACTTTAGCCTAATATGGAAATGATAAAATCAAATAATGCAATTTAATTATTCACATGGATATTATATTAGTCGAATGATCACATGAAATATCAATAACCACTTTCATAATGATGGAATGCATAATGCCAGACTATCATAACCACATAGTCAAGGCCTTGTGCCTAGACTACAAATAAGATCTTGTCAAGGCCTTGTGCCGAGACAGTATTTTGTCTCATGAGACTTACCGATACATCGAGGAGCTATAGCGGGCTCCACCCATCACTTACTAAGTCCAATGAATTCCTCATATGAAAAGTTTGAAACATAACACAAACATTTGTATTAAAACTAGAATACGAAATGTCAATACGTTATCCACAAACCATGAAAGGTATAAAAATAACACATCCACAGTCAAACATAACTCATTCAATATAATATGGAAGATATTATTGTAATAGATTATCCTAATTCGAGAATAATGAAGGATATTGACATAGATGGAAATAATCAACAAAACTATTTGAGAGAATTATCCCCCTTTTTCTTGAAAACATTTAAAAGTCACACTATTTGTCCAGAATCCATTTAAAAATAGATTTTTGAATCAAAGTGTCTCATACCACTTTTAAACATTCAAAAGGAATTTTCATTTTAAAACATTAATGTCCATATAAATAAATCCTTAAAAACATTTTCAAAACATGGACATTAATGAGAAAGATTTAGAATAATAAATCTTTAAAACATTTAAAATGATATTTTAGTTAGAGTTCCTAATAAAAAGAGAGACACATTAATACAAATAATTGAGGTAATCAAAACATTATAAAATCATGATAATAAATTGATTCATGATATATTATGTCAAAGTAAATTATAGACACCAAATAAATGTGAATTGGTGTATAACAACAAAGAAGTCTCAATGGAATGTAAATTGAGATGAAATCTGTTATAAATACCATATCCTAAGGTTAAGGATAAATCAATGACATAATTATGTGTGACAAATATGAATACTCTCAATATGATTGGATATTAATTGTAAATAAATCAAAGGACATTGACACATATTCTTGTAAAAACAACACCATTGAATTGGATTTTTAACTCAATAAATGGAGATTGAGTTACAATTACTCTTATCAAGTTCATATCAATGACTTGAGAATCTATAAATGGAGTGATTATTTGTATATAAAGTATATCAACATAAAGGGGAGTGGAAATTATGACATAATAAAATGAATATAAATTCCACATATAATCTTGTAGTAAAACAATCTTTGGAGTATACGTAAAGCTGAATGAGTGGAAATTGAAATTTAAAATTCCCTTATCGATTCGGTAACTTACAAAACATACACCTATGAAAGAAGGATCATACAATGATGATGTAAATATACATAAACTAAATTATATTATACAATGAATACAATCATGGGTAGCACACACACCACAATCAATAAATAAGTGGTGAAAAATGGAAATCTCAGGGAATTAAAAGTGAGATAAGAAACCCCTTACTTTGTACTTTTTCCTTGATCAATAGTAGGCTAACCTCCTGTATAATATCTTAGTATTATCGTCATTTCGGGTGTTAACGAATTAATTTTCCTTTATATTATTTTTTATGTGAGCCATATTTTTTATGGATGGGATGTATGGTAATAATATACATAATTATATCATGTCCTTAAACATTATTTTTAATCATCAAATGAAATTTAGTCTTTAACGGATAAGATGGATAATGAATCACATCGCGTTCGTGGAGACGGTAATCCGTACGTACGCATGAGCGACAATGTCACTAATTTGAAATTAAAATAATATATAATTGGATGATATATCATATATATAGAATCATTATCATGTTATATTTATTATTTAAATGAATTAAACATCATTAATATACCCATACATTTAATAATGTATTGAATAACAATTACACCATGACATGGAGACGGTAATCCGTACGTACGCACGTATAGTGACATTTCATTCAAAGGATGGATAGAATAATGATGATGGATGTAGCATATTTATAATAAATTTTCAGTATATAGATTATACTGGAGTTATTATTTTATAATGGAAATAACAAAAAAGAAGAAGTGGGAGAAGAAAAGAACATGAAAGAGGGTGGTGAAATTATTACCTATTCTTCGGGTTCTTCCATTTGATTTGACCAAAAGGGCTCCTTAAGATGGTTTTCCGACCAATGTAGGGTCTCTAGGATGATGTCAGGGAATATTAGAGGATATTTGGGTAGGGTTTGGCTGATCCAAAAGGTTTTGAACATGTGAATTAGTGAGTAGGGTGAGTACCATTTTGTAAGAGGGGTGAGGGGAACCTTAGGAAATGCTAGAAATATTATTTTATAATAAATTCATATTCAGTTTCTAATGCCTCAAAAGTGGTTTATTTAGATATTAAGGTTGTTAAAGGTCTAAAACCACTCATCCAATAGGTTTTTGATAGGTTTGGGTCACTCTATTAACTTTATCTTTTTTATTTAACTCTTAGTTAAATAGTTTTCCATTTTCCATGTCTCTTTGTATTTTTATATTATATAGTCAATAAACATAATATATACTTACAGGATACCCCTAAGTGGTCCATTAATTATACACCAATCATTATATAAGACCTTTTTCTGAACCATAGATTTTTAAAAATTGAATATCAATTAATAATATAATATTTGTTTTGAAAACTCATTTATGTTGATTTTGACATTATTTAATTATTGATTTTTGTTAAAGTCTTAAAAAATATATAAATTCAAACTAAATTCACTTAATAAATACTAACATGTCATTTTAACCAATAAAATTTGTGGATGTCATAAAAATTTTCATATTATATTTATTTTATCATTTATAATACCAATTATTTGATTTTTATCATTTATAAGGAAAATACTGCATCATTATTGTGTCATAAATAAATTTAAATATTCAATGTATAAAAATTATAAATATAATAAGATTATGTAGAAAATATTTTTATATTTATAATGAATATTTATAGTTGAAACTAGAACATATATAACCTATGTAAAAACTATTTTGTTAAAAGATACATGCTTATGTCATTTTTGTATTTACTTTATCTTATTTAATATAAAGTGTCATTATCATTTACAAGTGGCTCCATGGGGTCCCAAAATCGACCAAATGATTCCCATGGTCGGACATGTATCATCCAATAGGGTTAGGACATGTTTTAGGATAAATTAATATTATTATAATATTTTTTTACCCTTATTTACCGAATTTACCCTTTAACCATGGTAAATAAAATATTTACCGAATTAATTATCATAAATGTCTAAAAATAAAAGTTACCTATTTACCCAATTTGGAACTCCTGATTCTAAATATTGAATACATTTTTTTTAAATTCAAAACACATAAGTGGTAGAAATTAATTTAAAATTATTTCTTGTTGTCAAAACGAAGAGCGTGTTTTTTTAAGAAATAATAACTATAAAAAGATTGACACTTGTTTATGTCTAGTTTAAATGTGAAATTAAATCCAATTAACAATATGGGATTAAATGGAAAAAATATTTTCAAATTATACTTTAAAACCTCTCAAAAGTATAATTTATAAGTATAAATTATTTGGATTAAAAAAGTTGTTTTTTGATTAATGTATAGTATTTTCACTATTCATCAAAATTTGAATGTTTTCTAAGAAGTACAAAAAATTCACCCTAGGCTAATTTCGATATTCCGAATCCAAAAATGATGTCCATTTTGAATGATAAAATTTATAAAATTTCAAAAAGTGGGTATTAATATTCATAACGGCTAGTTTGATTGGTTGTGGTGTGTGTAACAACTCGATGTTGCGTACAACACACATTACTGTATTATTCAAAGAGGATCATACTGTGGATGCTTGGGGTGTTACAAAAGTATTATTGTCTAAACATGAAAATTTTTATTGTAGGGTTTGTGAATATATGGTACCCCTTTCAAAAGGATATGGATCAACATTTATGACCTGGTTCTTTACTACCTTGTGGAATAGAAAGGAGATGAAATTAACATAGATTTTTTTGTTGGTCATTGAAGAACACCTTAGAGGAGAACATAACACTTGTTGAGTTCACCCACTACACCAATTTTTTGGATACAATTCATATTGAACCATATGAGTCTCTTTCTGGTATTCGATGAATCTCACATTTATGCTAGATGGAGGTAGGTGAGCCAGAGTTGTTGGTACCGAGTCATCTTCAGGAAACGTCGATGTAGGGCTAGTTGATTGAAAAAAAGTGGCTATGGGTCATTTTAAGAAGAATTTATATATTGATATATGTTGAAACCCCATTTATTATAGAGTGGGTGATCATGTATTCAATCAACAGTTGACAATATTTGGTCATCATAGGAATCAGAGGAAATGAAAGTTTGCACTTTGGTTTTATGGACATTTGAGATTATGGACAGAATCAGACTACTGGTATACCGATTGGATATTGTACTGAGGCATAGTGATATGGATGATTTTTTTCATGTGACATATCTTTGGTGGTATAACCAAAACCCATATCATGTGAGCAATGTTGATTATGTTTATCTTGAGGATGATGTATCACTTTATGATCTTCTCATTCATCTTGTGGAACATAGTGAGAATGTTTTGTGGGGAAAGACTATGCTGACAGTCTGATTTTTAAGGAATCATGGTTTTGTTATAAAGAAAACCTATGGGAGGGAAACAGATAGTGAGGTTCAGTTTTTTCATCTTATTAACATGGAATCATAGAGAGGTTTTGGAGTACAACTCAAGGATGAGCTAATATATGGTGGGGATATTGTAAGATTCTAGCCTTTTCATGAGATGTCTTGTGCTCAATTATCGTTACTCCATCACCCTTATTTTGTTTTATATTGGGTGGGGTTTTTAGAGTGTTATACCTAGAAGTTGGTTATTTTGAATGAAAAGAGGATAGTGCACTTTTCGCTCTGGGTTTTCCCAAACTGTGTGCATATACCCAGGAAACTATGTAATCCCAGAAAAAAAGGGAATTGTATTGAAGAACGGTTTTCCTAATTGTGCACCCTATTAGTAGAAACAATGCATACATAAGATGATGTTCACTATTAGGGTGCACTATTTTTCCAAACATACACCCCATCCAAGGAAACCTTATGTGCTCGTTTTTAATTTTTTAATTTTTTTAAATTCCCAAATCGTGTAGAGATTAAAACTAAATAACATATTAAGACCCTAATCATATACATCTAAATTTTGAATCTCCCAGGAGGGGTACAATTTCTCTCAAATCCATTTATTTATGAATTTAGGATCCAATCAAAAGATCATATCCTCTATGTTATGTTTTTTCTTTCCCATTTGGATTCATATCCCTCGCGTATCTCATTACAGATGAAGAGGTGTAGTTTTTCCTCTATGGGAAATGGTTTAAATCTAGGTTTAAATATGTATTTTTGAGTCTAAAATTGTTTCTTGGATTTGTTTTTAGATCTTCTTCATTATTGTGATATTGATCTTCATTCTTCAATTTGGGGTTTTCAAGGTAGGAATATGTCTATCAAAAATATTGAGGTAGTGGTCCTAATTTCATTTCTCAAGTTGTTTATTTATAATTGGGTGTATTTGAATATTTAGTTATAATTTCCTTGATTTTAAATGGAATCATGAATCGAATTTATTAATTGGATAATTAAATAATGTATTAAGGGAATTGGTGAAATAAATTTTCTAAGAAATGGTTAAAAGAAATTATTTTGGAATTGGTTAATTAATAGGATTGTATGTTTGATTTATAATTATAGATAAATGATTGATTGGATAAAAAAGTAAGGGTTAATTGTTATTATGATTAAATACAGATAAATTGATTAATTGTGAATTTTCAATATTATTCCATGGGATTTAATGAAATGACCATTTTATGATTAATGGAATGGTATGCCATGATGAGAATGTTTTATAAAATGGTTAATGATGATTATCCATGATGAATGTTTTATATGTCTTATATGTGTGATCGATTAATAAATGGTTTGTGGGATTGGGACTAATGATCCAAATGCCAATTTAGTGATAGAAATGTTGTTCTAGGCTAAAATACATCCATGTGAATTATATTGTATAGGAAGAAGACTGATACTCCAAATACCTATGGAGTGTGGGACAGGTACTTATCCTCCAAATATCCATGGGGTTATAGAGATGACATTTTAGGCCCATACTATTAGCATTGAAATTTAATTCCAATTAACTATGAAATGAAATTTGATTTAAATGAATAATGAAATACAATGATATAATAAAATATTATTCTCTATGTGATAATGTTTTGTAACCATCATGATAAAAAAAGGTATGGATGGTTTGGGAGTCATTGTGAACCTGTAAAATTTATGTGGTTAATTAAGGAATAATGTAATATGATTAATGTTTACTTTATTTAATATGATTTTTTACTTATACAAATACAAAAAATGTTTTAGACAGGATATTGTATTATACATCATTGGTGGTTTCCAATTTTGTAGTACTCATACACAACATGGGCTACCCAATCAGAACCTAAATATTCTTAATGTTTATAGGATTGGACAAATGAAATATCCCAATGATAGATCATTGATTTGGGGTGGAAAATGGATGAGAGAACCTGACATGTGGTTAGGAAACTTTTGGGGAGTTTTCATTCTGTCTTTATTATGGTTATTCATATTTACACTTCAAACATATATTGAATGAGATATCTAATATTTTGATTTATCAAGTGATACTAATATGTTATGGATATGGGATTTTTATTTTCATTGGGTATGATAATTGGGCTATTAATTTGTTATTTTATGTTTTTTTTCAAATTTATAATGAGTGTATAGTATTTTCAAGTCATATATTAGAACCTGACTAGTATTCTATAGCCTCTAGTTTATTTTGGAATCCTTATGGTCTTGTGAAAATCTATATTAGTACACCGATATGTTACAACTGGGAAGGGATGTTATAGAATGGGTTATTAAATCATGATTCAGGTGTATGGAGGATTATCGCATCATGAACTAATGTCATTTGATTATACATTACCACTTATAAAGGATATACATAATGATGGATTTATTTTTTATATATGATAATTTGGATTTTATTTTTCATATACAATTGTTACATCACACAAACCTTAATACATTCCATCATATGGGAATACGATTGCGTCACTCGTGTGTACGGAAAACTACCACCTAGGAAATAGATGTGATTCATTCAATATATACATGGATGTTATTAAGAATGTATTTAATGAACATATTAGATATATTTTACAAAAAACTATTATTTAATGATATTATACATATCATTTAAATTACTTTCTTACAAACCAACAAGAATATGGAAACAATTTTCATGTGTGCATATGTCCTACTGTATCAATGAATGGTGTATTTACTTTAGTATAACTAAATTTTTTGGATTAATATAAATAAATAAATATTATATATATATTATATTTATCATTTGTTAGATTCTATATATGATTAAACCATGATCATTTTAAAAGGACCAAATATTGCAATCAAAACATAAAAAATAATAATGAAATTATTGACAGAAAGGGGACTTTAACATGGAGTTTTTTATAAAAGGGTAATAAAAGGTCATATATAAAACATATAATGAATGAAATAAATAAATATTTGTCACTAATATATGTATACGAAACTTATATTTATTATAATGTATGTTTGAATGATTATGGAGGAATTCCAATCTTATGGAAAGGGATTTTTCTCTCAATTTTCCTTCTTTGAGAAATATGTTATTTTATGAACCTATTTTCATTAATGATATGTATATAAAACCCCTTAAACATAAAATATCATTAATTTTTTAATCATAATGATTTTTTATGTTCAATATTATCTTCTTCCATCATAATTTATGCAATAGAGTAACCAAAGTGGTAAGGATTTTATGTTACAATCTCATTCCTTATCAATATTTTTTATCATTATGTATCTGATGATAAAATCTAATGATAAAAATCTCAATAAACTCATAAATTATCCTATCCTCAAGTTATTAATGATATTTTACAATTCATTGTTCTCTATTATACTATTTTTAACTTATAATAAATTAGAAAAAATTTCTAATAAAAAATGTCTTTATTTCTCTCTTTAGTCGAAAATCCATTTTCTTCCTAATTCATTTTTTCTAAAAATATTTTCAAAAATATAATATTATTATCCTATTATATTTTAAAATAAATTTTTACAGATTTTATACTATTTAATTAAAATTAAAGGAATCATAATATCATTTTCCAAACAATGCTTGTTTCCCTTTTACCGAAAATTTGAACTCAATTACTATTGGAATGTGTAAGTCATGAATGAAACATCCCATAATCATGGAAATTATTCTACTTAAACCACAAATTATAATTTTTCTAGTTTATTTTAAAATTAAATTATAAAATTTTTATGAATTTAACTTCATTTTTAATTTGTTATTAATTGATAAAATGATGAAATCATTATGAAACATGTTCATCTTTAATATGTTATGTAATGATGATTTGATTGAAAACCCATTAAAATTCATGGGTTTGATTATGAATAATGTTTTAGGATATTTTTGATCATATAAATTTGGTTTCACTAAGATATGTGGGGTACCTATATCTCCTTCCAACGCATTGGGTTAATATTTATATCTCATAAGATATATAGGACTATAATGGGGAGTGTACCAGGATCAGTAAGGGACTTTTTCTTCTATGATGGTCGTAGGAGTGAACCATTACTATTATAATTGTTGGGGAGTGAACTTATTACACTATGATATCCTTGGAAATAATTCATGACTAAAATCTAAATAAATTTATATGATTATGAGTATGCTATAAATCTTGGCCTTATTCTAATGTCATGCACTCATGTATCGTGTTCAAATATTTCCTTAAAATTTATGTATTATGAATTGTTAATATTTTTTTCATGACTCAAAATTATAATACTTGATATTAAGGGAATGGATTTCATATAACATGATCTTTTTCGAAAAAACTTATGTACATGTTGTGCTTATATATATCTCTTATTTACACTTATTAAGAATATGATCTCACCCTTTCTTATTTTCATTCCATGGGTTATGAATACAATTATTATATTTGTTATATCAAATATGGGCTCTAGTTTTTAAGATATTTGTTAATGATGATGTAGTTAACATATTTTCCATTTTTCTAATGGTTACCAATGGAAATAAACCACTACAGTCCTATGGTGTGTGTTTATATTTTGTAAAGTATGCTCTTAAAAAATGATTTAATATCTATTTATGAAAGGAATGTGTCACTATAGGAGTAATTTTCCACAATTTTCATCATTACTGGTTTTCGTGATGTTGAGTTTATCCTAGGTTTAGTTGATTTTATTTCCTTGGGTTGTGGAAGAGTACCCCAATGTCATTTCGGATGAGGTTGTAGAATTACCTCAAGACAAGAGTTCAATTTTGGGATGAATCCACAACCTGTAATTTATCCTATATCGATATCTATATATAGGATAGAAAATTCATAGTTGTAGGAAATACATGTTTAACATTATGACATGTTGTAATGAGGTTTTTTCGGCTAAGAGTGTTGCCTTGGGGTGCCAATGTTTTCTTCAAGAAGAATTCCATTGACAGGTTGCATAATTGAATCAATTATAATAATTTTAAAGAACATATAGTAAAAACTATTATCATATTCTAATAATTGATGATTTAGTTGATTATCTAGAAGGACCAACTCTATTTTTGAGGATAGAATTTTGGTCAATATATCATTATATGTTTGAGAGGGATGAAGATATTCCAAAAACCACTTTATAATATACTCTTGGGAATTATGAGATCTTTTTTTTTCATTCAGAATGAAAACCAATATAGTTTTTAATGGATTTAATGAATTTAGTTTTCAATGGGTTTTTCATATATTTTTTATGGGTTTCATTGACTATATCGTCATGCCCTATACATATAAATAGGATCATTCATGTCATCTGCATGAAATTTGGGGAGTTCTTTGTCGTCTGCAGCTATTCTGGATGTTTTTTATTTGCAATTTCTGATATTTTTTATTTTGATTAATGGGAATGTATTGTACTGACAAATAGTACCAATATATCAACTAACGGTGGAGTTATTTGTTTCTTATGTAGTTTCAAAGACTGCTTTAGATTTGTGGAGTTTTGTTATCCATGAACAAAATTTTAGGATTTTCATATTTAATTTCTCTCAATTTTTAATTCCTCTGATATCTATTAAAAGAAATGATAAGGTATTTTTATAGATTAATCCTTTTACGGAAACATTCATGTACCTAAATTATATGTTTTTCAGCCATCTCGTACACTTTTTCCATAACATGGAGTTCAGTTTGTGGTTTAATGTGATGTTATGATTCTTATATTGATCACCTCTTTGAGGAAGTAGATATTGGTTTTTTCTTATGGGTCTTAGCTGTTACATACTCATGAGAAAAAATATTCCAACCTTGATTTTATTTTAGAAGTAATTCTATTTTCATTCATTATATTGTGACATTACCTCATCAATTTGAGTTTTGTGGTAGTTACAAATTATAATAGCCAGAGGTATGTATTTAATAATTTTGACATGAATCTGTGATAGTGACAATGGGTTGAATTCTTCTCAGATTACAACTTTGAAATTTTGTACACACTGAGAAATGGTAATGATGCAGTTGATGTGTTGAGGAAGAAGTCATCTAGTCATATTGTGATTGAATCTAGAGAATAATATAGAGTGATTAAATAAATATCCATAATTTATATCAATATGGGAGATGTTTTAGGTAGTGGTTTCATTTTATAGATTATGGTGCGTTCGTATTTGCTGTAGTAGTTGGGGGAGTCTCGACTAGGGGGTTCTGAGGTAGAGGTTTAGAGAGACCGAGTAATTTTTTTATCTCTTTATGGTTGATCTAGGGTTCAATATCAAAGGGTGTGGTTATAATTATGGATTTAAATTCATTTAGTGATGAGTAATATTTTTCTACATGAGTTCCATATATCACCCTTGGTGTTACATCCTTGTGTGATAATGATCTACCATGATCTGAGAGATCTATCTTGGTGTCCAAGGTTAATTTTATTTTGTTTCAATGTTTGTGTTTTGATATTTGGTTTTCCATAAGTTGAAGGTCATGAACCATGTTCCCAGTGGATTTCTTCAACTATTTAAATGTGTCTTAGTGGATGTGGGGTGACATCTTGATATATTTATTTATCATTTTACCTCAATACTAGGGTGGAATCAATACTGAATGGGTTATTGTGGATTGTTTAATGATATAAATGAACTTTATAGTGATTGGGGAATCAATATCAGTATATATTTTTGATTATCTATTATTCTATACTAGGGTTGGAGATTCGTCAAATATAATTCCAAATCTAGTTCATAAAATTAAATAGATTTTTTATTTTATTCTTTAATGGATTAATGCAACATAAGAATGAAAAATCTTATCTTAGTTATAGAAAGTGAACACTAGAATATAATGTTAGTGACCGTGTGTTCTTTAATGTGACTCCTCAAAAAGGGAAGTGATGTTTTGTTTATTGGAATAAGTTGACTCCCTATTTTTTTTGGTACTTTTTATTTTTTGGATTATGTTTGAGTCGTGATGTATCATATAGCACTTTCCCCAGAGTTGATATTAATGAATTATGTTTTTCACTTGACTCACTCTATCGTTGCATTCATTTCCAATTTCACATAATTGATTGAGGTGAGATCGTTGTTGATGATGATCAAAATTTTAACAAGAGACCTATGGATATCCTAGATCTCTGAGAGAAGGTGTTGTGTGGGCATGTTAGTCCCTTGGTCCATGTATAAGGACCCAACCTTAAATATTACAAAATCTTGAAATAAGTGAATAATTCACATTGAGGATCATTTCAGGTATAGTGCTTTAGTGAATTAGGCCATAACTATTACATCTAAAAAATTACAAACTAGACTCTTCTACTTAGTTTCCTTTTCATTTAATAAAATAAAAACTCTTAAAAACAGAAAATTTTATAGTTCTATGCTTTAGAGAACATGACTTTTCCGAGATCCCATACTTGATCCAATTCATCTTTAAATCATCAGAAGAACATATCAAAACATGGGATAAGCATAAAAGTATCTGTAAGGGTTATAAAATAAGGAAGTAAAATATTATCCCAAAAAAATATAAATCAATGATACTATACTTTTTAATCATAAAATGCCTTATGAAATTAAAATATTTATTAATAATATATAGAAATCATAAATTATAATGGTAACTTGTGGCATCTGTAACATACATACGTTATAGCTTTCACAGCTACGTAGGGAGTTACATTTGGAATACTAATCATAGTATATTATCTGAATCTCTTAGGAGAAACATTACCACTTACCTCTATCATGTTACCCAATGCATTAGAGATCTATCTCAGGCTTACCCGCCCTAGGTTTATCATGGAACCACCCCCATGCGTAAAGGATGACCAATAACTATAACATATTAATAACACATAAAAATCATAAAATAAGGATAGAATTTCCATATTTCAATAACAATATATCATTCTAGATATTGAAATAATCAATGCTTTATCAAAAAAAACTTTCATAACCATTTAAAACAATTAATAAATAGTTTTTTTGAATCAAAGTGCACATACCAATTTAATGCTTTTGAAATATATTTTAATTTCAAAATATTTATGTCCATATAAAAAATTATTTAAAACCATTTTTAAAACATGGATTTTAATGTGAAATATTTAGTAGAATAAATCATTAAAACATTTAAAATGATGTTTTAGTTAAAGAGTTCCTAACCAAATGAGAGACACTTGAATTAAAATAATTGTGTAATTACATTAATCAAAGCTTATAATATCCTTATAAAAAAAGGATTAGAGATAGATTATGTCAACGGGAAGTATATACACCATATAAATGTGAATTTATGTATAACAACAAATAAGTCTCAAAGGAATGTAAATTGATGCAAAGTCCCTAACAATGATTTTTCCATTAGATTATGGATACATAACTTACATAATTATGTCTGAAAAATATATATACACCCAATTTAAGTAGATATTAAGTGTAAAACAATCATATTTCATTTACACATATTCATAGAATATCATAATCCACGAAGAGAAGTTAAACCCAATGAATTGAAATTGGATTACAGAGTTCCCTTATAAAAACTCGACATCCTCATGACATAACAAAAACATTCAAAAAATTAGTTAACAAGAGAGAAAGGGGTCTCTCACCAGGTGGACATAAAATGAAAATAAATGAGGATATATGATAACATTTCCCAGCATTGGAAAAATAAAATTTATAGGCAAAACATAAGAGATGTCTTTGACTAAAAGAGAAGGGTGAAATGTTCCCTTACTGATTTGGTATCTTATAAAACATACACCACATGAAGGATCACACAATAAAGACTTAAATACCCATAAATTAAATTATATTACACAATTAATACAATCATTGGTCGTATATAAACCACACCAATGGAAATAGTGTCAAATATAACATGAATCTCACGGGAATAATAAGTGAGATGAAAACCCCTTACCACATTGTAATCAATCAAGTCATATGATAAAAAGTTAATAACCAAAAAATGAATCACATAATTCCATGAATATAAAGATAATCATGATTATATATATCAAATTTCAGTACAAAATACACCACATTCAATAAATAACTGTCAAACAATAGAAATCTCATGGAATTAAAAGTGAGATTAAAAACCCTGTACCTCGTGTCTGACTTGACCCGTTCATTCGTTAATCTCTTCAATAATAAAATAAAGTTAATTTCTACTTGATTAAGAACACATTTCAAGTTAATTCTTCCTTTTATATCACTTATTACCATGTTATAAAAATTATTCAATCATTTATGTTAATAATGGTCATTTTGTCGATATTCGGTACTTAAGACAAAAATGAACTTCTTATAATTACAAGTTGATCATGTGGTCAAAATTCCTTTATATCCAAAATTATATTCATGATTTATATATCTTATATATCATATATATCTAGTATATATATGTATTTATAATATTACATAACATTTGTATGTAAGAAATGAAATGAATCATTCATGGAGACGGTAAGCCGTACGTTTGCATAAACGCTACTTTCGTTTCAATTTCATATTTAATGGAATTAAAAAATAATTATACATAGTTATATTATAATTAAATTATAATTTCACATATAATTTCAATAATTCCATCCTTTATATGTTCCACGAATGGCATGAATGAGTTATATCACTTTGAGGGGCGGTAGTCCGCACTTTCTAAATTTAAATTATCATATTTACCAATTATGGAAACCATAATGTTATGATATAAATGAAAACTATAGAAGTAAAATGACAATATTAATATAATATATATTACATGTAAATATTGTTTTATATTAATGGACCCCATAAGAGGGGGTAGGACAAGACTGAACAATCATCATTTTGTGAGACAGTAGTTCACAATCCACATGAATAGTATGTTCTTTACCCATTAAATTGCGCTATGTGTATGTGTAGTTAGAATAATTATCATATAAACAACATATTATATTTACTATACTGGTGTTTTTATAAAATAAAGGAATAAAATGTGTTTATGGGTTGTAGAAGTAAAATAAAATAAAATAACTTAAGAGAAGATGTTACCTTTAAATCGGGTAACTCACTTTGGTTTGAACCAATAGGATTTCTTGAAGTGCCTTATAAGTATGGTATGGATTCTAGGTGTAAGATATGGATCTTGAGTGATTACTTGGGTGATGATTGGATGATCCAAGGGGCTTGATTTTTGTGATAATGGGTTAGAGTTGAGGGATTTTTATATGAGGGAGTAGTGTCTCCTTAGGAATGTTTGAAAATATTATTTTATTATATAATGATTTTCTATTTCTAATGGTTGAAAACGTATTAAAGTTGAATATATGATTAATCTTGTTCGAAATAAAATCATCCAATAATAATTGGACATGTCTTTGTTATTATTTTAATTTTTATAATCCTATTTATTTAAATCATTCATTAATGAGGTAAACAGTGCATCATTATTGTGTCATAAATAATTTATTTATATGATGTATGAAAATTATAAATAAAATATCATGATGTAGGGAAAATATTTTTATCTTTATAATTAATATTTAAAGTCAAATATATCAACTATATATGGCCACATTAAAATTCTTTTATCAATAAAATATATGTTTATGATATTTTTTACTTGTACTTTAAATAAAAAGTTATCAATGTCATTATTTTACCCAAACAGAAATCAAAGCAAAAAAATATCACCCAATGATTTTATTGGTTGGACATTACTCGTACAATAAGTTTAGGAAAAGTATTAAGGTAATTTTATATTATTATATTATTATTTTTACATTCAATTACCCTATTTACCTTAAACCGCAGTAAATAAAAGTCAAATGTTACTGTTCACCAAAAATTATTTTAATAATAATATATATTCCTCTAATCAAATAAAATTTCTAAATTTTAATTAAATTAATTGAATTTTATATGGAAAAAATTAAATAAAAACCATTTTTGAAGAAAATATATTTATGAAACATTAAATGATATTTTTGAAAATTGGGTACTTATTTATAATGCATAAATAAATTCATTTTTAGTAACTAGAAAATTTATAAAAAATAATAATATTATTATTACTAATAATACTTCTTAAATATATCTACTAGGTTATTATATTCAAAAAATAATATTTTCATAGTATATCACAAATCACTTAAATCTAGTGGTGTGTATAACACATGATAAACAATATATTAATTAAATATTGTAAATTATAAGTAAATATGGTCATACATCCAATAACTAAAATAACCTCTACCAAAATTCAATATACATTTTATATAGGATTAGATCATCCAAAAAACCAACTTGAGGGTCATTAAGAGGACATCTAAAAGATCACATTCAAGGAATTGGTAATCAACTTAACTAAACATTTTCATTATTCTTCATCTTTTACCACTATAAATATTTTCATAAGAATTAAAATATATTAACACAATTATATCTACTATAATAATATGTTATTATATTCATTTCATAATATTTCTCAATCCCTTTTTTCAAAGGAGAAACAATTCCATGCCTCTTCTGTATGGCGATCTACTGCCTCACGAATCGATATTTTTTTCCAAAACCACCTCCCATGGATAGGCATACTGTTGTAACAAATGAATAATTATTGTATTTATGAAATAATTATCATTTTATAAATTTTATATATCATCTACTTACTTACTCTTCTACCCATTTATAAAATTTAACCTCACTCATGTGAAGTGTGGACTACAATCTCCATGAAGTAATGTGATTCATTATTTATGTTTGTGTTTAATGGACTATTATATTTAAATTTGTAATGAATATTTATGATATTTATAACATGAATTTTATTTTAAAATTATATATCCTCAATAAATACCCAAGTAAAACAACTTCTAAATTGAATCATGTATAATAAATAAACCATATAACATTATAAAAAATGATACAATTGAAAGATTGTTGACAATAACATGATGAGATGGTCTAATTAGTTCATATATGAAACTATATATTTATATATAGTTATAATATGTATTTATAACTATCTTAAATGTATTATACAGGTGGTTAAATCTTGTTCTGGTAATTGGATGTGTGAGGTTTGGGATTTCTTCTCAATTTCCACTCTTTTGAGGCATATATGGTATTATGCACTAATTGTGTTTTATGTAGTGAATAAAATGACCCATTAATATATATATATATATATATATAATCATTATTTATTGATGGTAATTAAATTTTCAATTCATATTTACTCTTTCAAGTGTTACTGAATAAATGTTAACAAAGATGTAAGATACTATTTTAGAATCTCATTTTTTTGGGATTTAAAATATCTTTATTGATGAATCATATGATCTATCCTTAAGAAACTCTATATATTTTATTATTCTACAAATATTTAATTACTATCTATATTTTCCTATTGTTTCCTTTATTTGTCACATAAATATATCAAAAATATTTCTTAAAGAAAATACATCATTATTTCACTTCATGATCTAAAATATTTTATTCCATTACTATGATTATCTTATTTTATCAATCATATTATTATTTACAAAATCATATATTATTTATACATTTAGTTTTTTTCTATGATTTATATTTTATTAACATTGGAAATATTGATATTCTATAGTTCTTAGCCAATATTGTTAATTTTTCGCAATGAAAATTATATATGATTTAAATTGATCATTTAATATATGAGGATAGAATTGGACAAGAAGTTAAGGGTGTGTCTTATTTATTGATCACCCCCTGATTAATATATGGATATTATTAGAAAAACTAGTTTTCATTCCATAATAAATAGTTTTTTGTTTTATACCTAAACATATTTGAAAATATATATCTCATGTCCCATATAATTGTAGAGACCCGAAGCCCGACGTACATGGAAATTACATTACATTTGCGGAATACTTAGTACATAACAAAAAACACACACACAAGGATCGTAATAGTTTAGTGTCTTTGGAAACTCGGAACATAATCTTCTAATCGTGGTGAAAGATCTCCAATATCTCCCATAAAGATCTTCCCTTTTTTTTTACCTAAAACCTTTCTTTATATCCTGGGGAAAAGAAAAAATAAAAGGGTGAGCTCAAATGCTCAGTAAGGGTAAACAAAAGAAATATAAATCTCATCATATACACAAGCACATAACTTTTGGAAATCTTAACCTGCAAAAGAGATCATAATTTCATAACATGGGATAAATCATGGCATTGAAATGTAATCACAATAATCATAACATAAAACATGAAACAATGTGGCATACACACATAATCATAGAGAATCATTTCTTGTTAGTCAAGACTCATTGCCAAGACTATCTTAGTGTACAAAGTCCCTTTCTGAATCGAGTCACCCTCGTTTCAGTCCTGTTTCACTGAACCGGTATAACCTACCGTTCCATCCATGTTTATCTCATGACATATAAAATCTTTACCCAATGCATTGGAGGGAGATATAGGTCCCACCCATCTTATAATGAATCCTTTCATATGTGTGCCACATAATCATAAACCATACACCATAGCGTAATCCACGTAATAAAAATGGGATTCTTAAACAACATGACATCATAAAACAATTTATATAAGATAAAGGAATTCATAAAACATGTTTCCATCACAACATAATCAAATCCATGTAATAATAGGGATAAAAACAGAAACCTTTTATTGTCTTAGATGGAAAATAATTTTGATAAAATACTTGAACTCCATTCTTGAAGAAAATATCCTTTCTACATCAAAAAAAAAATTTCTTTCATAACATGTCATACGACTTTAAAAAAGTTGATTAAAAATAAACTTGAAAACTTGTAAAGGATGCTTCTTGGAAATAATGTTTTAAAAATCCATTCATGTCGTATAAGTTAAAAAAACATTCTTCGTACTTTTGTCGGAAAAGTCAAAAAGTACCTCGTACGAAAAACGACAAAATATTCCTTTCATATCTTTTACTAAAAACTCACGGAAGGGTAAAATTGGATTTAAACTATTGTAAGTGGATTGAAAAAATATTACATATTGAGGGAACATGGATGTCGATGATAAAATACACCCCAGTAAATACCAAAGTATAAACAATCTCGGATAAAAATGAGATTGTGATATTTCCCTTACCTTAGGTCCGACTTGCTTTGTAAGTGTCCAAACCTCCTGTATAATGATTTAAATCATGTTATTGACTTATTCCAGAATCATATTAATTGTTATTATATCATATATGGTCCACTTATGACTTTATATTACCTGTTCTTTTGTAAATTCATGTTAAAGTAGCGTTTTGGGTAAATTCGTCTCATTTGTCATTCGTGTTTTTAACTTGTAATTATTAATATGATTACTTGGATCATGATTACTTATATCCATAATGTAAAACATGATTTATATATAATATATATTCAGAATATATATATATATAATATCGATAAATGGAATGAAATACACCGTTCATGGAGACGGTAGTCCGTACGTACGCATGAACGCTGTTTTCATTTCCTTATTGAAGTGAATGGAATTAAGTAGATTACATACATATAAATTTACATAAATCCAGTATCATTATTATTTCATATATTTCATTATTACTTATTATATATAATTTATAATCATTCATGAATGGTTAATCATTGAGAATGATTCTCATCGCGTCGTGGAGACGGTAGTCCGTACGTACGCACGAGCGATGATATCGTTCCCATGGTCGTGGAATTGTGTTGAAGTGTATATAGACTATTTCAGTATCAATATCAATTTATAATAATCATATATAGTTACTCATTAAACCATTATACCCATCCTATTAAGGTGGTGGTGGAAAATAGATTACACCACGGCGTGGAGACGGTATTCCGTACGTACGCACGCGAGGTGATTTCATTTTTCCGTAGGATGGATAGAAGGTGAATTAGGGTTGTTTCATATTTATAATAACATATCAGTATGTAAGTAATACTGATGTTATTACTTTATCATGAAACAACTAAAGAAGAAGAAGTTGAATAAGAAAGAAATTGAAAAGATCGGTAATGGATATTACCTCTTCTTTGAAACGCCTCTTTGAATCCTCCACTTAGGGAACTATGATTGGTCTTTGAAGAAGACCAGGACCTCTAGGATTATTCTAGGGAAGTGGAGAAGGGATTTTGGTAGGGGTTGGCCGAGCTTGAGTGCTCAAATTGGTGTGAGGAGGAGGGGGGGGGGAGGTGCCCTTTTATAAGGGAGGGGAGGGGCACCTTAGGAATATCTAAAAATATTATTTTATATTAAAGTCAAAATCGGTTTATAATGGTTCCAAAGGGTCTTATTTCAAATCTAAAGTGGGTATGGGTCGAAATCCTATCAACAAAAAGGATTTAGACAAGTTTAGGTTATTATTTTAACCTTATCATTTAGATTAAACTCTAAGTTAAATAATTTAACTTTTACCGTGTCTTTTTGTTTTCTTACACTCTATGGTTAATATACTTACTATAACATGCCAAACGAACCCCAAATTGTTTATTATTAATATATATATCCTTATCTAAGTCATGTGGCCGAACCATAGATTTTTAGGAATAAAATAACAATTAATAATATAATATTTGATTTAAAAAATATTTTGTGTCAATTTTGACACTATTTGATATATGATTTTTGTGAAAGTCATAACAGAATTATATGTTCAAACCAAGTTGATTACATCAACACTAATATATCATAGTAACCTATAAAATTAGTGTAATTCATAAAAAGTCTCAAATTACATTTATTTTGGTGTTTATAACATCAATTATGTCAATATTTCATTAATAAGATAATTATTGCATCATCATTCTGTCATAAATAAATTAAATTATTTAATGTCTAAAAATTATAAATAAAATACCATCATGTAGGAAATATTTGTAGATTTCTAATGAATAATTATAGTCGAATTTATCTTATGTATAACCCCATATTAAAAATCATTTACTTATTAAACTTTGATTTTAACTATTTTAACTATTCATTAAATAAAATAATATTAAATGTCATAATCTAATCCAAGTGGACCTAAATGGTAATATTATATTCATAAGGTTGTTTTCGGTCGAATTACACTTTTCCAATATAATTAGGACATGTGTTAGGGTAATAGTAATATCATATTTACACTTAGTTACCCTATTTACTATTAACCGTGGTAAAAAAGTAAAAAGTTACTATTCAAAAAAAAATTATTTTCATCTTATTGAACCACATTTTAGTCCTTGATATTAACCGTGTCTGTCGGATTTTCTAAATTCCATTCACAGAAGCGGTAAAATTAAGTTTTATGCAAAATTCCGTTTTTAACCTACCACTTAGTGGTTTCACTATTCATCAAAAATTGAAAGTTTTCAGAAAAATACCAAAATTTCATCCTAAGCTATATTTCATATTCCAAATTCAAAAATGAAGTCTATTTTACCAAATTAATAACATAGAAGTTGCATTAATTAATTTTATAATTAAATCCCGCTGTTAAAACAAATAGCGTGTTTTTAAGAAACAATATCTATCAAAAGATTGACACTTGATTATATCTGGTTTAAATGTGAAATTACATTCAATGACCAACATTGAATTAAATTGTAAAAATATATTCTAAATATACTTTAATACCACTCAAATTAATAATTTATCACTATTAATTATTTCGATTAAAAAAGTTGTTTTTAATTATAATTTAGTAATTTTCACTATTCATCAGAATATGAAAGTTATCCGAAAAGTACCAAAATTTCACCTTAGGCTAAATTCGATACTCCGAATCCAAAAATGAAGTCCATTTTGAGAGCTAAAATTTCTAAAATTTTAAAAGGTGGTTATTACTATTCATAACGGCTAGTCATAATAATATTTTAATAGCATATCGTTGTTTAGTGAAACTCGGTATTGCGTACTACACATGCTATCGAGGAAGGTCGCGATTGTGTGTAATGCAAGGCATGTAAAGGATGCGTGTTGTGCAAGATCCTTTTGGTGTAGCGTAAAACACAAGACATTAGTGAAATAGAATATTTTTCATAAAATCTCAAGCTGTTACATTCTACCCCCCTTAAAATGAATTTCGCCCTCGAAATTCATCGGGGTTATAAATGGTTTACTATTCGACAGTTTCTTTAATAGAAACCCACATCGTAAAAAGGAATACCAAAAATTGGCTTTAAAAACTAAAGTATGAAATGTAACGATTACCCAAATAAACTAATCAATGGGTTTCTACATAGGTGAAAATATGGATATGGAAGAGAAATCTAACCATCATGTTCTGATGGAGAGTGGTAGAGAACATGGCTATGGAAAATCTAGTAATCACAAATCCATAAATTTGTGACGATCTAAGGTACCATCTGATTCATCAGGTATAAGATCACTAGGACAACATTTTTGGTTTTCAAGATCATTTCCCTAAAGTTGAAAATTTGAATTAGAATAAATACTTTCTTTATTTTGGTACAATCTCACTGTTGTTCATGCCTTGAACAATTTCCACTTCATCTCATAAATAAATGAAGTTGAATTTGTTATTCATGAATTGTTAGTATGACAGGTCATTCCATCTGTCTCAAACAAAAGGTTAGCAAAAATTATATACATAAGTCGATCTATAGTGAGATTAATCACATATGGTTCCTAAAATGGACTTATACTTCATATATCATATTGCTTAATATAATAAAACTAGTTTCTACTAAACAGGGACTTTCTGTAGGCCAGTGGTAGGTGATAAAGGCCAGTCGCACATCGGTTGTGGGTTCGATTCCCACAGCCTTGTCCGAAGCGATGGGCTGTCGCCCGTCCTGCAGGTTGTCCTTTTTCTAAAACTATATTACTATAACATCCCATCAATAATATCAAAAAAACTTTTATCCTTAAACAATACTAACTTATGTCCAACATAATCCATTCCAATCTTTAGGCTTATCCATAATACTGCAATCCACTCTCATGACATAGTGAAAACAATTACCAGAGATTTAATACCATCGTCGATCCCCATATATCATAAGATATGTTTTTTTTGTCCAATTCCAAACATTAAAAGTCCTTAATCATGTATTCTCTTGAATACCTTAGTGAAAACATGAATGCAGTTAAAAGTTAACACCTTCCACATACCAAAATCCTCAAAATTCTATATACTCAAACCATGATATCACTTAGTCCTTATATCAATCATGAGCTCATGAATACTGTTAAAAATTTAATTTTTTCCTTATCCCTTCATTATGCGCATATCATCTAAATTCTAAAAATATCTGAATAACCTTTCATGGATAGTAGTACCATTAAACATACACTTTCATAACTCAAGGAAAGACAACAGTGTAACAATCCTTAGATGTCTCTTTATTCCATAGTACCATGATATTTCTTATACAACATTACACATGATAAACATGTAATCATTCCACTACATTCTTAAACCATTGACCGAGCTTCAACAATTCTTTCATCTCACATATCATTTGTAGTCTCTTCATCATCATCAACATAAATACTTCCCATACGACCATACTGATTCTCTTCATGAGACTTTCCCTTAGGCCATTGGTTTGCATAATTCCCGTACATTCCACATTTAAAACATTTAACCATTGTTAATGTCGTAGCAATACCATTATCCTCATCCATGGTGTTAACTGAACCTTTTCCTTTGCACTTACTTGCTTTGTGTCCTTCTTTTCCACACCCAAAGCATCTTCCAGTTCCTTTGAAACATTCTCCTTGATATGATTTACATAGGGGAAATTGAACCTTCTTTCCTCTATGATCATCATGAAACTCCATCTTTCTCTTATTAGCCGAGTCAGGAAACTTACCAAATTTTACTTTATTGATCATATTATGAGATTGCTGATTCGGCATAATAATGATGTTTGTACTTCCAAATCCCATTTCATTTGATTTCTTATGAAGAATATCATTCCACTGTCCATCATATCCTCCATTATCGTGAATCATCTTGTTTCCAGCCATTTTCTAAAACCCAAAAAGAATAGTGGGAGAGGAAAAAAATCATAATAAAGGGGGAGTAACTTCAATATCTAACATCTTAGGTTAAATTCTAAGATTGTTACCGTAGTTCTAGGACTATATCCTATATGTATACCTATCCTTAGGAATATCCCTAGACATACCTTAGAAATATCTCTAGGGATCTCACTAACGTTTTCGCATCCTAGTTTCCAAAGGTTGACTAAACCATTCCTCTGATACCAACTGTAGAGACCCGAAGCCTGACGTACATGGAAATTACATTACATTTGCGGAATACATAGTACATAACAAAAAACACACACACAAGGATCGTAATAGTTTAGTGTCTTTGGAAACTCGGAACGTAATCTTCTAATCGTGGTGAAAGATCTCCAATATCTCCCATAAAGATCATCCATTTTTTTATGTAAAACCAATATTTATATCCTGGGGAAAAGAAAACATAAAAGGGTGAGCTCAAATTCTCAGTAAGGGTAAACAAAAGAAATATAAATCTCATCATATACACAAGCACATAACTTTTGGAAATCTTAACCTGTAAAAGAGATCATAATTTCATAACATGGGATAAATCATGGCAGTGAAATGTAATCACAATAATCATAACATAAAACATGAAACTTTGTGGCATACACACATAATCATAGAGAATCATTTCTTATTAGTCAAGACTCATTGCCAAGACTATCTTAGTGGACAAAGTCCCTTTCTGAATCGAGTCACCCTCGTTTCAGTCCTGTTTCACTGAACCGGTATAACCTACCGCTCCATCCATGTTTATCTCATGAGATATAAAATCTTTACCCAATGCATTGGAGGGAGATATAGGTCCCACCCATCTTATAATGAATCCTTTCTTATGTGTTCCACATAATCATAAACCATACATCATAGCGTAATCCACGTAATAAAAATGGGATTCTTAAACAACATGACATCATAAAACAATTCATATAAGATAAAGGAATTCATAAAAAATGTTTCCATCACAACATAATCAAATCCATGTAATAATAGGGATAAAAACAGAACCCTTTTATTGTCTTAGATGGAAAATAATTTTGATAAAATACTTGAACTCCATTCTTGAGGAAAATATCCTTTCTACTTCAAAAACATTTTTTCTTTCATAACATGTCATACGACTTTAAAGAAGTTGATTAAAAATAAACATGAAAACTTGTAAAGTATGCTTCTTGGAAATAATGTTTTAAAAATCCATTCATGTCGTATAAGTTAAAAAAACATTCTTTGTACTTTTGTCAGAAAAGTCAAAAAGTGCCTCGTACGAAAAACTACAAAATATTCCTTTCATATCTTTTACTAAAAACTCACCGAAGGGTAAAATTGGATTTAAACTATTGTAAGTGGATGGAAACAATATTACATATTGAGGGAACATGGATGTGGATGATAAAATACACCCCAGTAAATACCAAAGTATAAACTATCTCGGATAAAAATGAGATTGTGATATTTCCCTTACCTTAGGTCCGACTTGCTTTGTAAGTGTCTGAACCTCCTGTATAATGATTTAAATCATGTTATTGACTTATTCCAGAATCATATTAATTTTTATTATATCATATATGGTCCACTTATGACTTTATATTACCCATTCTTTTGTAAATTCATGTTAAAGTAGCGTTTTGGGTAAAATCGTCTCATTTGTCGTTCGTGTTTTTAACTTGTAATTATTAATATGATTACTTGGATCATGATTACTTATATCCAGAATGTGAAACATGATTTATATATAATATATATTCAGAATATATATATATATATATATATATATATCGATAACTGGAAGGAAATACACCGTTCATGGAGACGATAGTCCGTACGTACGCATGAACGCTGTTTTCATTTCCTTATTGAAGTGAATGGAATTAAGTAGATGACATACATATAAATTTACATAAATCCAGTATCATTATTATGTCATATATTTCATTAGTACTTATTATATATACTTTATAATCATTCATGAATGGTTAATCATTGAGAATGAATCTCATCGCGTCGTGGAGACGGTAGTCCGTACGTACGCACGAGTGATGATATCGTTCCCATGGTCGTGGAATTGTGTTGAAGTGTATGTAGACTATTTCAGTATCAATATCAATTTATAATAATCATATATAGTTACTCATTACACCATTATACCCATCCTATTAAGGTGGTGGTGGAAAATAGATTACACCACGGCGTGGAGACGGTATTCTGTACGTACGCACGCGCGGTGATTTCATTTTTCGGTAGGATGGATAGAAGGTGAATTAGGGTTGTTTCATATTTATAATAACATATCAGTATTTAAGTAATACTAATGTTATTACTTTATCATGAAACAACTAAAGAATAAGAATTTGAATAAGAAAGAAATTGAAAAGATCGGTAATGGATATTACCTCTTCTTTGAAACGCCTCTTTGAATCCTCCACTTAGGGAACTAAGATTAGTCTTTGAAGAAGACCAGGACCTCTAGGATTATTCTAGGGAAGTGGAGAAGGGATTTTGGCAGGGGTTGGACGAGCTTGAGTGCTCAAATTGGTGTGAGGAGGAGGGGGAGGAGGTGCCCTTTTATAAGGGAGGAGAGGGGCACCTTAGGAATATCTCAAAATATTATTTTATATTAAAGTAAAAATCGGTTTATAATGGTTCCAAAGGGTCTTATTTCGAAGCTAAAGTGGGGATGGGTCGAAATCCTATCAACCAATAGGATTTAGACAAGTTTAGGTTATTATTTTAACCTTATCAATTAGATTTAACTCTAAGTTAAATAATTTAACTTTTACCGTGTCTTTTTGTTTTCTTACACTATATGGTTAATATAATTACTATAACATGCCAAACGAACCCCAAATTGTTTATTATTAATATATATATCCTTATCTAAGTCATTTGGCCGAACCTTAGATTTTTAGGAATAAAATAACAATTAATAATATAATATTTGATTTAAAAACTATTTTGTGTCAATTTTGACACTATTTGATATATGATTTTTTTTATAGTCATAACAGAATTATATGTTCGAACCAAGTTGATTAAATCAACACTAATATATCATAGTAACCTATAAAATTAGTTTAATTCATAAAAAGTCTCAAATTACATTTATTTTGGTGTTTATAAGATCAATTATGTCAATATTTCATTAATAAGATAATTACTGCATCATCATTGTGTCATAAATAAATTCAATTATCTAATGTCTAAAAATTATAAATAAAATACCATAATGTAGGAAATATTTTTATCTTTCTAATGAATATTTATAGTCGAATTGATCTTATATATAACCCCATATTAAAAATGATTTACTTATTAAACTTTGATTTTAACTATTTTAACTATTCATTAAATAAAATAATATTAAATGTCATAATCTAATCCAAGTGGACCTAAATGGTAATATTATATTCATAAGGTTGTTTTTGGTCGAATTACACTTTTCCAATAGAATTAGGACATGTGTTAGGGTAATAGTAATATCATATTTACCCTTAGTTACCCTATTTACTATTAACCGTGGTAAAAAAGTAAAAAGTTACTATTCAAAAAAAATTATTTTCATCTTATTGAACCACATTTTAGTCCTTGATATTAACCGTGTCTGTCGGATTTTCGAAATTTCATTCACAGAAGCGGTAAAATTAAGTTTTATGCAAAATTCAGTTTTTAACCTACCACTTAGTGGTTTCACTATTCATCAAAAATTGAATGTTTTCAGAAAAATACCAAAATTTCATCCTAAGCTATATTTCATATTCCGAATTCAAAAATAAAGTCTATTTTACCAAATTAATAACATAGAAGTTTCATTAATTAATTTTATAATTAAATCCCGCTGTTAAAACAAATAGCGTGTTTTTAAGAAACAATATCTATCAAAAGATTGACACTTGATTATATCTGGTTTAAATGTGAAATTACATTCAACGACCAACATTGAATTAAATTGTAAAAATATATTCTAAATATACTTTAAAACCACTCAAATTAATAATTTATCACTATTAATTATTTCGATTATAAAAGTTGTTTTTAATTATAATTTAGTAATTTTCACTATTCATCAGAATATGAAAGTTATCCGAAAAGTACCAAAATTTTACCTTAGGCTAAATTCGATACTACGAATCCAAAAATGAAGTCCATTTTGAGAGCTAAAATTTCTAAAATTTTAAAAGGTGGTTATTACTATTCATAACGGCTAGTTATAATAATATTTTAATAGCATATCGTTGTTTAGTGAAACTCGGTATTGCGTACTACACACGCTATCGAGGAAGGTCGCGATTGCATGTAATGCAAGGCATGTCAAGGATGCGTGTTGTGCATGCTCCTTTTGGTGTAGCGTACAACACAAGAAATTAGTGAAAAAGAATATTTTTCATAAAATCTCGAGCTATTACAATAATGATGCTCGATATTATGAATTTATGTCATTATAAATTCTATTATTAATATCCCATAGATTAAAACAATGATACTATAAATGGATGAATTCTGTGCTTGTTTTATTAAATATATGACATATCTATAGTTATAATCCATTACATATAGATTTTTATATCATTATGCATGATATATTCTATTTTAAACGATCCTAATAGAGCATTTCATCTCCACATTATTTTAATTTTTTCTACAAAATATAATGAAGGACTATTTGAATGAGTTTCAAGGAAGAAGATTATTTAATTTTTAATTGTTTTATATTTTATTTCCAATGAAAATGAGAATTCTGTATTAATCAGGTTCATCAATACTACAAAGTTGTCAGTCATTAGTGATATAATCTTTTGTATCTTATAATGATGTAATAAAGTAGACACGGGCACTGAGTTACAATAGTTGGGGTTATTAAAAGCGATGTACTCATTTCCAATATTATTTAATTGAGATATAAAATAGCTATCACATTAGTACAATAATATCTTTGTATACTACAGATTCATAGTTCATTAAATTTTTATGTTTACAATTTATGTTCCTGTAGTGAAAGAGGAAATAAACATGAATCAATTCAACTATGATTAATATATCCTCCATTAATATATATTTTTGGATTATACCATAATCCATCAAGGATTTTTTTAAGACCAATCCATATAGGATGTAGTGATGAGAGTTGGTAATATATATGGATATTTCATGAATTATCTATAATGAATATTTTCTATAGATAATTGATGATAAACGGGTTCTTTTTATATGTGAGAGGAGAGACACCATTAGAAATATTAAAAATTCAAAATTACAATAAATGATGTTCTCCTTAAATGTGGCAGAAATTTTGTCCAATTTCAAATAAATGATATAGTATGTTTGAAAAAAACTCATCAAATAATATTTCAACATGTTTTAGAAAAAAATTAAATATTTTCTCTTAATTTTACACCTTATTTATCCTTTTTAACCATTATTGTGATGAAATAAATTTACCACGGTACTATTCATTTTGAAAAAATAAAATTGACCAAATTATAAAATTTGAACAAGATTTATAAATTTAATAAATAAATTTTATATCATTCAGTATTAAGAAGTGGTAATTTTTTTTTCAATGTATGTTCATAAAACACAATGAAAAATAGTTTCTTAGTATAACTCCATTTAAGAAATAAATTGATTTTACTAGAAAAAAATGTATAATGCTGATTCCAATTAAATTAATTTGTTTATGATAAATAAATGGAGGAGAATATTAATTTAAAAAACCCTTTTATCAAATTTAACCACGAAAAAAAAGATTAAAATATATGTTCAAAAAAAGTTTTTATTGGATTAAAAACATTTGATGGATTTATAAAATATGAAACATATATCATTAATTTTTACATTAAAATAGTATAATTTATAAACATATTATTAAATATATAATTATTCTAAAAAATTGTTTCATAAATTTTCAGCTCCTTATATCATTATAATTTCAATAATGTGATAGTATTTTTAAAATAATTATTTTTCCTCATTCACAAAAAATTAAACTATTTCATAAAATATTCCAAAAATTCATCTTAGTATAATTATGAAATTATTATATCAAAAATAAAGTACATTTATTTTATTTAAGATGACTGTTTTATGAGTATTGACATTAAAAATATCCTTGTAATACAAGGAAAAACTATTTAGTTAAAAACAATTACTTTTTAAGTTGAATAGTTATCTAAAATTATTTATAAATCATTATTGACTATGAATCCAAAAAAAACAATACTTACAAATCATAAAATTTAGTATTTTAGTATTTACAATTTTTCAAACATAATAACATATTCTCTACAACTAAAATCTATCATACATCCTCCACAATTTAAATAATCATGGTTATGTTGACATGATGGTGGAAAATGAGACTTTTAATAATGATTATTGATTCCATAATCAATATGAGTAGTTAAAATATAAATAATATCGTATTTTTATGGATATAGTTTAATAGATGAATACATGTGTCTATTAATAATAAATGATTGTAATCTTAGGATACCACCCTTTGGCTAGTAGGGCATTGTGATTTTCAATAGATTATTTCCTTTCCTTAATATGTTGGATAATTCTTAAAATAAACCCATTCACTATATGATTTATTTTAATGTGGGTTTATTAATACACTTTCTGATTGATGACCTATGAAATAAATAGTATTTTTTAGTGATATCCTACACTATTTTAGTTCCCTAAAACGTTGTATTGAGAATAACTAGAATGAGAAGTTTTACTATATTATAAACTAATGTAATTTTTCAATTAATAGAATACTTTAGTCATTAGTGTTATTAATAGGGAACATCTATATATAAATTAATTCATGGAATTATACATATGTAATTTAATTTGGTTCCCTAAGAATTAATATGTACTGAAAAATATTTCTACTTCCCAAAATTGGATATTCAATTATATATTACATGGGTTTTTGTATTCCCTCATGGTGTATCAATGAATTATTAAATTGTTCGGATCAATATTGGCCTCTAAACAACCTAAAAGGACTAATTAGGTTGTAATTTGTTTGATTTATAATCCATTTTCCAAAAACTATTAATCAATATGTAATTCATTATGTTTTCTAGTGTTGTAAAAATGATGATGTACTCGTTCATAATTTTATCTTAATATTAATATCTAAAATAAATCATATTATTGCATTTATTATATCCAATCTTGGTGTGATACATCAATTTTTTGTCAATATTATAAATTCAATCACTATGATCTATTCAATAATACATGAATGCCTCTCGAAGAGAAATGGAGCATTGGAGAGCATCCAAAATAAGGATATCTGGAAAAATAACATAGTAATACATGAATAAAAAAATTAGTTAAATACTTTTATTTTATATCATGAATAGATATACAATTTTTAAAGTGTGGCATTCTTATTTTAATATAATTACTATTCTTGTCTTCTACAATCATATCAAATTTTTACTGCATATCAGTTAACAAAAAATTTCCACACTTTTCTTAGAGGGTAATATGTTAATTTAATTTAAACTTTTCAATCAAGAAGATGAATTTTTATAGGGTGAGCATTGGAGTGCCTCACATTAGGTTGATTATCCATTTATTATAGTTTAATGATTTTTATCATTGTTTCTGTATAATGAATCAACTTAGCTTGGATGTATCTTTTACTCCATGGTTTTTCCTATGAATATATTTCTCAGTATCATTAACCTCATCATAGATAGATGAATAAATTTTCTATGTCATAGAATTCCAATTTATTATTCCCTTGGTATACTATTAGTGAAACATTGAATGATACATGCTCACATTTTTAATTTTTGAAACGCTTCTATTATCAAGATAATATCAATCCATTAAATGATAGTGTCATGAATACGATATGATTTTGGACCATTTATGGGTCTCATAATTACGTCTCTTTTCATTATATCCATATTAATTTTTCTTGTACATGGGTTATTGGTAAATAAAATACATGGTTATGTCTATTACAGATGGAATTGGGTTATAGAAATATTTGGTGTGAAATTATCTGATGATTATATATTCACAAATGGATAATGATTGAGTTATTTAGTCATTAAATAATCATAAATATCTAATAGAAACCGAAATATAGTTTTTACTCACTCTTGGGAAGTGGAAAACATTGATTTCACATGGAATTTGATAGATTATTAATCATCATGTCATTTTACAAAAATCCACAGATTGATATCAAAAAATAAAAATAAAAAATATATTTCATGGGCTAAAACATATGGAATGGAAGTAGTTTTATATATTATTTAGCCAATCATTATTTGTTTTATAGACCAATATAAATTACATCATGTTTTTTATTTCGAACATGATTTAGCTAATCACCATATAATTTTAAAAGGAATAAGTATTTATCTCATATGTTTTTTAGTCACAATAAATATTATCATTTCTCTAATAATGTGATTTTTAAAAAAATTTGGGAGTTATTGAAACTACTAATTATGAAATACTGTATTGAATGAGAATGACTATGGTGTTTCATTATATGTTTCTGAGTTCATAAGAGTGATAATAGTAGTTTAAAAATTCAAATAATTCTATCTTTATAAATTTTTTGCAAATAATGAATTAATTTTCTTATTATATTGAACTAGATAAACATTTTGATTTTTTAGAAAACATTAGGAATCAACTGATATACATCTGTTAAATGACCATGATTTCTATCTCATAGATTCATTCTCTATGAAATATTTTGATAATAGAAATTATTATTGATAAATTTATATTGTAATGTTATACCCAACAATATATAAATAAAATATAGCACTCTCTCATTATAATTATACTAAAAATTAGATACATTTTGAATGTATATTTTTTTTGGGTGTTGATAGAAAATGATAGAATTTACCAACAAAAATCCCCCAAACAATGGATATGAACATCATATTAATATGATCTACATTAAAATTTTATGGCCTTATATGATCTAAAAAAATATGTTTTGAAACATTTTTTTGTTATTTATTTTCCATCTAAAATCCACAATATGAAAACAAATCAGATATTTCAAAAAAAATCATATATCACCCATCATTGAGATATTACTGCAAAAAATGTTGTGTGAAGGAGGGTTCAGGTCCATCCACATTGTATACAATATATACTATTTCTAAAATTTTGTATATTATCCTTAAATTTTATTCATAAAATAAATAAAATCAGCTAATATCACTATATAAGAAAATGTTTATTTTGTTAAATGTTTCCTCAATAAACATCTATGTAGTTGTAATGGGTAACATGTTTCGACATGTGATATGTGATATCCTAGTGTAAGAAACTACTAGTTATTATTGTGTTATATATTAAATTAAATAAACCATATAATATTCATGATCATATTATGTGTGACTCTATATTTTAGGGTTATATTTCCTTTTCAAAATGTGGTGTGTCAAAAAAAAATTTATAGAAACATCACACCAATAATATATTTCAAAATGTGTGTTTTCACATTATAACTTAGAATTATCCAACATTTAAAAAAATCCATTCATAATGAAATATAGTATTTTATTAGGGGAACCCCTCCATATTACATATATATGAGAAAGGTAGTTTAGAAATAACATTTACTTTGACCATGGAAAGGGTATAGTATGAAACAAATAATAGAATGTTTGATAGAGGGAATAAATAATGGGAATACCATTTGTGTTTACTATATAATATATCATCAGGAACAATTTGGTGAATTATTCTAATCCAAAATTAATCCCTCATTTAATATTTTTCATTGGATAATTAACTATGAAATTAATAGGTCTATCGGTGAACATAATTACTAATCTAAATTCCCAGATTTGAATCAATCCTTATATATGTTTGAGATATATGGTGCATAATATACCATACATTAAACATTACAGGTAAAATTATACTTCACAATGACTACTGAGTTTTTATTCTCTTTTATATTTTTATCACATGAAAGGACTTTATTTTTAAAATTACTGTTTTGTAACACACTGAGTTTTTAAGAAATGCTTTCACATGAATTATATTTTCATGATATCTTCTGTTACATGATACTCAAAGTTGATTTTTCACTTCATTAAAAACCAATATGATCTTTCCCTACCTATAACCCTATGTTTTATTGTGTTACACATGACACTTTCTTTAAAAAAAACTGTGATATAATATTACTATATTTCTTTAAACAGCACCGTGACAAGCTAGGTGTTTAAAATATTGAAATGAAAAGTAATAACTATTTTTAAAATATTTATTATCATATTTCTACATAATGGAAACATACTGATAACATGTCCTTAATTTTAGATAATGTTTTTATATATTTTTAAAATATAATTTTCTTAAAAAATATATTTTTATATCTTTTTTAGATGAATAATAAAATTATTTTTTCACAATTTTAAAAATTTAATTTCAAAAGAAACTATTATTAAAATAATCATCTGTAAATTATATTGTTGTTAATAATTGGATTTTTTCTAAAAAGTGTCATTTTTTGATGAATAATAAGAAATTATCAATTTTAATTTAATTTTTTTTATTAATTAAATTTATTTATGGTTGGGAAAAAATCCCTTTTGTAACATTGAAACATTTTTGAGGTGTTTTTGTTTGTTGACAAAGATGGTTTGTTTTTTGACAAAGAGGGTTTTAATGGTGATTTTTCGATTTCCAGAGATATTTTTGACAACCTTGGATGAAAAAGATAGAGGAAAAAGGAATGGATAATCTGGAGGTGGTACAAAAATAATAGATCTAAGGTGGAGCCATTTTCTAGTGTTTTCCATATTTGTGGGCCTCAAAATAAAAAAATGGGGAAACATGTTTTTGGCGATGGATGTTGCACGCAAGATATAAGGTGTTTTTGAATCTTTTTTTTCAAGGCATGTTTTAGGATTAGAATTTTGAAAAATGGAAAATCCATGAAGTGCAAAAAAATATTTGAAAATGGGCACATAAGATGAGGTTGCGCGAAAGAAACATTCATGCCCAATGAAACGTCAAATGAGGTTTTGCGTGCTCGAAGATAATCTTGTGCAACATGGTAAATCTTCCATGCAACGGATGATAACTCCAACAAATAAAATGTGACCCCCCTCATTCAGTTTAGCTCCACACTTTGTGGGAATCCGAGCTCCGAATCGCATATGAATTGCAAGAAATGGGAGTTTCACAATAGATTTTCAGTTGCACACATGCTAAGAAAGGTGTGCGTAAGATTTGAGTAGCGCGTAAGATTGAAATTCTGAACAAGGGGTGTTTCGCAACAAAAGTGGAATCTTCTGTGAAAATAATTATTATTGTGCACAATACGTAGTATGTGTTGCATGATTGATTTGAGGTTTCCCAGTAATACTGCGGTAAAATTGCATTCATCAGTGGGTGAAAGGGGATCATCAATAGAGTATCTACATATAGTGGAGGATACATTCATTTAAGATAATGTAGGGACCTAAAAGTCTATAAATAGTGTGTTGATTATCTAAATAAGAAGTGAGAAAACATCCATTGAGAGAGCAACGAGCTTTAAAAGTGTGAATGGTTGTAGAATATGATGGAATGTGAGTCTGGATCGAACTTGTAAATAGCAGTGCACTTTTAGTGGATTTGGTACATTGACACATCGCTGGTGTATGCTCCTTGGAAATAGCATGTGGAGGGTGAACCAAGTAAATATCATTATGTCTTGTGAATTATTTAATTTATGTTCATATTTTTCAATAGGAAAGAGAGAGAGAGTAGTGTTTTTTTAATAACGAAACAATATCAATAGGGGTAGTTGTTTTAATCTGCCATACCCTAATTCACCCCCTATCGGGGTATCAAACCTAGTGGACCTAACATTAATTAAGATAAATTATATTTTCAAATTGTTTTTATATTAAATTACAAGAATTATACATCCATTAATCCATATTATTTTATTTTAATCATTTTCATTTTCAACATTGATTTAAAAATATTGTTAGCTTTTGAACATTTTCTATTTAAAAACATACATCCACTTCACGCCTGAGAAATTAATTTTAAATTATTTTTTTCTAAATATATGAATATAATTTTTAAAAAAATTATATATTTTAAGTAAAATATATATATATATTTTCTAGGTGGTAAACCCTAAATTTTTAACAAATGTAATAATAAAAGATTAAAAATTGATTATCAATGTTTAGGTAAAAATGGGTTTATCAGGGGTTAAACTAAAACTATAAGAGTTAAGAATATCCAAAAAATGAACAAAAACCATTTTATAGAAATATTAAGACTGTATTTACCCCATTATATATAATTATCCAATATTTTTTCCTAGTGACAAGAAATAAAAATTGGTTACAATTTTTTTTCAAAAAAATTAGAAGTTTGTCATACACCTCACATATAAAAGGTCAACTATTCTATTGTTATCTTCACATTATAAAACCCTTTTTAGATAATAAATAATCCAATAAACTAAAAAATTATCACTTCTGAACCTATAATAATAATTTTTAAAATAAATTAGACCTAGAAGGGTATTTAGTGAAAACCTAAGGAGGATACTTAAAGAAGAGGTGATGTTTATCAAAGAGATTTTTTGATTTATTTCATTATCATCCTCCATTAATTATTATTGTATTGTTAAGAAAAAAATCATTATATTCCCTATAATAATAAATTTTATACTATCTTTATGACTTGCATCTACCTCTACTTCCATGTAATGGGTTACGAAATCATTGATTTTGTGTATGGTAGACTACCGCCTCGTGAACTGGTGTCATTAATTTTACCATCACCACCACTCCATGATGGACATAATGATTTATTTATTTTTTATTTATGATATTTATGATATTATTATATTTTATGAATTATTATATCATACATACCTTCATATTCATCATTTTTTGGAAATAAGATAATGTCGCTCATGTGTATGCTGGACTACCACCTCGTGAAGTGGTGTGATTCATGTATACATAAAATGATATGTAATTAAGATGGTTTTACTAAAAATATGTGAAATATTTTAAATAATAATAATTAAATAATGAGAATAAATCTTTTACCTTTGTTTATTTCTGTCCAAAATAAATTTAAAACAATATTCATGCATACATACAGCCTACCGCCTCAATTGGCATTGTATTTTATTTTTTATCACCAAATTTTATTGATTAATATAAATACATATAAAATAAATATATTTTATATTTATATCATTGTTAATATTCTATATGTTTTTTAATAAGGATCAACGTAAGAGTTTAGAAAAATTACCAATCATAACACATATGGAGATCAAAGTGGTTACTATCTGAAACTTATCTTTACTAAGGAATTATTAAAAAACAGGAAATAAATTGTCATAAAAATCATATGTTTTATGATATGTATATATATATATATAATTATGGTTCATGTATATATTTTTAATAATTATATACTTTTTATACCAGATTTATGAACATGTATAATTGAATTTGAGGCATAATGTAAGCAATTTTTATTCTCTCTTTTATTTCTTGAATACATATGAAAATTATGAACACATTTGTCTTGTGTGGTTTATATAATAACCCTTTTAAATTTTATATCATAATTCTAGTCATTTTATTGATAAATAATTATTCATCTGATTTTATCCTTTATTGGGGCTTAGGACACAAAATATTATTAAAGCAACAATGGATTTGTGTCTCACATTTTAATTTTATAAGACACGTGAAATATTCCCCACTTATTTATTTTATGTGTTGTATTTATTTAACATGAATTTTTTTATAAAGAAAATAATTAAAATTAGGGTATTTTAAATATATTTTATATGATCTCACTTTCATGGGGTTTAAGGGTCATGTTTTCTGAAGTAGTAAATGATTTTTGTCTCAAATTTTTCTTCTTTGAGACGTATCTTATATCATGCACCAATATTCATTCATGAGGTGTATATACATACCTAGTGACATGTAATATAATTAATTTACTTGTTATAATTAAATTTTATTATGCATTTTAAGTTATTCATTCATGGGTCTTTTGACTCAGAGTTACCAAATTTGAATTTTTGTTGTTACAATCACATCCTTTATTGTGATTGTTTATGATTATGATATCGATGATAACATATTAATTTAAATCAATAAAGAAACTCATAAATTTTACACAATATATCTTATTCATGATATTTTCAGGTAATATTACCATTTTTTCACTCTATGGTATTGGAAAAAATTTAGAAAATGTTTTTCAGAAAATCTTACATTATTTTTCAATTATGTAAGAAATATTTTAATTTCAAAATCATATTTTCTAAGAATATTTTTAGACATGTGTTATTTTTCTAATTTTTTTTTTAAAAATACAAATTTATCCATGATTTATGTTATATAAAAATGCTTTGAAATGATTCTTTTTGTCATTTTCAAAGCATTTCTCATTTTTCTCACAATAAGAGTGTGAGAGGAATTGTTGTATTAATGTCTACGAAATGAAAGAAACATTCCATCATCCTAACCATTATTTTAATTAAATAATTTTTCAAAATTTTCCTTGGATATTTTGAATGAAAAATATTTTCAAAATTTTTTATATTTAAAAAAAAATCAAAGAGGATACGGTATTTTCCTCAAGAAATATTTAAAAAGATTTTTAAAACATCCTTTTTTGTTTTCAAGGCAACTATAATATAAAAGGATTTTGAAAATGATTTATTTTTTGAATATATATTATCAAACAAATTTATGTTTGTTCAAAAACGACCATCTGATTCTTCATTCAAAATGATTCTCCATCTTGGATAAAATATTTTGAGCATACATAATACTTTCTGGAGATATGATCCAAAGATATTATTATTATTATTTATTTTAATGTTTTATGTCAATAATGACATGATTTTTATGATATTAGTTTATATTCCATTGGTTACAAATTGATATAAATCATACAAAATGTTCCTTTTTAATGGATTAGGTTAAGAAAAAATAATGAGTGTATTATTAAACCTATATATTTTCTAAAGGTTATGATATAATAGAATATTTTTTAAACCCAAATCATTTCCTGGGATATGATGTGATGAATATTTAATGAAATTGTGGAACAAATAAAAGTGTTTTTCATTAATTTTTTGGGGGGAGGGAACTATATCTCCCTCCACTACATTGGGGAATGATAAATATTATATGATCTAAGAGGGTATATGGGGGGTTAAATGATTCCTAAAATGGTGGTTATTTTCATAAACCAACCCAGGTCAACCCTAAACCGGTCACATGAGTTGATCATTGGAATTGACCAAGACTCATTCACAATACTCTATGTTTGGAGACACGTTCCAAGGGCTTCATTGGAGGCAATGGGACAAGTTTACGTAATTAAATATGAAAAGGATTCCAAATTAAAAAGGGAAAACCAAATGAAATATGGTTCTCAGAAATTACAACATCTACACCAAAAACAAAAATATAACAAATTAGGTAACAAATACACATAATAAAAAAAATAAAATTCAACCTAACACTAATAAATCTATATTTTCACCAAAGGATAACTCTCTTAGACACAACCAACTATCGCCCCAAGTGATCAAACTCAAGTTGAAACATGTAGAAAAAACTAAATACAAAATAAAACTATTGGAATGAGTATTGTAACTAAGTAGGTAGTCCCAAATTTCTATATTCCCCATGAATACCCTTTAAATGAATAAAAATGGTATATAAGTTTTTAAATACAATATATAATTATAGGATTTCAAAACTTTTCATTACAAAAACAATCATAATATATTTCCCTATTGAATTAAATCAAGAGTCAAATAGGGAAGGGAAAATGGAACCAAAAAAAGAAATGTTCACATTTCCTAAAAGTGAAAAGGGGAAGAGCAGTTTCCCTACTAAAACATCTTATTTGGGACAATTTTATCAAATCTAATCATTCAAAAATTACCAATAAAATACCAAAATCATGTATACAGTTCGTGATTCCACACAACGAGGGAAATAGTCGAAATGGAAATACTGTTGGAGAAACATGGGGAAATCTAAGAACAGAGAGGATAACTAAAACATATTATACATGTGACTCATACCGAAGGAATTCCATACCTAATAAAATCATAATTCCCAAACGATTGATCGTCTTTCTACCGGGTCTAACTAAGGGCCCCAATCCCCTAGTAAAAATAACAAAATGTCCCCCTACTGTGGGCCGTTAGCTAGTGTATGATCTAGACTAGTATTGAAAAAAGTTTTCAAAATTCATCTTCCCTATTTTAGGTTCCCATGTTATTTTAACAAAGGTTTGTTCTCAAAAATCCAAAAAATTACCCACATACACATTCCATTAAACATATCTCACAAACAGACACCACCTTATGCACCTCAATAAGTATTCAATTTCCTTAATTTAGATATTACACAAGGGATGTACCTTACCGGGGACACTACCAAATCAAAACCAACCAACAAGGGAAGACTTACTCCTAGAATGTATTTCTAAATAAACCATTTCAATGATTTGAAATGGGACTCATAAGATTTTCAAATAACAATTCATTTCAAAAATGACAATACCAAACCATTTTTAAAACCAAGAACACCTTTTGAAAACATATTAATTAATAAAAACCAACATTTAAGTCTAAAACACGTTCACCAAGGCTAAAGAGGAATTCCATAAATCACTTGGTGTGAAAAAACCATTTGAGAAACACCATTCACCATTTCAGATATTACAATTACATTTATAAAATAAAATCATTCCTTAAGAATAAAAAAACACATGAAAAAGCCAACTAGGTCATTTAACAAACACATGGTTTGCACACCTCAACAAACCCCCACCACATATTAAAAAATATTAAGTAAAAACATTATTTCAAATAAAATATTTGTGTAAAAAATCATAGATCACTATTTAACTATCACAGAGGGTTCAAAAAACAAGAAATAAATGAAATAAGAAATTTAAATTCAATGTGAAAAGGGATCGTACCCTAAACTGCTTCGTCTCTAACAATTACTATCCCCGAAGACTCGTCAAGGGTTCCGGGAGGAAAGAACAATATCAATGAACCCTAAGAAGGAAACCATCCAAAAAGAAGTAACCGTATCCATTAAAATCTGCCAATTTGGCCACTAGGGTTAGGGAAGAGGTAGAAAAGAGAGAGAAATTATGAAGGGAGAAGAAAAGGACCATAACCTTTCAATTCTGGTGTAGAAAAACTATGAATACCCCTTAAATCACTCTCGGATGGTTTTAGAAGTGCCAAAATCCCCTATGGGAGGCACCAATGTCAGAGGAGGCCAAATATGAGTGAAATGACGGATTAGGTTTTAAAAATTAGAAAGAGAGAAAGGGATTTTAATTACCTAGTTATGTCGCATGGATAGTCTGCAAGGTTTATCAAACTGTGTGGTGATCTTGCAACTTCCTCTACTAAGATGGAAACCTACCTCATGGGAAACCAAAACAGTCTAATTAACTATGCAGTAGCCAAGTGTTACCTACTTTCTCAACCAATAACGACCACAAGGTTACTATGGAAGGGTGCATAGTTATCACTAATGGTGTGTTAGCCATGTTCTAGAGTCTTCTTATCCAAAAATACTTAATTTTGGCAAAACACAGGAGGAAACCCAAGGAAAAATTATAGGATAATGATAGAGGGAAAGGCCATCCCAAAAAATCATCACATTCACCCCAAGTTCCTGAGAAAGTAATCAAGGATCAAACCTGAACCATAACCAAATTTTATTTTAAAAACTATGATGTGACAATTCTCCCAACCATAATGATTTCTATCCTAAAAAACCAACCCATGGATTAAATTACTAAAAAACCCACTCGTCCTTTAATCATCAAGGATATTTCCAATCAATAACATAAATATAGATCATAAAAACAATACCAATAATAAATATCTTAACACGATGAACTCGTGTGACCTAACCAGAAACCCCTCTATGTTCTACTCACCCCCATAAGCGTAATCACCTAAAGTTGTTCTGTCCAGAAATTCCTAGAATGTTCACGACACTAAATCTGGTCTTAAAACACAAACACCCTAAACATCATGATGTGAAACTCATACCATTCACCTAAAACAACTAAACTAATTCGAACCACATTCGATGAAAGCCCACAATAAAATACATCAATAAAACTATTTGGAGCACACCCATCCTAACATTTACTCAAATGATGGAATTCGGATTAGGTGGCTCTGCATAAGACCTTCCACCACCAAACTGATACTAGGAATGAAACTAGTATACTATCATGGGGAGGCCCGAATAGACTCCAAAAAATTATAAATGAACTAATCCTAGAGATAGACTGGAATATGAACATGGGTAGGCTTGAATGAACTACCCACCATATGAACCAATGAAAATTATACGAACCTGAAAAAAATCTGGCATGGACCAAAAACCCCACTCAATAAGGGGAGGTAAGGGATGGTTCCATATAACTGAGTACAAAAACCAAAAATGACAAAATACCCAAAACATAACATCCCCCATAAGAAAACAATGAAAACATAATCAATTCACACCAGTAGGATATACAAGGGACATTAAAAGAGGCCTACACCTAGTGAGACACCACCACTATAATTTTAAGAAAACGTGAGAACTACACCTTCTTATAACCAAAAGAAAACTCTTTCACCCAAAATGATCATAACTTGTAAACATGTTTTGCAACCCACATTCCACAAAAGGGGATGAATTAATACAAAAAAACTAGATTGGAGTCTTAAATTTACTCCATATTCCAAGATAAAAATATAACATAATCCAAAGATTTCCTCCCCCATATGGTTCTCTTGAATGTGGGCCATCATTACTTTCAGAACTATGGTGGGAGTTTGGAGGATTGAATCATCTCCTTCCCGACAATTAGTATTTAGAAACCCCAAAACAGATCCCAAAGATCAAAATATCACAAAACGTGCCTCTAATGATTTCTAAATTTTCTAGGGTTTAACAACATACCTCCTTTCCATTGAATGAGAAATAAATATCCCAAAAATCCACTAGACATGACTATTATATCCATAGAAAATTATAGTGAGAATGACCTTAAACCGATCCAAGAACGTTTCTTTATAACTATGAATGGGCTGGGGTGACAATTGGAGAGTCAGGTCTGGATCCACAGTGCTACATGGAAATAATCCATAGAAACAATTCATGGGACATAAGATTACACATGTGTGGCATGGTTTTGGAGCATTTCGGCACGACGACCTCTTATGACAACTTTTACCTACTATTAACATATAACAATATTTCTTATTGTACCGGTTGATAAGAGGTATAAAGGCCTATTAATTCCCTTTAATAGCTACACCGGCATCCAGTCATTTCCCATTATTCTTACCAGAATCCCCATAACCACTTCTTATGATTGGAGGAAGATTAACCATTTCAATCCCTCTTACTAACTAAGCTTTAGAATGAAATAATTTCCTCACACCATCAGAGAAATAGGTAAAATTGATCTCTTCCACCTTCGACTACAGATCTGAACAGAGCCCAAACAAAAAATTTCAAGCCTTCACGGAATATTTTACAACATATCATGGATCATATAGAACATGGTCTAAGAATTAATGATATAATTCCATCACAAATCCAATGCCCCACTAAAGATATCACGTCTCCATCCACTTCCTTACCTTTGTCATCGTAGAGAAATATTGTTGGATGAATGAAGACATTATGAACTCCCAGATATGATCTTGACATGGATTTCTTCAATAAATATTCTTCCATCATTTCCATATTGGTCCTTTGATCGTAATGGTGGAAAAAATTTATTTGGATGACTCAGGAAACATAAGGAAACTCTAGACCCTCTCAAACATCTGCATACACCCCTACACCACAATAGGATCCTCTGGACTAAAAAAGAGAGGAGGGTTAAACATCCAGAATTGATTAATGTAATCTATAGGTCAATCAACAAGAGTGTATTCTAATAGTGAACCACCAAAATCTGCACCTTCAGCTTCCATCAAATCTTTTTTGAAGTAAACACTAAGAAACAAGAAAAATGATCTCAATCAAGGCCAATCTGAAAACATGGATCCCCTATATTAAACATCACAAAAGAAACATTATTATAAAAAAGGGAACACCAATCCAGTATTAGATACCAAAAAATTACTTTTATCATTAAAACACTCTTTAAAAATTAAAAAATCTTAAATGATTGAACACCCACCCATGGTGTCCCATGGGGCCTTACGGATGCACATCATTGTGTCATATCGGGAACTCACCCACTTTCTCATACATATCCATTCATGTAGTCACTCACAGAATAACAAAAGATAAAACACCCTTAATTTCAAAAAAATTAACCCACACTTCCCTTCAAAATCTCACAAATCCCCTTTTAAAAACCACTCGCCAAAAAATTTGAAAACCAATTCAGATCTCATAAAATGATTCTATAAAAACACCATCCTTTCAATTGATATCCCATTTCAAGTCATTGAACATCAAATATAAGACATTTCATTCATTTTAAAAAAAATTAATCCATTACAAGATTCAATAACCACCTTATCACAACTATATTTGAACTCTACATATTTATTTCAAAAACATCTCATCTCATTCAAATCCGTTTCAAAATAAAACCATTCCTATTTTTTAAATTGTTCTGTTGTTCAACGCATCATGTTAAACAATTTTTGTTTCACCCAAATCATTTACTTTAAAAGAACCCCCATTTATAATACATTATTTAATTAAGTTATGAAAATCCATTTTCCCACTTTCCAAGATGATTCCATTTCAATTTTAAATTCATCTTTTCAAAATTCCCAAATAGGACTTTCAAAACAATTTCTAGAATTAATGAATCCCCGAAATGGTTCACAGGGGAAAATTATTATGAAAGGGTGACTTAGCCATATGGTTGGTTTCCATATACCAATCACCCACCATCACAAGGAGTTATTTAGTACCATGTCCCCATATCCACATGGCTCTCGAGGCCCTACGAGATTTTAGAGGCCACTTACCCAACTCCCACATCATTTCCCAACACTAATCAATCCACAAGAACCAAAGGGCACCAACAAAATCAGATATCCCATTGTAAAAGGATGTTTAGAATTAAAAAGGGTTTAGGATATACTTCCCATTCCTACACATCGATCATTAGAAATCCAAATCCTTCTACCATGAAATCCAAATATAAAAATGGGCCCTCTAAAACAAAAGGTCCACAAATGATCCAACCGCTCTAATATTATTTTTTATGAACCATCGTAGGTCAAACCTGAACCGGTCACCCTATATGATACATGAAAAAATAAATGAGGCATTCCCTGTTATCCTGGGCTAGTGAATAGTTCCAAGGGAATCATTATATAAAATGGGAATGGTTTCACCCATTTAAATACGGAATGTAATCAAAATAAATAAAATGGGAAATATAACTAAATATGTTTTTAAACATTTCAAAATAAACACCAAAATAGAAAAAATATGTATTGGATAACAAATATACACCAAAAAAACTCAAAAAATACCTAAAACCAATAAATCTCCATGTGACCCCAAGGGTCTCTCTCTAATCCAAAACCAATTATTGCCTAAGGTGATCGAACCCGAGCCAAAAAAATGCAACGGAAGCTAAAAATAATGGGAAAATATAGGCATGAGTATTATAACACAATAGTTAGGCCTGAATAACTCTATTACCAATAAATAACCATCAGATGAAGAAAAATTGGATAATAGGTTTCAAAAACAATATATAAATATTGTTATTTTCTTCACATCTCATTTTAAAACAAACAATCTTAATCCATTACCATCTGGATTCAAAATAAGGCTCATAGAAGGAATGTAAAAGAGAACTAAATAACAAGGGTTCATATTTTGTAAAAGTAAAAAAGGTAATATGATTTTTCATTCACAAAAACATCATTAAAACCTTTTAAAAACCACTCATTCACAATTTACCAAGAAAATAGTAAAACCAAGAATAATCTCTTTAGTTTCACGCATCATGGAAAATAGTACAAATGGTACTAGTATTGATGAAACGCGGGAAAACCTAGGAACATAGTGGAGAACCAGAACATACTATACATGTGACTCATCCTGATAGAGTTACCTACCTGATGAAATCATAATTCCCAAACTCCCAATATTATTTCTAACTTTCCTGACCGAGGGTCTTGATGCCATAGAAATAATTCCAAGCTATCTCCCTGATATAGTTTATTAGCTAGTGAATTACCTAGACTAATGTTGAAAACATTTTTAAAATCTTTATTCTCTATGTTTGTTTCTAATTTCATGTCCATAAAGGTGTGGGCCAGACAATCCAAGCAACAAACCACGGTCACATGCCATTAAATATACCACACAAACCGGCACCACCCCGACACATCAAAAAGTAGCCCCTTGCCTTAACTTAATTATTACACAAGAGAGGTCCCATACCGAGGACAGTCCAATCTCATAGACATCCAAAAATTATAGACACACTCCTAGAAGTGTTTTCCAAATAAACTATTTAGTGAATCCCAAATGGGCATCATAGTATTTTTACAAAAAAACTCCATTTCACACATAACCATACAGAACCATTTTCATACCCAAACACACATTTGGAAATCTAATTAATCAATATAAAATACCATTAAATTTAAAACACATTTACAAAGTCCAAATAGGTATTCTATCATGCACCTGTTATGAACAACCCAATTGAAAAATAGCAATCACTTTTTTGGATATTGCAATTACATTTATAAAACTATATCATGCATTTAATGATCAAATAACACTTAAAAAGCCAACCGGGATATTTAACCACCACATCGTGTCACAACTCATCAAACCCACACCACATATTCCAAATTATTATGAAATAACATTATTTAATAGTATACAATTTTTATAAAAATCATAGATCACTAATTTACTATAAATGAGTGTATGAAAAAAATTCAACGAAATATTAAATTTAATGGTAATGTGTAAAGTAATCCTACTTCGACCCATTTGAAATCCAACAACCCCTGGCCAAGAAGACTCGACAAGCCCTCCAAGAGGAAATAACAACCTAGAGGATCCCTAATAAGGAAACAATTCAAAAACCCGAGCAAACATATCCCAAAAAAATCTTCTAACATTGCCACTTTGGTATGGAAAGAGGAGGAAAAGGGAGAGAATGTAAGAAGGGAAAAGAAAGAAACCAAACCATTCCATTCCGAGGGATAATAAGCCAGAAAACCCCTAAAATCCCTATTGGAGGTTCTTATAAGTGGAAAATATCTCACCATGGGAGGTTCCACTGATGGAGTCGATCGAATGGGAGAGAATTAATGTTTAGGGTATAAAAATCAGGGAGAGAGAATGAGATTATAATGACCTGGATAGGCCGCATGGTTAGCCTATATAGTTTTTCAAACCATGCATTGATTGTGCGACTATATCTGCTGAGAATAAATTGTAACACATAGGAAAACAACATGATCTGACTACCCAGGTAGTACCCATGTCGTATCTACTACCTCAACATGCAGCTATCTCATGATTACTTTGGAAGGGTGCATGATTATCTCTAACTGTATGACAACCATGCACCAGAGTCTTCTCACCAAAAAACACCCAATTTAACCAAAACTCAAGAGTTCCCCAAGGAGAAAAGATACACCGATGATATAGGGGAAGAACACCCCAAAAACATCAACCCCATCAGACTCAGTTCCCAAGAAAAGAACTAAGGATCAAACCCTAACTAGAATAAAAAATGAATTTTAAAACATGGGTGTGACAAGTACAATGGTGGTTGTGCCCAGGCATCAAAAATAGTGTACGGTGGTGGTTGTCACATTCCCAAAAAAATATTGTACATAGGTGGTTATCTGAAGCCCAAAGTAGGCATATGAGTTGTTATCCCGATCCTAAAAAGTTTTTTATTTCATAGTAGATATCCTTCACATAATATTTTCAACATTTATTTATATGACACAATTTCATCTCTTATTCCAATTTTATCCTCTCTTGTCTTATGTTCTTTGATTTTTGTATGATTCATTTCTTATGAACTAAAAATATTAATGTCATGAATAAGGATTATGATCATTGCTATGACCGATAAGGTTTTCAAATGTTATCCTCAGGTATCATACACTTATGTTTATGTTTTTGTTATGTGTCTCCCTTATTCACAATTATTCAACATATGAGATATACCTTTATTGTTTTTCCTTTCCCTAGGTTATGGTGATTTTTTCTAAGTAGTCTTTGATTCTAAGTAGTAGAAAACGGGAATATCTTTATGAGATATTTTAAACAAATTTCACTAAATTAGAAGATTGTGTACCGAGTCTCAAATGAGACAAAACTATTAAGGGCTTTAGGCATGGTTTGGTGTAATTTAATTAATATTCCCCTAAAACTATAAAATATCTATGCATTAAAATATTGGGTCTCTATATGTTCCCACTAAGATAATTTGAGAGAGAACTCATTATAGGTGATCTAATTAAATATCCTCCATTTACTACAGAATATTCTTCATAATGGAGATGTTTAATGGGAAAATATCAATGGTTATATCAACATAATATCATATTTATGATTCCCAATCATATAAAATATTTATTTTTATGGATGTATTAAATCATCAATAAGTATATTTCTCTACACTATTGATGATAATTTTAGTTGCGGTGGTTATAATAATTCACCAAACATATGTGATGGGTTTTCGAAAAATATTTCACATATATTCATATATATTATTAACTCTCTAGTGTATTTCCACACAATTTCCCAATAAAATGGTTCTTTCTAGTTCATTGTAAGAGAGTTTTGACATATAAATACAACATTATATGTAAATTGATTCCATCATAGATTTCATTAATGTAATTATTTTTTATAATCTTGGTGTAGATGCCAAATTTTTTTTGCATTACATCCTATTATAATAGTTCCACTCCTGAGAAATGACCAATTTTTGTAATATTAATTGAATAAAATTCTAATTTTTTTCAGTATATCGTGAAATAGTTATACTAAAACATACATTACAAAGATGATATTATTATTTTAGTAATGTGAAAAAATAAACATTTAAAAATATCTATATCCCTTAATTAAAAAATATGGGGATATCATTATGATGTTATTATGAAATTCCATATAGTTATCCAGTAAATCATTTTTGGTATGCTCTTGATGTTTGAAGAATTTATGTTTTAGAATATTTAGAGTGTAACAATACTAATTTGTAAAAATTATTCATTTAATTAATTTATCACACTAATTTACTTCTCATAATACATGTGTTTTGACCACAAATAATTTGATAACAAAAAAATATTTCATTGATGAATTTTTTGAATATCTCAACTATAGGTCAAAGAAATTACATTCTATTAAATCGAAAACAAAAAAAAATAATGTTATCTTAAAAGTTAAAATCTATTCTAAAAAATTTTATAACTATAAGAATCATGATATATTGTCTTATCAATATATTCACATCAAAAGGTCATTTATTATGACATTATCTAATGAGATGAAATATTTATTAGATTTTAATTTTAACTGAATATTTTATTTCCTAGTAGAGGAATCTTATAACTACTATCTCTCCTCACAAACTAATTTTTAGGATTTATTTCCTACACATGCATGGTTTCCTAGTGTACACTTCTTTATAAGTACCAATTATTGTGATGGGTACATTGGGATAGTTATGAAATTGGTTGTAGTTTTATGATAATGTTATATGATAATTTGAGGAACTTCATGGTAAGAACCATATGGGCATGAATTATGGTTTAACAGTTTTTCTATATTAGGTGGGCCTTAATGAGAGACATCATGCTGAGGAAATCCAAGGGTATAATTTATATCTAGAAAGAATGTAAATTCATGGTCGATGAATTTTTACAAATTTATATTAGGTGGATATTTGATCTGGGTAGATTTTTAATCATGGAGAGGACCACAATTGAAGGTTCTCTAGAAAGGTTCTATGGAAATATAAAATCCAATATCATTTAAATATAAAGGACCACAATATAGAAAATAATTTTTTTAATAGGTGGACCTCAATTACTGATTATTTCATACTAGAGGGTAGATGTATCTATAATTTACTTGATATAGATGACATATACTATGATTAAAAATGGATACTAAACACCTCATGTAAGACTCATTGAACAAAAGAAGATATAGGTTAGAAACTAGATATAAAATATATTAACTATGGAGTCTATACCATCAAGAAAAGATAAAAAAAACAGAAAAAAAAGAAATACTAAGATGAATTCATCAGAATATAACAATATCATGAACCATATATACCTTATATTGTGTTAGCGAATAATAAATATATAATGAATATTTTTTATCAACATTTAATAGTATATATATACTATGAAAAATACAAAATAAGATATCTAGTTGTGTGATAATATAAAACAAGGACAATAAGTTAGTGATATTAAATAAGAAAACCAAACAAATTTCCAAGTCTCAGCCCACTATTACCTCCCAAAACCAAATAAAATATTCTCATATAACCGAAATGATAGGGGCCCATCCCATACCGACATCGTTAAACATATGTATTTTGGTTACTATGTGACCAAATCAAGGTGTGACTGAAACTAAGTAATCCACCACTACTGGTTTCTCAATTTATTTTAGTATATAAATGTTTATTCCCAATATTACCTGATACATAATAAAATAAATAAAATTCCATCCACCCAATGGACTACTCTACCACCATACAACTTGTAACCAAGTAGGATTACGTCAATGAAATTTTTGGATGATACACCCAGGTTATGAACACACCTCAATAATGAACACTATTTTACACATTGAATCGTAGATAATTTGATCAATTCAACATTATCGAGCATCCCAATTTGAATTATTTGATAATGTCATAATCTTTCTACTTGATATATATATAAATAATCTGATATCAATTTTAAATGATTATGAACCTAGTGAATATGTAATCAAAAATCCCAATTATATGATCTATTGTAATCCCAAATCCTCACATGGTATATATAAAACATTGTAAAACTCACTAAAATGAAATACATCCAATACAACACAACACTGATGGACAATTCACCACCAGAAGCAATCCCCTGAGTAGACAATATAAAAAAACATTCTAACTCATGTAGTATTATTCAAAACTAAAAATAAATATCTAGGAGGAAATTATTCATGAAATTCATGCTACCCTAGAGGATAATGAACCACTATGGATGCCCCCATAGGTGGATATTATAAACAAAACAAAAACATATGGGTTGACTATTTTCCAAAATCACTATACAATGGATGATGCCCCCCCAGTAAGTGATTCTACATGGATAGATTGTGTCAAACATACCTTCCAGATTAGGGAGAGAGTGTATGAGTATTCAGAGTGTATGGACTTGAGGGAATGACTTGAAGGAGTTGATACACTTATATATTTTACTGTAGATGAGTATAAGATAAATAATGGTATTAATTGGGTTGTTCCTCTTTTGAGTATGTGGGAGGATTAAATGTTTTAATTTCATTTTTTTGGGAACACGCAAAGGGTTGATCCACACGTATCCGAGCCTTTACATTAGATACCGCTCAAAACACTATAGTCCTTGAGAATAAAAAACAAACCTAGAGAGGATACAAAAAATGGTTCATCTAAACAACCACCCAGTGAGTTACCTCTCATGGCTTTCATTACCATAGAACCTGAACCACATCAATTGAACAATGCCACACCTCACGACAACCACAACCAACTCCTAAACACTCTCCCAGGGGAGATACCTCTCAAAGAGACAAAGCCACAAGAGGAAAAAAAATAAATCCATCTCATATATAGGAAAGGTCTAAAACCACTAAATTAACATCGTTACAAGGAAAGGGATAAACAACAAACATCATGGGATACTGAGCATGTATCTAGGACTCATGTTCCCAATTACACATTTCTATGCCACTATGCCACCACAAGACATGAACCAATTGGATTGAATGCTCTAAAAACACCTTCTCCTTATAATACTATATCTCTATAGGCTTATCCTCAAAGTTCTATTCTTCATCAACATCGATATCTCCCCAATCGATTATGTGCGAGTCACCATGAAGATAACGATGGAGCAACAACAGGTGAAAAAAATCATGTACTCGGCTCATCTACATGGGAATTTCTACCAGATAGGCCATGACTCTGACATCAGCCAACACATCAATCGGCCTAATAAACTATGGAGACAACATACTCCCATGACCAAACCTTTGTTTCCCAGGACTAGGAGTCACCTTTAGAAACACGTGATCCCCAAAATAAAACTCTAAAGGTCACCTCTTTCGATTGGCTTATGATTTCAGATGATCATGTGATGCATTCATCCTCTCACAAATCACATGAACTGTCCTGTCATGTTCTGTAATAGTTTTAGCGTGATAATTGCTAACTCTCTTACCCCAGTCAAACAAAACAAAGAATGGTATGGTCTGCCATAAAAGGCTTCAAATGGAACCATACCGATGGTGGAGTGAAAACTATTTTTGTAAGGGAACTATACCAAGGGTATGTTCTTTATCCGAAAACCACCAAAATTCAGGACACAAGAGTGCAACATGTCTTCTAGTTTCATGATGGTTCACTCTGTATGGTTGTTCGTCTGCGAATGAAAAGTAGGGCTAAGGCATAGCTGAGAACAGACAGCATGGTTAAGACCTCCCACACCATAGAGGTAAAATGAGGTTCTTGATAAAAAATGATCATCATTGGGACTTCATGGAGTCTCACCACCTCCTCTAGATATTTCTTTGACAAAACCTCTACTTATCTCGATTCCATGATTATTATAATGTGGGATGATTTCGTTAAAATATCCACCACCACCCATATAGATTCTTGGCCTCCATGAGCTCGAGGTAAACCAGTAACCATGTCCATTGAGATTTTCTCCAACATCCATTGAGGAATATCTAATGTATAGAGAAAAACACTAGGGACATAGTTCATGGCCTTCACCTTATGTCAGACCAAACATCGATACACAATCTCCCCAACTGCAAGATTCAGCCACGACCACCAATAGTGGCTCCCCAAGGCTCGGTATATATTCTTCATGCCAGTATGTACCACTAAAGGTTTACTTTGGAAGCCTATTAGAACCATCTCACTCACCAAAGGAATGAAAAGCCTTACCTGATACAAAACCCAATGTTGTGCATCCTCATACCAATCATCAGGGGCCTCACCATAAACAACACAGTATCTCCAGTCCTTCACCTCTATATCCCTCAACTAGGACTCTTCCACCCACTACACCAGGGATGAATGCATGGTGATCTGAAAAAGACATCCTCTACTCCTAAAATCTCCCACATCGACATGTAATGCCAAAAGTACTTCCATCACTATCTAGGAATCACCAGTTTCATGCACTGCATCACTACATGACTTTATTCTCATTTCATCACCTAAAACCTTCCCCTTTCTAGGTGTATATGATCTTTTGAAGTTCTATTCCTATAAGAACTCCATCGACCGACATTATTTCAAGTTCAAGTTTCACTGGGAGAAAACATACCTCATTACCTTATCATTACTGAGAAAAAAATACCTTCCAATGAGGTATGGTCTCCTCAACATCATAGAAAACTCCACATATACTAACTCAAGATCATGGGTGGAATAGTTACATTCATGGGGACACAAATTCTGAGACCCATAAGAAACAACTGATCTTTATTGCATCTGAACACATCGTAACCCTAAATGAGAAGCATCATAAAAAAACATCAAACTGAACTCCCTTTTATTGAACACAAAGAATTAGAGCTTAATAACCTCTTCTTCGGATACTCAAAAGCTTTCTAACACTGATAATTCCATAAAAATGTCTAATACTTCCTAGTTGATTCTATTAGAGTACTCGTAACCCTATAAAAATTGGATACGAACCACCAATTGTAGCTTGCGAGACCAAGGAAACTTTACACATCTACCACTAACTTGGGGGATTCCCAAGATCCAAATGCTTCTGTCTTCAATATATAAACAACCACTCCCTACTAGGACACCACCTTCCCTATGAAACATACTCCTTGATCCCAAAACTCAAACTTTGAAAACATCCCAAATTGTTGATGTTGATGAAGAACTCCCAAAATGACGTGTAGATAATCTGCATGCTCCTCTTTAGACAAGGATTTCACAAGGATTTCATCGATTAAAACCACAAAAATCAAATATAGGAACTAAAAGAATATATATTTCATTAATCCCTTGAATATAGTTTGATCATTCTTCACATCTAAAGGAATAACAATGATCTCATAATTCCCATGAAGACAATGAAAAGAAGTCATCTAGATATCCTCTTCCCTCACATGTATATTATGATATCCTGACCACAAGTCGATCTTTTTGAACTGAATATCACCCATTATTCGATCGAATAAATCATCAATCTGCAGAAGAGGATAGTGATTATTCACTGTCTCTCTGTTTGATCAATAATAATCAATACACAACTATAAATTTCCATCAGCCTTCTTCCCAAACAAAACTGGTGCTCCCCATTGTGACACACTCAGACGAATAAAATGACATTATAATAGACAATTGAGCAATATATGTAGCTCCTGGAACTCAAAAGGGGATATCCTATATAGATACATAGAGATAGGAGGCACTCATGGATGACATCATATGGTTGTATATGTAAACAAAAGAAATCTCCCCAAGATCATTGTTGGCCCCACACTAGATCACAATCTTTAAAAACTTCAAACAAGTAATATCAAACTCCATGTAGCCCAATAAAAGACAAGTGCGCTGGAATCCTCTATATCTCATGTCCCAAAGCATGGAACGAGGTAGGTGATATGAAGGATTTTGTCTATCCTAAATCAAAAAAGGAATACACTAATGTAGAAAATAAGAAAAGGGTACCTCGAACAATGTCTAGCATGTCTAGTGCTGGTAATCATAATGCATCAAGTTATCCCTGACCTCCTCCATGATCTCTTTGACCCTAATGATGACCACCACCATGGATATGCTCTTCTCTATGAGGATGGGGTGTGTCATTGGGTTTTTATATTTCTACCACATCTGCTCTCTACTGATCCAATGCTGGTGCACCTTTCTGCTCCTGCCTCGGCTAGAACTGCCTCAATGGGGGAACCCAGAGCCAAACACCCGGTGCACAATGACTCCTCAGAAACATCGGGCACTATCGCTGATGATGACCTGAGCCTCTACATGATAAACAACTTCTTTATCCCTTGTCATTGTCTTGAGTGGTGTTTACCCAAGATAAAAAGGTTTCTGAAGGCTAGGACCTACCCCCGGCCGAACAGAAACACCTCTACCCAAAAAACAGGGAACCCCCGACCACTACATTGCTTTGTGAGAAATCATTACGACTCCCCTCTTGGGACCATCATGTTTTGGAAAATGTCTTATTTAACACCTCTTCCTTCACATACACCTCACGACATGTCATCATCATAAACGGTGTGACATAGTACTGGATCTCTAGATGCAAAGCCTCCTGGAAATGCCTCGCCTTAGCCTCCTCATCTGGAAACAGGTCTGAAGAATATTGTAAAAGGTTCCTGAAATAGATTCAAAACACTCGCACAATAGATCTCCACTATCGAAGGGTAACTACCTCTTGGTGACTCAATTCTTTCACGGTCAAAGAAAAAAAATAACTCTAAACAGGTCTCCAAACTCCTCCAATGATTTCTCTTACTACATGCGATCCCTGAGGAACATGAACCAACACTACCTCACTACCCCATGCATCATTTTCTTATATAAGGAATCCCAGTGGTCCTTCCATGAATGGATCGAACTGAATGCTGTCTCAGCTTTCTTTATCTTGTCTTCTATGAATGCATCTGAAACAGAGCCCTCATACTTCTATAGAGTTTAGCATTGAAACTCTTGGTGTTTCCTCCTCCATGTTTTTTCATCATCAACGTATACCCTATGGAAATATTCTAGCACAGGCTATTGGACATCTTATGTAGAAACCTAATAAGGACTTTGACCTAGAGCCATACATGAAAATTTTCAAACAGTTAGAGCTCCTAAACCTATAATATGGAAGAGTCTACATTAATGAATTAATTGTTTTCTATTATTTATTTTCAGTTAACCTCTCTAAATGTCTACCCTATAACCAGTATCACCTCATATAGTATCCACTGTAAACATAATGGTTCATGCATCAGATCACATGGAGACCTAAATTCCTATGTTTTAACCAATCTACAATTTTTACATCACATTTTATACTTAACTGACATTGTTTCCCTACCAACCCATGGAACCTCACCTATTCCTAACACCAAACTCCATAATAACCCTGAACTAGCTTGTGATACTTATTTTTCATGACCCCTCCCCACAAGGTGATCCCCTCATGGGATGACATTATGAGAAGGGAGACATTGACCCCCCATGTTTCTCCTTGAGTAGGCCCTGGGATGGCGACTAGCAGTGAGGGTCTAATAAACAGTCAAATTGGAGGCATTACACTCTAAGAGAACACATGAGAAAGAGAGATATAAAATATACACAAACAAAATCCAAATCAAAATGAAATAAAAATAATTAAAAATTACACATATGTAATGTCATGCAAAAACTACTACAATTGAAATGGAAAAATACATGTACCAAAAGAATATAAAAAAATGACCATGAAGGCTGAACAACTCCTGCAACTCCCAAACTTGTAGTGACCTACCTGATCTCCAACCTACACCAAGTGACCTTAAAAATTTGTTTATATATATAGAGAGTGATTATAAATATATGCTCAGTTTGATTGTCTTTGGATCCACTCGTGAAAAAGTAATGAATGTAAGCAAAACCACAATAAAAAACAAGTGAAAATTACTCATCAGCTAAACAGGTATACTATGTTCCCAGACTCGCCATGGATATTTTCACCAAGTATACTATACAAGTGTATATAATATAATAAATAATATCAAGGGTACCCCACTACCACTTTCCCATTGGTTTTCCGTTTTCCCCCAATATCACACGTCTTAAGCATCTCTCTCCAAAAAGGTTTGCCTGCAGACACCTAGGTCAAGCACCAAAATATTAACTTCTTGTAGCCCAACTAATTTTTCCACGTGACCAATGAATCCAGGTAGTTTTTAAGAGCCAATAAATCTCACAAAACATTTCTAATACATCGGGTATTATACATCAAGCCATTACAACCCATACACTGAGTATAGAATTTTAAGCCATCACAGCTTATACACATTACACCTATAGTAGTCTACTAGATACTATATCCAGAATATATGTTTTTAAATACCCACAAGCCATTACTGACCTCTACACGCATTTATGGGAAACTAACAATTGTAACTAATAGAAAAAGTAACAACCAAGAGAATTGAGCGGGGCTAAAGGGGGTAATCGACCATCCATCCTTGCACCTGACTGTTGGGGAAAACCCCACCCCCCACCCCCAGGGCTCAAAATTCTTGAGGTTTCTGCTTCCCTAACTGATAGGGTAGAGTAGTGTATTGAAACACCAATGGTAAAAAAATATACTATATCTCAAAACCTCACAATGGTCATAACCTAGTATTATACTCAAATACAGCTAACGTCTCTTCGACTCCTAACTTCCACTGCTAAGACATGTATCCTATAAAAAAATGACTGCTTAAAGATATTTATTACATTACATCATTTACATATTATTAGTTTCACTTTATTTTAATTAATTATTTTAACAATAATTAACAATTAAAAAATACAAATTATATTTCAATTGCATCACACCAATGTTTCATGTCCTCTAGACATGACCAAAACAAGTCCACAACATCTCATAAATATTACCTTATCCTTGCATCATTAGAAGCTCAAAACCCATGGGATAACAACATTTATTGAATAATTTATTAATAGAATTATTACATTCTCACATTTCTGGTAATTATAGAAAAATATTCTATTCTATTAAACAGAAGGGGGCTTAACCCAGTAAGTAGATGAGCAACCCATCATTTATTTTCAACATCTAGTAAGAGAACATACCCATCCTGCTTCGAGAAGCTAAACATAGAGACCACATGGCGTACCCCATGTGTCTTATCCCCTTTTGTAAGGAGGGTATGCAAGACTAGATGCTTTGATAAGTGGGGAAGGTAAAGTAGATAAAAGACCAACCAGATTTAGTAAACATCCAATCAATCACATCGAACCCATTTCATCATCTTCAGTGTACTCCTCAACACCCACATGAATAAACCAATGCATCTCTCCACTCTAGGCCTCAACTAATACTAAAACCAATGTGACTCCCTACCCCCACATCTCACAAAAACCATCTTGGCTCACATTATAACAAAAGAAGTAGTAAAGAAACATCATATTAATTGGGCTCTTGGATATTAAATAAGGCATCAAGAATTCATACATAATGGGAATTCATGGATCCAATGCAAAAGAAACTTAGCCTTACAATCAATAGTGTTACTCATAACCCTACCAGGAAATATACTTTATCAAACATCAAGTTCTTTAATCCATCTAGAATTAAATTATTATTTTTTTATGTTCTAACTGGGGACATCATAAAAAGAAAGCTATCATAGCTATCACAAATTAATTAATCATCATTATAGAATCAATTTGACAAACATCAAATTATGACAACAACCAGATTCGTTTATATGCCTCTATATATTTATCTAAATAATTGTAAATTAATTCTGTCATTACATTATTTACCAATTTCATCAAGAGATACATGCTAATAACATAACATAGAAATCACACTATCTATAAAATCAAGAAGCCAACTGTCATCATGCTATAGAAAAACAACACGCGATCAAACCAATTATTTTAATCCAGTTCAAGTATTAAATTTGGTCAATTATATTATGATCCAAGGGTTAAAACATTATAAATCTGTAGTTTCTTGTAAAAGAATATAGAGTAAATGAATCACCTAGCGTGAACGATTTCAGATGTTCTTCACTCAATAAAAGATCTAAGAAATATACCACAACAATCTCCCCCGCAATAACTGCATCCACCCAAGGATATCACAACACAATTGCATTAACAAAGACCAAAAGAACTCTATTAGAACAATGGAGATCAAACTTTATACCCAGGAAATGAGAAATGGGGGAATAAGAATCAAAGAAAACCATTAAATGGAATTAGATCTTACCTCAGATTGAAGAAGGATCAAAGAAAGGTATTGGGGAACCAATCCAGGATGAAGGGATCCCCAAATGTTGAAGAGGTATGTGTACGGGTCATCTAGAGTCGATAGAGGGTGAATTCAAGATATAGGGTATAAAAAACATGAGCGGATGAGTGATTTTAAAACACCCAACTATGGGGAAGTACATGAAATGTACCTCCTTATCATGTCGTATACCACCTCGAGGAGAATTACTCCAAAAAATGCATCCTCTAGGCTCTTTGTTTTATTTTTCTAAAACCCAAATGGTACACATTGTCTAACCCTTTGTCTTTGAAAACATGTAAATATTTGATCCACCTGGACTCAAGACCTTATAATAATAATCTTATCTTAGTAAAATCATTACATTAAAGTGGTTTTAATAGAGGTAAAATCAACCAAGAGGAGTTCTTTCAAGCATGGGACAGAATGGCGTGTTGATTTGAATACCTTATCAAAGAAGATCCATGAATATTTGTATCTTATTTATTCTAGAAACAACTTAATTATAATATTGAGAATAGAAATAAGTTTCATTTTAAAAAAATAAGTTTTCCCCTTTGATTAATGATTCAGGTAATACCTGGGGTTTCTCACATTTTCCTTAAAAGAGTTTTGTGAATATTAAAAATTGATGTTTCATTCAGGGTCAAAATAATTACTATAAAACGAAAGAAGAAAAATAATTGTGTCATTATTGAAATTTTGTGACTTATAATAATTATTTTTTCATGTTTTATAATTTAAATAATTTTATATCATTTAATAAAATATTATTTATTTTAACGTATCATTAATGTACAGTTTTCACAATTCATTACTAGACTTTTTAAAGATATCACACCAACATGATATCCTGAAACCAAATATTTTAAATCATCACTAACAATTAAAATTATTATATAAAATTATTGGATGTAATTAATTATATCAAATTATATTTACTTTAATATTTTTATAGACATTTATTAAATTCCTCCATTTATTAAACAATTATTGAATAATCACTCTATCACTATTTATGTGAAATATTTTTCCACAAAAAAATTTATAAATAAATTTCCACGATGTATAATAACATATATTATATATAAATAATATTTATATTCGAACATATCCCATATATTATACCATATTAAAAATATTTCTATTGTTAAAAATAAAATTATGAAAAAATTGACTTGGTCTGGAATATAATATTATAATGTGTATATTCTCATCCTAAATGTGATAAATGGTCTCATAATTGATCTTTTAATTCTTAGGGAAGAATAATAATCATCCAAAGAAATTATGAAAAGTGTTAGGGTCTTTAATAATATTTATAATAATATTTTCAACTTTAATTACCCTATTTACCCATAATTGTGCTAATGAATAGTATTACTCAACTTAATATTAGTAATGTCACAAATAAAAGGGAACTATTTAATAAATTGGGAACTTATTAGACCAAATATTGAATCAATTTTAGAATATTAAAAAGACACTATATTTTTAAACTATTTAGAAATTAATCTCAATTATAAATTGAGAAAATGGTGTTTTAAAGTAAAAACATACAAAAGATTGAAATGTTTTTATATCCAAATTCATTGTCAATTTGATCCCAGTGAACTAAATTTGATTGAATGATAAAAGCTTGATATAATTGTTCCTTAAAAAATTCTGCTATATATGTTAAAACTATAAATAAATTTTATCAAAAAATAGTTTTAGAATTTGGCGCGCCATCAGAATGAGGCAAAACTACTTTTAAAAAAATACTTATTTCTTTCGTAAAATTGATTTTATTATATTATGTATAAAAAAATATGATGGGTGTTAAATATTATATTAAATATATTAAATATATATATGTCTCATTAATATAATCAAACAAGAGTTATTTATTTATTTATTGGTGTAGAAAACACTTGTCAGCATTAAAATTGTTTTTTTTTAAAAAAATTGATTTTATTTTTAAAAGGGTTTCACATTAATTTATAATTAATTAGTAAAATAATTATATACAAATTTTTAAACCATATTTTAATTATTTAATTATTTTTATTCATTCTTCAATTTTATTGGTTGTTTTAATGGTAAAATTTAAATATTAATATTTAGTTCTTTCCTTATGCTCCATGTGGTGTATCACGTACTATATCGAATATAGTGTTTCCATTTAAAAAATAGGGATGTTATAATATGCATAATTTGATAAATTTTTTCCTCTCAATTTAAACTTGAGATCAAAGTCTAGTGTTTTGACCAATCAAAATCTTTTGTTGAAATCCAGAATCAGAAAAGTGATTAATGAAACTTTCACATTAAAATAATGACAGTAAAGTATAAAGGCCCCTAGAGATAAAACATAATTGGATTCCATGTTGGAAAACATTGACCTGATGTGAAAAATACCTATGAATTTATAATATATAGTGATAGATCACATCATCATTATATAGTTAACATTCACAAAAAACATAAATTTGTGATGGGTCCGGAGTCCACTGATTTCATAGTAAGAAAAGTTATCAAATAATTATTTTATTTTAAGATAATTTTAAAGTAGTAGAGGAATTATTTTACTAACCAGACTAAGAAAATAAGGAAATATACAAAACCTACAAGTATATTTTCATTCTTTAATCATTTTCTATTAAAGATTCATCTTTTTCTATAAACGATGAGGATTAAAGATGAATCTTTCATGCCTGAAGCACTAGAATACACTTCTTTAGAATCAAATAATTCAAAATAGATTAACAATCTATTTATCATGTCTTGAAAAACTGACAATAACCAAAATGGATTGGATAATATAAAATAATTCATTAAAAATACTAAACCATTGTATAATAAAAAACTACTTTTAATCTCCAAAATTTAATAGTAAAACCCAAATATTAACATCGAAAAAAAACTATCTTTAAAATTACACAAAAATAATATAACGTATATTAAAACCTAAAAATTATAATGACTTTATCACATAATATTTCATGCTATATATTAATAATTATCCCCAACAAAAATTAGTCATTTTTAACGTCTCACACCAAAAATGTAACTTCTTAATCTCACAACCTGACCCCCGGGGCCTGTTCCATGACTACCCAAGCCCACCTTCCATAGGCCAGGGGCTGGGGACTAGCACCAAAGGTGTAAATCCCTAAACTGGGAAGGCATTGACTTTATAACATGAAAATGCACACAACAGAGTATGAGCTGGAAACAAAAAAACTATAAAAAACTGTATACAAAAGGGGTGTTGAAAAGTAAAAGGGGGCCGGAAATACAATCCCAATTATAAATTACAAGGAAATTTAAAGTACAAGTACTTGAAAAAGGGAAAAAAACTAATGGATCATCCACATGGAAATCCTACCTTAAGGGTAGGTACAGATAACCTCCAAAGCACACCGCGTCCGTCCGTCTCCTTCGTGTACCGTCATGATGTGTGATCCACCTCTCGGTACCATCCAGCCCTGGTACACTCAACCTCGGTTAGCGTTGTCTGTTATCTGCATCTAACACAATTAGGTGAGGGCATAACCCATGCGGGGGTGAGTATAACGATACTTATTAGGGACCCTGAGACCCTCAAGGTCTCAGAAAAAAAACAAGGATAAACCACAAATTATGAAATCAAGAGATGACTCCACTTAGTTATATGATCATACATATACCTAAGTTATCAAGTAATCCATATCAATCATGAGGAAAACACAAAACTTACTGACCTTTCTCAACCAGAAATTTTATTAACATTATAAAAACCACTACTGCTGGAGAACTCCTCCTCTGTTGAGTACAGCGGGCCTACCACAACCCCAAGGAACTTCCCACTAACCTTGCACAGGTAAGGTACTCCTCCTCTCGAGTATTGTGGGTCTACTATGTCACCAAGGTGCTCCCCACCGTGAGTCTGTAGTGTCACCCAGGTACTCCCCCTCATATCCAAATAATGTAATATATCTGTCAAGTACTGTGGTTCTTCAACGAAACCTAGGTGCTCCCCATTGCAGGTCTACCGTCACACTATGGCGCTCCCCGTAGGGATAGTAGAGTCACTCCAAGTCTAAACAGTCAGTAGTCGTTAGGTCTCACCCTGTTACTAGGTCTCTGCACTACGCATGCCTATCTCTGGGAGGATCTTCTCCATGAGCTACTGGTCAATTCTCAACTATCATGAAGTATCATGAAGAAGAATCTAAAAGGTCTGCCATGTCATAAAGGTCTCAACGCAATAGGCGGCGCGTCAATCAGACTCTCGGTCTTTGAGTTATTAGCCTTCTATTCCCGGGGGCCCGTTTGAATTCGTGCTTGATCCAACCTGACTATTTCACAACTATACCCAAAACTCAAGTGGGTTATAAACAAAGGGACCGTCGCACTCTATGAATACCAGCGCCACTGAAGGTTCGTAAAATAGATGTGTGATGTTAAAGATATTGACAAAAGAAATTAGAGGGTTGGTAGTGGGCCCAGGTCCAGTCCGACCCAGTGGGTCCGACCGGGTTCGAACCAGTCTGAGTCGACCGGGTCAGACCTATAGGGTCTGGCTCGGCCCATTTGGTGGGCCAACCTATTAGGTTCGGGCGGGCTCGTTGGGCCTGGTCTAGCCAGCCGCGTGGGTGGTTTTGCCCGGGCTCGGGGCCGGTTCAGCCTGGAGCGTCGCGAGGGCGCGGTCCGAAGGGCGCGGCCGAGCCAGTTTTTCCAGGGCACCATGTGGGGGGTTCGGGAAACACGGGGAGCATGGGGCGTATAGGCCAGTGAGGTTCGACCAAGCGCATGGGAGGCGGCCGATCAGGCAGGGAGGCAGCCAGGCAGGCCGGCGAGAGGTAGGGCAGGGCGCCAGGAGAACCGGCGGGAGGCCGGGTAGGGCGCCAGATGGGCTGGCGAGTAGCCGGGCAGGCAGGTAGGCCGGCCAGCAGCTGTCGGGTAGGGTGACAGGCCGGCCGGTGGGCAACCGGATGGCGTTCGGGCAGGCTGGCGGGTGATGCTCGGGCCCGCGGTGTTCGGCCGGGGCGCACGAGAGGCCAGCGGTGGCCGAGATTCGGGGTCTGCAGGCCGGTGGCGGTGCAGCCAGGGTGCACAAGAGGATGGCGGCGGCCATGATCGGGGTGGCACGGGTCGGCGGCGGTGCGACCGAGGTGGTTCAGCCGGAGGGTTGCGGTTCATCATGGAGCACCGGAGCACCGCGGGGGCGGCGGAGTTTGTGGAGGCCCTGGGTAGGGAAACCATTGTCGATGCCACCTTAATCATTCCGTCACCTCATCTCCATGCCGAATATTATCACAAACAAGAATGGTGGTGGGGTCGGGCCATGTTGTTTTGGCCCGCACCCTCCATGTTTAGTGTAGTAACAATCAGTTCATCAGGATAGAAGTATGATGAACAACAACTCACCCACAACAATTATTTTCAACCAAAGAAGAAGATTCATGGAAAGTATTGACATGTAATAAACCCCCTACCTTTGATAATAGTTTGATGATGAAGTCCCAAAAATTAGACAAAGATGGATGTCGTTCGTTGCATCCACCGCACACTTCCAATACCATGTTGTGTTGGATGTGGAAGACTCTTAACCTCGGTAGGTGTCAGAGGAATAAGTTGTAAGAGGATCACTGTCGACGTTCTTTGTTCTTCATTGGGAGATGAGGTTCTTCGTTAGATAATTCTAATCCTCCCATGCTCTCTCCCCAATATTCCACCAAATGAGAAATTCCAACCAAAATAATAATAGATTGAGTTATCTATTATTTTGTTGGAATAAAATTCAAAATGGTTAATTAATTAACTTAGCTTTCCCCATAATTAATTCATGAGTGTTGGCACAAATTATTTTAATGAGGTGGATTGAAACAATTTAATTAGCGGAGTTGGCACCAGTAAAGGAGGTTGAGTGTGTAGAGACTCTCCCTCATTAATGAGGGGAGTTAAGAGGTTTTCCTCTCCTGCCATTAGTAGGGGAGTTTAGTCCCATGTGGTCCCCACGTCATAACCTCTTGTGGGAGGTTAGGTTCGGGTGGTCCCCACCACCATAACCTCTCATGGGAAGTTAAGGCTTGGCTATCCCACCTCAAACTAAAAACCTCCACAAGGAAGTTATAGATCTAATGGGACCCACCTCCAAACACCCACATGGGGGCTCAAATAAAAATAAAGTGAAGCTCACTTTATTTTATTATTCTCCACGAAAACCCAAAAACTAACGTATCTTCCTGACTCATTGTCGTCGAAGTTGAAGACTCCTTAAATGAATATCGGCACTACGAGTTCAACAGAGTCCTCATATTTCAATTCTGAGCACCGGTTCAAAAGTTATATAAACCAGCTCGTACGTTTACTAAATGTTCCTGAACAAAACTTCAGAAATTGATTTCGGGCATACCGGGCCTCAGAATCAAGCGTTCTAAATTTTTGCATACTCGTAAAATTCCCATGTTTTTATGAAAAAAATCTCTATAGAATTTTCGAGTCTTTACATTCTCCCCACCCCAGGGCTTTATGTCCCCATAAGCTACAACTCGAACTAAGGAAACAAGTGGGGGTACTGAGCATGCCTCTAAGCCTCCCGCTCCCACGTGCTCTCTAGGAGGTTATCGTGCTTCTAAAGAACACACACCAAAGGTATTAACCTTCCACATAAGTGTAACGCCCCGACCCTAGATACCCAGAGTCGGTGCATTATTACATAATATTGGCATGATCACAAGAAAGATCAAATCTCGAAAGACCCATTGGTTTAGTAGCCTTGGAAACACAAGATATATTCATAAGTCTTACATTACATCATAAAATGAAAAACTACTACAACAACATATTGTCTCCATAATCCACACTTATATCCCCAAATAATATACCTGGAGGTCATTCATAATTTACTTCTTCACTTCCTGGGAAAAATAAAACATAGAAAAGGGGTGAGCTCAAATACCCAGTAAGGATAACAATATAGCAGAAACTTTCATAAATAAGAATAAACATTTAAGGCAATGTATAACAAAAACAAAAGCCTTTAAAACTTGAACTTTCAACATATTATGGCATAAATAAAATGAAATAATTCCATTTACTTATTCACATGGATATTCTACTAATCGAATAATCACATGAAAAATCAATAACCACTTTCATAATGATGGAATGTATAATGCCAGACTATCATAACAACATAGCCAAGGCCTCGTGCCAAGACTACAAATAAGATTTTGTCAAGTCCTTGTGCCAAGACACTAGTTTGTCTCATTAGACCTACTGATGCATCGAGGAGCTATAGCGGGCTCCACCCGTCACATATTAGGTCCATTGCATTCCCATATGAAAAGGTTTAAACATAACATAAACATTCATATTAAAACTAGCATACGAAATGTCAATACTTTCACCATAAACCATGAATGACATAAAAATAGAACATCCACAGTCAAACAAATCACAAAACCTTAAATATAATATAGAAGTTTTGTATCATAACAAATCAACTTTAAATAAGCGTAAAATCCATCAAAGGATGTTGACAGAGATGAAATCAAAATTCTTTTTAAAGAAATATAACTTTTTATTTTGAAATCATTTAAGATCCATATAAAATAAAACATTTTCTTTGAAAATATTCTTATAAGCTTGTAAGGGAAGCTTTGAAGATTTTTTAACGGCCGAAAATAGCCGCACCCACCGTATAAGTTAAAAAAACATTCTTACCTTAATTCTGTCGAAAAGGTTAAAAAGGACCTTGTTTTGAAAATGACGGAATGATTACTTTATAAACCACTTATAAAAGTCAAAAAGGGTATAAATGAATTTAACTCATATTCTAGTAAATAGTAAAAATGTTTTGAAACACATTTTTAAGAAACATGGATGTGGATGATAAAGTGATCCCAGTAGATTATTACGTATAAACAACCTCGGATAATGAAGAGATTGTGAAATAACCCTTACCTTGTACTTTTCGTTGGTTGGGGTAGGATAAACTCCTTTATAATGGTGAAATAATTGTTATTAAATTATACAAGAATCATATATATTAATATGATATCATATATGATCTTTTAACATTGATTTGTTAATAATATCTTATAATTATCGTCGTTTAGGGTGTTACCTTACTCGTTTTATTTTATATGTTTTGTTACATAAGCCATGTTTGTTGTATCTTATTCGTATCCAGAATGATATCAAGTCCTTAAACATCATTTTTAAATAATCAAATTATAATTATACTTGAATTGATACGATGGAGAATGAATCTCATCGCGTTCGTGGAGACGGTAGTCCGTACGTACGCACGAGCGACAATATCATTCTTTTGATATTAAAATAATATATAAATGGATGGTATATAATATATACAGAATCATTAACATGTTATATTTATTATTTACATGATTTACACATCATTATTATACCCATACAAATAATAATATATTGAATAACAATTACACCACGACGTGGAGACGGTAAGCCGTACGTACGCACGTATGGTGACATGTTATTCAAAGGGTGGATAGAATACTGAATATGGTTGTACCATATTTAAAATAACATCACAGTATAAGTGAGATACTGGAGTTATTATTTTAGAATGGTAAGAACAAATAAAGAAGAAGTGGAAGAAGAAAGGAACATGAAAAGGGGTGGTGAAAACATTACCTCTTCTTCGGGTTCTTCCTTTTGATTTGATCAAAAGGGCTCCTTAGGTTGGCTTTCTGATCAAACTAATGCCTCTAGGTTTTAGTGAGGGAAGTTGGGAGAGTATTTGGGCAGAGTTTTTCCGAACCAAAAGGCTTTGAAGGTGTGATGAAATGAGAAGGAGTGCCCTTTTATAAGAGGGGTGAGGGGCACCTTTGGAAAAGCTAGAAATATTAATTTATAATAAATTTATATTCGATTTATAATGGCTCCAAAGTTGATTATTCAAAGGTTAAGGTGGAGATAGGTCGAAAACCACTCAACCAATAGAATTTAGACAGGTTTGGGTACTTATATTAACCTTATCTTTAAGTATTAACTCTAAGTTAATTAGTTTCACTTTTAAAATGTCTCTTTGTATTTTTATATAATATGGTTAATAAACTTACTATATACATCCAAGCGACCCCCAAGTGGTCCATTAATGATGAACCTATCATTATATAAGTCTTTTGGCCGAACTTTAGATTTTTAGGAATTTAATATCTATTAATAATATAATATTTGTTTTAAGAACTCTTTTATGCCAATTTTGACACTATTCAATAGATGATTTTTTTAAAACTCATAAGAGATTGATTACTTCGAAAAAAGTTAATTAAATCAATACTAATATATCATATTATCCTAGAAAATTATTTTAATTCATTAAAAGTTTCATATTAAATTTATTTGGATATTTATAATATCAATTATTTTAATTTTTTCACTATTATAGTAATTACTTCATCATCATTGTGTCATAAATAAATTAAATTATTTAATGTCTAAAAATTATAAATAAAATATCATTATGTAGGAAATCATTTTATATTTCTAATGAATATTTATAATCTAAAATTCCACATATATAACCCTATGTAAAATTTTTTTTTCTAAAAGATATATGCGTGTGTCATTTTTGTATTCATTTTAACTTAATTAAAATAAAGTGTCCCTATCACCTACAAGTGGCACCATGGGGTCCCAAAATCGACCCAAAGATGCCTATGGTCGAACATGTATCAATCAATAAGGCTAGGACACGTTTTAGGGTAATTTAGTATTATTATAATATTATTTTTCAACCCTTATTTACCGGATTTACCCTTAACCATGGTAAATAAAATATTTACCGCAGTAATTATTCAAAATGTCTAAAAATAAAAGTTACCTATTTACACAATTTGAACATCCTGATTCCAAATATGGAATTCATTTTTCTAAATTCAAAACACAGAAGTGGCAGAAATTAATTTAATATTAATTCCCGCTGTCAAAACAAAAAGCGTGTTCTTAAGAGATAATAACTATCGAAAGATTGACACTTGGTTATGTTCGGTTTAATTGTAAAATTATGTCCAATGACCAAAATTATATTAAATGGTAAAAATATATTCTAAATATACTTTAAGACCACTCAAATTCATAATTTATCACTATTAATTATTTTGATTAAAATAGTTGTTTTTAATTAAAATTTAGTAATTTTCACTATTCATCAAAATATGAAAGTTATCCGAAATGTACCAAAATTTCACCTTAGGCTAAATTCGATATTACGAATCCAAAAATGAAGTCCATTTTAAAATATAAAATATATATAATTTCAAAAAGTAGGTATTACTATTCATAACGGCTAGTTTGATTGGTTATGGTGTGTTAGAACTCGGTGTTGCGTACAACAAACGCTATCATATTATTAAAAGAGAAGCGTACCGTAGAAGCTTGGGGTGTTACATTCTCCCCTCCTTAAAATAATTTCGTCCTAGAAATTTCTAGAATACTTATCACATGAAAAGACTCGGGTGGTTCTTCATCATATGTTCCTCGGGTTCCCATGTTGCCTCTTCCATCTTATGGTTTCTCCACAAAACTTTTACCAGACGCGTCGTCCGGTTTCTCAGAACTTGTTCTCTTGTATCAAGAATCCTAACAGGCTCTTCGCAATAAGACAGATCGAGTTCCAATTCTAATTCCTCGTAAGTGAGTAAATGCGTTGGGACAGGCATGTATTTCCTCAACAGAGATACGTGGAACACATCGTGAACTTTGAAGAGACTTGGCGGCATTGCCAATCGGTAAGCTATAGCCCCAATTCGTTCTAGTATTTCGAAAGGTCCGATGTACCTGGGACTCAATTTACCTTTCTTACCAAAACGTATGACTCCCTTCCATGTATATACCTTCAGGAAAACATGATCACCGACTTGAAATTCCAAATCCTTCCTTCGATTATCGGCATAGCTCTTCTGCCTACTTTGAGCTGCTTTGATGTGATTTTGGATTACATTCACCTTGTCCACCGTTTCCTCCACCAGTTCTGGGCCTACAAGTTTTCTTTCACCAACGTCATCCCAACAGGTTGGTGTACGACATCTCTTTCGGTATAACGTTTCATATGGTGCCATCTGAATACTCGAATGGAAGCTATTGTTATAGGAAAATTATATGAGAGGTAAGTATTGATCCCACATACCCTGAAAGTCAAGTGAGCAAGATCTCAACATGTCTTCTAGGGTTTGAATAGTCCGTTCCGATTGTCCATCTGTCTGAGGGTGGTAAGCAGTGCTCAAAAGAAGTTCAGTATCCAGGGATTTCTGGAGACCATTCCAAAATCTTGAAGTAAAATGGGGATCACGATCAGAAACAATCGATAATCATACTCCATGAAGTCTCACAACTTCATTAATATATAGCCTTGCTAGACGTTCCAGGGGTAGATCTTCTCTTATAGCAAGAAAATGTGCTGACATGGTAAGACGATCAACAATAACCCATATTGCACCGTTCCTTCTAGGAGTCTTTGGTAGCTCCATGACAAAGTCCATCGTAATATTGTCCCATTTCCACTCTGGTATGGGAAGAGGTTGCATGACTCATCCAGGTTGTTGCCTTCCAGCTTTCACTTGCTGACAAACCATACATCTTGACATAAAATCAGCAATCTCCCTCTTCATGTTGTCCCACCAAAAATGTTCCTTCAAATCTCTATACATTTTGGTGATCCCAGGGTGTATAGAGAAATTGGAACTATGAGAATCTTCTAGCAATTCCCTTTTTAGATCAGGTATTTCAGGAACACAAAGTCTCTTCCCAAATTTCAAAATTCCATCTTCATACACAAAGTCTCTCAATCTCCCATCATTCACAGATTTAATCTTCTTTTGAAATTCTTCATCATCGGTCTAATAACTCTTAATCCTTTCTAGTAAAGATGGTTTGGCAACCATTTGAAAAAGAATTGATGTTTCACCTTCCTTGGTTATTCCCATGTCCAAATTCACTAGATCCAAGAAAATTGGATCCCTTTCAATTCTCATATTGTTCAAAACTCCATGGTCTTTTCTACTCAAAGCATCTGCCACCTTGTTTGCTTTCCCCGGGTGGTAGTGTATCGTGCAATCATAATCCTTTAGTAATTCAAGCCATCTCCTTGGCCTCATGTTGAGTTCTTTTTGTGAGAAAATATACTTCAAACTCTTGTGATCAGTATAAATCTCACATTTTTCACCATAGAGGTAGTGCCTCCATATCTTTAAAGAAAAGATCACAGCTGCTAACTCGAGATCATGAGTAGGATAGTTTTGTTCATGAATTTTCAACTATCGTGGTGCATAGGCAATAACTCTATCATTCTGCATAAGGACACAACCAAGTCCTTTCTTTGATGCATCACTATAAATAACGAACCCATCATTCCCCGATGGTAGAGTTAATATAGGAGAATTGAATAATCTTCTCTTAATTTCTTCGAAACATTCTTTACACTCTTTTGTCCAAACAAATTTAACCCCTTTACGTGTGAGTTTCGTTAATGGGTTAGCCAATCAGGCAAAATTCTGGACGAAACATCGATAATAACCTGCCAACCCAATAAAACTGCATACCTCAGTTATACTCGTAGGTGATGGCCATTCTTGGATTGCCTTGGCCTTAGAAGGATAAACAGATATTCCATCTTTAGAGACAATATGGCCAAGAAATTAAATCTCCTAAAGCCAGAATTCACACTTCCTAAACTTCCCATATAATTCATGCCTCCTCAGAGTCTTCAAGATAATGCGCAATTGATTTTCATGATCTTTGTAGGTTTTGGAGTATACCAATATATCATCAATAAATACCACCACAAATTCATCAAGATACTCATTGAAAACTCTATTCATCAGATCCATGAATACAGAGGGTGCATTAGTCAATCCAAAAGGCATTACAGTAAACTCATAATGCCAGTACCTGGTTCGAAATGCTGTCTTCGGAATGTCTTCCTTCTTTACACACAACTGATGGTATCCAAATCGAAGGTCAATCTTTGAAAATATTGAGCTCTATGTAGTTGGTCAAATAAATCATCAATACGAGGTAGGGGATACCTGTTCTTTATCATTATAGCATTGATCTCCCTGTATTCGATACATAACCTCATAGATCCATCGTTCTTTTTAACAAAAAGAACAGGGGCTCCCCATGGAGAAACACTAGGGCGAATAAATCATTTATTACTCAATTCCTCTAGTTGTTTCTTTAGTTCAACTAATTCTACAGTGGCCATTCTATAAGGGGTCTTCGATATAGGCCTTGATCCAGGAATTAAATCAATGGAAAACTCAACTTCTCGTTCTGGAGGATGTCCAGGTAAATCTTCCAGAAATACATCTACAAATTCTTTCACAACAGATACATCCTCTATTTGAACATTCCTTTCCTCACCAACAGTTATTTCTTTCTCTTCCTCCCCAATAATTGAATTAAGTTGAGCTACTGGGGGTGGATCTAAATAAGAATTAGGTGGTGAAAATTATGCTCTAAAGATAAGGTGTTCCTTATCATTATCATCAAGAATCGTAACCTCTTTCTTCTTACAATAAATATTTGCATCATAGTCCGAAAGCCAGTCCATACCGAGGATTATATCAAACTCAATCATAGGTATGACGATGAGATCAGCAGATAAAGAACATTTATGTTCTCTAATGGGGACTGATTCGCAAAACTTTGTTGCAATGATACTTCACTTAGGAGTTTTAACTGACAACTCCCTTGTTAAATCTAATTGGAAATATCTAATTTTCTTAGCAAACTATGAAGATATGAAACAATGCGATGATCCAGAATCAAATAATGCATTTGCTAAACTTGAGGAAACCATTAAATTACCTGCCACCACGTCTTTCAGAGCTTCTACCTCAGCAGTAGTGATAGCATAAGCTTGGCCTTGATCCCTTGGCCTTTTCTGAGGTAATTTCTCCTGACTCTTAGGACATTCATTTGCATAATGCCCCATCTCCCTGCAATTGTAGCACTAAACGTTGGTAGCTTCCTTCTTCCCCTTGCAATCACGAGCTTGGTGGCCTTTTTCACCACATTTGTAACAGAAGCCCATTCCCTTCAAGAAAGTACCGGGGTGTTTCTTCCCACATTTACCACATGATGGATATTAAACCTTTCCCTTCTTACCCTTATTTCCATTAGCATATTGATCAGCAGGTCTCTTCTTCTCTTGCTTTGCTTTAAAGTCATAAGTCTTAGAGAATTCCTTTTCGGTCTTGATAGCACATGAGACAACGTCTTCGTATGATGAGAAGGATTGTGAGACTAATGCTCGACGGAGAAATGGTTTTAACCCATCAAAGAAACGATCAATCTTACTTCATTGGTTATGTATATAATCACCAGCATACCTTGCTAACCTTGTAAAGTTAGCCTCATACTTTGTGACATTCTCATCCTCCTTATGTCTCAGACTTAGAAATTGCCTTTCCATATCTGCTCGATGGTCACGAAGAATGTATTTTTCTAAAAACAGATCTTTGAAATCCCTCCATTCCCTATTTGATACTTCATCATCTTCCTTCGTATTTTGAATCAATGACCACCATTGATCAGCATCTCCATTGAGGCGGTAAACTGCCATGATAACTTTTTCCCTTTCACTGCTCCCCAAAGCCTGAAATATTTTCTCTAGGGAAAATATCCATTTCTCAGCTACTAAGGGATTTGTACTCCCATTGAACGTTGGTGGTTGTTGCCTCATGAATCGATCTAACATTGATCCTCCACGCTGCGGATCAGGGTGCTCCATACGGGTAAGGTTATTATTCATAACCTGAGTAAGTTGTCCTAGTATGGTGATTAGCTGGTCGGCACCAGTTGCATCACCAGCTCCACTATAATTATCTTGAGCAGGAGGGAAATCCCTACATGGAGTGCGTGCATTGATACGGTTTCCATTTCTCCCACTAGGCGCCATTTCTAAACAATGGCATAAACTAGATCAGTTTATGAATCAAAATACATAATCCCATACTTATAAAACACTTAACATAAATTGAACTATTTACGGATATAATCCATAATCATAAGAATGTTTTCTTTGAGGAAGTATATACTCATAATCCCTTCAAAATTATTTGTAAAGAAAATGAGAGTTATCCTAAGAATATCCCCCGGGAGTGCCGTAACCAAGAGTGCAGCAAGGCCCGTTGTCGTGCACCAGTTCCGGTTCCGAGTCTAGCTCAAAGCGGTGTTTTCGGGTTTTACCCCTAGGTACATCTGTGCCAGAGCCGCCTCTACCTGCTCGTATCCAGACAGGGATGTATTTCTCGGAAAACTCACAAAATCTCTACAATACCAAAATTCTAGGAATTTCTTCTATACTAATCCTCAAAGTTCATCTTAGGTCTACGTGCTCTAATCAGAGTTTATCTAAATCTAGCTTTCAAGGTTTATACTAAACTTTCTCTGATACCAACTGTAACGCCCCGACCCTAGATACCCAGAGTCGGTGCATTATTACATAATATTGGCATGATCACAAGAAAGATCAAATCTCGAAAGACTGATTGGTTTAGTAGCCTTGAAAACACTAGATATATTCATAAGTCTTACATTACATCATTAAATGGAAAACTACTTCAACAACATATTGTCTCCATAATCCACACTCATATCCCCACATAATATCCTTGCAGGTCATTCATAATTTATTTCATCACTTCCTGGGAAAATAAAACCTAGAAAAGGGGTGAGCTCAAATGCCCAGTAAGGATAACAATATAGCGGAAACATTCATAAATAAGAATAAACATTTAAGGCAATGTATAACTAAAACAAGAGCCTTTCAAACATGAACTTTAAACATAGTATGGCATAAATAAAATGAAATAATTCCATTTACATATTCACATGGATATTTTACTAATCTAATAATCACATGCAAAATCAATAACCACTTTCATAATGATGGAATGCATAATGCCAGACTATCAGAACCACATAGCCAAGGCCTCGTGCCAAGACTACAAATAAGATTTTTTCAAGGCCTTGTGCCAAGACACTAGTTTGTCTCATGAGACCTACCGATGCATCGAGGAGCTATAGCGGGCTCCACCGGTCACATATTAAGTCCCATGCTTTCCCATATGAAAAGGTTTAAACATAACATAAACATTCGTATTAAAACTAGCATACGAAATGTCAATACATTCACCATAAACCATGAATGGTATAAAAATAGAACATCCACAGTAAAACCAATCACAAAACCTTCAATATAATATAGAAGTTTTGTATCATAACAAATCAAATTAAAATAAGCGTAAAATCCATCAATGGATGTTGACATAGATGAAATCAAAATTCTTTTTAAAGAAATATCTCTTTTTATTTTGAAGTCATTTAAGATCCATATAAAATAAAACATTTTCTTTGAAAATATTTTTATAAGCTTGTAAGGGAAGCTTTGAAGATTTTATAACGGCGGAAAATAGCCGCACCCGCTGTATAAGTTAAAAAAACATTCTTACCTTAATTCTGTCGAAAAGGTTAAAAAGGACCTTGTTTTGAAAACGACGGAAAGATTCCTTTATAAACCACTTATAAAAGTCAAAAAGGGTATAAATGACTTTAACTCATATTCTAGTAAATAGTAAAAATGTTTTGAAATACATTTTTAAGAATCATGGATGTGGATGATAAAGAGATCCCAGTAGATTATTACGTATAAACAACCTCGGATAATGAAGAGATTGTGAAATAACCCTTACCATGTACTTTTCCTTGGTTGGGGTAGGTTAACCTACTGTATAATGGTGAAATAATTGTTATTAAATTATACAAGAATCATATATATTAATATGATATCATATATGATCGTTTAACATTGATTTGTTAATAATATCTTAGAATTATCGTCGTTTCAGGTGTTAACTTACTCGTTTTCTTTTATATGTTTTTTACATAAGCCATGTTTGTTGTATCGTATTCATATCCAGAATGATATAAAGTCCTTAAACATCATTTTTAAATCATCAAATGATAATTATACTTGAATGGATACGATGGAGAATGATTCTCATCGCGTTCGTGGAGACGGTAGTCCGTACGTACGCACAAGCGACAATATCATTCTTTTGATATTAACATAATATATAAATGGATGGTATATCATATATACAGAATCATAAACATGTTATATTTATTATTTACATGAGTTACACATCATTATTATACCCATCCAAATAATAATATGTTGAATAACAATTACACCACGACGTGGAGACGGCAAGCCGTACGTACGCACGAATGGTGACATGTTATTCAAAGGGTGGATAGAATACTGAATATGGTTGTACCATATTTATAATAACATCACAGTATATGTGAGATACTGGAGTTATTATTTTAGAATGGTAATAACAAATAAAGAAGAAGTTGAAGAAGAAAGGAACTTGAAAAGGGGTGGTGAAAACATTACCTCTTCTTCGGGTTCTTCCTTTTGATTTGATCAAAAGGGCTCCATAGGTTGGCTTTATGATCAAACTAATTCCTCTAGGTTGTAGTGACGGAAGTTGGGAGAGTATATGGGTAGAGTTTTGCCGAACCAAAAGGCTTTTAAGGTGTGAAGAAATGAGATGGAGGAGTGCCCTTTTATAAGAGGGGTGAGGGGCACCTTTGGAAAAGCTAGAAATATTAATTTATAATAAATTTATATTCGGTTTCTAATGGCTCCAAAGTTGATTATTCAAAGGTTAAGGTGGGGATAGGTCGAAAACCACTCAAACAATAGAATTTAGACAGGTTTGGGTACTTATATTAACCTTGTCTTTAAGTATTAACTCTAAGTTAATTAGTTTCACTTTTACAATGTCTCTCTGTATTTTTATATAATATGGTTAATAAACTAACTATATACATCCAAGAGACCCCCCAGTGGTCCATTAATGATGAAAGAATCATTATATAAGTCTTTTGGCCGAACCTTAGATTTTTAGGAATTTAATATCAATTAATAATATAATATTTGTTTTAAGAACTCTTTTATGTCAATTTTGAAACTATTCAATAGTTGATTTTTTTGAAACTCATAACAGATTGATTACTTCGAAAAAGGTTAATTAAACCAATACTAATATATAATATTATCCTAGAAAATTATTTTAATTCATTAAAAGTTTCATATTATATTTATTTGGGTATTTATAATATCAATTATTTTAATTTTTTCACTATTATAGTAATTACTTCATCATCATTGTGTCATAAATAAATTAAATTATTTAATGTCTAAAAATTATAAATAAAATATCATTATGTAGGAAATATATTTATCTTTCTAATGAATATTTATAATATAAAATCAAACATATATAACCCTATGTAAAAATTGTTTTTCTTAAAAGATATATGCTTGTGTCATTTTTGTATTCATTTTAACTTAATTAAAATAAAGTGTCCCTATCACCTACAAGTGGCACCATGGGGTCCCAAAATAGACCCAAAGATTCCTATGGTCGAACATGTGTCAACCAATAAGGCTAGGACATGTTTTAGGGTAATTTATTATTATTATAATATTATTTTTAACCCTTATTTACCGGATTTACACTTAACCATGGTAAATTAAATATTTACCGTAGTAATTATTCAAAATTTCTAAAAATAAAAGTTACCTATTTAAACAATTTAAACATCCTGATTCAAAATATGGAATCCATTTTTCTAAATTCAAAACACAGAAGTGGAAGAAATTAATTTAAAATTAATTCCCGCTGTCAAAACAAAAAGCGTGTTTTAAGAGATAATAACTATCGAAAGATTGACACTTGTTTATGTTCGGTTTAATTGTAAAATTATGTCCAATGACCAAAATTATATTAAATGGTAAAAATATATTCTAAATATACTTTAAAACCACTTAAATTCATAATTTATCACTATTAATTATTTTGATTAAAAAAGATGTTTTTAATTAATATTTAGTAATTTTCACTATTCATCAAAATATGAAAGTTATCCGAAATGTACCAAAATATCACCTTAGGATAAATTCGATATTCCGAATCCAAAAATGAAGTCCATTTTAAAATATAAAATATATATAATTTCAAAAAGTAGGTATTACTATTCATAACGGCTAGTCTGATTGGTTATGGTGTGTTAGAACTCGGTGTTGCGTACAACACACGATATCATATTATTCAAAGAGAAGCGTACCATAGAAGCTTGGGGTGTTACAATAAGAACCTCTCCTGTTGATCCTTAATCTCCACTAGGAGCTCCGTAAAAGTATCCCCACTGTCGACATCTATCTCTACATGGTCAATGATGTGAGAAGGGTCATGAACGTATCTCCTTAGCTAAGATATGTGGAAGACGTCGTGCACCCGGTGAAACTGAGGTGGAAGAGCTAGGCAGTTAGCCACCTCGCCTACTCCGCTGAGGACATGGAAAGGTTCTATGAAACTTAGATATATATTTCATCCTTTTCCAAATCTCTATAGAACTTGTCGAGGTGAGACCCCTAGAAAGACGTGGTCACCATCCTCGAACTCCAGAGGTCTCCGTCTCCTGTCAGCATATGACTTCTGTCTACTTTGTGCAGTCTTCATCCTCTCTTGCATGATCTGCACCTTCATTGTGGTAGCTCATACCATATCTGGCCCCACTTGTGCTTACTCCCCATGGTCATTCCAGCACTAGGGTGATATGAAAGGTCACCCGTATAGTGCTTCGAAAGGTGACATCCTTATGGGGGAGTGATAGCTGTTGTTGTATGAAAAATCTACCAAAGGTAAGTGATCCTCCCAGAAGCAAGAAAAGTCAATGAAACAATCACGGAGCATTTCCTCTATGGTCTAAATGGTACTCTATGTTTGGCCATCTGTCTGGGGATGGAAGGTGGTGCTTAGATGAAGCTGCTTCTAGAAAGCCTCCTGCAACCCCTCCCATAGCCATGATGTAAACAATGCATCACGATCGGAGAAAATAGATGAAGGTACTCCATATAGCCACACAATCTACTACACATAAAGGCATCCCATCCTCTCTACTGAGCTATGCTCTCTAATCGGTAGGAAGTGGGCCGACTTGGTGAGTTAGTCAAAAATCACCCAAATCGTGTTGTGATCCCTGGATGTACATGGAAGACCCATCACGAAGTCCATTGATATCCCATACCACTTCCAATCTGGGTCCTATAAAGGCTGAACCAATCCTACTGGTACCTGGTGCTCTGCCTTCACTTTTTGAAAAGTGAGGCATCTAGAGGCAAACTCCGCTACTGCCATCTTCATACCTGGCCATCAGTGTTATCATCGAAGGTCCTGTTATATCTTTTCCACTCTTGGATGTACCGCTAGAGGGGATGTGTGGAAATCCCTCAATACTTCCTCTTGAAGTGACACCGGTACCATAGTGCATCCTCTGAAGATGATTAGTGCTCCCCACCTTCATGAAATCCATCAGGTTTTTGCTCTATGGATATCTAAGAACGTTGTGTCTCGTAGTCAGCGTCCCCATGTTGTGCCTCCCTAACTCGCTGAGGAAGTGGGCGAGTGACTGTAAGGGACTGAAGGAAATTTTCTCTATCTCTATCCACATAGGACATCTCTAAGGCAGCCAGCTGCTCTATCGCCTCGCCTAGCAGCTGTATACAAGATCTTCTACTGAGTTCATCTGCTACAACATTCCCCTTTCCAAGAGTATAGACTATCTCAAAGTCATAGTCCTAGAGGAACTGAAGCCATCATCGATGTCTCAGGTTCAGGTCCTTCTAAGAGAATATATACCTGAGACTCTGGTGATCAATGTACATGATAAAAAGTTCACCCATCAGATACGGTCGCCATATATTCAAGGAAAAGACCAATCCTGCAAACTCCAGGTCATGGGTAGCGTAGTTTTACTCGTGTTGTCTTATTTGTTGAGAACTATATGTGATAATTTCTCGCTCCTACATCAGGACACACCCGAGTCTGGTTGCTGATGCGTCACAATAGACTACGTACCTTACACCTACCTCTGGAAGTCTCAATATGGGGGCACTAGTCAGCCTCTACCTCAACTCCTGAAAGCTCTACTAGGATCTCTACAACCACACAAAGGGTTTCCCCTTCATTGTCAAGGCCTATAGTAGTTCGTCAACTCTGGAGAATTTTGGAACGGACCTCCGGTAGTAACCAGCCAAACCCTGGAAACTTCGAACCTAGTTCACACTCCTAGGTGGCTCTCAAGCAAGTAATGCCTCAATATTCGTTGGATCAACTTTATTCGCAGCCTCCAAGATGACGTGTCCCAAAAATGGAACCTCTCAGTTCCAAAACTAGCACATCGAGAGCTTACCATATAGCTGGTGCTCTCATAGTGTGTCATGTACTACTTGTAAATGGTAGGTATGCTCCTCCTCAGTAGTCGAGTAGATCAGAATGTCATCGATGAATACTACGACAATGCGATCGAGGTATGGATGGAGGATCATGTCCATGAGTCCCATAAACAATGTTGGAGTGTTGGTTATGTTACATGGCATAACCAAGAACTCTTAGTGGCATCGACACCTTACGACATCATCTTGGGTATGGAATGGTTATCTACACTCTATGCCTAGATCGACTATATTAGGCACAAATTACGATGTGTCCGCATGGATGGGACCAGGTTCACCTTCACTGGCAAGAAGGGAGCCATTGCAGCACACGACAGACATACTCGGAGGATGGTGCAGCCAATCACTCATTAGTTGACCTGCCTTACCCTCAGGGTAGTTGATGTAGAGAGTCCGACTTATCCTATAGTGGTGGACCAGTACCCAGATGTTTTCCATGATGATATCTCAGGACTACCTCCTTGCAGAGAGTTGGACTTCTACATTGACCTGTACCCTGGCCCCTGACCTATAGAAGGTGTGCTTGGGGTTTTCATGGAAGGGGCCTTAGAGGTCGGGTCATGACAAATTGGTATCAAAGGCATAAATCCCTAAATAGGGAAGGCATTGCCTTTATAACTTGAAAACACACAGTACAGAGTACAAGGTGGAAACAAAACACTAAAAAACTTATATACAAAAGGAGTGATGAAAAGTAAAAGGGGGAAAAAAATACAATCTCAACTATAAAGTACAAGTAAAATGAAAGTACATGTACTAAAAAAAGGAAATGACTCTTGGATCATCCACCGGGAAATCCTACCTGAAGGGTAGGTACAGATATCCTCCACAGCACTCCACGTTCGTAATTATCCTCTGTTTACCATCACACCATGTGATCCTCCTCCAGGTACCATCTGGTCCTGGTATACTCAGCCTCGGTCATCGTTGTCCATCGCCTGCATCCAACACAATGAGGTGCAGGCATAACCCGTGCAGGGCTGAGTATAACGATACTTAGTTGGGACCCCGAGACCCTCAAGGTCTCAAAAAACCAATAAGGATAAACCACAATGTATTAAATCAATCGATAACCCCAATTAGGTATATTCCCATACATATACCTATGTTATCAAGTAATCCATCTAAATCCGGGGGAAAACACAAAAGTTACGGACTCTACTCAACCAGGATTTTTATTCACATTATTGAAACCACGTCTGCTTGATAACTCCTCCTCGTTCGAGTAGAGTGGGACTTCCACAATACCAACGCACTTCCCACTAACCTCGTACTACTGAGGTACTCTTCCTGTCGATTATAGTGGGTCTATAGCGTCACCAAGGCGATCCCCACTATGGGTATGCCACGTCACCAAGGCGCTCCCCCCCGTAGCCTGCTGAGGTACTTCTATTGTCGAGTACCATGGGTCTGTTGTGACACCAATGAGTTCCCCACTGCGGGTCATCCGCGACACCATGGTGCTCCCCGTTGGGCTCTTAGAGTTACTCCTAGTCTAAACGGTTAGCAGTCGTCAGGTCTTAGCCAGCTACTAGGTCTCCACACTACGCATGCTCGTCTCTGAGAGGATCCACTCCATGAGCGACTAGCCTATAATCCAACTGTCATGATGTACCATGAAAAAGTATCTCAAAGGTATGAAACGTTACAGAGGACTCAACACAATAGAAAACAGATCAATCGGACGCACGGTCTGTGAGTCATTATCATTTTATTCCTAGGGCCCAGTTGGACTCGTGCTCGATTCAACCTGACAATATCTCAACTATACCCAAAACTCCAGTGGGGCATACACAAAGGGACCACCATGCTCCAATAATACCAGTGTCGCTAACGGTTGGTCAAATAGATGTATGATGCCAAAGATATGGCCAAAAGAAAGTAGAGGGTCCGTAGTGGGCCCGAGTCCAGTCTGACCCAGTCCGACCCAGTCTGGGTGGACCCGGTCTGGGTCGACCCATTCATACATGTTTGGTATGGCCGAGCTCATTGGGAAGGCCAACCTGTTCGGTTCGGCCAAGCACGCTGGGCCCAGCACAGCAGGCCACGTGGGTGGTTCGGCCCAGAGTGTCGCGATGGCACGGCCGGGCCGGTTCGACCAGGGTGACGCGAGGGAGGATGTGGGCGGCACAAGGCGCACGACTAGTGTGGTTCAGTCGGGCGCACAAGAGGTGGATGGTTAGGCCGGAAGGCAGCTGGGCTGGCTGGTAGGCGGGCCGGAGGGAGGCTGGGAAGGGCACCAGGCAGGCCGACGGGGCGCCAGAAGGCTTCTGATAGGTTAGTGGGTCGCTGCTCGGGCCAACGGTGTACAACTAGGGCGCAGGGCTGGCCGACGACGACCGGGAGGCAGGTGGCACGGGCCGGTGGGGGTGCGGCTGGGGTGCACGGACGCGAACGGTGGGCGGGAGCCACATGGCGCAGGGCCAGTGGCGGTGCTTCTGGGCGGTTTGTTCAGAGAGCCACGGTTTGTCCAGGATCACTAGAACATTGCGGGGGTAGCGCGTATTGCGGAGGCCGCGGGTAGCAATGCCTTTGTCGACACCACCTTTGTCGTTCCATCGCCTCATCGACATGCCGAAGATTATCACAAACAAGAACCGCGGAGTGGTCGGCCATGTTAGTTTGGCCCACACCCTCCGCGTTTAGGGTAGTAACAATCAGTTCATCAATATAGAAGTATGATGAAAAAAAAATCACCCGCAACAATTATTTTCCAACTAAAAAAGAAGATTCAAGGAAATCATTAACATGTAATAGACCCTCTACCTTTGATCGTTTTTTGAGGATGAAGTCGTGAAATGTAGATGAAGTTGATTGTCATTTGTCGCATCCGCCGCACACTTCCAATCCCAAGTTGCGTCGGTTGTGGAAGAGGCTCCATGTTAGTAGGTGTCTGGTGAAGATGTTTGAAGAGGATCGTTGCCAGCATTTTTCATTCTTCATTGAGAGATGGGGTTCTTGGTTGGAGAATTATAATCCTCCCAAGCTCTCTCCCAAATATTATATCAAATGAACAATGCAAACCAAAATAATAATAGATTTAGTTATCTATTATTTCATTGGAACATAATTCAAAATGGTGAATTAATTAACATGGCTCCCCCCTTAATTAATTCATGAGTGTTGGCACAAATCAATTTAATGAGGAGGATTGGCACAATTTAATTATGAGAGTTGGAACCAATAAATAAGGGTGAGTGTAGAGAGACTCTCCCTCATTAATGAGGGGAGTTGAGAGGTTTTCCACTCCCACCATTAATATCAGAGTTTAGTCTCGTTTGGTCCCCACGTCATAACCTCTCGCTGAAGGTTAGGTTCGGGTGGGCCCCACCACCATAACCTCTCATGGGAGGTTAAGGCGTGGTGGTCCCACTGCCATCTACCAACCTCCACAAGGTGTTTATATATACAGTGGGACCCACCTCCAAACACCCACATGGTGTCTCAAATAAAAATAAAGGGAAGGTCACTGTATTTTATTATTCTCCACGAAAACCCAAAAACTATCTTTTGTTCTTGACTCACTGTCATCAAAGCGAAAGTCTCTTTAAGAGAATATCGGCGCTGTGAGTTCTATGATGTACTCATATTTCAATTCCGTGCTCCGGCTCAAAAGTTATAAAAACCCGCTCGTACGTTTACTAAACGTACCAGAACAAAACTTCGGTAATTGATTCCAGGAACACCGGGCCTCAGAATGATGCTCCTTCAATTTTTGCGGACTCGTAAAATTCACATGTATTTAAGAAAAACTTTTCCACAAAATTTCTGGGTGTTTACACCTAAATACATAATGTCCAAGATATGATAATTATTTCAATAAATAACCTAATCACCCTAAGTTCAAAATAAAATAATATTTGATTAAAAAAATTCATCGATTATTCCTAAAATAAAATCCCATTGTATTTTTTTTACCCTAATCTTAAAAGATTCCAAAATTAGTGATCATCTTCTCAAATAATATTAAGAACTTAATGACCAAATCGTTCTCCAATCCCAATCTTATATATTCGATGAATCATATGTTTCAAAAATATAATTAGTATTATTCCATAAAATCATTTGACTAAGAAGAAAAACCATACTAACCTAGGACATAAATTATGGAAGTGGTTGGGGATACACCCACATCACCCCACAGTTGGGGGTTTGATTCACCCAGCCTTTTCGGACATGACTGCTTGCCACCCATCCTATATGTCACCCTTTTTCAAAATCAATATAATTATTATAACATTATCCAAATATGATAAATTATCATAATCACACATAAAGAATTTTATCCACAAGGGTTATCTATTACATTTAATTTTTCATATTAAAATTTATTAACCCATATTTTCCAAACACAAAAATGTTTCCAAAAAAGTGTAAATCGCCATTTAATTTCATAACATAAACACTCAAAAGTGTTTCTATGAAATTAATATTATGGTAAAACATAAAATTATTAACCTATGATAATATCTATATATCATAAGAAAAAATTCTAATATCCAAATGTGTTTAAGCCCGGTTCTTATACAAACTATAAGCACCATGCCTTAAATATTATATATTCTAGATATTTACAAATATATAAATCACATTATTTTCGAAAATATTTTTTATTTTTAGAGTTATTTATAATTATTATCAAATATTACATAATAAAATCATTCATTAAAAATGACACTTATACTCACTATATATATTTTCCATAAAATTCATTTAAATTAATCCTGATTTCTTAAACTGATATATCACTATAATTTTTTCATGATCTCATCCTCATCCCAAATCTTCCATAAACCCAGTTAAAAAAATATAAAACTTTTTATGACCAAAAAATATATATACGTAACATAAATAAACCAAATCATTAGTCTAACGAAAACATTAAAACCCATTAAAACCCTTTTCATAAAAACTCATTAGTGTGCTTAGAAAAATCATGTTGTTGACATCAGACAACATTACCATATCACTCATAAATTCCCCTTAACAATGGAAAAAACATAGTTTCTAATTTCATCTCTATATTACCCATTCCATTGGAGAGATATAACAGGGATCACCATTCGTACTCTATCAGGATGACCTGTTTTTCATGAGCTATATTTGGGCTCAACCCTTCGTATAAGCTATATCAGGCACAACCATGAGTAATAATGGGTATAAAAACCTATTATATAATATCCATGTACCATATAATGAATGATACCCTTGATAAATCCTCAAAACTCATTTTAAAAACACATTCACATATCAAAATAAGATTTTCATGTAAAAATCACTTTTAAAAAATTAAAAATGAGCACATAATAATGAGAAAATTTTATTCATAAATAACAACAAAAACATTTAATAAAACATTAAATTATTAATGTTTTATGAAATTTGTAGAAAAATATCATTTGGTATATGTTATAAAAACAATCCTTTTGAGTTTTGTAAAAATTGTTGAAAATAATATTTAAAAGTGGCGTTTTAAAATGAAATCTCTTACCTATAGTCCAACTCGTCACATACAATATTTATATTCCTAAATAATAAAATTAATCTAATTAATTAATAAATTTTTAACTTTATTATTGTTTATTATTCCTTTTATATCACTAATTATAATGTTATAACAATATAGTAATTATTCAAGTTCGTGCCAGCCATTTTTATGGTATTCGGATCTTGATTCCAAAATGAATTTGGTATGATGTAAAAAATCAAAATTTAACAATATTAAATATTTATAGAATAATATAAATGAAAAAATAATCACTTTTATACATCAATTATATTTTAAATCCCTCTATTTCATATGGAAAAGAAAAATGAGCTACGTTGCAATAATGGAAACTATAAGTCGTAGGTATGCCTGAGTTATGATTCCATTTTTCTATGATCAATATGGAAAGTTGTTAAGTATTATTTTATCCTTAAATAATTATAATAATTTTATAAATATCCTATTAATAATTTAAATATACTTAAATTTAACATTCATGTGATGTAGGGATGAGAAATGAATTGCATCGCTTCATGGACATAATTGATCACACATATGCACGAATGATGTTATCATTTTTTTGGTCTTGGAAAGTTAAGATAATAAATGAAATATTATTCATTTATAGTGATAAATATGTAATTACATTCATATATAAAAATTAATTCCTCCATTATGACCAGTCCATAGAGAGGATGATGGAAGATAAATTATATCGGTTCCTGAGGTGGTAGTCCTCTGTACGCACGAATGAATAATTCTTTTCTAATTTTTTGGATCCGGAGATTGATTTTGGTGATTATATTATTATAATAATATATCATTATATTGTTTATATTGGGTTTATTGTTTTATCATGGTTATAGAATATTTTTAGGAATGCGGAATAATAAATAAACATAAATACTAGATTAAAACAATACCTCTTCTTCAAACAATCTCTTTTTCGTAAAAAATTTTGAGCACTAAGGTTGGAGTAATTCCAAAACTCAAAAAACCATAATTTTTGTAGAGATTCTATTATGGTACTTGGTTAGATGTTTTCTAATCCGAATAGTTTTTTATGAGTGATTAAAAGTGAAGAATTTGTGCCCTTTTAAAGTAAAATCAAGAGAAGCTCTGGGAATTATTCAAATTATAAAATTTATTTAAATTAATTTTATATTGAAAATATATCCAATCTGAATTATTTCCAATATAAGATTAATATGGGTCAAAATAGATTTATCCAATGAAAATTAGACACATTTTTTTAAATCCTTATCTTTTTTTAACTCTTTATTAACCTTTTTAATTCTTACCATGATATCATGTAATTTACAATTTTAGGGTCAATAAATTTACAATATAATTAAAAAACACTAATAAAAGGGTCATAGATGATATTTGGATAATTATTCCAATTATTTGGATTATTTTTAGATATTATTTAATTTTATAACATTTAATAAAATATTTTTTATTTTAAAATTTGATAAGCATATGATATCTAATATCCAACTATTGTAACTCATCTCTAACATGTCAAATTAATAAAATAAATTATTATATGACATTAATTATATAAAATTAGATTTATATTAACATTTTTAATATCATTTATTTCAATCATCCATTAAATAAACAATTATTACGTAATCATCGTGTCACCATTTAATGTAATTATTTTTTCACTAACAATTATAAATAGACTACCATGAAGTGTATAATCATTTAATCTATCTAAATACTATTTATAGTTGAAAACATACCACATATAACACTATATTAAAAAGATTTTTCTTGTTAAAAACAAAAGTATGACAAAATTAATTATGCATTGAATATAATATTATAAAGGATATATTCTTATTAAAAAGACCATAAATGGACTCATATCAGATTATTTTGTTCTTATAGACTATAAATACCCATAAAATAAAATTAGAAAAATTATCTGGGTAATTTGAAAATATTAAAATTATTAGTTTTACATTTATTTACCTGAGTCACCTATAACCGTGTTAATAGAAAATATTATTATATTTTCAAATCATAATGATCAAAAAAGGTGAATGTTTACTAAATTGGGAACTTATGAGTATAATTATATAGTATATTTTTAAAAATTCATGACAACAAATTTTCATAATTTGAATATTAATTAATCACATAGAAGGATCATGAAAATGGGGTTTTAATGTAAAAACGTCCAAAAAATTGAAATGTTTTTTATATCAAATTTCAATGTGAAATTAATTCCATTGAACTAAATATTAATTAATGATAAAAAATTATATAATTATACCATAAAACCAATTTCATATGTAATTTAACACTATAAAAAATGTAATAAAAAAGCGGGTTTCAATTAAAATGTAGTATTTTTTTACTATTCATCAATAATTGAATCTTATCAAAAAAATACCACAAATTAAAAAAAAAATATTATAAAATTTATTTTTCAAAAAATAAGTTTTTTGATCAAATATAATTTATAGAATTATTCTAAAATATATTTAAAACACATGTTCCATCAAAAGGCGACAAAACACCCTTTTTGAAATATATTTCTTTTGGGTATATAGTTGAATTTGTTCTTATATTATGTCTAGAAAACAAATAATATAAATGTTAAATATTAAATATAATATATTAAATATAAAATTAATTAATATAGTCCAAAAATGTTTATTTTATTATTTATTTTTATTAACACACTTTTTTACATTTAAATAGATTTTCAGAAAAACAATTCCTTTTATTTTAAAATGGGTTATACATTTATTTATAATTAGTTGGTCAAAAAATTATGTATACGTGTGTAATTTGTTTTTATAATTCAGTTAATAATTTTCATTCCCCATATTCTAATAGAATGAAAAATTGTAACTTGTAAATAATAATATTTATTTGATCATTTAAGCTCGAGGTAGCGCATCATGTATCCTATTGAACATAATGTTTCCTTTTAAAAACATAAGGTCTTACAAGAACATAACTCATTAAAAAAAATTATACATTGTGATTTAAAATAAAGATTTTATTTTATAGGATAAAATTTATATAATTTAATGAAATTTATTTTATATGAGTGTGTAAATCGTAATGAAAACATGATTTTAGAAAAATGAAATTTTAACTATAAAACTACATTTAATTTCATTTAATTCCTCGAAAATAACATTAAATTGTTGATAACATGTTTTATTCAATATATAAGGTGTAAATATAATTTAAAAATTAGATCAATATATATATATATATATTAATAAAATTTACTGAAAAATAAACACATTCCATTTAAATGAATATTTTTTAGAAAAAATAATTATTTTTAAACCCAAAAATGAATTTATACAAAAATCAAGTATAATGTTATTTTATATGTTATTATTATATTATTTATAATTAAATTTTAATTATATTACTTTATGATAAAATTCAAAAAATATTTAGACTTGTTAATTGTTTGTTTTAATGAAAAGTAAGGACATTTTTATAGAAATTGATAGTTTTCACTATTAACTGAAATATCAATCATTTTAGAAAAATTTCAAAAATTAACTCAAATATAATATTTAAATTATTATTTAATAAGAAAATATATTCAACTACACAAATAAAATTTCTAATAATTTTAGCAATTATATATATTTTACATGAAAAAAATTCTATAAAAAACATTTTTGAAGAAAATATATTTTTGAAACATAAAATGACATTACTGAAAATTGGGTACTTATTTATAAAGCTTAAATAAATTAATTTTTAGTAACTCGTAAATTTATAAAAAATGATATTATTATTACTAATAATACTTTTATATTTTACTTCTAGGTTATTATATTCAAAAAATAATATTTTTATAGTCTATCACAAATTGCATAAATCTTGTGTTGTGTGTGACACAAGTTAAAACATATCTTAATAAAATATTATAAATTATTAATTAATATGATGTTACATCAAATAAGTAAAACAATATCTCCCCACATTCATTATACATGTTATATAGGTATTGGTCATCCCAAAAGGCCAACTTGGTAGTCATTAAGAGGACGTCTAAATGACAAATTTCAAGGAAGTGGTAATCATCTTAACTAAATAATTTACCTTTTCATCATCTTTTACCAACTTCATTTTTTGATAATCATTTAAATATATTAACACTATTATATCTAGTCTACTCGTATGTTATTATATTAATTTCAAAATATTGATCTATCACATTTTTTTCAAAGGAGAAACAATACAATGGCTCCTCTATATGGTGATCTACCACCTCAAGAGTCAATATAATTTTTTTCCAACCCCACCTCCCATTGATAGACATAATGTTAGAACCAATGAATAATTATTATATATATGAAATAATTATGGATTTATAAATGTAATATATCATCCAAATACTTACCCTTTTACCCATTAAATAAATTTAACATCACTCATGTGTAAGTGTGGACTACCATCTCCATGAAGTAATGTGATACATTCCTTATGTTTTGTTTTAATGGATTACTATATTTACAATTATAATTAATATTTATGATATTTATATCATGGCTAAAATTTTGGAAATTATATAGCCTCAGTAAATAAAAAAGTACCACAACCTCTAAATTGTATCATGTATAATAAATAAACCAGTTAACATTATAAATAATTATACTAATGAAAGATTGTAGACAAGAACATAACAAGATGTTTTAATTAGTTCATATATGACCCTATGTATTTTAATATAGTTATAATATGTATTTATAACTATAATAAATTTTTTATACAGGAGTTTAAATCTTTTTCTGGTAATTGGAAGTGTGAGGTTTGGGATTTCATCCCAATTTCCACTCTAATGAGACATATATGGTATTATATACCTATTTTATTTTATATAGTGTATAAAAAAATCTTTGATATATATAAAATCTTTATTTTTTCATGGTAATTAAATTTTTTTATTCATATTTACTCTTTCAAGGGGTTACTTCATAAAAGTTACCAAAGAGGTAATATATTATTTTAGAATCTCATTTTTAGGGATTGCAAATATCTTCATTGATAAATCATATTATCTATACATAAGAGACACTATATATTTTATTATACTGCATATATTTAATTATTTTCAATATTTTTCTATCTTTTCCACTCATTGGAAAATAAATCAATCACAAATATTTTTTAAAGAAATTATGTCCATATTTCACTTCATGATCTAAAATATTTTATTCCATAATTATATTTATCTTATTTTATCAATGATAAAATTATTTACAAAATCGTATAGAGTTTATACTTATTTTATTACTATGAATGATATTTTATTAACATTGGGAATATTGATATTCTATAGTTTTTAACCAATATAGACATTTTTGGAAAAGAATATCTTTTGTTATTTAAATTGACCATTTAATATATGAGTACAGAATTGGACATGCAGTTATGGGTGTGTCTTTATTATTAATCACCCCTTGATGAATAGATGGGTATTATTAGAATGACTTTATCACATAATATTTCTTGCTATATATTAATAATTATCCCCAAAAACATTAGTCATTGTTAATGTCTCACACAAAAAATGCAACTTCCTAATGTCACAACCCGACCCTAGGGGCCTGTGCCATGACTACCCCAAGCCCACCTTCCATAGGCTAGGGGCTAGCGACTAGCACCAAAGGTGTAAATCCATGAACATGGAAGGCTTTTCATTTATAACTTGAAAATGCACACAACAGAGTATGAGTTAGAAACAAAACACTAAACAAAACTGTATACAAAAGGAGTGCTGAAAAGTAAAAGGGCGTCGAAAATACCAGCCCAACTATAAAGTACAAGGAAACTGAAAGTAAAAGTACTGGAAAAAGGGAAAATGACTCATGGATCGTCCACTGGGAAATACTACCTTAAGGGTAGGTACATATATCTTCCACAACACACCACATCTGCCCATATACTTTTTGTACAGTCACACTGTGTGATCCACCTCTAGGTACCGTCCAGTCCTGGTACACTCAGCCTCGATCAGTGCTATCCATTGTATGCATCCAACAAAACATGGTGTGGGAATAGCATCTACTGCGGTAAGTATAACGATACTCAGTAGGGACCCTGAGACCCTCAAGGTCTCACAAAACCAACAAGGATAAACCAAAAAGTATTAAATCAATAGATGACCCCACTTAGGTATATTCCCATACATATACCAAAGTTATCATGTAATCCATCTCAATCATGAGGAAAACAAAAAAATTTCTGACCATGCTCAACCAGGATATTTATTCACTTTATCGAAACTACGGCTACTGGAGAACTCCTCCTTTGTCAAGTACAGTGGGCTTTCCATGACACCTAGGCACTTCCAACTAACCTTGGATAGCTAAGGTACTCTTCCTGTTGAGAACCGTGGGTCTACTGTGTCACCAAGGCTCTCCCCAACATGGGTCTTCCGCATCACCAATGTGCTACCCCTCGTAGCCAGCTGAGGTACTCCATATGTCGAGTACCGTGGTTATTCCATGACACCAAGGCGCTCCCCAATGCAAGTCTTCCGTGACACTAAGGTGCTCCCCGCTGGGATAGTAGAGTCACTCTGAGTCTAAACAGTCAGCAGTCGTCAGGTCTTAGCTAGCTAGTAGGTCTCCGTACTATGCATGATTGTCTCCGGGAGGATCCACTTCATGAGCTACTGGTCGACACTCAACTATCATGAAGTTCCATGAATATGTATCTCAGAGGTCTTCCATGTCATAGAGGTCTCAACGCAATAGACAACGTGTCAATCGGACGCTCGGTCTATGAGTTATTAGCCTTTTAGTCCCTGGGGGCCCGTTTGAATTCGTGCTAGATCCAACCTCACCATTTCACAATTATACCCAAAACTCTAGTGGGATATACACAAAGGGACCGTCGCACTCCAATAATACCATTGTCGCTGACTGTTCATCAAATGGATGTCCGGTGTCAATGATATAGACAAAAGAAAGTATAGGGTTGGTAGTGGGCCCGGGTCCAGTCCAACCTGATGGGTCCGACAGGGTCTGACACGGTCTGGGTCGACCGGGTTGGACTTGTTGGGTCTGGCCTGACCCATTGGGCAGTCCATCCTATTAGGTTCATATGGACCTGCTGGGCCCAGCCCACCCGGCCGCATGGGTGGTTTTGCCCGGGATAGGGGCCGGTTCAGCCCGGAGCGTTGCGAGGGCATGACCCGGAGGGCGCGACCGGGCCAGTTCGGTCAGGGAGCCGTGAGTGGGGTTGCGGACGGCACCAGGAACACGGGGTGCCTGGGCCGGCTAGTTTAGGCCGGGTGCATGAGAGGTGGTCGGGCAGGCCGGGAGGCAGCCTGGCAGGCCGGCATGTGGGCCGACGGGCCGCAGGGCAGGGCGCCAGGCGGACCGGCGGGAGGCCAGGCAAGGCACCAGGCTAGCCGGCGGGCAACTGGAATGCGGTCGGGCAGGACGGTGGGCGATTCTCGGGCCGACATGGTTCGTCCGGGGTGCATGGAAGGCCAACGGTGGCAAGGAGCCGGGGGCCACAGGGCAGTGGCGGTGCGGTCGGGGCTCACAGGAGGCCAGCATCGACCAAGATCTGGGTGGCATGGGTCGGTGGTGGTGCAGAAAAGGTGGTTCCGCCGGAGGTCTGTGATTCGTCATGGAGCACTGGTGTGCTGCGGGGGTGGTGCGGTTTGGGGAGGCTGTGGGTAGCTCAACATTTTTCGATGCCTCCTTCATCGTTCCATCATCTCATCGCAATGCCGAAGATTATCACAAACAAGAACGGTTGAGGGGTTGTGCCATGTTGGTTTGGCCTACAGCCTCCTCGTTTAGTGTAGTAAGAATCGGTTCATCAAGATAGAAGTACGATGAACAACAACTCACCTGCAACTATTCCTTTCAACCAAATAAGGAGATTCAGGGAAAGAATTAACATGTAATAAACCTCCTACCTTTGATCATTGTTTGACGATGAATTCGCAGAAAGTAGAAAAAGATGATTTTATTTCGTCACATCAGCCGCACACTTCCAATCCCATGTTGTTTTGGATGTGGAAGCCTCTCAATGTCGGTAGGTGTCCGATGAAGAAGTTGGAAGTGGATCCTTGCTGGTGTTCTTCACTCTTCGTTGGGAGATGTGGTTCTTCGTTGGAGAATTCTAATCCTCCCATGCTCTCTCCCAAATATTCCACCAAATGAGAAATGCCAACCAAAATAATAATAGATTGAGTTATCTATTTTTTTCTAGGCACAAAATTAAAAATGTTGAATTAATTAACATAGCTCCCCCCATAATTAATTCATGAGTGTTGGCACAAATTATTTTAATGAGGAGGATTGGCACAATTTGATTAGGGGAGTTGGCACTAATAGAGGGGGGTGAGGGTGTAAAGACTCTCCATCATTAATGAGGGGAGTTAAGAGGTTTTCCTCTAATGTCATTAATAGGGGAGTTTAGTTTCTTGTGGTCCCCACGTCATAACCTCTCGGAGGAGGTTAGCTTCGGGTGGGCCCCACCACCATAAGCTCTCATGGGAGGTTAAGGCGTGGGGGTCCCACCTCCAACTTACATCCTCCACAAGGAGGTTATATATCTATAGGGACCAAACTCCAAACACCCACATGGTGGATAAAATAAAAATAAAGTGAAGCTCACATTATTTTATTATTCTCCACAAAAACCCAAATACTAACTTATCTTCTCAACTCAATATCGTCGAATCCAAAGTCTCAATAAGCGAATACCAGTGCTACGAGTTCAACAGTGTCCTCCTGTTTCAATTCCGAACCCTGGTTCAGAAGTTATAAAAACCCGCTTGTACGTTTACTAAAAGTTCCCAAACGAAACATCAGAAATTCATTCTGGGCACACCAGCCTCAGAATCATGCGCCGTCAATTTTTTCAAACTCGTAAAATTCATATGTATTTAAGAAAAAATATTCCACAGAATTTCTAGGTCTTTACATTCTCACCACCTCAAGGAATTACGTCCCTATAAGCTACAACTTGAACTAAGTAAACAAGTGGGGGTAATGAGCATGTATCAGAACCTCCTACTCCCATGTGCTCTACTGGAGGTTCCCGTGCTGCCAACAAACATGCACCAGAGGTATTAACCGTCCATGTAGGAACCTCTTCTGTCGATCGTCAATCTCCACTGGGACCTACGTAAAATTTTCCCCATCATTGAAATCCAGCTCTCCATGTTCAATGATGTGAGAAGGGTCATGCACGTATCTCCTCAGTTGAGATATGTGGAAGACGTTGTGGACCCAGTGCCACTGAGGTGGATGAGCTAAGCGGTAAGCCACCTCGCCTACTCTGCTGATGACCTGTAAAGATCTGATTAAACTTGGAGATAACTTGCTGCCATGTCCAAATATCTGTAAACCACGTTGAGGTGAGACTCGTAGAAAGACATGGTTTCCATCCTCGAACTCCAGAGGTCTCCGTCTGCTGTCAGCATATGACTTTTGTCTACTCTGTGCAGTATTCATCCTCTCCTTCATGATCTTAACCTTTTTTGTGGTAGATCATACCATCTTTGGCCCCCCTAGTGCAAAATCCCCAGGGTCAGTCCAACACAAGGGTGATCTGTAAGCTTGACCGTATAATGCTTCGAAATATGACATCCCTTTGGTGGAGTGATAGCTGTTGTTGTATGAAAACTCCACCAATGGTAAGTGATCCCCCCAGCAGTGACCGAAGTCGGGGACACAAGCATGGAGCATGTCCTCGAGGGTCTAAATGGTCCCTTATGTTTAGGCATCCATCTGGGGATGGAAGGCGGTGATCAGATGAAGCTACTTCCGGAAACCCTCCTACCACACCTCCCATAGCTAGGAAGTAAACCATGAATCACGATCAGAGAAAATAGATGATGGTACTCCATGTATACACACAATCCTCTACACATAAAGGAATCCCATGCTCAATACTGAGCCCTTCTCTCTGATTGGTTGGAAGTGGGCCGACTTGGTGAGTCAGTCAACAATCACTCAAATTGAGTCATGAACCCAGGATGTATGTGGAAGAACCATCACAAATTCCATGGATATCCCATCCCACATCCACTCTGGGACCCTTAAAGGCTGAACCAAGCCTACTGGTACCTGGTGCTCTACCTTCACTTGTTGAAAAGTGAGGCATCAGGATAAAAAATCTGCTACTAAATTCTTCATACCAGGCCACTAGTGTTGTTGTCGAAGGTCCTGGTACATCTTCACCACTCCTAGATGTACCTCTAGAGAGGATGTGTGAAAATCCCTCAAAAATTCCTATTTAAGTGACACTGGTACCATAGTGCATCCTCTGAAGTGGATAACATGCTCCCCACCTTAAAAAATTTATAAGGTGTCTGCCCTGTGGAAATCAGATCACGTCATGTCTCGTAGTCAGCATCCCCATGTTGTGCCTCCCTGACTCGCTGATGAAGTGGGGGAGTGACTGTAAGGGACTGAAGGAAAGTTTCTCCATCTCTATCCACAATGGATATCTATATGGCAGCCAGCTGCTCTGTCTCCTCGCCTAGCAGTTGTATACGAGATCTACTACTGCGTGCATCTGCTACAACGTTCCCCTTTCCATGAGTATATACTATCTCGAAGACATAGTCCTGTAGGAAATCAAGCCATTACTGATATCTCAGGTTCAGGTCCTTCAGAGAGAAGATATACATGAGACTCTTTTGATCAATGTACATGATAAAACATTCGCCCATCAGATACTGTCGCCATATCTTCAAGGCAAAGACCACTGCTACTAACTCCAGGTCATGAGTAGTGTTGTTCTGATAATGTTGTCTTAGCTTTCAAGAACTATATGTGATCACTTCTCACTCCTGCATCAAGGAACACCCGAGTCTAGTCCCTGATGCATCACAATAGACTATGTACCCTATGCCTACCTATGGAATCCTCAATATGGGGGCACTAGTCAGCCTCTACCTCAGCTCCTGCAAGCTCTGATGGTATCTCTCCGACCACAAAAAAGGTTGCCCCTTTTTTCAACGCTGATAGTGGTGCTGTAAATCTCGATAATTTGGGAACAAACCTCCAGTAGTAACCAGCCAAACCCCGGAAACATTATACCTATGTCACACATCGGGGTGGCTCCAAAGCAAGTACTGCCTCAATCTTCTCTTGATCCACTTTAACTCTATCCTCCAAGATGACGTGTCCCCAAAAGTGAACCTCTCAGTTCCAAAACTAGCACTTCGAGAGCTTACCATAAAGTGGGTACTCTCAGAGTGTGTCCTGTAGTACCTGTAAATGGTAGGCATGCTCCTCCTCAATAGTCGAGTAGATCCGAATGTCGTCGATGAAGAATACAACAATGCGATTTAGTTATGACTAGAAGATCTTGTCCATGAGACCCATGAACAATGCTGGAGTGTTTGTTATGGTGAATGGAATAACCTGGAACTCGTAGTGGCATCGATGCCTTACGACATCCTCTTTGGTATGGAGTGGTTATCTACACTATATGCCTAGATCAACTGTATTAGGTGAAAATTGTGGTGTGTCCACACAGATGGGACCAGTTTCACCTTCACCGGTGAGAATGGAGCCTTTGCAACACAAGACAGACATACTCGGAGGAGGGTGCAGCCGATCACTCATTAGTTGACCTGCCTTACCCTTGGGGCAGTTGATGTAGAGAGTCCTACTTATCCTGTAGTGGTGGACCAGTACATGGATGTTTTCCCTGATGATGTCCCATGACTACATCCTCGCAGAGAGGTGTACTTCTACATTGACCTGTACCCCAGCCCCTGGCCTATGGAAGGCGGGCTTGGGGTTGTCATGGTAGGGGTCTCGGAGATCGGGTCGTGACAAATTTATATCAAAGGCATAAATCCCTAAACTGGGAAGGCATTGCCTTTATAACTTGAAAACACATAGTATAGAGTACGAGCTAGAAAAATAAACACTAAACAAAATTTTATACAAAAGGAGTAATGAAAAGTATAAGTGGACTAGAAATACAATCTCAACAATAAATTACAAGGAAACATAAATTACAAGTACTGGAAAAAGGGATAACGACTCTTGGATCATCCACCGGGAAATCCTACCTGAAGGGTAGGTACAGATAGCCTCCACAGCACTCCACATCTGTCCTTCTCCTCAGTGTACCATTATGCCATGTGATACACCTCCGGGTACCATCCAGTCCTGGTACACTCAGCCTCGGTTAGCGTTTTCCATCGTCTGTATCCAACACAATGACGTGCGTGCATAGCCTTTACAGGGGTGAGTATAACGATACTCAGTAGGGACCCCAAGACCCTCAAGGTATCACAAAACAAAAAAGGATAAAACATAACGTATGAAATCAACAGATAACCCCACTTATGTATATGCCCATACATATTCCTATGTTATCATGTAATCCATCTCAATCCTGAGGAAAACACAAAAGATACCGACTCAGCTCAACCCGTATTTTTATTCACATTATTGAAACCACGACTACTAGAGAACTCCTCCTCTATCAAGTAGAGTGGGCCTTCAACGACACCAAGGCACTTCCCACTATCCTTAGACTGCTAATGTAATCCTCCTTTTGAGTACCATGGGTCTGTGGCGTCACCAAGGTTCTCCCCACCGTGGCACTTCCGCGTCACCAAGTTGCTCCCCCCAGTAACCTGCTGAGGTAATTCTCTTTTCGAGTACCATGGGTCTGCTACGACACCAATGTTCTCTCCACTACAGGTCATCTATGACACCATGGAGCTTATCGGTGGGCTAGTATAGTCACTCCGATTCTAAACGGTCAGCTGTCTTCAGGTCACATCCAGCTACTAGGTCTCCACACTACGCATTCTTGTCTCTGGGAGGATCTGCTCCACGAGCTACTTGTCGATTCTCCAACTGTCACGATGTACCTTGAAGAAGTATCTCAATGGTCTGAAACATCCTAGAGGACTCAACACAATAGACAATGTGTCAATCATATTCCCATTCTGTGAGTCATTAGCATTTTATTCTTGGGGGCCCGGTTGGATTCGTACTCGATTCAACCTGACAATATCTAAACTATACCCAAAACTTCGGTGGGGCATACACAAATTGATCGTTTCACTCCAAGAATACCAGAACCGCTGACTATTCGTCAAACATATGTCTGATGCCAATGATATGGCCAAAAGAAATTAGAGGGTCAGCAGTGGGCCTGATTCTGGTCTGACCTAGTCCGACCCAGTCTGGGCTGACCCGATCTGGGTCGACCCAGGCTGACCTATTGGGTATGGCCCGGATCATTGGGTTGGCTAGCCGGTTAGGTTCGGCCTAGTACGCTGGGCCAAACCCAGCAGGCCGTGTGGGTGGTTCAGCTAGGAGATGTGCGATGGCGCGGCTGGGCTGGTTCGACCATGGTGTCGTGAGGGGGGTTGTGGGCGGAACAGCTTGCCCAGGGCAGCACAGTTTGTTCGGGTGCACAGGAGTCGGCCGGGCAGTCCGGGAGGCAGCCGAGCAGGCCGGGAGGTAGCCGGGCAGGCCGGCTGGCGGGCCGGCGGGTGGCTGGGTAGGTCACAGCTATGCCGGTAGGAAGCCAGGCGGGGCACCAGGCATGCTGGCGGGTGGCCATAAGGCGGGCGAAAAGGTCGGTGGGGCGCGGATCGGGCCGACGGGGTTTGGACGGGGCGCAGGGGAGGCTGGTGGTGGCCGGGAGGCAGGTGGCGCGGGCCGGAGGTGGTGCCGCCGGGCGGTTCGGTCAGAGGGCCACAATTCGGCCGAGAGCACCGGAGGATCACGGGGGCGGTGCAGATTATGGAGGCCACGGGTAGCACTACCTTAGTTGACGCTGCCTTTGTCGTTCTGTCGCCTCATCGCCATGAAGAAGATTATCACAAACAAGAACGATGAAGGGGTCAGGCCATGTTGGTTTTCCCCGCACCATCCACGTTTAGGGTAGTAACACTCAGTTCCTATATATATATATATATATATATGTACGATAAAAAAATCACCGGAACAATTATTTTCCAACTGAAGAAGAATATTCGAGGAAATAATTAACATGTAATAAACCCCCTACCATTGATCATTGTTTGACAATGAAGTCATGGAATGTAGATGAAGATGATTGCCATTCGTTGTATCTTCCGCACACTTCCAATCCCAAGTTGCGTCGGCTGTGGAAGACGCTCCATGTTAGTAGGTGTCTAGGGAAGAAGTTTGAAGTAGATCGTTGCCAACATTCTTCGTTCATCATTGGGAGATGAGTTTCTTGGTTAGAGAATTCTAATCCTCCAAAGATCTCTCCCCAATATTCCATCAAATGAGCAATGCCAACCAAAATAATAATAGATTGAGTTATCCATTATTTCGCTGGAATAGAATTCAAAATGGTGAATTAATTAACTTGGCTCCCTCCTTAATTAATTCATGAGTGTTGGCACAAATTAATTTAATGATGAGGATTGAAACAATTTAATTAGGAGAGTTGGCACCAATAAATAAGGGTGACTGTGGAGAGACTCTCCCTAATTAAAAATGGGAGTTGAGAGCTTTTCCTCTCCCACCATTAACAGTGGAGTTTAATCCCGTGTGGTCCCCATGTCATAACCTCTCATGGAAGGTTAGGTTCAGGTGGTCCCCACCACCATAACCTCTCATGGGAGGTTAAGGAGTGGTGGTCCCACCTCTAATTTCCAACCTCCACAAGGAGTTTATAGATTCAGTGGGACCCACCTCCAAACACCCACATGGCAGGTCAAATAAAAATAAAGGGAAGGTCACTATATTTTATTATTCTCCCAAAAAACCCAAAAACTATCTTTTCTTCTCGACTCACTATCGTCGAAGTGAAAGTCTCCTTAAGCGAATATCGGCGCTGCGCGTTCTACGGTGTCCTCATATTTCAATTTCATGCTCTGGTTCAAAAGTTATAAAAACTCACTCGTGCGTTTACTGAATGTATCTGAACAAACCTTCCGAAATTGATTCTGGGAACACCGGGCCTTAGAATCATGCACCTTCAATTTTTTCGGACTCGTAAAATTCCCCTGTATTTAAGAAAAAAACTTCCATGGAATTTCCAGTTCTTTACACCTAAAGACATAATGTCCAAGAAATGCTAATTATTTCCATAAATTACCCAAATCACCATAAGTTGAAAATAAAATCAAATTTGACTAAAAAAATCATCCATTATTCCTAAAATAAAATCCCATTGTATTTTCTTTACCTTAATATTAAAAGATTCCCAAAATAGTGAACAAATTCTCAAATAACATTAAGAAATTAATCACCAAATCATTCTCCAATCCTAATATAATATATTCGATAAAACATATATTCCAAAATATAGTTATTATTATTACTTAAAATCGTTTGACTAAAAAGAAAAAATTATACTAACCTAGGACCTCAAGTAGGTAAGTTGTAAGGGATACACCCTCATCGCCTCATAGTTGGGGGCTAGATTCACCCAGCCTTTTCGGATACGAAAGCTTTCCACCCATCCTATAGGTTACCATTTTTCTAAATAAAAAAAATTATTATAACATTATAAAAATATGATAAAAAATTATAATAACACATAAATAATTTTATCCACAAGGGTTATCTATTACATATAAATTTTCATCTTAAAATATATAAACCCATATTTTCCATAAAAATAAATGTTTCCAAGAAAGTGTAAATCACGTTGAATTTCATAACATAAACCCTCAAAAGTGTTTCTATGAAATTAATATTTTGGTGAAACATAAAATTATAAACCCATGATGATATCCATATATCATAAGAATACATTCTAATCTCCAAATGTGTTTAATCCCTGTTCTGATACAAAATATAAGCACCATGACTTAAATATTATATATTCTATATATTTACAAATATATAAATCCCATTATTTTCGAATATATATTTTATTTTTATAGTAATTTATAATTATTATCAAATATTACATAATAAAATAATACATTAAAAGAGGACACATATACACTATATATATTTTTACCATATAATTGATTTATATTATTCACGATTTCTTAAACTGATATGTCCCTATAATTTTTTAATGATCACTTCCACATCCCAAATCATCCATAAACCCTGTGAAAAAAATATAAATCATTGTATGATGAAAAAATTTATATAAGGAACATAAATAAACCAAATCATTCATCTAATGAAAACTTGAAAACCCATTAAAACCCTTTTTATAAAATCTCATTAGTGTGTGTAGAAAAATCATGTTGTTGACATCAGAAATCATTACCATATCACTCATAAATTCACCCTTATAAATCAAAAAAACAAACATTATAATTACATCTCCAGATTACCCATTTCATTAGAGAGATATAATAGGGCTCAACCTTCGTACTCTATCGGACTGACCTGTTTTTCATGAGCTATATTTGGGCTCAACCCTTGGTATAAGCTATATCAGGAACAACCTTGAGATATATTGGGTATAAAACCCTATTATATAATATCCATGTACCATATAATGAATGATACCCTTGAAAAATATTCTATAATCATTTGAAAAACACATTCACATATCAAAATACAATTTTCATGTAAAAATTAATTTTTAAAAATAAAAAATGACCCCATAATAATGAAAAAAAAATTATTCATAAATAAAAAAAAATTAATAAAACATTAAATTAATATTGTTTAATGAAATTGGTAGAAAAATCACATGTGGTATATGTTATAAAAATAATCCTTTTGAATTTTGTAAATTTTTTTGGAACATAATATTTAAAAGCGGTGTTTTAATATGAAATCCCTTACCTATAGTTCAACTCATCACATACAATATTTATATTCCTGAATAATAAAATTAATTATTATTAATTATTACATTTTGAACATTATTAATGTTAATTTTTACTTTTATATCACTTATTATCTTGTTCTAACAATATAGTAGTTATTCAATTTTGTGTCAGGCATTTTTATAATATTCGGATCTTGATTCCAAAATGAATTTGGTATTATGTAAAAAATAAAAATTGAAAATTATTAAATATCTATAGAATAATATAAATGAAACAATAATCAATTTTATACATCAATTGTCTTTTAAATCCCTGAATTTCATATGGAAAAGAAAAATCAGAAACATTGCAATAATGGAGACTATAAGTCGTACGTTTGCCCGGGTAATGATTCCATTTTTCTATGATCAACATGGAAAGATGTTAAGTATTATTTTATCCATAAATAATTATAATAATTTTATAAATATCCTATAAATAATTTAAATATACTTAAATTTAACATTCATGTGATGTGGGGATGAGAAATGAAAATCATCACTTCATGGAAGTAATTGTTCACACATATGCATGAACGAAGTTATCATTTTTATGTTCTTGGAAAGGTAAGATAATAAATAAAATATTATTAATTTATAATGATAAATATGTAATTACTTTCATATATAAAAATTAATTCCTACATTATGACTAGTCCTAAGAGATGGTGATGGAAAATAAATTATCTCGGTTCCCAAGATGGTAGTCCACTGTACGGATGAATGATTAATTATTTTCTAATTTTTTGGATGTGTAGATGGATTTTGGAGATTATATTTGTATAATAATATTTAATTATATTGATTATATTAGGTTTAAAATTTTATCAAGGTTGTAGAATATTTTTAGGAATGTGGAAAAATAAATAAACATAAATACTAGATTGAAACAATACATCTTCTTGAATAATCTCTTTTTCGTAAAACATTTAGAGCACTAAAGTTGGAGTAAATCCAAAACAAAAAAACCATAATTTTGTAGAGATTCTCTTATGGTACTTGTCTAGATGTTTTCTAAGCCAAATAGTTTTTTATGAGTGATTAAAAGTGAAGAATTTGTTCCCTTTTAAAGTAGAAGGAAATGAAGCTCATGGAATTATTCAAATTATTAAATTAATTTAAATAAATTTTATATTAAAAATATATCCAAACCGATTTATTTGAAATATAAGATTATTATGGATCGAAATAAATTTATCCAATGAAAATTAGAAACATTTTTTAAATCCATATCTTTTTTAACACTTCATTAACCATTTTAATTTTTACCATGATATCATGTAATTTACAATTTTAGGGTCAATATATTTACAATAAAATTAAAAAACACTAATAAACAGGTAATAGATGATATTTGGATAATTATTAAAATTATTTTGATTAATTTTTGATATTATTTAATTTTATAACATTTAATAAAATATGTTTTATTTTAAAATATCAGAAATGATAATTTTGACATGATTCCTTACATGACTTTTCAAAAATATCATAACCATATGATATCTAGTATCAAACTATTTTAAATCATCTCTAACATGTTAAATTAATACAATAACTTCTTCTATGACATTAATTATATAAAATTAGTTTTATATTAACATTTTTAATATCATTTATTTCATTCATCCAATAATTAAACAATTATTTCATAATCATCGTGTAACCATTTAATGTAATTATTTTTTCACATACAATTATAAATATACTACCATGAAGTGTATAATCATTTAATCTATCTAAATACTATTTATTGTTGAAAACATAACTAATATTACACTATATTAAAAATATTATTTTTTGTTAAAAACAAAAGTATGACAAAATTAATTATCCATTGAATATAATATTATAAAGGATATATTCTCATTAAAGAAACCATAAATGGACTCATATCAAGTTTTTTTATTCTTATGTACTATAAATACCGATAAAATAAAATTAGAACAATTATTTGGGTAATTTAAAAATATTAAAAATATTAGTTTTTTATTTATTTACCTGAGTTACCCATAACCGTGTTTGTAAAAAATCTTTTTATATTTTCAATTTATAATGATCGAAAAAGGTGAATATTTACTAAATTGGGACCCTATGTGAAAAATTATAGAGTATATTTTTAAAAATTCATGACATAAAATTTTCATAAATAAAATATTAATTAATAACGTAGACGGATCATGAAAAAGGGGTTTTAAAGTAAAAACGTCCAAAAAATTGAAATGTTTTAATATCTAATTTCAATATGAAATTAATTCCAATGAACTAAATATTAATTAATGATTAAAATTATATAATTATACCTTAAACAAATTGTTATATGTAATTTTACCCTATAAAAAATGTTATAAAAAAGCGGGATTCAATTAAAATGCAGTATTTTTTACTATTCATCAAAAATTGAATCTTATAAAAAAATACGAAAAATTAAACAGAATGATATTATAAAATTTATATTTCAAAAAATAAGTCTATTTGGTCAAATATAATTTATAAAAGTATTCTAAAATAGATTTAAAACACATGTTCCATCAAAAGGCGACAAAAGAGCCTTTTTGAAATATATTTCTTTTGGGTATATAGTTGAATTTGTTCTTATATTATGTTTAGAAAACATATAATATAAATTTTAAATATTAAATATAATATATTAAATTTAAATTTAATTAATATTGTCCAAAAATAATGATTTTATTTTTTATTTTTATAAAGACACTTTTGTACAATTAAATGGAGTTTCAAAAAAACAATTCCTTTTATTTTATAATTGGTTTTACATTTATTTATTATTAATTGGTCAAAGAATTATATATACTTCTGTAATTTTTTTCGATAATTCATTTAATAATTTTCATTCCCCGTATTCTAATAGAATGAAAGATTGTAACTTGTAAATAATAATATTTACTTGTTCATTTAAGCTCGATGTAGTGTATCATGTACGCTATAGAACATAATGTTTCCTTTTAAAAACATAGGGTCTTACAAGAAAATAACTCTTTAAAAAATTTATAAATTGTGATTTCAAATAAGGATCATATTTTATGGGATAAAATTTATAAAATTTATTGAAATTTATTTTATATGAGTGTGTAAATCGTAATGAAAACATAATTTTAGAAAAATACAATTTTAGCCATAAAACTACATTTAATTTCATTCAATTCCTCAAAAATAACATTAAATTATTGATATCATGTTTTATTCGATATATAATGTGTAATTTAATTTAAAAATTAGATCAAGATATATATATATATATATGTATATTAACAAAATTTATTGAAAAATAAGCGCATTCCATGTAAATGAATTTTTTTCAGAAAAATTATTTATTTTTAAACCCAAAAATATATTTATACCAAAATCATGTATAATGTAATTTTATATGTTATTAATTATATTTTTTATAATTGAATTATAATTATATTATTTTATGATCAAATTCAAAACATAATTAGACTTGTTAATTGTTTATTTTAATGAAAAGCAACAACATTTTTTTAGATATTGATAGTTTTCACTATTAACTGAAAAATAAATCATTTTAGAAAAATTTCCAAAATTTACACAAATATAATAGTTAAATTATTATTTAATAGGAAAATATATTCAACTACACAAATAAAATTTCTAAAATTTTTAGAAATTAGATGTATTTTTCATGAAAAAAAATCAATAAAAAACATTTTTGAAAAAAATATATTTCTGAAACATAAAATGAAATTACTGAAAGTTGGGCACTTATTTATAATGCTGAAAAAAATTAATTTTTAGTAACTCAAAAATTTATAAAAAATAATAATATTAATATTACTAATAATACTTTTAAAATTAACCTATATTTTATTATATTCCCAAAATAATATTTTTATAGTCTATCACAAATTGCATAAATCCTGTGATGTGTGAGACACATGCTAAAACATATATTAAAAAAATATTAAGAATTATTCATTAATATGGTGTTACATCAAATAAGTAAAATAATATCTCCCCATATTCATTATACATGTTTTATTGGTATTGGTCATCCCAAAAGGCCAACCTATTAGTCATTAAGATGACCTCTAAATGACAACTTTCAAGGAAGTGGTAATATTCTTAACTAAACAATTTCATTTTTCATCATCTTTTACCAAATTCATTTTTTCATAAGAATTTAAATATATTAACACAATTATATCTAGTCTATTCATATGTTATTATATTCATTTCATAATATTAATCTATCGCATTTTTTATCAAAGGAGAAACAATACCATGCCTCCTCTATATGGTTATCTACCACCTCACGAGTCAATATAATTTTTTTTCCAACACCACCTCCCATTGATAGAAATAATGTTGGGACCAATGAATAATTACTATATATATTAAATAATTATGGATTTATGAATGTTATATATCATACACATACTTACCCTTATACCCATTAAATAAAATTAACATCACACATGTGTAAGTGTGGACCACCATCTCCACAATGTAATTTGATTAATTCCTTATGTTTGGTTTTAATGGATTATTATATTTTGAATTATAATTAATATTTATGATATTTATATCATGACTAAAATTTTGGAAATTATATAGCCTCGATAAATACACAAGTACCACAACTTCTAAATTGAATCTTGTTTAATAAATAAACAAGTTAAAATTATAAATAATTATACTAATGAAAGATTATTGACAAGAACTTGACGAGATGTTTTAATTAGTTCATATATGACACTATATATTTTAATATAGTTATAATATGTATTTATAACTGTTCTAAATTTATTATACAGGAGTTTAAATCATTTTTTGGTAATTGGAAGTGTGAGGTTTGGGATTTCATTCCAATTTCCACTCTAATGAGACATATATGGTATTATGTACCTATTTTATTTTATTGAGTGTATAAAATGAACTTTGATATATATATATATAATCATTATTTTTTCAGGGTACTTAATTTTTTAATTCATATTTACTCTTTCAAGGGGTTATTGTATAAAAGTTACCAAAGAGGTAATATATTATATTAGAATCTCATTTTTAGGGATTGAAAATATCTTCATTGATGAATCATTTTATCTATACTAAAGAGAAACTATATATTTTATTATACTAAATATATTTAATTATGTTCAATTTTTTTCAATATTTTCCTCTCATTGGCAAATAAATCAATCAAAAATATTTTTTAAAGAAATTATGTCCATATTTCACTTCTTGATCTAAAATATTTTATTCCATAATTATATTTATCTTATTTTATCAATGATAATATTATTTCAAAAATCATATAGAACATATACATATTGTATTTTATTATGAATGATATTTTATTAACATTGGGAATATTGTTATTCTATAGTTTTTAAATAATATAGTTACTTTTTGTAAAGAAAATTATTTATGATTTAAATCGACCATTTAATATATGATGATAGAATTGGACATGTAGTTATGGTTGTCTCTTTATTATTTATCACCCCATGATGAATAGATGGGTATTATTAGACAAACTAGTTTTCTTACATATTAAATGGGTTTTTGGTGTATACATACACATATTTAAAAATAAATAGCTCAACTCCCATATAATGAAGTATGATATAATGAATTTCTATCATTATAAATTATTTTATTACTATCCAAGAGATTCAAAGATTGATATTTTAAATGGATGAATGATGTGATATTTATGTAAAATATAAGAAATATTTATAGTTATAATCCATTATATATGGATTATATATCTTTATGTATGATATATTTTGTTGCAAATGACACTAATATAGCATTTTATCTCACCATTATTTTATTTTCTCATGAAAATATAATGAAGGAATATTTTAAGGAGAGTCAAGGATGCATATTATTTAATATTTAAATGTTTTAAATTTTAATTCCAATTAAAATGATAATTATTTATAAATCAGGCTCACCAATACTACTATGTTGATCAGTCATTATTGATGTAATCTGTTGTATCTTATGAAGATGTAATAATGTAGACATGGGCACTGAGTTACTGGAGTTGGGGTTATTAAAAGTGATGTTTTCACTTCCAGTATGATTTAATAGAGCTATAAAATAGCCATTTTACTAGTATAATAATATCATAGTTTATTATATATTTTTAGTTCATTGAAATGGTATGTTTAAAATATATTTATTTGTAGGGAAAGCATAAATAAACATGAATTAATTCAACAATGATTAATATATCCTCATTCAATATATTTTTTTTGGATTATATCATATGCCTTTAAAGATTTTTTTTTGAGACCAATCTATATAAGATGTTGTTATGAGAGTTGGTAATATAAATGGATATGTCATCAATTATCTAGAATGATTATTGTATGTATATAATTGATGATTCATGGGTTCTTTTTATATATGATAGGAGTGAAAATATTAGAAATATTAAAAATACAAAATCACAATAAATGGTGTTCTACTTACATGTGGCACCAATTTAGTCTCATTTAAAATAAATGATATAGTATGTTTGAAAAACACTAATCAAATAATATTTCAACATGTTTTATAAAAAATTAAAATATTTCCACATAGTTTTACACCATATTTAACCCTTTTAACCATTATTGTGCTGAAATAAATTTACCACGGTACTATTAATTGTGAAAAAAAATTAAATTGACCACATTATAAAATATGAACAAGCGTTATAAATGTAATAAATAAATATTATATATTTCAATATTAAAAAGTGTTAAAAAGTATTTTTAATATATGTTCATAAAATACCATTAAATTAGTTTTTTAGGAGAATTACATTAAAGAAAAAAATTAATTTTACTCGAAAAAATAATATAACAGTAATTCCCATGAAATAATTTGATTTATGATAAATAAAAGGATGACATTTTTAAATTAAAAAAACCCATTTATCAAATAGAACCATGAAAAACATGATTAAAATATATATTCAGAAGAGAGTTTTTTATTGGATTAAAAACATAAGAATGATTTCTAAAATATGAAACATATATCATTACATTTTCAGTTTAAATTTTATAATTTATACACTAGTTCATAAATATATAAATATTCTAAAAATTGGTTTCATAAATTTTCAGTTCATTATTATATCATGAAAATTTGAATAAAGTGATTGTATTTGTGAAATCATTATTTTTCATCATTCACAAAAAAATAATCGATTTCTTAAAATATACCAAACATTCATCATAGTATATTTCTGAAATTATTATATAAAATATAATGTACATTTATTTTATTTATGATTATTGTTTTTTGAGTTTCAACATTAAAATAAATCCTTGTAATACAAGGAAAAACAATTTAGTTAAAAAAGTAATCCTTTTTCAGTGGAATAATTATCTAAAATTATTTATAAGGAATTATTGACTATGAATCCATAAAAAAATACTTAAAAATCATAAAATTTAATATTTTTGAATTTAATATTTTTCACACATAATAAAATATTCTTTTCTACTATGATATATCCTACAACCTCAACACATTAAATAATCATGTATATGTTAACATGATGGTGGACAATGAGAATTTTAATAATGATGATTCCTCCATAGTCAATATGAATAGTTATCATATAAATAATTTTGTATTTGTATGGATATTGTTTAATAGATGAATCCATGTGTCCATCAAGAATAAATGGAGTTAATATTAGGATCCCACCATTTGTAAAGTAGGGCTTTGTTATTTCCAATAGCTTCCCTTCTTTCCTTAATATGATGGATAATGATTACAAAAAATACAGTTACTATATGTGTTATGTTAATGAGGGTTTATTAAAAATCATTATGAGTGATGACCTATGAAATATCTTACATTTATGAGTGATATACTTAACTATTTTAGTTCCCTATATAATTGTATTGAGAATCACTAGAATGAGAAGTTTGAATATTTTAGAAACAATAATAATTTTTCAATTAAAATAATACTTTAGTCATTATTTTTATTAATATGGTACTTCTATATATAAATTTATTCATGGAATTATACATATGTAATTAAATTTGGTTCCCTAATGAATAAAGATGTACTGAAAAATATTTTCTACATCCAAAAATTTGGTATTCAATCATATATTCCTTGGTGGTTTCAATTCCATCATGTTGTATCAATGAATTATTAAAATGGACAGATCAATATTGGCCTCTTAACAACCTAAAAGATCTAATCAGGTAGTAATTTGTTTGATTCATAATTTATTTTCAAGAAATTCTTGATAATTATTTAATTCATTATGGTTTCTAGTGATTAACAAATGATGATGTACCCTATGATCATTTTATCACAATATTAATATCTAAATTAAATCAAGGTATTTTATTTGTTATATTCAATCTAGGTGTGATATGTCATTTTTATGTCAATATTATTAATTCACTCATTATGATATATACAATAATACATGAATGCCTCTGAAATAGAATTGGGGCATTGGAGAGCATCCAAAAGAGAGATATCTGCTAGAATAATATAGTAATACATGAATAAAAAAAATATTTTTTTAGATAAATACTTCTATTTTATATTTTGAATTGACTGAAAATTTTTTATGTGTATCATTCTAGTTTGAATAAGCTTACTATTCTCATCTTCTATAATCATATCGAATTTTTATTGTCTATTGGTTAACCAAACATTTCCACACATTTCTTAGAGGGTTATATTTTAATTTAATTTCAATTATTCAACCAACAAGATGTATTTTTATAGGGTGAGAACTAGTGTTCTTTGCATTAGGTTGATTCTCCATTTATCACAGTTTAATGATTATCATCATTTTTTCTATACAATGAATCATTTTAGCATGGATGTATCTTTGACACCATGGTTTTTCCAATGCCATTATTTCTAAGTATCATTAACCTCATCTTAGATAGATGAATAAATTTCCTATGTCATAGAATTATAATTTATTATTCCTTGGGTATACTATTAGTACAACATTGAAAAATACATGCTCACATTTTTAATTTGTGAAACTCTTTTTTTTAAAAGATAATATCAACGCATTGAATGATATGGTCATGAATACCATATGATTTTGGGCAACTTATAGGTCTCGTAGTTACTTCTATTTTCATCACATCCATATTAATTGTTCATATACTTAGTTTATTGTCAAATATTAGGCATGGTTATGTCTGTTAGAGATAAAATTGGGTTAATGACATATTTATTCCAAAATTATCTGATGATTATATATTCAAAATTGGAAAATTAATTAGTTATTTAGTCATTAAATAATCATAAATCCTTTATATAAACACAAATCCACTTTTTTACTCACTCTTGGTAAGTGTGAAACATTAATTTTTCCTGGAATTTGATAGATTATAAAATATAATGTCATTTTACAACAATCTTATAAATTATATCCACAAATAAAAGTTAAAAATGTATTTTATGGCCTAAAATCCTATGGAAAGGGAAACAGTTTTGAATATAATTTAGCGAATCATTACTAGTTAAACAGACCAATAAAAATTACATCATGTTTTTTATTTCCGTATTAATTTTTCTAATCACTATATAATTTTAAAAGGAATATGTAATTAGCTTATTAGTTTTGTAATCACAATATATTTTATCATTTCTCCAATAATGGCAGTTTTTTTACTATTTGTGAGATATTGAAACAACTAATTAAGCATCCCTGGATTGAATGAGTATGATTATGGGTTATCATTATATGTTTCTGAGTTTATAATAGTAACAATAGTAGTTTAAAAATTACAATAATTATATCTTTATAATTTTTTTTCCAATGATGAAATCATTTTATTATTGTAGGGAACTATAAATACAATATTGTGTTGTATAAAACATTAGGAACCCAATGATATACATATGTTGAATAACCATGATTTATATCCCATATATTGATTCTCTCTAAAATATTTAAATAATAGAAATTATTAGTGATAAATTTCATGGGTAATGTTATACCCACAAATTTATAAATAAAATATAGCACTCTCTAATTATAATTATACTATAAATTAGATACATTTTCAAAATATAATTTTTAGGCTGTAGATATAAGATGATATAATTTGACATCAAAAATCCTTCAAACAATGGATAGAATACCATATTAATATGATCTAAAATAAAATTTCATGTCCATAAATGATCTATAAAAAATAAGTTTTAAAACTTGTTTTGTTATTTTTTTTCCAACAAAAAAACACAATATGAAAAAAATAAGATATTTCGAAAAATTTCATCTAACACCAATCAATGAGATATTGCTGCTAAAAATGTTGTGTGAAGGAGGAGTGAGCTCAATAAACATAGGATACAATTTATTCAATTTCTAAAATGGGGTATATTATCCTTAAATTTCATTCATAAAATAAACAATATCTGCATATTTGAAAAAATTTCTTTTGTTAAATGTTTCCTCGATAAACATAGAAGTGGTTGTAATGGGTAACATGTTTCAACATGTTATATGTGATATGTTGTTGTAGGAAACTCATTATTTTTATAGTCTTGTATTTTTAATTAAATAAAATAAATAACATTCATGATCATTGAATGTGTGACTCTATAATTTTAGTTTATATACCCTGTTTATAATGTGGAGTGTCAAAAAATATTTTATAGAAACATCACCCCAATAATATATTTAAAAATTTATATTTCACATAATAAATCAATATTATACAACATTTAAAAAATCCATTTAAAATGAAATTTAGTATTTTTTTATGGGAACCCCTCCAGATTTCATATATTAGAGAAAGGTAGATTAACACTAACATTTCCTTTGACCATAAAAGGGGTACAATTTGTAACCAAAAATATAATGTTTGATAGAGACTAGAAATAGTGGGGATAGCCTTTGTGTTTTTTATATAATATATCTTCAGGAACCATTGTGTGAATTAATCTTATGCTAAATCATTCATTTAATATTTTTCAATGGATTATTAAAATTGAAATTAATATGTCTATCAGTTAACATAATTTCTAATGGAAATTCCTAGATATGTGTAGATCCTTATATATGTTTGAGATATATGGTAGATAATATACCATACATTAAACATTAATGGTCAAATTATATTCAACTGTGGTTACTGATTCTTTGGATTCCTGTTTATATTTTTATCACATGAATGGACATTATTTTTACAATTAATGTTCATTAACACCTAATGTTTTTAATAAATTTATTCAAATAAATTAAATTTCAATGTTAGCTTCTGTTACATGATACAAAAATTTAATATTTCACTTCATGAAACCCCAATATTATTTTTCTCTACATGTAACCTGGGTTTTTCATTTGATACACACAACATTAACTTTTAATAAAACCATGATATATTATTAATATATTTATATAAAAAATATCTTTATAAGATAGTTGTTTTACATATTGATATTAATATTAATAAATAATTTTTAAATACTAATTATCATATTATTACATAATTGAAACATATCGATAAAATGTACATAATTTTACATAATTTTGGTATATATTTTTAGAATATTATTTTCATAAAAAAATATTTTTATATTTTTTTGAGAACGATAATAAAATTAATTTTTCACATTTGTAGAAAATTAATTTGAAATAATACAAATTGTCATAAAAATAATCATCTGGTAATTATCTTACTATTAAAAATTGGAATTTATCTAAAAAGTATATTTTTTTATGAATGGTAATAAATACTGAAACTTAATTGAAAATTTATTATTAATTATATTTATTTATTGTTGGGATAAAATCCCTCAAGTAACATTGAACCATTTTGAGGTGTTTGTGTTTGTTGAAAAAGCTAGTTTGTTTGTTAACAAAGAGGGTTTCCATAGTGATTTGTTGAGTTCTAGAGATATTTTTTACAACCAATGTTAAAAAATAATGATGAAAAGGGAATGGATGATCTGGAGGCAGTAAAAGAATAACACACTTAATGTGGTATCATTTTCATGTTTTTTCCAAATTTTTGGGCCTCAAAATCCGATAATGGGGAAACATGTTTTTGGAAATGGAAGTTGTACGCATGATCTAAGGTTGTTTTTTAATCTTGGACACAAGGCATGTTTTAGGATCAGATAGTCAAAAAATGGTAAAGGCATGAAGTGCGTGAAAAGATTTTGAAATGGGTGAAAAAGATGAGTTTAGGGGAACGAAACATGCACGCTCAATGTGACGTCAAACAAGGTAATGCGCGCTCGAATAGAATCTATTGCGACTTGGTAAATATTCCATGTAGGTATCAGTGAAGCCTATAAATAAGAGGTTTCCAACCTCATTTAGTGTATCTCCACACTTAGAGAGGATCAGAGCTCCTAATCGCATACAGATTTCATGTAATGGGAGTTGCGGGAAAGATTTTGAGTTGCACGCAAGCTAATAATGTTGTACATAAGATTTGAGTAGTGTGTAAGATTGAAGTTCTGCACAAGGGGCGTCTCATGACAAAACAAGAATCTTCTGTGCAAAGCATTAAAGTTACATGCAATATGTAGTAAGTGTTTCCCAAAAAATTGGTGTTTTCCCAGTAATATTGCGCTAAATTGCATCATCAGTGGATGAATGTGGAATTTCAATAGTGCATCTACAAACAGTGGATGATACCTTAATTTTAGATAATGAAGGAACCTAAAAGTCTATAAAATGTGAGTGGATCTTCTGAATAAGATGTTATAACACCTTAGTTGAGAGAGAAGTGATCTTTTAAATTTTGAATGGGTGTAAACTAGGCGGGACGGTGAGTCTGCATCGAACTTTTAAACAACTGTGCACTTTTAGTGGATTCGGTACATCAGCACATCGCTGGTGTATGCTCCTTGGAGGTATCCTTGTGAGAGTTGACCGAGTGAAAATCTATGTGTCATGTGCATGATTTAATTTCTATTTTATGTTTTTCAATAAGGAAGAGTTAGAAGATATTTTTTTCTTAACAAAAAAACAAGATCAATAGGGGTAGTTGTTTTAATCTTTTATACCCTGATTCACCCCCCACTCAGGGTATCTAAACTAGTGGACCTAACATTAATTAAGATAAATTATATTTTTTAATTGTTTTTATGTTAAATTACTTGAATTATACATCCATTAATCCAATTTAGTTCATTTCAATCATTTTTATTTTTAATATTGATATACAAACATTGCAAACATATGAACATTTTCTATTTAAAAACCTACATTCACTTCTTTCATGAAGAATTAAATTTAAATTAAATTTTTATAAATATATGGATGGTATCAGTAAAAATAAATTACATATTTTTAATAAAAACAATATTTATTTTCAAGGTGGTAAACCATATTTTTTTAACAAAATGAATAATAAAAGAGTAAAAATTATTTATCACAATTTAGGTAAAAATGGGTTTATCAGTGGTTAAACTAAAAATATAAGAGTTAAAAATAGCCAAACAATGTACAAATACCATTTTGTAACAATATTTAGACTTTATTTACCCTACTCTCAGTAACTATCCATTATTGGAGCCTTGTGAGATGAAATCATATTTGGGTACATTTCTTTCTCAAAAAAATTAGAAGTGTGTCACACACCTCACATATAAAAGGTCACCCATTCTGCTATCCTCTTCACACCATAAAACCATTGTCAACTAATAAATACCCCAATAACATACAATATTTTCTACAATAAACCAATAATCAATATATTTAACATAAATTTAACATAAGAGGTTATTTTGTGAAAACCTAAGGAGGATACCAAATGATTAGGTCACGTTCATCAATGAGATTTTTTGTTTTGTTTATTTCCCGCCCTCCATTAATTATTATTGTAAAATTGTGAAAAAATTATTATCTTCCATATAATGATAAATTTTATATAATTTTTATGACCTTCATCGACCTCCACTTCCATGTAATGGGTTATGAAATCATTGTTTGTGTCTATGGCGGACTACCACCTCGCGAACCGATGCCATTCATTTTACCATTACCACCAATCCATGATGGACATAATGTTTGATTTATTTTTTATTTTTTATATTTATGATATAATTAAATTTTATGAATTATTATATCATACATAACTCCATGTTCATTATTTTTTGGAAATACTACAATGTCGCTCGTGTGTACGGAGGACTACCACCTCATGAAGCGATGTGATTCATATATACAAAAAATGATATGTAATTAAGATGGTTTTACTAAAAATATATGATATATATTACATAAATATAATTAGATAATGATAATAACTCTTTTACCTTTCATTATTTCAGTTTAAAATAAATTAAAAACAACATTCATGCATACATACAGCATACCGCCTCAATTGACATTGTTATTTATTTTTTATAACTAGATTTTTTTAGTAATATAAAAACATATAAAATAAATATATTTTATATTTATGAAATGGTTAATATTATATATAAGTTATATTAAGGATCAATGTAATACTGTAGAAATATTACAAATCAAAACATATATGAAGATCAAAGCTGTTACTATCTGAAACGTAACATTAACAAGGAATTATTAAAAAATCTGAAATAAATTGTAATAAAAATCATATAATGTATGATATGTATAAATATAATTACGGTTCATGAATTTTTTTTAATAATACTAAATATTATACACCTGGTTTCTGAACATGTACAATGGAATTTAAGATATAAGGTAATCAATTTCTAATCTCTCTTTTATTTCTTGATGTCATATAAAAATTCACCACACACTTGTTTTGTATGGTTCATATAATACCCAATTGAAATGGTAAATCATCATTATCATAATTTTATTTATAAATAACGATTCATTTGATTTTATTCTTTTTTGGGGCTTACGATCAAAAATATTACTAAAGCGGTAGTAGATTTCTGTATCACTTTTTACTTCTATGAGACACATGACATATTCACCGCCTATTTACTTTATGTGTTGTATTTATTTCCAATGAATGTATTTTATAATGATAATCCTTAAATTTAGGGTATTTTAAATATACATTATATGATCTCACATTCATGGGTTTTAAGGTTCATGTTTTCCAAAGCAGTAATTAATTTTGGCCTCAAATTTTTCTTCTTTGAGACATATCTTATATCATACACCTATATTCTTTCATGAGGTGAATATACAAACACATTTTTATTTAATATAATGAATATTCTTATTTTAATTATATTTTGTTGTTCCATTTTATTTTATTCCTTCATGGGTCTTATGACTTAGAGTTACCAAATTTGAAATGTTTTTATGTTACAGTCTCATAGTTTATCATTATTGTTAATGAATATGATTTAAATGACAAAATATTAATTTAAATATACAAAGATACTCATAAATTATATTCAATTATGCTTATTTAGGATGTTTTCATGTAATAGTACCCTTTTTCACTCTGTGGTACAAGAAGTAATTGAGAAAATATTTTTATGAAAATATGACATTATTTTTCTCTTCGGTAAGAAATATATTAATTTCAAAACCATGTTTTCTTAGAATATTTTATAACATGTGTTTTTATTCTGAAATTATTCTCAAACATAAAATTTTACCCATGTTTTAAATTTATTTTAAATGTTTTGAAATGAATAATTTGGTCATTTTCAAATCATTTCTCAATTTTCTCATAACAAGAGTTTGAGAGGAATCAGTGTTTTCATGTCTACGACATGAAAGAAACAATCCATAATCTAGATCATTATTTTAATTAACTATTTTTAAAAAAAATTCCCATGATATTTTCAAAGAAAAATATTTTTTAAATATCTTATGTTCCAAAAAAATCAGTGCGGATATGAAATTTGCCACAAGAAATGTTTAAAATGATGTTTAAATAATCCTTATAAGGTTTCCAAGGTTACTATCATACGATGATATTTTGAAACTGCTTTATGTTTTGAATAGATATTGTCAATGAAAGTTATGTTCATCCAAAAAATGGTGCATGTGATTTTTCATTCAAAATAATTCTTCGTCTATGATGACAGCTTTTGAGGATACTTAATACTTACTGGGGTATGATCCAAGGATATCATTCTTATTATTTATTCTTATGGTTTGTCTATAATTACATGATTTTTTATGAAATTGGTTTCTATTCCACTGGATACACTATGATATAACTCTTACGAAATGTTCCTTTTTCATGGGTTATTTTCTGATGAAATAATGAGATGATTATTAAACCTATCTCTTTTCCAATAGTTATGATATAATGGAATAATTTTGAAACCCAAAACATTTCCAGGGATACGATGTGATGAATATTTTAAGATATTGTGGAACACATAGATTTGATTTTCATTATTTGGGGGGGTTGTGGGCTATATCTCCCTCTAATTTATTGGGGAATGATAAATATTTTTGGATATAAGACGATATATGGGTGGTTAAATGAATCCCAATATGGATGGTATTGTCATGAACCGACCCGGGTCAACCCTAAACTGGTCACTTGAGATTATATTTGGAAATGCCAAATAGGAATTCACAATCCTCTAGGGTTGGCGACACATTCAAAGGGAATCATTAGGGGCAATTATAGTAGTTTCACCAAATTAAATTTAAAAATTATGCCAAATAAAAAAAGTGAAAACCAAACAATATATGGTTTTAGAACATTACAAGATTTACATCAAAAAAATACAACAAATTAGGTAACAAAGATAAAAAACAAAAAAATCAAATTGAACCTGGAAATAATACATATTCATGTTAACCAAAGGATCACTCTCCCACCCACAACCATCTATCACTCAAGAATATCAAACAAAAGTGTAAACCTGTAGCAAAAACTAATAATAAGATAAAATTGTAGGAATGAGTATTATAAATTAGTAGTCAGTCCTGAATAGCTCTATTCCCAATGAATAACCTTTAAATGAATAACAAGGGATTATATGTTTTTAAATAAAATATATAAATATAGTTTTTTTCATACTTTTCATTGAAAACAATTATCTTAATCTATTTCCCTCATGATTTAAAACAATGGTCAAATAGGGAGTTAAAAAAGGGAACCTAATAGTAAGTGTTCACATTTCAAAAAAGTGAAAAGGGGAAGAATTATTTCCCTTTTAAAACATCTTATTTGAAACAATTTTAAAAAAACTAATCATTCAATTTTTACATAGAAAATTCCAAAATCATGCGTAAGGTTTGTGATTCCACACAAAGAGGTAAATAATTGAAATGAAATTAGTGTTGGAGAAACAATAGGAAACCTAATAGCTCAGATGATAACTAAAACATATTATACATGTGACTCATACAAAAGGATTTCCCTACCTAATAAAATCAAAATTCCAAAATGCTTGATCGTCTTCAAAACTGGTCTGACTAATGGGCCTGATCCCCTAGAAATAACAATAAAATGTCCCCCTGCTATGGGCTACTAGCTAATGGATGACCTAGACCATTACAGAAATAGTTCTCAAAATCTTTCTTATCTATGTTGGGTTCCCATGTTATGTTCAAAAATTGGTGTTCCAAACAATCCAAACAACAGTCCACAAACACAGTCTATTAAACATATCAGACCAAATGGCACCACCTCATCCACCACAATAAGTGGTCCCTTAACAATAATTTTATTATTATACAAGGGATGTCCAATGGCAGTGACACTCCTAACTCATAGCAAACCAATAAATAATGACTCACTCCTAGAAGGGTTTTCATAATAAATAATTTCAATGATTTGAAATTGGCCTCACAATAATTTCATCTAACAATCCTATTCCAAAATGACCATACCAAACCATTTTCAAAACCATACACACATTTTGAAAACATATTCATCAATAAAAACGCCATTTAATTCTAAAACATATTTACAAAGACAAAAGAGGCATTCCATCAAGAACATGGTCTGTAAAACCCAATTGAAAAAAACCAATAACCATTTCAGATATCACTATTACATTTAAGAAACAAAATCATGCCTTTATGGATAAAAAAATTTAAAAATATTACTGGTCATTTTACAAACACATGGTCTACACACCTTAACAAACCCAAACCACATATTCAATTATATTAAGTAAAACATTCTTTCAAATAAAATAATTGTTCTAAAATTCGTAGATCACAATTTAAGTATCATGTAGGGTTCAAAAAAACAATAAATAGAATCACATGAGCCTTAGCCCGGTTGGTGAGGACTCTTAAGTGAATCTAGGTGACCAGGGATCAAATCCAGGCAGAGGCACAATTTTTGGGTACTATAGCAGTACTATAGCAGTACTGTAGCTGGTACTATTGTGGGAACTGTAGCAGGCACTGTTTGGCACTGTAGCAGTCAGGAATTTTCACCTATTTGGGCCTTCATGCCACCCAAGCCTTTGGGCCAGTAAGGCCTTCAGGCCACCTCAAGGCCTTCGGGCCACCATAAGGGCAGATTCTAACCAGAACACCTACAAGGAACAAGCTCTATAGGAGGATGAGAAAGGATATTTCACCACAACATAAGCTACATGGATTGCAAGAATCAGAGTATAATGCACCATCCATCAAGACAAGCCTGTTCATGCACGGGATAGAATAGTCGAATAACAATGGTAAGGTGGAGAGCTTATTTCATGATGAAGATGCTGGGGATAATAAGTTCTAAGTAGTTAGTGTGGGTTGTATGTATTGTTTGAAGCCTACGAGAAATGAATTCCCCTAAGGCATACGGGTCATGTAATACATACACCTTTGGGCCTAGTAAGGGTTCCACCTCACCCCTTGAAAGGTGGATTGTCAAAATAAATAAAAAATGTTGGCCTTTAGGCCATTGGATGACAATAAATCGATGAAATAAAAAATTTAAATTCAATGTGAAAAAGGGATCCTACCCTAAACCGCTTCCTCTACAATAATTCCTAGCCAGGAAGACTCCTCATGTGTTCCAGGAGGCAATAATAACATCATAGAAACCTAAGGAAGAACCCCCCCCCCACCCCAAACAGAGTATCCTTACGCAATAAAATCAGCCAACGCTGACACTATGGTTAGGGAAGATGTGGAAAAGGGGGAGAAATTGTGAAGGGAGAAGAAAGATAACTTACCCTTTCGATTCTAGTGGAAAATCACCAAGAAACCACCTTAAATCCATCTTGGAGGGTCTTAGGTGTGCCAAAATCCTCCATGGGAGGAACCAAGGTCAGAGGAGGCCAAATTGGGGAGAAATTATGGATTTATTTATACAAATCAGGGAGATTGAAAAATATTTTAATGACATAGAAAGGTCACATGGTTAGTCCGCATGATTTATCAAACCATGTGGTGATCACGCAACTTCTTCTACTAAGAAGGAATCCTACCACACGGGAAACCCACACAGTCAATGTAACTATTCGGTAGCCATGTGGTACCTACATCTTCGACCGGAAGTATCCATATGGTTACTAATCAAGGGAGCACGGTTATAACTAATTGTGTGCTAGCCATGTACCATTGTCTTCTATTACAAAATTTCTCAATTTCACCAGAACACAACAGGAAACCCAAGGAGGAACTCAAGGCTACAAATAGAGGAAAACGAGCCCATAAAAATTATTCACATTCACACCTATTTCATGATAAAATAATCGATGATCAAACCCAAATTATAACCAATTATGAATTTCAAAACTAGGTTGTGACGATTCTCCCCACCATAATGATTTCTATCCCAGAAATGTCAACCCATGGCATAAATAAAATGAAAAAACCACAAGTCCATTAATATTTAAGGATATTTCAATTAAATAACAATCAAATAGATCATAAAAACACTACCAATAAGAAATAGGCAATGAAGATGAACTTGGGAGACCAAAACTGACTCCCCTCTAAGATCCCCTCACCCCCAAATAGCTTAATCACCTCTAGTTGATCTATCAAGAAAGTCGTAGAATATTCATGATGGTAAATCTAGTCTTAAAACCTTAAAACTATTGATATCATTATGTGGACCTCATACCATTCAACTAAAACAACAATAATAAATCTAACCACATTCTATGAAATCCCAGAAAGCCTTACTTAAAAAAAAACTACTCTGAGCACACCCATCCCAACATTTACTAAAAGGATGGAATTTGGATTAGGTAGCTCTGCACAAGACCTTCAACCACCAAATTGATACCAGGAATGAAACTATTATACTGACATGAGAAGGCTTGAATGGACACCCCACCTTTATAAATGAACCAACCCTTGAGATAATCAAAAATATCAACATGGGTAGGCCTGAATGGACTCCCCTACATAAGAAATATGCTAACACTAAATTTAAAGAGACCTCATATGGGCCTCCCCACCATAAAAACCAATGAAAATTATATGAACATGAAAACCTTCTAGAAATTACCAAAAAACCCCCAACACAAGGGGAGGTAAGGGAAGGTTCCATATAACAAAGTACCAAACCCCAAAAAGACAACATAATAACAAATTAACATCCCCAAGATGAACAAAAAACAAACCACTATCAAAGTAAACCATCATTCTACACAAGAGACATTTAAAGAGGCATACACCTGGTGAGACCCCACCACTAGAATTTTAAGAAATTGAAAAAACTACACCTCTTTATAACCAAGAGAAAACTTTTTCACCCATATGGGTCACAACCTGTAAACATGTTCTGCAAAGCACTTTCCACAAAAGGGGATGAATTAAAAAAAATACATCTAAGGTTTAAATTGACTCTATCTTCCATGATTAAAATAGAACATATACCAATGATTTCATCCCCACTGGGGTTCTCTTTACTATGGGCCAACTTCCCTTTAGGACTTATGGTGGGAGCTCTAAGGATTGAAGATTCTATTTCCCTACAATTTGGCTTTAGAAATCTCTACACAGATCCCTAAGATCAAAAAATCACAAAATGTGCTTCTAATAAAATATAAATTTTCATGGGTTTAACAACATAGATCCATACAATTGAAAGAGAAATAAACACCAAAAAAGGCAACTAGACACGACTATTACATCAAGAGAAAATTATAGTGGTTATAACCTTAAAATGATCTGAAAACATCTCCATATAACAATGAATGGGTTGGGGTGACCATTAGAGAGTCGTGTCTAGCTCCACAATACTACTTGGAAATAACCCAACAAAAACACATCATTTGACCCAAGAGTACATAGGTGTGGCATTGTTTTTGAGAATTTTGGCACAACGACATCTTACTACCAATGTTACCACACTAATCACACATCATTAAATTTCTTATTATACAGGTTGATGAGAGGTCAAAAGGCCTATTAATTCCCTTAACAACAACACAAGCATCCTAACACTTCCCATTATTCTTACCAGAATCCCCTTCACCACTTCCAATGACTAGAGGATGATTAACAATCTCAATCCCTCCTACTAACTCATATTTTTAATGAAATAATTTTTTCACAACACTAGATAATGTGGTTAATTTGAGCTCTCCCACCATCGACTATAGCTCCGAATAGAGCCCAAACTCAAAATTTCATACTTTCATAGGATTGTTTACAACTTTTCTTGGATCATACAACACTAGTTCTATGAAGCGATGATATAATTACAACCCGAATCCAATTCCCTACTAATGACTTAGTATCTCCATCATCTTCCTTGCCATCTTCATCTCAGAGAAATATTATTGGATGAATGAAGACATGATGAACTCCCAAGAAAGATCATGATGGATATTTCTTATTGAAATGGAATTTCACCATTTCTATATTGGAACATTGATCAAAACATTGGGAAAAATTACCATTAATGAATCAAGAAACATAAGGAAACTCTAGACCCTCTCAAACCTCCACATCCACTCCTCCACCTCAAGAGGATCCTCTTGACTATAAAAGAGAGGAGGGTTCAACATCAGGATTTCATAAATGTAATATATAGGTTAATCAACTGGAGTGTGTTCTAATAGTGCACCACCGAAAGCTACACCTTGAGCATCCATCAAATCTTTTTTAAGTATCCACTCAATAATAAGAAAAAATTACTCAATCATGACCAATACAATAACATGGATCCTCTATCCCAAAATTCAAAAATTAAACACTATTCCTAAACGAAAATGGAACACCACTCAAGTATAAGATATGAATACATTACGTTTATCTTTAAAAACACACCTTCAAATGTAAAGATGCTTAAATGATTGAACACCCACCCATGGTATCCTATGGGGCCTTACGCATGCACATCCTTATGCTATACCAAGCACTCATCCACTTTCTCACACATATCCATGCATGTAGTCACTCACAGAAACTCCAAATATAAAACACCATTCATGTAAAAACATTTACCTCAAACTTCCCTTAAAAATCTCACAAATCCCCTTTTATGAAACCACTCTCCATAAAACATGAAACCCAATTCAGATATCCAAAAATAATTCCAGAAAAACACCAACCATTCGATTGAAAAACCATTTCTAATCATTGTACATAAAATATAATACATTTCATTCATTTTAAAAATTTATAATTCTATCCAAGATTCAATAACCCCCTAATCAACAACATATTCAAACTCTATACCTTTATTTCCTAAACAACCCATCTCATTAAAATTCGTTTCAAAATAAAAATAATAAATCATTCATTTTTTTTAAGTTCAACACATCATGTTAAACCATTTCTATTTTACCCAAAAAAAATAACTTTTAAAAAAACCCCATATCTAATTCTTTATTGAATTATGTTATGAAAATATATTTTCCTAGTTTCCAGGATGAAACCATTTTAATTTTAAATTAATCTTTTCAAAATTCCAATATATGACTTTTCAATACAATTTCTAGAATTAATGAAGACCCAAAAATGTTCCCAAGGGAAAACTATTCTAAATGAGTGACTTGACTATATGGTTGGCGGCCATATTTCAATCACCCCACCATCACAAGGAGTTATTTAAGACCATGTCCCCATATCCACATGGCTTTCTTTTCATTATGAGCACACCGAGGTCACTTACCTAACTCCCAATTCATTTCCCTACACTAAAAAATCCACATGAACAAAAGGAAACCAACAAACTCAGATATTCTATGGTAACAGGATGTTCCAAATGAGATAAGGATTATGAAATCCTTGCCATTCCTACACATCGATCCCTGAAAATCCTAAACCTTATACCTTTAAATAAAAATATAAAAATGGATGCTCTAAAACAAAACGTCCTCAAAAGATCCCACCACTCTAATAATATATTCTCACAAACCAATCCAGGTCAACCAATAACTGGTATCTCGATCTGATCCATGGAAAAATCAGAGTTTTATTCCCCATCCTCCTGGGCTAGCGATATGTTCCATGGGAATCATTAGAGACATTGAAAATGGTTTCATAAAATTATATTAGAAATGTAATCCAAATAAATAAAAGGGGATACAAAACTAAATATGGTTTCAAACATTAAAAACTAACACCAAAATAAACATTCAACGAATTGGGTACCAAATCTACACTAGAAAAACTCAAATAGAACCTAACGCCAAGACATCTCTATGTGACCCCGATGGTCAATCTCAAATCCACAACCAACTATTGACCGAGGTGATAGAACTTGAGATAAAACCTGTAATAGAATCTAAAAATAATGGGAAATTATAGGCATGAATATTATAACTCTATAGTTAGGCCCGAATAACTCTATTATAAATGAATAACAGTTAGAAGAATAAAAATTGATAAATTGGTTTTAAATACAATATATAAATATAGTTATTTTTCTAACTTTTCATTTTAAAACTAACAATCATAATCCATTACCCTCTGGATTCAAAACAAATCTCAAAGAGGGAATGGAAAAGGAAACTAAATAGTAAAAGTTTATTTTTTGTAAAAGTAATAAAAGGGAAAATTGATTTCTCTTTCAAAACAACTTCTTTAAAACCTTCTAATAATGTATTCATTCACAATTTACCATGAAAACATCAAAACCAAGCATAATCTCCATAATTCAATGCAATAACAGAAATGGATCTAATGGTACTCATGTTGATGAATCACAAGAAAACCAAGGTACATAGAGATGATCCAATACATACTATACATGTGACTCATCCTAAAGGCATTCCCTACTTGATGACATCATAATTCCCAAAATAATATTATTCTCCCTAATAGGCCTGACTGATGGGCTTGATTCCATAACAATGATAATAAGATATCTCCCTCATATAGTCCAGTAGCTAGTCAATTACCTAGACTAGAGCAGAAAACATTCTCAAAATCCCTATTATCTATGCTAGGTTCTAATTTTGTCTTCATAAAGGTGTGTTCCAAAAAAATCCAAACAACAAGCCACATACAAATTCCATTAAATATATCATAGAAACTGCCCCCCCCCCCCTCCCCGACATCTTAAAAAGTAGTCCCTTGACATAATTTAATTATTACATAAGGGAGTGCTGGAACCACTTTGTGTATAGGTTTGTATTTGTTGTCAATAGTTTTCAATGGAATATCAAAATGAAAGAGATCAAGAAGTACTCCAATAAAATGGCGTAATAGAAGCTCACAATGAAGGAGATCATGAAGTACTCCGATGAAGTAGAGGAGTAGTGATTCAGGAGATTGTTGTGCTGATCGTAAGTTCAAAGAACATGTGTCAATGGTGATACATTGTTTACAACAATGAAGAATGTGAGGAGTAATCCAACCAAGTATGATTAAAGCAGGATGGTGTTTTTGGATGAAGACCATGCAATTCCTCCTTATTGCATAAGAACCATGGGCTTTGATGAAGACCATGAAATTATTCATTATTTCATGAGAACAATGGGTTTTGGTGAAGACCATGCAATTACTCATGATTGCGTGAGAACCATTCTAGAGACTTGTTAACGGATTGATTCACATGGTTTGCATGAAGTTGATCATGACGGTTGTTAAAGAAGACAATGTGCCAATGATTGGAAATCTAAGATGGTCGTGCAAGGATTGAAATTCTGAGATAGCCATGGACATCACATTGTCATAGAAGCAGAAGATTTGTTGAAGGTTACATATCACCAAGAAGAAGTGTTGTTGAGGTGATCGTGCTTGTTGACAAAGCAAACAGACGACATACAAATTTGTTGACAAAGGAGATTCCATGGTGGCATGTCGAGTTCGAAGATTGTGGATAATGATCCATGTTTTATTCATGGAACATCGAAAAAGTAATGGATGATCTGGAGGTGGACTAAAAGAGCAGATACAAGGTGGTGAGTCTTCATGAGTACGTCAAGCTTCGCGAAAGGCAGAGGCTGGAGAGCTTCGCGGCGATGAAGGGCTTTGCGAGGGAGCTTCGCGGCGAAGGCGCGAAGGAATGATGACGGTGATTCTTCGCGATTACGTCAATATTCGCGAACGAAAGAGGCTGAAGCGCATCGCGGCGGAGAAGGGCTTCGCGAGGGAGCTTCGCGGCGAAGTCGCGAAGGTATATTGACGACGATTCTTCACGATTACGTCAAGCTCCGCGAACGGAAAATTGTCGTGGTGCTTCGTGATTTGGACAGATTTACGACGGAAACTTTGGAGCATCGCGATTTGAGATGATGTGGCGTTGACTTCGCGTGGAAGGGAAGAGTGTCGGTGGAATTGCCTATAAATAGAGGCCGACCCCCTCGAGAGAAGCAGAGAGAATTTCAAATAAAGTCCTTTGCTCTCAGTTCGCAAAGGTCTCTCGCAAAGGCAGTGTGCTTCGTGAACGAGGAGCTTCGCGGCGGCTATTTTAGCTCCGCATAAGACGTGCACCCCGCGTTGGCTCTGTGAGCTTCGCGAAGAGGCAGGAGCTTCGCGATAGCCAAGAATTGCGAAGGCTGGAGCATCGCGAGAGTGCTTCGCGATTGAGCTTCGCGAAATGGCAGGGGCTCCGCGAAGGCTTGTTTGAGCTTTTCAATTTTGGGAGCCTCGCGAATTAGGGTACTTTGCGAAGGCCTTTTGTCAAAGGTTTTTTGCCCTGTGGACAAGGAAAAAGGGGGTTTTCATCAATGGTTGGAGTTTGGATCTTAAAAGAGCATCAACTCAGGACTCTGATGCAAGCAAAGTCTCATGCTGAATAGGAGACAATGACTTCAATGAAAATATATTGAAGAGACCATCACGTCTATAAACTGAGTGTGACTTCACCAACGGTAGTGAGCTAGGGGGAGTCAACGGGAATGACCCAAGGGAAGCAGTGAGCTATCCCTGAACCATTGTAAAGGCAGTGATCCTGGGACAGAGTGACTGTGCCTGAACAATTGTTATCTACAGCTAGTGAAGCATAGTGGATTTAGGTACGATCGATAACCTGTCGGCGTATGCTCCTTGGATGTAGCCCATAGTGGTGAACCAAGTAAAAATAGTTGTGTCATCTCTCTACATGTGAATGTTTCATTGCTGATCATATCCATCATACAGGTTTAAGTAGTTCCTACCAACGTGGGAACAAGATCCACAACTTTAGGAAGAAAACTTTGACACCCTGATTCACTCCTCCCCTCTCAGGGTGTCCCGGGGTCCTACAGGGAGGTCCCATTCTGAGGATACTTCAATCTCATAGCCAACCAATATGGCGAGACATAATCCTAGAAGTGTTTTCAAAATAAACCATTTAATTAACTCCAAATGGGCAGCACAATATTTCTACAAAACAATCCCTTTGACAAATAACCATAACAATCCATTTTGAAAACCAAACACACGTTTTGAAACCTACATAATTAATATAACCCACCATTTATGTTTAATAAGAATTTTCAAAGTCCAAATAGGTATTATTTTATGCTCTTGGTATGAAAAACTCATTTAGAAAACACCAATAACCATTTTGGATATTGCAATTTCATTTATAAAACCGAATCACGCATTTAATGATCAAGGACCACTTGAAAAAGCCTATCGGGCCATTTAACAAACACATGGTTTGAAAAAATCCACAAACCCACACTATAGATTCATAATAATTAAGAAGAAACCTTATTTAAAATTATAAAATTTTTATAATAATCATAGATGACTAGTTAACTATAAAGGAGTGTGTGAAAAAAATAAATCAATGAAATATTGAATTTGATGGTAATCTGTAATGTTGTCTTACCCCAAACCATTTTCAATCCAACAACGCTTTCCCATGAAGACTTTACAAGGGCTCCCCGAGGCACGAACAACCTGAAGAAAACATAATATGTAAATACAACCAAATCCCATGAAACCATAGCCCAAAATATATTCCAAAATTTCCTCTATGGTATGTAAAGAGGAGGAAAAGGGAGAGATTGTAATATTGGAGAAGAAAGAAAAAAAACCCTTCGATTCTGGGGGGTAATAACTCAGAAAAAACCTTGAATCCCATTTCGAGGTTCTTAGAAGTGAAAAATATCCCCCCATGGGAGGTTCCTCATATGGAGGCAGCTGAATGGGGGAGAATGAGGGTTTAGGGTATAAAAATCATAAAGAGAGAATGATATTTTATTGACTTGGATAGGTTTTTTGGTCAGTCTTCATGGGTTTTCAATCCATGCGATGATCGTATGACTATCTATACCATGAGGAAACCTAACACATAAGCCACCCACACAATCTGACTAACCATGTGGTAGCTACTACCTCAACATGTATATATCTCTTGATTACTTAGGAATGGTGCACGATCATCACTAATTGTGTGCCAACCATGTGATAATGTCTTCTCACAAAAAAAATACCCAATTTTACAATAAACAGAGAGGAACCCCAAGGAGGAATGATACAAAAAAGATAGAGGGGAAAAATACACAAAAAATTCAACCATATCAGAATCAGTTCCCAAGAAAAGAACTGAGGATCAAACCCAAACTGGAACAAAAAAACTAATTTTAAAACTTAGGTGTCACTAGTACACTGGTTGTTAGCCTAAGTATGAAAAATAGGGTATAGTGGTGGTTATCCCATTCCCAAAAAATCTTGTACATAGGTGGTTATTCGATGCCCAATGTAGGTATATGTGTTGTTTTCCCGAGCCTAAAATTTTATAGATGTCATGGTGGATTGTTTTCACATAATATTTTCTACATTTGGGTACTTGAAAAAATTTGAGGTCTTATTCCAATGATATCCTCTCTTGTCCCATGTTCTTTGATTTCTATATGATTCATTTCTTATGAAATAAAAATATTAATCCCCTGAATAGGGATTATAATCATTGATATGATAGATATGGGTTTCAATTGTTATTCTCATGTATCATGCACTTATGTTTATATTTTCATTATGTGTCTTCCATGTTCACACTTACTCAGCATATGAGACCACCCTTTCTTATGTTTCCTTTCCCCAGATTATGAAGAATTTATCTATGTAGTCTATGTTTCTGAACAGTAGTAAATGGGAAGATCATTATGGGATAAGTTGACTAAATTTCACCAAATTAGAAGATTTTGTTCCTAGTCTCTAATAAAACTAAACTATTAAGGTCATCAGGAATGGTTTCGTGTAATTTATATAATATTAATATAAAATATGAAATATCTACGCATGAAGATATAGGTTCTATATATGTTCCCACAATTATAATTTGGGAGAGAACTCATTATTGGTGAACTAATTGGATATCCTCCAATCACCACATAATTTGATCTTAATGGAGGTTCTTAATGATAAACTATTGATTGTTATCTCAACATAATATCATATTTATGTTACCCATTCCATTACTATATTTATTTTCATAGATGAGTTAAATCATCAATAAGGGTATTTATATACTTGATTGATGATAATTATGGTAGTAGTGGTTATAATAATTCCCCAAACCTGTGTGATGGGTTTCTGAAATGAATATTTCACATATATTCATATATATTATTTACTCTCTAGTATATTTCCTTAAATTTTCCTAATACAATGGTTCTTTCTAATGCCTTGTTAGATAGTTTTGACATGGAAATAAAATTTTACCTGTAGATTGATTCCATCATATATTTATTTAATTTTATTATTTCCTATAATCAATGTGTAGATTCCATTTTTTACATTCCAACCTATAATAATAGTTTTACTCCCATGAAATGTACAATTTTTGTAAAATTAATTGAATAAAATTATTATTATTTTCATTATATGGTGAAATAGTTATACTAAAAAAAATTATATAGATGATTTTATTATTGTACTACTGTTAAAAAATGAACACTTACAAATCTCTATATACCACAATACAAAAAACTAGAGAAACCATTAAAATGATTTGATGATGTTCCACACAATTATTCAAGAAGTCCATTTCTCTATGCTCTAGATGTTTGAAGAATTTATGTTTTAGACTATTGAGAGTGTAGGAATACAGATTTGTAAAAATAATTCATTTAATGAATTTAGGACACAAATTTTATTCTCATAATCAATGTGTTTTTACCACAAACACTTTGATAACAAAAAAATATTTTAGTGATAAATTGTTTTGTATTTTTCAACTATTTGTCAAAGAAATTACATTCTAGTAAATAAAAAATGGAAAAATAATAATGTTGTTATGATAGATTAAATATCTAATAAAAAATGTTATAACTATACTAATCATGAAATATTGTCTCATCCATATATTCACATCAAATATTTCATTAATTATTACACTATCTAATGAGATGAAATATTTAATAGATATTAAATTTAACAGAATCTTTTTATTCCTAGTAGAGGACTCTTAATACCTTCTATCTCACCTCACAATTTTTTTTTGAGGATTTACTTCCCATAGATTAATGGTATACTAGTGTATATTTCTTTATAAGTAACAATTACTGTGATAGTAACATTGGGATATTTATCAAATGTTTTGCAGTTTAATGGTAAAGTTGTATGCTAATTTGAGTAACTTCTTGGTAACAACCATAGGTGGATGAATAATGTTTCGTGAGTTTTTCTCTATTAGGTGGGTATTAATAGGAGATAGTGTGCTGAGAAAAACCAATGGTATAGTTTTTATATAAAATTAAATTAAATTCATGGTTGATGGTCTTTTACCTATTTACTTTTGGGGAATATCCAATCAGTGAAGACTTTTAATCATGGGAAGGACCTCAATGTAAGGATATCTTGGGAGGGCTTATGGAAATATAACATCCAAGATCATTTAAATATAAAGGACCTCTATGTAATAAATAAAATTTTTTAATAGGTGGACCTCCAGGATTGATTATTTCATACTAGTGGGTAAATTTTAAATGTATTATACTTGATCTAGATCACATATACTATGATTAAATAGGGTTACTAAACACCTCATGAAAGACACCATGGATAATAGATGATATTGGATAGAAATTAGAGTTAAAATATATCAACTCTGGTAGACTATACCATCTGGTATAGAAAAAAACAAAAACATCCCAAAATAAATACTAAGATGAATTCATCGGAATATAACTACTTCATGAACCATATATACCTTAAATAGTGATATCTAATAGTAAATATTTAAAGAATATTTTTTATAAATATTTAATAGTATACATATAATATGAAGAATACCAAAAAAAATATCTAGTTGTGTGATAATATAAAAGAAGGACAATAAGTTAGTGATATTAAAAAATAAAACTAAAGAAACAATCCATTGTCTTAGCCCTCTCTTACATCCCAAAACCAAACAAAACTCTCTCATCTAAACTAAATGGTAGTTCCCCTTACCATACCCACAACGTTAGACATATGCATTTTGGGGTACTATTTTACCAAATCATGGTGTGACTGAAACTGAGTATTCCTTGACTAATGGTTTCATAAATGATTTTAGTATTCAAATTTTTATTCTCAATATTACATGATAAATAATAAAATAAATAAAATACATACCACCCGAGGGACTAATCATCCACCATAAAACATGTAACTAAATATGATTACGTCAATGAAATTTTTGGATGATACACGCAGGTCATGAACACACCCCAATGATAAACACTATTTTCGACATTGAATCATAGATAATTTCATCAATTAATCATTATCGAGCACCCCAATGCGAATGATTCAATAATTTCATAATCCTTCTACTTGAAAAATATATAAATAATATCATACCAATTTTTAATGAGGTTTAACGTAATGACTAAGTAATCACCAATACCAAGTATATGATCTACCATAATCTCGCATTCTAATATCGTTTATATAAACCACTAGAAAACTTAGAAAATGAAATAACACCAATACAACATGACACAGATGGAAGTTTCACAACTAGAAGTAATCCCTTTTGAAGACAATATAAAACCACTATCTAACTCTTTATGTGTTATTCACAACTAAAAATATATATCTATGTTTAAATTATACATAAAATAAAATCTTCCGAAGTGGTTAAGGAACCATAGAGGATTACCCCATAGGTGGATAGTGGAAATAAAACAAAAACACAATGGTAGATGATATACTAAAATCACAGCACAACGGATGATGCACCACATGTAATTGAATCCATGTGGATATATTATGAATATAATACCTTCCAAAAAATATAATGAACTATATAATATTTATCTAAAATATAAATAACATATAATAATTTAACATACCTTCAAAAAATATAATGATTCAACACTTTTGAATCAGATTTGGTAGAGGAGGTATGAGGATTCAGAGTGTATGGACTTGAGTGAATGCCTTGAAGGAGTTGATCCACTTATAGATTGGACTGTAGATGAGTTTAAGATCAATTATATTACGAATTGGGTGGTTGTGCCTATGAGTATGTGGAAGGATTAAATGTTTTAATTTCTTTCCATGAAGTGGGTGGTGCATCATAGTTTGTTCAACATTCATCGTGACCTATAAGGACAATATTGGAGTCCGAACAAGAAAAAGTACATTGTAGGGTTTATGACACGATGTTACAACTATCCAAAGGTGATGGATGAGAATTTATTACCAGGATATTTACTCCCTTATGGAATTGAAATGGGATGAAATTAACATAGATTTTGAGGTTGGTCTCTCAAGGACAACTCAGAAGAATTATGTGATTTGGGTGATTGTGGACCAACTGATGAAAGTTCCACATTTCGTTCTTATTCGGGATACATTTTTCATGGATCAGTTGAGAGACTTATACATTTGGGAAAGAGTCTATCTACAATGGGTTCCATAAAGTCTAATTTCATCTATGACTCCTATTTTACTTTGACATTCTATTCAGGCTTCCTAAAATAAAATTTTATATAGTTAATTATGAGTATAGATTTCAACTTTTAGATAGAGGGGTAGTTGAAATGTACTATACATGTTTTTGAAGATATTATATGAGCATACATCCTAGACATTAGTTGAACCTTGGAGAGAAACAAAACTCTTGTCAATTTCATCCCTTACACAAGTTTTTAGGACACCATTTAGATGGAACCATATTTTTATCTTTATGGTAGGAAATGAATATAACCTTTATGCAAGATAGAGGTAGGTGAGTGAGAGATATTTGTACCAAGTCTTATTTAGGAGATATCAATGCAGGACTAGTTGATTAAAAAACATATCAATATGGATCAAATTATGAAGAAGTCATATATTGATACATGTTGAACACCAATTTATTATAGAGTGGGTGATCTCGTATTATCTCAACTATTGACAAAATTGGGTCATTATAGGATTCAGAGGCAAGGGAAGGTGGTGATTTGGTGTGTTGGTGTAATGGCCCGGACCTCTCCAGTCCACTACTTTGTGAAAATGTGGTGTTGGAGGTGTTCCGGGAGGTAAAGGTGACTTATCCCCTAGCCGCTGCCTACTGGTAGCTCAGTCTATCGGTAGCCGCTGCATACTGGTAGCTCGGTCTACCGGTAGCCGCTGCCTATCGGTAGCTCAGTCTACCGGTAGCTGTAGTCTAGCAGTAGCTTGGCTAAAACTTCGCCAAATTTCACGTTTGAATAGTTTTTCCAGAATCCTAAGAGCTACCGATTCCTTCCTTTGCCAAATTTCACGTTTGAACAGTGTTTCTAGAATCCTAAGAGCTATTGATTCCTTCCTTTTCCAAATTTCACGTTTGAACAGTGTTTCCAGAATCCTAAGAGCTACCGATTCCTTCCTTTGCCAAATTTCACGTTTGAACAGTGTTTCCAGAATCCTATGAGCTACTGATTCCTTCCTTTGCCAAATTTCACGTTTGAACAGTGTTTCCATAATCCTAAGAGCTACCGATTCCTTTGCCAAATTTTGAGTATGTGAATAGTGTTTCCAGCTTCCAACAGTTTCGCCCCTTTGACATTTTCTTTGATGTAAAATACATTTTAAAACCTTATTTTAAGGACTTTAAGGCCGATTCAAAGGCCATAAATCCTATATTAATTTTTCCTAAGGCTGGGATGTTTTTACTTGGTCAAACCGCATGGGTTAATGCGATCCGTTTTTAATGGAGAATAAATCGGATCTTAAACCGTCGCCTCTCTATATTTTTGTTAAAAGGAATGGCATATCATTCTTCGTTGTTCTTCCTCATAGTTCTCATCTATGAGACGTTAGAACCTTGCAATCATTCCCGTAGGAGTTTCACAATCAAACGTTACTCGGATCAGTTCCACTCTGTTTGATGCAACTAAGATGTGTCGATCATTCTTCCATATAAGTTGACGGGAGAGAAGGATTGTGGCCCGTTCTGTGGATAAAGGACGTCAAGAACTCTTCGGGTAGGTGATTCGTGGCTTCTCTAATTGTGTATGTGCAATTGTAGAATTAACTTGATTTAGTCCTTTGGATCACAATGAAATTAAACTAATTAATACTTGAACCGGATTAAAAGAATTTGTTGATCGTATAATGTTGCTTTATACTGTGCTAACGGTTTGCCTCATGTTTTCTAGTTAGATTGATATCTATGTTTTCTTTGATTTGTTGTTCGTTCATGATAGAAATTGATAATGAACGTAAAGCTGGAATTAATTGGCTAAAGATAAAGAGGCATGTAAATTAATCTGGTTATTGCTGTTGTTGTAGTTGTTCTAATTTGAGGATAATCAAATTAGGGAAGTAAGCATGGTTATTTAAATTCTGATAGATTACTGATTAGGTCTCCCATAATTGGATCCTACGAATAACTAATCTTCTAGTTCAATATGGATTAATTAACAGTTTGTGTGAGAATTTCTAAAAGGGTTCTGAGTTACCCTCTTGTTGTTAAAGGGTCAAGAGCCATGGTTGTGATTGTTGTTTTCCTACTGCTTGTACTGTGATGTGAGCCTGGATGGGTTTGGTGATATGTGGAGGCCTGGAGGCCTTGTGGTTGTGGTAGCGGATGACACCTAGAGTGGAAAGATGCATTAGTTTATGCATGTGGGTGTCGGGGAGGACACCGAGGGTGATGGAATGGGATGGATGTGGTTGTTGGATTATTGTGAGTTCTTTGAATGTTTATCTGTTTTGTTTTTCCCCACTGCTCAAGGCAGCTGGTCTTGCTTTCCCTTCTTCTGAAGGAGTCAGAGACGCACGGGGTATGCCACGTGCTTTCCGTGTTTAGCCTCTCGAGGGAGAACGGGTCTGTGATCTTTCTATTGGCGGTAAAGACTCAACGGGTAGTATATCTACTCACCGTGTTGAGCCTCCTTTGTGTTTAGTAGCATAGGATGCTTTTCTAGAATTCATGGGAATGTGGGAAAGTAACTCTATAATGAATGTTTGATTAAATGGTGATAATCAACAGGGATGGAGGTGCTGGAATTTAATGGTGATGTGAATCTAAAAAGGAGCAGTTGATTTTCAATGTGTTGCCATTTCAGTTTAATGTGGAATGGTTCATTATTAATTAATTTTTAAAGAATTAACTAACGTACATTGGAACTGGTAAAATGAGAATGGATTAATCTAATAATGCACTTCAAATGTTTGTGTGCTTATAGGATACCTAGTCTTTGAAGTAGTAGCCTGGATTCTGAGAGACGTTAGCTGCAGTTGAATCTAAGACTAGGTAATTCCCATAGTGTGGATGTGAGTTACATATATATTCTATACTTTTTGTGTTTCTATGCGCTACTCCACCCTGTCGGTAAGGGAAACTGACACCCCGGGGATTCTGAGCCCTGGGGGGTGTTTTCCCCAACATTCTGATGGGAGGTTGAATGGATGACTACACCCCTTTGGCCCCGCTCTCTTCTCTTGGTAGATACTTGTGCCATGAGGCACAATGGTTAGTTACCCCATATATGTGTGTAGAGGGATGTAATGTCTTGTGGTTATTCACACACATACATTCTGCATATAGTATCCTATATACTACTATAAGTGTAATGTGTATAGGCTATGATGGCTTGAGGATCCTTACTCGGAGTATGGGCTGTAATGGCTTGAGGTATTATACCCGATGTATGATACACGTTATGCTGGATGTGGTGGATCCCGGAAACTACCTGGTTACTTTTGGTTGTGAGGATAGTGTGGTGCTTCGCCCAGGTGTCTGCGGGCAAGCCTATGTGGTGCACGAGGTGCAGATTGTGGAGCTTAGCCCAGGTGTCTGCGGGCAAGCCTTTGGAGAGAGATGCACAGGACGTATGTCGTTGGGGTAAAGAGGAAAACCAGTGGGGAAGTAGTAGCGGGGTACCCTTGATATTACTTACTATATGATATATTCTTGTATGCGTTACTTGGTGAGAGTAGCCATGGTGGGGTTGGGAACATAGTATACCTGTTTAGGTTACGAGTTAGTTTCACTTCTTGTTCACTGGGCTTTAGAATTCTTTCATTACTTTTGCACGAGAGGCTTGCGGAGGATCCTAATGAGTATACTGTTATACTCACCCTGTGTACATATAAACTATTTTTCAGGTAACTTGGAGCAGGTTGGAGTTCAAGCTGGTTACTACTAGCTTGTGGTTGGAGGAGGAGCTGTTCGGGCTTGTGGTCGCTGCCGTTTTACTTTCTTTTGGGTACTTTTAGTTTTCCCTTTCAGTTGTAGTAATTTTGCATGAAATTTTATATATGTACTTGGGTTTCTTTTATATTTCAGTTATGAGTTGGAGTTGGTTGGAGTATATTCTATCTCTCTCTTCTGCATGTGTTCTCTTAGAGGGTAATGCCTCCCATTTTGTATGGTTATTATACCATCGGTGCTAGTCGCCAACCCGGGGCCTACTCGAGGCGGGACTCGGGGGTCATTATCTCCTTTCTCACATTGCCAGCCCAGGGGGTACACATTGTGGGGAGGGGGTCGTGACATAGTGGTATCAGAGGTCTGGTTGAGGGATAGGATGGAGTTTGGAGTTTGGCGTAGGTGAGGATGCATGGGATGGTAGGGCAACGGTGTCATTCATGTTTAGAAAGTGGGGTAAACACTGGAGACCTGCAGAGACATAGGTGTTTAGGGCCCCCTATGATATGTTTCACAGACCTTTAAGTTTTCAATGGCTACTAAACAAAGTGATACCGGTTGCAGGGTAGAGACCTAGGAAAGGATCATGCATCATTATTCTTTGTTCCTGTGTTTGAATGGGTAGACCTTGGGATAGGTAACCTAAACTTAATAAAACAAAACAATTAATTAATGTTGAGTCATCCATATTCCTGGATTAGGAGTTCTAACAGTTTATATTTTACAGGTATGGCTCTAGGTCGACGGCCTCGTCAGGTTTGCGCAGAAGATGCCCAGCAGGTTGTTCCAGCAGATCACCGCCAAGTAGAGGTTGACGAAGATGACACTTGGAGGAAGAAACTTCGAGAGTTTCAGCACCAGAGTCTACAGAAGTACGAGGGCTCTGTTTCAGATGCAGTCACAGAAGACTGGTTGGAGGAGGTTGAGATAGGCTTCAGTTCGATTCGTGCTCGGAAGGAACACTGGGTGTCCTTGGTTGTGATGATGATGCGTGGAGCAGCGAGGAAATGGTGGTTCTTGTTCCTTGGGGATCGTGAGGAGTCAGCGATATCATGGGAGTAGTTTCAAGACAGGTTTAGAGTCAAGTTTCTTTCATTGAATGCGAAGGCGTCTAGTCGCCAGGAGCTTCTTACCCTTCGATAGGGGAGCTCCAGTGTTCGGGAGTTTGGAATCCATTTCAGGAACCTTCTACGATATGCTTCAGACCATTTACCAGATGAGGAGGCCAGGGCGAGGCATTTCGAGGAGGCTTTGCGTCCAGAGATCCAGCGCCAGGTCACCCACATTATTCTAAAGACATATCTTGAGGTGCTGGCGAGGGCAGAGGTTGTTGAGAGGACTTTGGCTAGGACCGGATCGTCACGAGAGGGGAATCATCATGATTCCTCACGAAGCAGAGCTGTGGTCCGGGGTTCCCGTTTTTCAGGGCAGAAGAGTTTCCGTTCACCTGGGGGTAGGTCCCAGCACTTCCCATCTCGTTTCTATGGAAGCAGAAACTCTCAGGCCTATGCCAAGGGATCAGGCGCTTTTTTTTCTTGTGGTGGTCGTGGTCATCAGCAGCGGGAGTGCCCGACATTTCATAGCAGTTATCGTGCACCAGGCGCTCCACTCCAGGTTCCTCCGTTGAGGCAGTTCCTTCCAAGGCAGCAGCAGCAGGTTGCACCAGCTTTAGATCACTAGAAGGTAGATGGAACAGGTAGAGGATAGCCCCATGATGCTCCCCGTCCTCAGAGAGTAGAGCGCGGCCGTGGTGGTGGTCGTCATCAGGGTCAGAGAGGCCGTGGAGGAGGTCGTGGTCAGCTTCATTCTCTAGCGTTGCCAGCCCCAGGCGAGCCAGATGTCGTTTGAGGTACCCTTTGCCTGTTTTCTACCTTGGTGTATGCCTTGTTTGATTCAGGAGCAACACACTCCTTCATATCACCTACCCTTGTCCATGCTTTGGGACTTGAGGTAGAGAGGCTTCCAGTGCCCTTGTCATTGACTACGCGAGTTGGAGGTCGAGCCGACTTGTTTGAAGTATGTAGATAATGTGAGCTAGTGTTGGGGAAACACCGCTCTTGGGGAGATTTCCTATGTTTACGAATACAACCATATGATGTCACACTCGGCATGGATTGGTTGTATTCGGTGCTGGCTATTGTGGATTTCTACAGGAAGAAGGTCGTTTTCTTTGATAATGATGGAGAGGAAGTGGTGTTTGTTGACGAGAGAGATCCTCAAATAAGTCATAGACGAGTTCCATCCTTATCATCCATGATGGCTGGGATGATACTGAGTTCTTCAGAGGTTCAACAGTTGGCGTTTCCTAGGGTCGTAGAGGAGTACCCTGACGTCTTTCCATGAGAGGTTGTATCCTTACCCCCTCAATGAGAGATCGAGTTTGGGATTGAGCTACAGCCAGGAGCGTCCCCTATCTCTATGTCTCCATATAGGATGGCCCCTTCTGAGTTACGAGAGCTATGTATTCAGCTTGATGGTCTGTTGTAGTGCTGTTTTGTTCGGCCATGTGTGTCACCTTTGGGTGCACCGGTTTTTTTTGTGAAAAAGGCTGATGGCAGTTTGCGGTTGTGCATCGATTATCGTCGATTAAACAAAGTGGCAATAAATAACCTCTATCCTCTCCCGCGGATTGATGACTTATTCGATCAACTGAAGGGTGCATGTTGGTTCTCAAAGATCGACTTGCGGTCAGGATATCACCAAATGCGTGTAAAGGATGAGGATATCCCAAAGACTGCTTTCCGTTGTCGTCATGGGCATTATGAGTTTGTTGTAATGCCATTCGGTGTGACGAATGCTCCAGCTGTTTTCATGGGTTTGATGAATGCTGTGTTCCGTGAATTCCTGGACAAGTTTGTTGTGGTTTTCATCGATGACATCCTTGTGTACTCCACATCTGAAGAAGAGCATGCAGAGCATCTACGAGCCATTTTGGGAGTTCTTCACCAACATCAGTTGTTTGGGAAGTTGTCCAAGTGTGAGTTTTGGGCTCGAGAAGTTCGTTTCATAAGGCATGTTGTGTCCCAACAAGGGGTAGCTGTGGATCCGTCGAAGATAGAAGCAGTGGTGTCTTGGGTAGCCCCCAAGACCGTGTCAGAGGTGTGAAGTTTCCTTGGTCTCACAGGATATTATAGGAGGTTTGTAGCCAATTTCTCCCAAGTTATGAATCCTCTGACAGCTTTGACCAGGAAGGATCAAGCGTTCATATGGACTGATCTGTTTCAGGAATCTTTCGAGTATCTAATGGAGAAGTTGGTAAGTGATCCAGTCCTTTGTCTTCCAGCAGAGGGAGTCCAGTTTGATGTTTTCTATGATGCATCACATCTGGGGCTAGGCTGTGTTCTCATGCTGCAGAGGTCAGTTGATTCTTATGGGTCTCAGTAGTTGCGCCCCCAAGAATGCAACTATGCCACCAATGATCTCGAGTTGACAGCCTTGGTGTTTTCTCTAAAGTTGTGGAGACATTACCTCATTGGTGAGCACTTTGTGGTTTTCACCGATCATAAGAGTTTGAGGTATGTTTTCTCCCAACGTGACTTGAACTTGAGGCAGCGTCTGTGGATGGAGTTCTTGCAGGAATACGACTTTGAAATATCATATACACCTGGAAAAGGTAATATTGTAACTGACTCACTAAGCCGAAAGACACGTACTGATGTTGTCCGTGAATCTGGTGATTCCTGGAGAGTGATGGAAGAGCTATCAGCTTCGCATCTTGATATGGGAGAAGTTGGGGGTAGAGGTTGTCTTTTCCAGATGATGGTGTAGTCATCCCTGGTGTAGAAGGTGGAAGAGTCTCAGTTGGGTGATCTAGAGGTGGAAGTCTGGAGAGACATAGTTGTTTGTGGTGAGGCCCCTGATGGTTGGTCGGAGGATGAACAACACCGAGTGTTGTATCATGGAAGGCTTTTTGTTCCCTTGGCGATGCGCGAGACGGTTCTCCGAGAGTTCCATAGTTCACCCTTGGCAGTACATCCTGGTGTGACAAAGATGTACCGATCCTTGAGGAGTCAGTTTTGGTGGCCTGGGCTGAAAATTACGGTTGCTGAGTGTGTGTCTCAATGTTTAGTCTGCCAGAAGGTGAAGGCCGAACGCCGTGTTCCTGGTGGTCTTCTCCAGCACATAGATATTCCATAGTGGAAGTGGGAGGACATCTCGATGGACTTTGTTACAGGTTTACCTCGAGCTCCGGGAGGACATGATGCTATATGGGTGGTAGTGGATCGTTTAACAAATTCGGCCACTTCATAGCGATCAAGGAGTCGAGCTCAGTGGAGGTTTTGTCGAGGCAGTATCTAGAAGAGGTGGTGAGACTCCATGGAGTACCTAGGACGATCATTTCTGATAGAGATCCTTGTTTTTCCTCTAGGGTGTGGAGAGGTCTCCAGCATGCTTTTGGCTCTCAATTGTGCCTTAGCACTTCTTTTCAGCCTCAAACGGATGGTCAGACAGAGCGAACCATCCAGACTCTTGAAGACATGTTGCGCTCTTGTGTTCATGATTTTGGAGGTTCATGGACAAAGCACTTACCCTTGGTAGAGTTCGGTTACAATAATAGTTTTCACTCTACCATCGGTATGGCTCCGTTTGATGCCTTGTATGGTCAGCCATGCCATTCTCGATTGTGCTGGACTGGGGTTGGAGAGTCAGCAATTCTCAGACCAGAACTAGTGCAGAATACAACAGAGATGGTTCAGGTGATTCATGAGAGGATGAAGACAGCACAAGATCTTCAGAAATCGTATGATGATCAAAGAAGGAGACCCTTAGAGTTAATTTTGGGGATCATGTGTTTCTGATGGTGACTCCCCGTCGTGGGCAGCGAAGGTTTGGTCGTAGAAGTAAGCTTTCTCCCCGGTTTGTTGGGCCTTTCGAGGGGTTAACTCATGTTGGAGCTGTGGCATATCGAGTAGAACTTCCCCCTCAGATGAGTTGAATACATGATGTTTTCCATGTATCATAGCTCCGTCGTTATCTTCATGATGAATCTCATGTTATCGATTGGGGAGAGATCGATATTGACGATGATGCAACCTTCGAGGAGCGACCTGTGGAGATCCAAGACCGCAAGGAGAAGGTGTTGCGTGGGCGTTCTATCCCCTTAGTTCGTATCTTGTGGTGACACAGTGGCATGGAGGAGAGTACCTGGGAATGTGAGTCATAGATACGTGCTCTGTACCCAGAGTTTTTTAATGTTTAACTCATTTCATGTAATGATGTTTCCTTGATGGTTAGACCTTTCATGTTTTATTTATGTACCTTTTGTGTGATGTTATGATTGAATTGTTTGGATACGGATTGTTTGTTTCCATATTCTCAGATGTCGTAGTTTTGTTCCAGCTTTCGAACAACTCATGGTGGTTTTCCCCTGAGAGGTATCTTATGGGGTGGTTGTTAGGACCCCTCTTTTCCTCTGAGTTGGTTTTTAATTCTCGAGGATGAAAATGTTTTGAGAGGTATCCAATGTAATGGCACGGACCTCTCCGGTCCAATACTTTGTGAAAATGTGGTGTTGGAGGTGTTCCGGGAGGTAAAGGTGACTTATCCCCTAGCCGCTGCCTACCGGTAGCTCGGTCTACCGATAGTCGTTGCCTACCGGTAGCTCAGTCTACCGGTAGCCGCAGTCTAGCAGTAGCTCGGCTAACACTTTTCCAAATTTCACATTTGAACAGTGTTTCCAGAATCCTAAGAGCTACTGATTCCTTCCTTTGCCAAATTTCACGTTTGAATAGTGTTTCCAGAATCCTAAGAGCTACTGATTCCTTCCTTTTCCAAATTTCACATTTGAACAGTGTTTCCAGAATCCTAAGAGCAACCGATTCCTTCCATTGCCAAATTTCACGTTTGAACAGTGTTTCCAGAATCCTATGAGCTACCGATTCCTTCCTTTTCCAAATTTCATGTTTGAACAGTGTTTCCAGAATCCTAAGAGCTACCGATTCCTTCCTTTGCCAAATTTCATGTTTGAACAGTGTTTCCAGAATCCTAAGAGCTACTGATTCCTTTGCCAAATTTTGAGTATGTGAATAGTGTTTCCAGCATCCAACAGTTTCACACCTTTGACATTTTCTTTGACGTAAAATACATTTTAAAACCTTATTTTAAGGACTTTAAGGCCGATTCAAAGGCTATAAATACTATATTAATTATTCCTATGGCCGGGATGTTTTTACTTGGTCAAACCGCATGGGTTAATGCGATCCATTTTTAATGGAGAATAAATCAGATCTTAAACCGTCGCCTCTCTAAATTTTTTTAAAAGGAACGAGATATCATTCTTCGTTGTTCTTCCTCCTGGTTCTCAGCTACGAGATGTTAGAACCTTGTAATCATTCTCGTAGGAGTTTCACAATCAAACGTTACTCGGATCAGTTCCGCTCTGTTTGATGAAACCAAGATGTGTCGATCATTCTTCCATATAAGTTGACGCGAGAGAAGGATTGTGGCCCTTTTTGAGGATAAAGGACGTCAAGAACTCTTCGAGGTAGGGGATTCATGGATTCTCTAATTGTGTATGTGCAATCATAGAATTAACATTATTTAGTCCTTTGGATCACAATGAAATTGACCTAATTAAATACTTGAACCGGATTAAAAGAATTGGTTGATCGTATAATGTTGCTTTATACCGTTGTAACGGTTTGCCTCATGTTTTCTAGTTAGAGTGATATCTATTTTTCCTTTGATTTTTTGTTCGTTCATGATAGAAATTGATCATGAATGTAAAGCTGGAATTAATTGGCTAAAGATAAAGAGGCACGTAAATTAATCTGGTTATTGTTGTTGTTGTAGTTGTTCTAATTTGAGGATAATCAAATTAGGGAAGTAAGCATGGTTATTTAAATTGTGATAGCTTACTGATTATGTCTCCCGTAATTGGATCCTAAGAATAACTAATCTTCTAGTTCAATATGGATTAATGAACAGTTGTGTGAGAATTTCTAAAAGGGTTTTGAGTTACCCTCTTGTTGTTAAAGGGTCAAGAGCCATGGTTGTGATTGTTGTTTTCCTACTGCTTGTACTGTGATATGATCCTGGATGGGTGTGGTGATATGTGGAGGCCGGGAGGCCTTGTGGTTGTGGTAGCAGATGACGCCTAGAGTGGTGAGATGCATCAGTTTATGCATGTGGGTGTCGGGGAGGACACCGAGGGTGATGGAATGGGATAGATGTGGTTGTTGGATTATTGTGGGTTCCTTGAATGTTTATCTGTTTTGTTTTTCCCCAATGCTCAAGGATGCTGTTCTTGCTTTCCCTTCCTCTGAGGGAGGCAAAGACGCGCGGGGTATGCCACGTGATTTCCGTGTTTAGCCTCTCAAGGGAGAATGGGTCTGTTCTCTTTCTATAGGCGGCAAAGACTCGACGGGTAGTATATCTACTCACCGTGTTGAGCCTCCTTTATGTTTAGTAGTATAGGATGCTTTTATAGAATGCATGGGAATGTGGGAATGTAACTCTATAATGAATGGTTGATTAAATGGTGATAATCCACGGGGATGGAGGTGCTGGAATTTAAAGGTGATGTGAATCTAAAAAGGAGCAGTTGATTTTCAATGTGTTGCCATTTCAGTTTAATGTGGAACTGTTCATTCTTAATTAATGTTTAATGAATTAATTAACGTACATTGGAACTGGTAAAATGAGAATGGAGTAATCTAATAAATCTCTTCAAATGTTTGTGTGCTTATAGGATACCTAGTCTTTGAAGTAGCAACCTGGAGTCTGAGAGACGTTAGCTGCAGTTGTATCTAAGAAGAGGTAATGCCCAGAGTGTGGATGTGAGTTACATATATATTCTATACTTTTTGTGTTTCTATACGCTACTCCACCCTGTCGGTAAGGGAAACTGACACCCCGGGGATTTTGAGCCCTGGGGGGGTGTTTTCCCCAACATTCTGATAGGAGGTTGAATGGCTGACTACCCCCCTTTGGCCCCGCTCTTTTCTCTTGATAGATACTTGTTCCATGAGGCACAGTGGTTAGTTACCCCATATATGTGTGTAGAGGGCTGTAATGGCTTGTGGTTATTCACACACATATATTCTGGATATAGTATCATATGGACAACTATAAGTGTAATTTGTATAGGATATGTTGGCTTGAGGATCCTTACTCGAAGTATGGGCTGTAATGGCTTGCGGTATTATACCCGATGTATGATACACGTTATGCGGGCTGTGGTGGCTCCCAGAAACTACCTGGTTACTTTTGGTTGTGAGGACGGTGTGGTGTTTCGCCCAGGTGTCTGCGTGCAAGCCTATGTGGTGCACGAGGTGCAGATTGTGGAGCTTAGCCCAGGTGTTTGTGGGCAAGCCTTTGGAGAGAGATGCACATGACATATGTCGTTGGGGCAAAGCGGCAAACCAGTGGGGAATTAGTAGCGGGGTACCCTTGATATTCTTTACTATATGATATATTCTTGTATGCGTTACTTGGTGAGAGTAGCCATGGTGAGGTTGGGAACATAGTATACCTGTTTAGGTTACGAGTTAGTTTCACTTGTTGTTCACTGGGCTTTAGCATGCTTTCTTTAAATTTTCACAAGAGGTTTGGGGAGGATCCTACTGAGTATACTGTTATACTCACCCTATGTACATATAAACTGTTTTCAGGTCACTTGGAGCAGGTTGGAGACCAAGTTGGTTACTACTAGCTTGCGGTTGGAAGAGCTTTTCGGGCTTGTGGTCGCTGCCGTTTTACTTTCTTTTGGGTACTTTTAGTTTTCCCATTCAGTTGTAGTACTTTTGCATGACATTTCATATATGTACATGGGTTTCTTTTATATTTCAGTTATGAGTTGGAGTTGGTTGGAGTCTATTCTATCTCTCTCTTCTACATGTGTTCTCTTAGAGGGTAATGCCTCCCATTTTGTATGGTTATTATACCCTCGGTGCTAGTCGCCAACCCGGGACCTACTGTAGGCGGGACTCAGGGGTCATTATCTCCCTTCTCACATTGCCAACACAGGGGGGTACACATTGTGGGGAGGGGGTCGTGACAGTTGGAAATTTTAAGATTATGGAGAGAATCAAACTACTGGTGTACCAGTTGGATATTCAATAGAGGTATATTGATATGAATTATTTTTTTCATATTTTATATCTTTAGTGGTATCACATCAGCCCATATAAATTGTTCAATGTTGATTATGTTTATCTTGAGGATGATGTGTCCCTTTAGGATCATCTAATTCAACTTGTGGATCATAGTGAGAAGATTTTTTTGAAAAATATAGTGTTGATGGTCTAAGTATTATGGAATCATGGTTGTGTTTTGGAGGAAACATGGGAAAGATAAGAAGATAAGAAGGTTCAATTTCCTCATCTTATTAATTCAGAATCATAGAGATTCTTGGGAGTACAACTTAAGGTTGTGTTTTTATAAGGTGGGGATATTTTAAGGTCACACCTATTTTTCGAGTTGTGTTGTTCTCATATACAGGTACTCCTTTACACTTATTTTGGTATATATTGGGTGTGTTTTTTTTATGATGTTCTATTTGGTATTTGGGAATTTTGAGAGAAAAGGGGTTTGTGCATTATTCATGCATGGTTTTTTCAAAACATGAACATATGCCCAGTAAACTATGTAATCCCAAACAAAGAGGAATTATATGGTTGGAGCATGATTTTTCAAACAGTGTTCCCTATTAGAAGAAACCATGCATAACATAGACAATGTGCACAGTTAGGGTGCATGGTTTAGCCAACCATGCGCCAAAGCCTAGGAAACCATATTTAATGGTTTATAATTGTTTGAAATTTTATTATAAATTCCCAACCCTCATAGATATTATACATAAAAAAATATCAACACAATAAAACTATTCCTAAAAATTATGCATTTCTTAGGAGGGATCCAATTTTCCTCAAATCCATTTTATGATGAATCCAAGATCAAGTCAAAGGATCATATCCTCTATGATATGTTTTATCTTCCCAGTTTTCATTCCTCTCTTTCTCATTTTTCATTATAGATGAAGAGGGGTGGTTTTTCTTCCCTTGAAAATTGTTTAAATTTAGGTTTTCATGTATATTATTCAGATTGATCTTGTTTCTTGTATTCGTTTCTAGATCTTCCACATAATTTTGATCTTGATCCTTGTAAATCAATTTGGGGATTTTTGGTTTGGGTTATCTCCATAAATAATTTTGACGCAGGTTGCCAAATTACAATTCCTATAGTATTGAGAAATAATTGACTGTATTTAATTATTGAATTTCAATTTCCATGTTTGTAAATTGAATCACAAATTGACTTAGTTAATTTTTTAATTAAATAGTGTGTTTATGAAATAGGTGAAAAAACATTAATATGAAATGGTTGAAATACATGATTATGGAATTGGTTAATTATTGCAATTATAAGATTGATTGATAATTGGAGATAAATGTTTTGTTGGCTAAAAATTTAAGGGTTAATTGATATTATGATTAAATGAGGAGAAATTGTTTAACGATGAATTTTCCATATTATTCAATGTGATTTAAATAAATATCCATGATTTTTGTGACAAATTGAAATGGTGTACCATGATGATAGTTTTTTATAAGATGGTTAATAATGATTAACCGTTATACATGTTTTATATGCATTATATGTGTGATTATTTAATAAATGTGATGTGGGATTGGGACTGATGCTCCAAATACCAATTGGGTTCAAGACATGATATTATAGGCTCCAATTCATGCATGTAAATACTATTGTATATGACAAGGACTGATGCTCAAAATACCTATGGGGTTTTGGATAGGGACTGATGCTCCAAATATCCATGGGATCATATACATGACAGTATAGGCCCATACTATTGAAATTAGAAATTAATCCCCATTATCTATGAAATGAAATTGGATTTAAATGAATGATGAAATCCAATGATATAGTCATTTATTAATCTATATGTGATATGGTTCAGAAATCATCATGAGGGAAATAAGGTATTGACGGTTAATGTGACATCATGAAACTCTAAAATATATGTTGTTAATTAATGAATAATGAAATGCGATAAATGATAACTTTATTTAATGTGGTTTTTTATTTATAAAAATACATGAACAATTTTAGAGATGATATTGTTTTTGACATCATTGGAGGTGTACCATTAAGTTGAAATCACACACATCATGGGCTACCTGATCGGTACCTAAATATACTTAATTTTTGATAGATTGGACAAGGTAAAGACCCCTTTGATAGATGTTGATTTGGGGTGGATAATGGATGAGAGAACCAAACATGTTGTGAGGACACTCTTGGGGAGTTTTCAGTATTTATTTATTTTGGTTATTCATATTGATGCATTAAACATATATTGAATGATATTTCGACTTTTTCGATATATCATGTGATTATAATCCCATATGGATATGGGATTATTCATGTAATTGTGTATAATCATTTGTATATTTATTATTTATTTTCGATTGTTTTCTAATTTTTATAAAGAGTGTATAATATTCTCATGTTATATATTAGACCCGCAATATTAATCTTTAGCCTGTGGTTTTCTGGAGGGATCCTAAATTTTATGGGACCATGTAACACCCCAAGATTTCATAGTACACTATATCATTAATGTAATTCAATAGCTTGTGCTACCTGGAACACCGAGTTTGAGCCCACCACAACTTACCAAATTAGACGTTCAAAAATTAGTTATGAATAGTATTAAATTCATTTTGAATCTTATATACTCTATATAATTTAAACATCCATATTACGTTTTTTAGACAAAATATAAGAACAAAATCATTTTTTCAGATAAAAGAAGTATTTTTCAAAAATTTCAATTTTACCGCCTTTTCTTGGAGAACCTTATTTAAATCCAATATTTGACACTTTTATATATTTAATTTAATGAAATTAAGTTCTTCATTAGAAGTAGGATATAAAAATTTATTTTGGATAATTTTTTGGTACTTTTCTGATTACTTTCATATTTTTGAAGAATATAGAAAAATTCTATGTTTCAATTGAAAACCACTTTTTAAATAGAAATAATTTATAGTGTTAAATTAATTATTTGAATGGTTTTTAAATATAATTAGATTATATTTGTATCATTTAATACATGTTAGGTCATTATATGTAATTTCAAATTTAAATTTGACATAAACACATGTCAATTTTTTGATAGTATTTACTTTTTAAAAACCCGCTTTTTGGTTTTGACAACTGGAATTAATGTTAAATTACTAATTGAAACTTATATGTTTTTAATTTGGTAAAATAGAAGTCACTATTGAATTCTGAATATCAAAATTATCATCGGATGAATTTGTGGTATTTTTCCGAAAACATTCAATTTTCGATGAATAAAAAACACTGTGTTATTATTTAAAACCGATTTTTTATTTAAATAATTATTTATTTTATTTTAATTTATTTTAATTTTAAATAAATATATAATACCTTTATAAGTTAAATTTAATTCATTGGTGTCATTTTATAATAAAATTAAATTTATTAATTTTTTTTGAACTTTTTAACCTCATTTACCCACATTCTAGGAGAAATTACAAATTTGCGTAAACTAGAATTTTCTACTTCTGTGAGTTGAATTTAAAAAATCAGAGTGAAATGGTTGATATCAGTAAGTAAAAGTGTTTGAATATGATAAAAATAATTTTTGGTGAGTAAAACTTCTAACTTTTATTTACCATGGTTAAAAGTAAATAGGGTAATTAAAGGTAAAAACGATATTATAATTACCCTAGAACATGTCAAAATTCTATTGGATAAGTTTATTTCAACCAAAAACAACTTTAGGAAGAAAATATGATCCTTTAAGTCATCCTGGATTAGATTAGGACATTTATTATTATTTTATTTTAAGAAAAGTTAAATGTGTTAAATTCAAAGTTTAATAACTAAATGATTTTTAATATAAGGATACACACAACAATAAATTCCACTATAAATATTTATTAAAAGAGAAAAACAAATCCTACATAGTTTTATTTTATTTATAATTTTTAGACATTAAATAATTTAATTTATTTATGACACAATGATGATGCAGTAGTTTCCTTATTAATAAAAGAAACAAATAAATGGTATTATAAATATAAAAATAAATATAATTTCAATGTTTTTATGACATCTAAGAATTTTATAGGTGAATATGAAATGTTATAGTCGATTAAATGTATCTTGTTTGATGTAATAATGTTGTGATGACTTTCAAAAAAACCAAATACCAAATAATGTCAAAATTGACCTAAATTAATTTTTAAAACAAATAATATATTATTGGTTGATAAAATATTCCTAAAAATCTATGTTTCGACCAAAGGTCTTAAATAATGTTATATATTTCATTAAGGAACCACTTTAGGTTCTATTTGTAGGTTATAGTATGTTTACTACCCATATAGTGTATGAATACAAGAAGACACGGAAAAAGATAAAATATTTAGCTAATAGTTAAATATGAAAGATAAGGTTAATATGGTGACCTAAAACTATCTAAAACATATTGGTTGAGTGTTTTTCGTCCCATAACCACATTATACATTAATTAAATCATTTTGGGGCCACTATAAACCGAAAATTATTTTATTATAAAATAATATTTCAAGCTTTTCCTAAAGTGACCTTCAACTCTCTTTTAAAAGGGTACTTCGCCTTCTCTCAAAATAACACCTCCAATGTCATTTGGCTTGGCCAAAACGAACCAAAATATTCTCCCAACTTCCCTCACAGCAACCTAGATTCCATATATTTATCATAAATCCATCCTATGGTGTCCTTTTGATCAAATCGAAAGGAAACACCTGAAGAAGAGTTAATAATTTCACCTCACTCTTTCAAGTTCTTTCCACCTTCCACATCCTCTTTATTTGTTGTTACCATACCAAAATAATAACTCCAGTACCTCCTACATACTGTTATGTTATTATAAGTATGGAAAAACCATATTCATTACTCTATCTATCCTCTAAATGACAATGTCACCATACGTGCGTATGTATGGCTTACCATCTCCACGTCGTTGTGTAGTTTGTTATTCAAAAACTTCATTACTTGGATGGGTATAATAATGAGTATAAATGATTTAAATAATAAATATAACATGTTAATTATTATTTATATATTATATACCATCCAATTACATACGATTTCATCATCAAAATAATGATATTTTCACTTGTGCGTACACACGGATTACCGTCTCCACGATGGGATGAGATTCATTCCCAAGTTAACAATTCAATGATGATTATAAAAATATATATTATTAATAAGTATCTAATATATGAAATAATAATGTTACTGGACATATATATATATATACATATATTTCTGTGCTTACATATATCTTATTCACATACTTCTGTTTAATACGACATGAAAATGGAAACAACGTTTATGCATACGTATGACCTACCATCTCCATAAACGGTGTCTTTAATTTCATATATCTATCTACTATAAATATTTATATTATAAATATATATGATATATAAATCTTTTTTTATATTCTGGAAGTATTTAAATCATGATCTAAATGATATGATAAAAAATAACAAGTTAAAACAAGTACGATAATTAAATCGATTGTTACCCAAAATGATAATTTATCATGGAAATCATTATTAAAAGGGTAGTATAAAGTCATCAATGAATAATTTATGATATAATAAATATAAATATGGTCCTTTTATATTTTAGTAACATACAATGGTCATTATACCTGAGGTTAAATGTACCATCGACCAAAGGAAAATGCATGGTAAGGGTTAATTTCACAATCTTTTTATTGTCCAAGGTTGTTTTTACGTATGTATATACATTGAAATATTTATTATCCATGTCCATGTTTCATAAAAGTGTGTTAAAAGGGATTATTTTTAAGGGTATTTTTACTAAAAATTCATTTTAAACTTTTTAAAGATTTATTCTTCTAATTCGTTCTCATTAATGTCCATGTTATCAAAATTGTTTTATGGATTTATTTATATGGACATGAGTGTTTTAAATTGTTAATTACATTCTAATTATTCAAAATGGTATCGTACACTTTGATTCAAAAAAATCTTTTAAATGGCCTCTTATATATGTCTTTCAAATTATTTAATAAAAAAGGGATATTTCTCTCAAATATTTTTACTGATCAATTTCAACTATGTAAACATCCTTTACAAGATATTATTCTTGACCGAGGTTGATTTATTATGATACAAATCCTCTATATTTTATTGAAGGGTTTTTGATATGTTTGAGTATGGATGCATTTTTTTTACTATTCATGGTTTATGGATAAAGTATTGAAATTTCGTATGCTAGTTTTATTACGAAGGTTTATGTTATGTTTAAACCATTTAATATGTGGAATGCATGTGACATAGTAAGTGATGGGTGGAGCCCACTATAGCTCTACGATGCATCGGTATATCTCATGAGACAAACTAGTGTCTTGGCACAAGGCCTTGACCAAATATTATTTGTAGTCTTAGAAAAATGCATTGACTATGTGGTTATGAAGTATGGAATTATGCATTCCATCATTATGAAATTAGCTATTGATAATACATGTGATTATTCTACTTGTATAATATCCCTGTGAGTAAGTAAATTGAATTATTTGCATTATCGTTTCCATATTATGCTGAAGCTTATGTTTAAAATTATTTTTTTTTGTTTTAAACATTTCTTTAAAAATTTATTCTTATTTATGAAATTTTTCTCTATATTGTTATCCTTACTAAGAATCTGAGCTCACCATTTTCTATGTTTTATTTTTCCCAGGATGAGAAGAAGTATATTATGACTGACCTGTAGGGATTATCTAAGGGATATAAATTTGGTGAATGGAGAATATGTTGTTGTTGTTTTTCAATTTATAATGTAATGTTATGTTCATGTATGTAATCTATTTTCCAGGACTACTAAATTGATTCGTCCTTCAAGACTTGATTCTTTGTAATCATGGCAATGTATTATAATAATGCATCGACTCTAGTTAACTAGGGTCGGGGCGTTACAGTTGGTATCAGAGGAAGTTTAACAACAACATTGGAAATATATTTAAATAAACTCTAATTAGAGAACATTAACCTAAGATAGACTTTGAGGATTAGTATATAAGAACTTCCTAGAATTTTGGTAATGTAAATATTTTGTGTTTATCCAAACAATACATACCTGTATGGATATAAGAATGTTGAGGCGGCTCTGCCACAGATGTACCTAGGAGTGAAAACTCCGACAAGGAGTTTCAGGCTTGACCCGAGGTATCCGTGTACAAGACAACAGGCCTTGCTACACTCTTGGTTACAAAAATCCTGGGGGATATGCTTAGGATAATTCATATTATCATTACAATCCACTGTGAAGGTCTTATGAGTAAGTAATTTTTCAAAAAAACATTTTATTATTATATATTTTTTGTATAATCTACACAATTTGTGTTTGGTATTTTACAAGTTTGGAATTATTCATTGCAATTAATAAACTAACCTAGTGTATGCCATTGTTTAGAAATGGTACCTAGTAGAAGGAATGAGATTTCCATCAATACACATTATCGAATGATTTAGAATGATCATATCTTTCATTGTATTAAGTCAACATTTAAAAATGAAATAGTCTCCCACGTATTGTCATCATATGAAGAAATAGTATCATCTGTTAATAAGATTAGTAAAGAATTTTCTGAGTCCTATGTATTTGAAGGGAAGCAAGAGAATAAAAGGATGGAAGAGAGAAAGATGGATAAAGGGAACAGGGGAAGGAATGGTTTTCTCATATATGATAATTATGGAAAGAATCACCTTGGTAAATTCATAAAGGGAATTTGAGTTTTTTATAATTGTGGAGAAAAAGGACACCATGTACATGATTTCAAGGGTAATAAAAATGTTTCCAATGTACAACGATTCATCTGCAGGAGGTTGGGACACTATGTGATGAAATGTCCAAATCATCACAGTATATCCCCAATGTTGCTATTGTATAATAATGAAGTTATGATACTACCAAAGATGAAGGGGAATGATTAGATTTATTTTGTTGTAATTAAATTATTGTGTCATTTGAGTATTGTATTAATGATGTACATGTTATAATAATTATAAAGTATAAAAGGATTTTACTGCAGTACTATTTCTTTAAGGACTTAAGATTGTGTGGAACTAAAAAAAATGACTCAATAGCAGGTTAATTTTTTTTGGAAAATATATGGTTGAGAGAGAGATAAACCATAATATGGTTCTGATACTGAGGTATTGACTTTGGAATAATATATTATTGATTTGGATAAATTATATTGGATATTCTTGACTTCCTTGAAATTGATTAACGATTGGTATATTTCTTAATTGTTGGAGTTTACAACATTTTTGGAATGGAGTACATCTAGTATTCTATAAGGAATAAGGGATCATGAATGTAATCAATAAGGTTTCATGGTAATTCATGGTGTTATAGTGTTTTAAATGAATACATGATGAAGGTATTCACTTGTTATTACATGGAAAAAAAGATCTTCATTTTGTTTACCATCCTTATAAATTATGGACTGTGAGTTTGGACAGAAGTATTTTGGATAAATCTAAAAATTAGAATCGATTAATTTTGAAATTGGATATTATTGTTATGGTTAAATTATTTCTTGAGATTATTTTTGGATTGTCATAAAATGGACATCCTAGAGGTCGGGTGACAACCTGTCGTATCCGACAAGGCCACGAGACATGAACCCGCAACCGAAAGGTGAAAAGGGTGGATCACCAACCATTGGCATATGTGATGTCCTAGTTTGTATGATGTAGTTTTTTAAATATTCTGAGAAATGATTTATAAATTTCTTATTTTTTGAACCCTATACATATATGATAAATAGAATATTTTTGAATTCTATTATCTTTTGGATTGAATGATGAGTTTGTGGTAGGAATTAGATGAAGGATGAAACTCTAGTTGTCAAGTATATTTTTTCCTATTATTATATAAATAAATTAATTAATAAACATTAGGGAATGGATCTTAAAACAAAAAATGTGATATGATAATACCTTATATTTTTTTTAACTAACAATATTTTAAATCATTCTAGATTTATTGATTTGAGGCCCTAAAATTCACACATGTTTATGATTAATGACCACAATCACTCCCTAAAAATATATTTGTTTTTACTTCAACTATGTGTCTCTAATTGACACCAATTTTCACCTAATTGAGATCATAATTTGGTCGTAACTTTTTCATTCCCTTTCACTCTTATTAAGACTAAATTTTATTATGCAAATTCTGATGTTGGGTTTCCACAATGGTATTTTTTCTATTTTTAACCTTTTATTTTTTAAGAACAATTTCAAATTGTGGGGATAAAATTTATTGAAGGATGGGAGAATTTAACAAACCAAGATTTCATTGTACGTTATCTCTTTTAAGTAATTCAATAACTTGCGCTACACGCTACACCGATTTCAGGCGCACCACAAATTACCAAACTAGCCGTTCAAAAAGAGGTTATGAATAATATTAACTGCATTTTAAATCTTATATACTCTATATAATTTTAACATCCATATTATTTGTTTCTTAGACATAATATAAGAGGAAATTTATTTTTTAGATAAAAGAAGTATTTTTCAAAAAATGCAATTTTACCGCCTTTTAATGGTGATCCGTTTTTAGAACCAATATTTGACACTTTTATATATTCAATTTAATGAAATTAAATTCTTCTTTAGAAGAGGGACATAAAATTTTACTTTGGATAAATTTTTGGTACGATTCTAATAAATTTAATATTTTGATGAATAGTAAAAAATGTATCTTTTAAATGAAAACAAATTTTTTAATCAAAATACTTTATAGTGTTAAATTATGAATTTGGAAGGGTTTAAAGTATAATTAGATTATATTTTTATCATTTAATACAATTTAGGTCATTATAAGTAATTTCACAATTAATTTTGACATAAACACATGTCAATCTTTTGATAGTTTTATTTTTTTAAAACCCACTTTTCGGTTTTGACAACGACAATTAATTTTAAATTGATAAATGAAACTTATATGTTTTTAATTTTGAAAAATTGAATTCATTTTTGAATTTGTAATATCAAAATTACCTTTGGATGAATTTTGGGTATTGTTCTAAAAACATTCAATTTTTATGAATAGTGAATAACACTAGGTCATTATTTGAAACCGAATTTTAATTTAAATAATTATTTACATTATTTAAATATATTTAATGTAAAAATAGATATATGATCCTTATATATTTTCAATTTAATTAATTGGAGTCATTTTATAATAAATGTAGATGTATTAAATTTTTTTGAACTTTTTAACCTCTTTTACCCACCTTCTAGGAGCATTTGAAAATTTGCATAATACATAATCTTACCACTTCAGTGAGTTGAATTTCAAAAATCTGAGAGACACAGTTGATATTAGCAAGTAATATGTAGTTCAATAAGATGAAAATAAGTTTTGGGGAATAGTAACTTTTGTCTTTTATTTACCATGGTAAAAAGTAAATATGGTAATTGAAGGTAAAAATATATTTTATAATTACCCTAAAAAATATCCTAATTCTCTTGGACAAGTGTATATAGACCAGAAAAAACCATAGGAATAAAATATGATGCTTTAGGTTCTCTTGGATTATATTAGGACATTTATTATTAATTTATTTAAAGAAGAGTTAAAAGTGTTAAATTCAATGTTTAATAATTAAACCATTTTTCAATATAAGATTACACACAATATAAATTCAACTATAAATATTCATTATAAAGTCAAAAATATTTCATACATAATGGTATTTAATTTATAAATTTTACACATTAAATATTTTAATATATTTATGACACAATGATGATGTTGTAATTACCGTATTAAAGAAAGAATCAAATAAATTATATTATAAATATTAAAATAAATATAATTTTAAAGTTTTTATGATGTCCAAGAATCTCCTATGTGAATATGACATGTTATGGTTGATTCAATGTATCTTTTTCTAACTAATCAAGTTGCGATGACATTAAAAAAAACAAATTCCAAATAATGTAAAAATAGACGTAAATAATGTTTTTCAATAAATACTATATTATTGGTTGATATGATATTCCTAAAAATCAACGGTTTGGCCATAAATATTAAATAATATTATATATGTCATTAATGCACCACTTTAGGTTATCATGTATTTTTTGAGTATGTTTATTAACCATATAGTGTAAAAATATAAGTAGACACGGTAAAAGTTAAAATATTTAACTAAGAGTTTTATCTAAAGGATAAGGTCAATATGGTGACCAAAACCTATCTAAAACCTACTGGTTGAGTGGTTTTCGACCCATCCCTACCTTATCCAAGAAATAAATCATTTTGGATCCATTAGAAACCGAAAATTATTTTTTTATAAAATAATATATCATGCTTTTCATATAGTGACAATCACCTCTCTTATAAAAGGGCACTTCTCCTTCATTCAAAATAACAACTCCAAAGCCACTTGGCTTGCCCAAACCCATACCAAATAAATTTCAAACATTCCTCACATAAATCTAGAGTCCTTAATTTGATTATAAATCCATACTAAGGACCCCTCTAGGTCAACTCAAAAGGAAACACCTGAAGAAGAGGTAATAATTTCACCACGCTCTTTCAAGTTCTTTTCATCTTCCTCTTCCACATTCATTGTTGTTTCCATAAAAAAAATAATAACTCAAGTCGATACAACATATTTTGTTGTTATTATAAATATGGTACAACCATATTCGTTATTCTATCTATCCTCTAAATGAAAATTTCACCATACGTGCGTTCGTACGACTTACTGTCTCCACGTCGTGGTGTATTTTGTTATTCAAACACTTCATTTTTTTGGATGGGTATAATAATACGTATAACTGATTGAAATAATAAATATAACATGTTAATGATTTTTTACAGATGATATACCATCAAATTACAAATGATTTCACTATTAATATAATGATATTGTTGCTTGTGCGTACGTACGGATTACCGTCTCCACGACATGATGCGATTCATTACCACGTTCACCATTCATCTTTGATTACAATAATATATATTATTAATTACTATGTAATATATGACATAATATATCTACTAGATATATATATATGTATGTACATATAAATATATTATTCACTATCTTCCATTCAATTCGACATGAAAACAGAAACAATGTTTATGCATACGTACGACCTACCGTCTCCGTAAACGGTGCCTTCAATTTCATATATAAATATATTATAAATATTTATATTCTAAATATATATGATATATAAATCAAGGTTATATTCTGGATTTATTTAAATCATGATATAAATGATACTATCAAAAATAACAACTGTAAACACATACGATATAGAATGCGATTATTAACCAAAATGTGAATTTAGCCTAGAAATCATTATTAACTGGTTTGTATAAAGAAATAAATGAATAATGAATGATATAATAAATATGAATATGGTTCTGTTATAATTTTATAACATAGTATGGTCACTATACATGAGGATAAATGTACCCTTGACCAAAGGAAAGTGCGAGGTAAGGGTTAATTTTACAATCTATTTATTATCCGAGGTTGTTTTTACGTAAGTATCTACTGGAAAATATTTATTATCAATGTACATGTATCATCAAAGTGTTTTCAAATGGATTTTTAAGGGACTTTTTACTAAAACATCATTTTAAATGTTTTAATGATTTATTCGTCTAAACCCTTCTCCTTAATGTACATGTTTTCAAAATGGTTTTAAGGATTTATTTATATGGACATGAATATGTCAAAATGTTAATTCCATCAAAAAGCTTCAAAGTGGTATGGGAAACATTGATTCAAAACTATATTTTAAATGAATTCCTTTATATGACATTTAAATGACTTCATAAAAAAGGAATATTTATGTCAATGATTGTTATTGATCAATTTCAACAATGTAAACATCTTTTATGGGATATTATTCTTGATTGAGATAGATTTATTATGATAAAATCTTCCGTATTATATTGTTGGTTTTCTGATATGTTTGACTATGGATGTGTTATTTTTATACCATTCATGGTTTATGGATAAAGTATTGGTATTTCGTATACTAGTTTTAATATGAATGTTTAGGTTATGTTTAAACCTTTTCATAAGAGTAATTCATTGGACATAGTATGTGATGGTTTGAGCCTACTAAAGATCATCGATGCATCAGTAGGTCTCATGTACAAACTATTGTCTTGGCACAAGTCCTTGAAAAAATCGTATTTGTAGTAATGGCAGAAATCCTTGACTATGTGGTTATGAAGTCTGGCATTATGCATTACATCATTATGAAATTAATTATTGATATTAAATGTGATTATTCAACTAGTAGAATATCCATTATAATAAGTTAATTAAATTATTTGATTTATCTTTTGCATATTCTACAGATGTTTGGGTTTAAAAGGCTTCTGTTTTAGTTTTATACATTGCCTTAAATATTTATTTTTATTTATGAATGTTTTTACTATATTTTTATCCTTAATAGGCATCTGAGCTCACCCATTTCTATGTTTTATTTTTTCCAGGATGCAAAGAAGTATATTATGACTGATTTGTATGGATATATTAAGGGATATGGATGTGGTCAGTGGATACAATGGTGCTGTTGTTTTTCATTTTATAATGTAATGTAACGTTCATGTATGTAATCTATTTTCCCAGACTGCTGAACTGATCTATCCTTAGGTATTTGATTCCTTGTAATCATGCCAATGTATTAAAATAATGCACCGACTCAAGGTAACTAGGGTCAGAGCATTACTGACCTTCTGGATCAAGAAACCAATATGTGGCACCTGGATCGAGATGTTATAGATTGGGTTACAAAAATCCTGATTCATGTGTATGGAGGACTACCACATCACTAACTGATGTCATTAGATTCTAAATTACCACCTATAAAGGATATACATTATTATGTATTTATTCATTACGTAGGATAATTATGAATTTATTTTTCTTCAAAAAATTTTATATCACACAAACCGTAATACATTCCATTCTATTGGAATACAATAGCGTCTCTCATGTGTACGATAGACTACAACCTCGCAAAGCAATGAGATTCATTAATGATTTACATAGATGTTATTAAGGATGTATTTAATGAACATATGTGATATATTTTACATAAAAAAGATTATACAATGAGAATATTAATATCATTTAAATTTTTTCTCTCAAACAAAAAAGAAAATGGAAACAATATTCATTCGTTCATAAGGCCTACTATATCCATGAACAATGTATTTCCTTTAATATAAATATATTTTATGGATTAATATAAGTAAATATATATTCAATATATATGATATTTATAATTTATTACATTCTAGATATGATAAAATAATGATCAAAGTAAGAGGACCAAAAATTAAATGTTAAAAAATAAAACAAAAAACAATGAAGTTATTGCCCAAACAAGGCTTTAACATAATGTATTTCATAAAAGGGTAATAAAATTTCAAAAGTAAATCATAAAATGATTTATTTATATAAAAATTTTTCATTAAAATATGTATATGAAACTCATATTTATTATACATGATGTTTGAATGAGTACGGAGGAATTCTAATTGTAATGTAAAGGATTTTTTTCTTGATTTTTATTCTTTGACAGATATGTTTTGTTATGTACCTATTTTCCTTAATGCAGTGTAAATACAACCCCTTCCATGATTAAAATCAGGAATTTATTAATAATCATGATATTTTAGGTTCAATTTTATGTTCTTCCTTCCTGAGCTTTATGATATAATGTTACCTAAGTTTTATGGATTTTATGTTAAAATATAATTGGTTATGAAGGTTTTTTATGATTACGTTTCTGATGATAAAATACTATGATCCAAATCTAAAGAAACTCATAAATTATATTATACTTTAGTTATTCATGATAATTTCAATTGATAGTACTCTTTTATATTATTTTTTACAAATAATAATTGAGAAAATAATTTTAATAAAAATTGACTATATTTTTCTCTTTAGTAAAAAATCTATTTTCTTCCAAAACTATGTTTTCTAAAAATGGTATCAAAAATGTTTTATTATTATCCTATTATATTTTAAAATAAATTTTTTCATATGCTATACTATTTAAATTTTTGTAAAGTCATTTTAAAGTAATTTTCCAACAAATGCTCATTTCACTTTCATAGAAAATGTGAAAGCAATATTTGTTGTAAGATATAAGCAATGAATGAAACATACTATAATCATAAAAATTAATTTATTTGAATATTACAATATAACTTATCATGGTTATTTTAAAATAAAATTATTTTCCAAATTTGTTATGTTTTTAATAAAATTCTTATATAAAATCATATTAAATTCAAGAAATATATTAAATTATTTTTAATGATATCATTATAATATTTCATTTTTATTTAACAAGAAAATAATTTCATTTTTTTTATACAGATTATTTTAAAAAAAAATTATTTTCAATAAATTATTATTTTACTGAATAAATATTCCATGTGATTTATCTTTCAAAATAATTTTAAATCATAGATAACATCCTTTAATGTTACTTAAGATTTACTAGGGATATAATATAAGGATAAAATTAATATTCTTAATCTGAATGGTTTATGATTATTGTGACAACATGGTTATGAAACCGTTTTCTTTCATATTGGTTATACCGTGATAAAATTCTGATGAAATTCGATTATTTTTCGATAGGTTATTAATTAATGAAATGATAAAATCATTATGAAACATGTTTATCTTCCATAGGTTATGTAATGATAATTTATTTCATAAACCCATTAAAACACTTAGGATGTGATATGATGTATGTTTTAGGATGTTTTTTCACACATAAATATGGTTTTCAATAAGAGATGTGTGGTACCAATATATCTTTCCAATGCATTGGGTAAATATTTATATCTCATGACATATATTGAGCTAGAATGGGGAGTGAACCTGGTTCCGTAAGAGAATTTTTCTACATTGATTTTCATTGGAGTGAACCATTACTATTATAATGTTTGGGGGAGTGAACTCATTCCACTTTAATAGCTTTGGAAATGATCCATTACTAAAAGGGAAATAAAATTCTACGCTTATGTGTATGCCAAAAATCTAGGACTTATTCCAATGATATGGACTCATGTCTCAGGTTCTTTTAATACCTTACGATTTAAGTCTTATGAACTACTAATATTTATTCCTTGACTAAATATTATAATCATTGATATGAACGGTATTTCTTTAATATAATAGGCTCTTTTTGGTCAAACCCTTATGTTTATTTTATGCTTATATATCCCCCTTATTTTCCCTTATTGAGCATCTGAGATCACCCTTGCATCTATTTCCTTTCACTGGGTTGTGAAAAAATTTATTACATATGATATGTTTAAGATGGGTTCTTGTCTATATGATATTAGTTGTAGTTGATGTAGTTTACATATGGTCCATTTTTTTATGTTTTATGGTTTCCAATGGTAATGAACTATTACGGTCATCGTTCATGTGTTTATATAATGTAATGGATATTATTAAAAAAATATTTAATATCTATGTATTATAATCATGGGTCTCAATAAGAGTAATGGACAACTATTCTCTTCATTAATGGTTAAGGTGATATCTAGTTCATCATAGGTTTTGTTGATATTATTACCCAAGGCTGTGGAAGAGTACCCCAATTTCTATTTGGTGGAGGTTATGGAATTACCCCTAGACATGAGTTCATGTATGGGAATAATATACAACCTATTATTTATCCAATATCAACCTATACATATATGATATAAAATGCATAGTTATAAGAAATACCTGTTTAACATGATGACATGTTGTAGTGAGGTTTTGTTCGGCTGAATGTGTGTCCTTGGGGAACTCTAGTTTTTTTCATGACTAATTCCATTGACAACATGGATCATTGTATCGATTATAATCATTTGAAGTTGGGGAAAGTGTCAAACAACTATACTATTATACGAATTGATGATTTATTTGATTCGCTGGAAGGTCCAAGTTGGTTTCCAAGGGTTGATCTGAGGTTAGTATATCATTATATGTTTTTGAAGAATGGGGATATTCCAAAAACAACATTCTAATGTACTCGTGGGAATTATGATCTATTTTGTGTTTCATTCATTATGAAAAATTCTCTAGTTTTTACACGGGTTTAATGAATGTATTGTTCAAGGTGTCATTTTATATGTTTCTAATGGTTTTTATTGATAATATATTCATGTCCTTTATATGTGAGGATGATCATTCATGGAATCCACATGAAAATTTAGGAGTTCTTTTGCATCATAATCTATTCCTGATGTTTTGGATGTTTGAATTCAGATATTGAAAATTTTGTTACTTGGGCATGTCATGTACGAACAAGGAGTACCTGTGTATCCTTTGACGGTAGAGGTATTTGTTTATTAGGTAGTACCAAAGTTTGTTTTAGATTTGTGGAGTTTCTTTATCCATGGAAGAAATTTTTGGAGGTTCATTTATTATTTCTCTCAGTTTGTGACTCCTATGAAATCCTTTAAAACAAAAGATCAGTTATTTTTAAAGATTGATCATTTTTAGGATACATTTAAGAACATGAAGGATATGTTTTTGAGAACTCCCTTAATATTTTTATAGAACGAGGATTTTAGTTTGAGATTTAATGTGATGTTATGCTTCTTATATTGGTATTTTCTTTGAGGTAGTTTATATTTGTTTTTTTCTTATGGGTCTCGGCTGATACAAACCCATGAGCATAAATATTCCAACCCTAATGTTAATTTATCTGTAGTTTTCTTTTCATTGAATTTTTGGGGACATTACCTCATCAATATCAGTTTTTTGGTTTTTATCAATAATAAGAGCTTGAGGTAGGTATTCATTGTGTTGAAAATAAATTTTTTATAGTAACAGTGGATGGAATACTTATAGGATTACAACATTGAAATTTTGTACACATTGAGAAAGGTTAGTGTTGCATCAGATGTTTTGAGGAAAAAATCATGTAGTGATGTTGTGATGGAATCTGTAGATTCATGTAGGGTGAATAAATAACTCTCCATAATTTATCTGGATATGGGAGAGGTTTTAGGTAGTTGTTGAATTTTGTAGGTGACGATGCATTCGTATTTGGTGTTTTTGTTGGAGGAGTCCCGACTAGGGGATACTGAGGTAGAGGTCTAGAGAGACTGAGTTATTTTTTATCTCATGATGATTGATCTAGGATTTAATATGATTTTGTGTTGTTATTATAGAATATTTGAATTCATTTAGTGATGAGTCATGTAGTCCTTCATGAGTTCTAGTGCTCACCAAAAGTGTAACATCCAAGTGTTATAATGATCCACAATGATCTGGGAGATTTATCTTGGTGGCCTATGTTAAAGTTTGATGTTGCAATGTTTATTTTTTGATACTCAGTTTTCTATAATGTGAAGGTCACATACTATGTTTTAATTGGATTTCTAAAACCGTTACACGTTCCTCGGTGGATGTGGGGTGACGTCTAGATGTAATTCTTTATCAATTTACCTCAATAATAATGTGCCTTTTATGCTATATGGGTTATAGTGTATTGTTTTATGAAATAAAACTGCATTAGAGTGATTGGGGAGTCAATACCAGTATAAGTTTTTTCCAGTATGTTTCTTGAAGAGGTGGTGAGTGTAACGCCCCGACCCAAGTTACCTAGATTCGGTGCATTATTACCTAACATTGGCATGATCACAAAAGATCAAATCTTAAAAGATCGATTAGTTTAGTATCCTTGGAAACAAGATCCATACATAAGTTCAACTTTACAACTTGATAAGAAATACATCACGAATTTATTCCATTGGAAACATCCAAGCCTCCTAATTAATTCCTGCAAGTCACTCATAACTAACTTCTTCATATCATTGGAAAATGAAACATAAGAAAGGGGTGAGCTCAAACGCTCAGTAAAGGTAAGAAATAAAGTGGAAAATGACATAAATATTAATCTTGGTAAATAATCGAAACCACAAGCCTTTACTAATAATAAACATGAATAATTTTATGGAAAGAATATGAGCTGAGTAATTAATGCCATAATAAAACATAATCATGGGTATTCTACTAGTAGAATGAGCAGATGAACCATCAATATTATTTCCATAATGAGGGAATGTATAATGCCGGACATTCTGAAATATTTTTTCAAGGCCTCGGCCAAGACGTCTAAAAATGATTAAGGCCTTGGCCAATACCATAAATCAAATTGAGAAGGGGCCTCAGCCAATTCCACATCTAGTTGTCTCATGAGACCTACCGATGCATTGAGGAGCTATAGCGGGCTCCACCCGTCACTTACTATGTCCAATACATGGCTCATATGAAAACTTTTAAACATATTATAAACATTCATAATAAAACTAACATTCTAAATGTCAATACATTAACCAAAAATCATGAATGGTATAAAAATAGCACATCCATAGTCAAGCAAATCACAAAACCTTCATTAAAATATGGATGTTTTGTATCATAATAAACCAACTTCAAATAAACTTAAAATCCATCAAAGGATGTTGACAAAGATGAAATAAAAACCCTTTTTAGAGAAATAAACCTTTCTATTTTGAAATAATTTAAGAGTCACATAATTATAAAATAAAAAATTACTTTGAAAATATTCTTATAAGATTGTAAGGGAAGCTTCGACGAGTTTATAAAGGTAGAAAATAGCTGCACCTACTGTTTATGTTAAAAAAATACATTCTTACCTTAATTTTTTTCGAAAAGGTTAAAAAGGACCTAGTTTGGAAAACGATGGAAATATTCCTTTATAAAAATCTTATAAAAAGTCAAAAGGGTATAAATTACATTTACCCATATTCTATAAAATAGTAAGAATGTTTTGAAATACATTTTTAAGAAACATTGAGCTGGATGATAAAGAGGTCCCAGTAGATAATTATGTATAAACAACCTCGGATAATGAAGAGATTTTGAAATAAACCCTTACCTTGTATATTTCCTTGGTTGAGGGTAGGTTAACCTCCTGTAAAATGTTGAAATAATTTTTATTAAATTATAAAATAATCATATACATTAATATGATATCATATATGATCTTTTAACATTGATTTGTCAATAATATCTTAGTATTATCATCATTTCGGGTGTTAACTTACTCATTTTCTTTTATATGTTTTGTTACATAAGCCATGTTTGTTATGGATAGGTTGTATGTTATTCATATCCAGAATTATATCAAGTCCTTAAACATTATTTTTAATCATCAAATGAAAATTAGTCTTGAATAGATACGATGGAGAATGAATCTCATCGCGTTCGTGGAGACGGTAGTCCCTACGTACTCACGAGCAACAATTTCATTATTTTGATATTAAAATAATATATAATTGGATGGTATATCATATATACAGAATTATTATCTCATTATATTTATTATTTACATGAATTACACATCATTTTTATACCCATCCAAATAATAATGTATTGAATAACAATTACACCACGACATGGAGACTGTAGGCCGTACGTACCCACGTATGGTGGCATGTAAATCAAAGGATGGATAGAATGAAGAATATGACTGTACCATATTTATATTAACATCACATTATCTAGAAGATAATTCAGTTATTATTTTATAATGGAAACAAAAATGAAAGAAGAAGTTGAAGAAGAAAGGAACTAGAAAGAGGGTGGTGAAAACATTACATCTTCCTCGGGTTCTTCCTTTTGATTTGATCAAAAGGGATCCATAGGTTGGATTTATGACTAAAGAAAGGACTCTAGTATTAAGGGAGGATATTTGAGAGGGTATTTGGGCAGAGGTTGGCCTAACCAAAAGGCTTTTATTGTATGAATAATTGGTTAGAAGTGGTGTCCTTTTATAAGGGGGGAGGGGCTCTTTAGGAAAAACTTGAAGTGTTAATTTATAATAAATTCATATTCGGTTTGTAATGGCTCAAAAGTGGATTATTAAAAGTATAAGGTGGGGATGGGTCGAAATCCTTTCGTACAATTTATTTTAGATAGGTTTGGGTTACTATATTAACCTTTTCATTTATATTTAACTCTTAGTTAAATAGTTTGAAATTTACCATGTCAGTTTGTATTTTTATATTATATGGTTAATAAACATACTATATACTTACAAGAGACCCCCATGTGGTCCATTAATTATACAAATATCATGATATAAGTCAATTGGCCTAACCTTATATTTTTAGGAATAGAATATCAATTAATAATATAATATTTGTTTTAAAAACTATTTTCTTGTCGATTTTGACACTATTTAATAATTGATGTTTGTTACAGTCATAAAAACATTATTAAATCGAAATAAATTCGTTTCACCAATCATAACATGCAATATTAATCAATAAAATTATTTTATGGTATCAAAACTTTCAAATTATATTTATTTTAACATTTATAATACTAATTATTTCATTATTTCATTAATAAGGAAAAAACTGCATCATTATTGTGTCATAAATAATTTTAATTATTCAATGTCTAAAAATTATAAATAAAATACTAAAATGTTTGAAATTGGTTTAGATTTCTAATTAATATTTATATTCTAAAATATACAATATATTAAACTATGTAAAAAATGTTTATCTAAAATATATATGCTTATGTCATTTTTGTATTTACTTTAACATAATTAATATAAAGTGTCATTATCACTTACTAGTGGATCCATGGGGTCCCAAAATAGACCCAAAATGGCCATTGTAGGAAATGTATCAAAAAATATGGTTAGGACACGTTTTAGGGTAATTTATTATTATTATAATATTATTTTTTACCCATATTTACCGGATTTACCCTTTAACCATGGTAAATAAAATATTTACCGAAGTAATTATTCAAAATGTCTAAAAATAAAAGTTACCTATTTAAACAATTTGTACCTACTGATTCTAAATATGGAATCAATTTTTCTAAATTCAAAACAAAAAATTGGTAGAAATTAATTTAAAATAAATTCCCGCTGTCAAAACAAATAGCGTGTTTTTAATAAATAATAACTACCAAAAGATTGACACTTGTTTATGTTCGGTTTAAATGTGAAATTATGTACAATGAACAAAATTATATAAAGTGGTCAAAATATATTCTATGTATACTTTAAAATCACTCAAATATCTAATTTATCACAACTAAATATTTCAATTAAAAAAGTTGTTTTTAATTAAAATTCAGTAATTTTCACTATTCATCAAAAATTGAATGTTTTCAGAAAAATACCAAAAATTCACCCTAAGATAATTTCAATATTCCAAATCCAAAAATGAAGACCATTTTGAATGATAAAATTTATATAATTTTAAAAAGTGGGTATTACTATTCATAACTGATAGTTTGATTGGTTGTGGTGTGTGTTAGAACTCAAAGTTGCGTACAACACACGCTACTGTATTATTCAAAGAGAAGCGTACCGTGGAAGATTGAGGTGTTAAATTATCCCATCCTTCATATAATTTCATCCTCAAAATTTCTAGAATACTACCGCAAGAATATAATCGGGTGGATCTTCATTGTAAGTTCCTCGGGTTCCCACATTGCTTCTTCCATCTTATGGTTTCTCCATAGAACTTTTAGTAGATGAGTCATCCGGTTTCTCAGAACTTTTTATCTTGTATCAAGAATCTTGATAGGCTCTTTGCAGTAAGACAGATCGGGTTCCAGTTCTAATTCCTCATAGGTGAGTACATGCGTTGGGTCAGGCATGTATTTTCTGAACAGTGATATGTGGAACACATTGTGATTTTGGAGAGGCATGGTGGCATTGCCAGATGGTAAGCTACAACCCCAATTCATTCTAGAATTTTGAATGGTCCGATGTAACTGACACTCAAATTTCCCTTCTTACTAAAACGTATAGCACCCTTCAATGGAGATACCTTCAAGAAAACATGATCTCATCCCTGAAATTCCAAATCCTTCATTTGGTTTTCTGCATAGCTCTTCTCCTTACTTTGAGTTTCTTGATGTGGTTTTGGATTACCTTCACCTTTTCCATCGTTTCCTCCACTAGTTCTGGCCCTATGAGTTTTCTTTCACCAACATCATCCCAATAGGTTGGTTTGGAACATCTCTTTCCATATAATGCTTCATATGGTGCCATCTAAATACTTGAATAGAAGCTATTGTTATAGGAAAATTCTAACAGAAGTAAGTATTGATCCCCCATACCATGAAAGTCAAGTGAGTAGGATCTCAACATGTCTTCTAAGGTTTGAATAGTCTATTTTTATTGTCCATCAGTTTGAGGGTGGTAGGCAGTGCTCAAACGAAGTTCAGTATCCACGACCTTATCAAGACTCTTCCATAATCTTAATGTAAAATGGGGATCACAATCAGAAACAATCGATAGAGGTACTCCATGAAGTCTCATAACTTCATTAATATAAAGTATTTATAGAATTTCAAGTGGTATATCTTCTCTTATAGAAAGAAAATATGTTGACTTGGTAAGACGATCAACAATGACCCATATTGCATCGTTCATTTTAGGAGTCTTAGGTAGTCCCATGATAAAGTCCATCATAATATTATCCCATTTCTACTCAGGTATGGGAATAGGTTGCAATACCACTCCCGGCTGTTTCCTTCCAGCTTTCACTTGTTGACAAACCATACATCTTGACACAAAATCAGAAATCTCCCTCTTCATGTTGTCCCACCAAAAATGGTCATTAAAATCTCTATACATTATGGTGCTCTTAGTGTGTATAGAGAAATTGGAACTATGAGCATCATCTAACAATTCCCTATTTAGATCAGGTATATTGGGAACACAATGTCTCTTCCCAAATTTCAAAATTCCTTCTTCATACACAAAGTCTCTCAATCTCCCATCATTCACAGCTTTAATCTTCTTTTTAAACTCTTTATCACTGGTCTGAGAACTCTTTATATTTTCAAGAAAAGATGGTTTGGCAACCATTTGAAAAATTATTGATGTTTCACTTTCCATGGTAATTCCCATATCCATCTTCACTAGATCCATGAAAATTGGATCCCTTTCAATTCTCATCAAGTTCAAAACCCCATGATCTTTTCTACTCAAAGTATCTACCACCTTATTTTCCTTCCCCAGGTGGTAGTGTATAGTGCAATCACAATCCTTGAGTAGTTCAAGCCATTGCCATTGCCTCATGTTGTGTTCTTTCTGTGATTAAATCTACTTCAATCTCTTGTGATCAGTATAAATCTCACATTTTCACCATAATGATAATGTCTCCATATCTTCAGAGAAAAAATTAGTGATGATAACTCAAGATCATGAGTATGATAGTTTTTCTCATGAATTTTCAGTTGTCATGAGGCATAGGCAATAACCCTATCATTCTTCATGAAGACACAACCAAGACCTTTCTTCGATGCATCACTATAAATAACAAACCCGTCATTTACAGATGGTAGAGTCAAAATAAGAGCATTGAATAATATTCTCAAAAGTTTTTCAAAACATTCTTCACACTCTTTTATCCAAACAAATTTAACCCCTTTACGTGTGAGCTTCGTCAATGGGTTAGCCAATCGGGAAAATTTCTGGACAAAACGTCGATAATAACCTTCTAAGACAATAAAACTGTGAACCTCGATTATACTCATCGGTGCTGGCCATTCTAGGATTTCTCTTGTCTTAGAAGGATTAACAGTGATTCCATCCTTAGAGACAATATGGCCATGAAAAGAAATATCTTGAATCCAGAATTCACACTTGTTAAATATCCCATATAATTCATGTCTTTTAAGAGACTTCAGGACAATGCGCAAGTGATTTTCATTATCCTCATAGCTTTTGGAGTATACCAAGATATCATCAACAAATACCACCACAAAATCATCTAGATATTCCTTGAAAACTCTATTCATTAGATCCATGAATATAGAGGGTGCATTAGTCAATCCAAAAGGCATTACTGGAAACTCATAATGCCCGTACCTGGTTTGAAATGCTATCTTTGAAAAGTCTTCCTTTTCACACACAACTGATGGTATCCAGATAGAAATTCAATCTTTGAAAAGTATTGACCTTCATGCAATTGGTCAAATAAATCATCAATGCAATGTAGGAGATACTTGTTCTTTATTATTATAGCATTGATTTCCCTGTAGTCGATACATATCCTCATAGATCCATCTTTTTTTTAACAAAAAGGATAGGGGCTCCCCATAGAGAAACACTTGGGAGAATAAATCCCTTATTACTCAATTCCTCTAGTTTTTTTTCTTTAGTTCAACTAATTCAATAGTGGCCATTCTATAAAGGGATTTCGATATAGGCCTTTAACCAATAATTAAATCAATGGAAAACTCAATTTCTCGTTCTGGAGGATGTCCAGGTAAATCTTCTTGAAACACGTCAACATATTCTCTCACAATAGGTATATCCTCTATTTGAAGATTACTTTCCTCCCCTATAGTTATTTCATTCTCTTCCTCCCCAATTATTGAATTTAGTGGAGCTACTAGGGGTGGTTCTAGATAAGAATCAGGTGGTAAGGATTCTACTCTAAAGATAAGGTGTTCTTTATCATCGTCATCAAAAATCGTAACCTCCTTCTTCTTACAAAAAATTTTCGCATCATGGTCCGAAAGCCAATCTATGCCGAGGATTATATCAAATTCTTTCATAGGTATGATGATGAGATCAGAATATAAAGAATATTTATATGACCTAATGGGAACGGATCCACAAAACTTTGTAGTAATGATACTTCCCTTAGGAGTTTTAACTGACAACTCCCTTGTTAAATAAAATTGGAAATATCTAATTTTCATATTAAATTGGGAAGATATGAAACAATGCGATGGTCTAGAATCAATTAAATCATTCTCTAAACTTGAGGAAACCATTAAATTACCTGCCACCATGTCTTTTAGGGATTCATCCTTAGAAGTAGTGATTGCATAAGCTTGGCCTTTATCCCTTGTCCTTTTCTGAGGAACGTTAACCTAACTCTTTGGACATTCATTTTCATAATGTTCCATCTCCCTGAAATTGTAGCATTGAACATTGGTAGCGTCTTTCTTTCCTTTACAATCACCAGCTAGATGTAATTTCTGTCCACACTTGTAGAATACTCCTTTTCCTTTTAGAAAGGCACCATGGTTCTTCCCTCCGCAAGTATCACAAGGTGGAAATTCAATTATTCCCTTAATACATGTTTCTTTATTCTCTTTCCTAGAGTGTTCAACAGATCTCTTCTTCTCTTGCTTTTATTTAAGGTCATAAGACATAGAAAAATCTTTTTCTGTCTTGATAGCACACGAGACAATATCTTTGTATGACGAGAAGGATTGTGAGACCAATACTCGATGGAGAAACAGTTTTAACCCATCAAAGAAACGATCAATCTTACCTCTTGGGTTACGTATATAATCTGTGGAATGCCCCACTACCCTTGTAATGTCATCCTTATACGTTGCGACATTCTCATCCTCCTTTTTCCTTAGACTCAAAAATTTTCATTCCATATCCGCTCGATGGTCATGAGGAAAGTATTTTTCTATGAAAATATCATTGAACACCCTCCATTCCATATTTGATACTTCATCATCTTCCTTCGTGTTTCGAATCAATGACCACCATTGATTAACACCTCCAGTGATGCGGTAAACTGCCATGATAACTTTTTCCCTTTCACAACTCCCCAAGGCATGGAATATCTTCTCTAAAGAATTTGTCTATTTCTCAACTACTAAGGGATTTGTACTCCCATATAAGGTCGGTGGTTATTGCCTCATGAATTGATCTAACATTAATCCTCCATGCTATAGATCTGGGTGCTCCAAACGGGTAAGGTTGTTATTCATAACCTGAGTGAGTTGTCCCAGTATAGTGATTAGCTAATTAGTACCAATTGTATCACCATCTCCACTATAATTATCTTGAGAAGGAGGGAAATCCTTACATGGAGTGAGTGCATTGATACAGTTTCCATTTCTTACACTAGGTGACATATCTATACAATGGCATACACTAGATTAGTTTATGAATCACAATACATAAATCCAAACTTGTAAAACAATTATCAAAAATTGAACAGTTTATGGATATAATCCATAATCATAAAAATGTTTTCTTTGAGGAATTATATACTCATAAACCCTTTATAATGGTTTGTAAATAAAATGAGAATTATCCTAAGCATATCCCCCGAGAGTGTCGTAACCAAGAGTGCAGCAAGGCCCATTTTCATGTACCAGTTCTCGTTCGACTCTAGCTCAAAGCGGTGTTTTTGGGTTTTACCACTAGGTAAATCTGTGCCAGAGCCGCCTCTACCTGATCGAATCCAGATAGGGATGTATTGCTCGGAAAACTCACAAAAATTCAACAATAACAAAATTTTAAAAAGTTTTTATATACTAATCCTCAAAGTCCATCATAAGTCTATGTTCTCAAATCAGAGTTAATCTAAATCTAGTTTCCAAGGTTTGTACTAATCTTCTCTGATACAAACTATAACGCCCTGACCCCAATTACCTATAGTCGATGAATTATTAAATATCATTGGCATGATCACAAAAGATCAGATCTCAAAAGATCGTTTAGTTTAGTAGCCTTGGAAACAAGATTCATACATAAGTTCAACTTTACAACTTGAAAAGAGATACAACATGAATTTATTCCATTGGAAATATCCAAGCCTCCTAAATAATTCCTGCAAGTCACTCATAACTAAATTCTTCATATCCTAGGAAAATGAAACATACAAAAGGGTTGATCTCAAACGCTCAGTAAGGGTAAGAAATACAGCAGAAAATGACATAAATATTAAGCATGGTAAATAATTGAAACCACAGACCTTTACCAATAATAAACATGAATACTTTTATGGAAAGAATATGAGCTGAGTAATTAATTCCATTATAAAACATAATCATGGGTACTCTACTAGTCGAATGACCACATGAACCATCAATATTATTTCCATAATGAGGGATTGTATAATGCCGAACATTCTGAAATATTTTTTCAAGGCCTTAGCTAAGACGTCTAAAAATGATTAAGGCCTCGGCCAAAACCATAAATCATATTGGTAAGGGGAATCGGCCAATTCCACGCCTACTTGTCTCATGATACCTACTGATGCATCGAGGAGCTATATCGAGCTCCACCCGTCACTTACTATGTCCAATACATTCCTCATATGAAAAGGTTGAAGCATATGACAAACATTCCTAATAAAACTAGGATATGAAATGTCAATACATTAACCATAAATCATGAATGGTATAAAAATAGCACATCCATAGTCAAACATATCACAAAAACATCAATAAAATATGGATGTTTTGTATCATAATAAATCAACTTCAAATAAACTTAAAATCCATCAACGGGTGTTGACATAGATGAAATGAAAACCCTTTTTAGAGAAATACACCTTTCTATTTTGAAATAATTTAAGAGTCACGTAATTATAAAATAAAAAATTTAATTTGAAAATATTTTTATAAGATTTTGAGGGAAGCTTCGACGAGTTTATATTGGTAGAAAATAGTTACACCTACCGTATAAGTTAATAAAAAGACATTGTTTCCTTAATTTTGTCGAAAAGGTTAAAAACGAAATTGTTTGGAAAACGATAGAAAGATTCCTTTATAAAAATCGTATAAAAAAGTAAAAAAAGGGTATAAATTAATTTAACCCATATTCTATAAATTAGTAAGAATGTTTTGAAATGCATTTTTAAGAAACATTGATGTGGATGATAAAGAAGTCCAAGTAGATAATTATGTATAAACAACCTCGGATAATGAAGAGATTGTAAAACCCTTACCTTGTACATTTCCTTGGTTGAGGGTAGGATAACCTCTTGTATAATGGTGAAATAATTGTTATTAAATTATACAAGAATCATATATGTTAATATGATATCATATATGAGCTTTTAACATTGATTTGTTAATAATATCTTAGTGTTATCGTCATTTCGGGTGTGAACTAACTCATTTTATTTTATATGTTTTGTTACATAAGACATATTTTTATGGATAGGTTGTATATTATTCATATCCAGAATGATATCAAGTGCTTAAATTTTTTTTTTAATCATCATATGAAAATTATTCTAGAATAGATACGATGGAGAATGAATCTCATCACGTTCGTCAAGACGGTAGTCCGTACGTACACAAGAGTGACAATACCATTATTTTGATATTAAAATAATATATAATTGGATGGTATATCATATATAGAAAATCATTATCATGTTATATTTATTATTTACATAAATTACACATCATTATTATACCCATCCAAATAATAATGTATTGAATAACAATTACACCACGACATGGAGATGGTATGCCGTACGTACGCACGTATGGTGTCATGTCATTCAAAGGATTGATAGAATACTAAATATGTTTGTAACATATTTATAATAACATCACAGTATATATAAGATACTGGAGTTATTATTTTAGAATGGAAACAATAATGAAAGAAGAAGTTGAAGAAGAAAGGAACTTGATAGAGGGTTTTGAAAACATTACATCTTCTTCGGGTTATTCCTTTTGATTTGATCAAAAGGGATACATAAGATGGCTTTCTGAATAAAGTAAGGCCTCCAATATGAAGGGAGGATAGTTTATAGGGTATTTGGGTAGAGGTTTACCGATCCAAAAGGCTTTTAAGGTATGAAATATTTACCGAAGTAATTATTCAAAATGTCTAAAAATAAAAGATATCTATTTACACAATTTGGACCACCTGATTCTAAATATGGAATCCATTTTTCTAAATCCAATAAAAATAATTGGAAGAAATTAATTTAATATTAATTCCCACTGTAAAAACAAAAAGCGTGTTTTTAATAAATAATAACTATCAAAAGATTGACACTTGTTTATGTCCGGTTTAAATGTGAAATTACATCCAATGACCAAAATTATATCAAGCGGTAAAAATATATTGCAAATATACTTCAGAATCACTTAAATTCATAATTTATCACTATTAAATATTTTTATTAAAAAAGTTTTATTTTAATTAAAATTTAGTAATTTTTACTATTCATCAAAAATTTAATGTTTTCAAAAAAATACCAAAAACTCACCCTAAGATAATTTTTATATTCAAAATCCAAAAATTAAGTCTATTTTGAAACATAAAATGTATAAAATTTCAAAAAGTGGGTATTACTATTCAAAACCGCTAGTTTATTGGTTGTGGTGTGTGTTAAAACTCGAAGTTGCGTACAACACATGCTACTCTATTATTCATAGAGAAGCGTACCGTTGAAGCTTGGGGTGTTACCTTCTCCTCTCCTTAAAATAATTTTGTCCTCAAAATTTCTAGAATACTAGCACATGAAAAGAATAGGGTGGATCTTCATTATTAGTTCCTCGGGTTCCCACGTTGCCTCTTCCATCTTATGGTTTCTCCATAGAACATTTACCGGACGAGTCATTCGGTTTTTCAGCACTTGTTCTCTTGTATCAAGAATCTTTACAGGCTCTTTGCAATAAGACATATCGGGTTCCACTTCTAATTCCTCATAGGTGAGTACATGCATTGGGCCAGGCATGTATTTTCTCAACAGTGATATGAGGAACACATCGTGAACTTTGGAGAGGCTTGGTGGCATTTCCAGATGGTAAGATACAGCCCCAATCCATTCTAGAATTTCGAATGGTTCGATATACCTAAGACTCAATTCTCCCTTCTTATTGAAATATATAACACCCCCAAGGAGATACCATCAAGAAAACAGGATCTTCTACATGACATTCCAAATCCATCCTTCGGTTGTCTGCGTAGCTCATCTGCCTACTTTGAGCTGCTTTGATGTGGTTTTGGATTACCTTCACCTTTTCCATCATTTCCTCCACCAATTCTGGGCCTACGAGTTTTCTTTCACCAACATCATCCCAACAGGTAGGATTGCAACATCTCTTTCCATATAAATCTTCATATGGTGCCATCTGAATACTTGAATAGAAGAAATTGTTATAGAAAAATTCTACCAGAGGTAAATATTGATCCCACATAACTTGAAAGTCAAGTGAGTAGGATCTCAACATGTCTTCTAGGTTTTAAATAGTCCATTCTTATTTTCCATCTATTTGAGGGTGGTAGGCAGTGCTCAAATGGAGTTCAACATCCAAGGCCTTCGGAAGAATCTTCCAGAATCTTAAAGTAAAACAGGGATCACAATCAGAAACAATCGATAGGGGTACTCCATGAAGTATCACAACTTAATTAACATATAGTCTTGCTAGACGTTGAAGTGGTATATCTTCTCTTATAGCAAGAAAATTTCGTGACTTGGTAAAACGATCAACAATGACCCATATTGCATCGTTCATCTAGGAGTCTTTGGTAGTCCCATGATAAAGTCCATCATAATATTATCCCATTTCCACTCAGGTATTGGAAGAGGTTGAAATACTCCTCCAGGCTGCTGCCTTCCATATTTGACTTGTTCACAAACCACACATATTGACACAAAATCAGCAATATCCCTCTTCATGTTGTCCCACAAAAAATGGCCCTTCAAATCTCTATACATTTTGGTGCTCCTAGTGTGTATAGAGAAATTGGAACTATGAGAATCATCTACCAATTCCCTTTTACGATCAGGTATATTAGGAACACAAAGTCTCTTCCCAAATTTCAAAATTCCTTCTTCATACACAATGTATCTCAATCTCCCATCATTCACAGCTTTAATCTTCTATTTGAAATCTTAATCACCAGTCTAAGAACTCTTTATCTTTTCTAGTAAAGATGGTTTGACAACAATTTGAAAAGGTATTGATTTTTCACTTTCCATGGTAATTCCCATATCAATCTTCACTAGATCCATGAAAATAGGATCCATTTCAATTCTCATCATGTTCAAAACCCCATGATCTTTTCTACTCAAAGCATCTACCACCTTATTTTCCTTCCCCATGTGGTAGTGTATCGTGAAATCAAAATCCTTGAGTAGTTCAAGCCATTTCCATTGCCTCATATTGAGTTCTCTCTATGAGAAAATGTTCATCAAACTCTTCTAATCAGTATAAATCTCACGTTTTTCACCATAGATATAATGTCCATATCTTCATAGAAACAATTAGAGAAGATAACTCAAGATCATGAGTAGGAACGTTTTGCTCATAAATTTTCAGTTTTCGTGATGCCTAGGCAATAAACCTATGATTTTGAATAAATAAACAACCAAGTCCTTTCTTTGATGTATCACTATAAAAAACAAAACCATCATTTCCTGATAGTAGAGTCAAAATAGGAGCATTGACTAATCTTATCTTCAGTTTTTCAAAACATTCTTTACACTCTTTTTTCCAAACAAATTTAACCCCTTTATGTGTGAGCTTCGTTAATGGGTTAGCCAATCGGGCAAAGTTCTAGACGAAACGTCGATAATAACCTGCTAAGACAATAAAACTGCATACCTCAGTTATACTCGTTGGTGATGGCCATTCTTGGATTTCTCTTATCTTAGAAGTATCAAAAAATATTCCATCCTTGGAGACAATATGGCGAAGAAAAGAAATCTCCTGAAGCCCGAATTCACACTTGCTAAACTTCCCATATAATTCATGTCTTCGAAGAGTCTTCATGACAATGCGCATGTGACTTTCATGATCATCGTATATTTTGAAGAATACCAAGATATCATCAATAAATACCACCAAAAAATCATCGAGATATTCCTTGAAAACTCTATTCATTAGATCCATGAATATAGAGGGTGCGTTAGTAAATCCAAAAGGCATTACTGTAAACTCGTAATGCCCGTACCTGGTTCAAAATTCTGTCTTCGGAATGTCTTCCTTATTCACACACGACTAATGGTATCCAGATCGAAGTTCAATCTTTTAAAAGTATTGAGTTTCATGAAGTTGGTCAAATAAATCATCAATGCAAGGTAGGGGATACTTGTTCTTTATTGTTATAGAATTGATTTCTATGTAGTCTATACATATCCTCATAGATCCATCTTTCTTTTCAACAAAAAGGATAGGGGATCCCCATGGAAAAACACTAGGGTGAATAAATCCATTATTACTCAATTCCTCTGGTTGTTTCTTTAGTTCAACTAATTCCACGGTGGACATTCTATAAGGGGTCTTCGATATAGGCCTTGAACCAATAATTAAATCAATGGAAAAATCAATTTCTCATTCTGGAGATTGTCCATGTAAATCTTCCAGAAACACATCAACATATTCTCTCACAATAGGTACATCCTCTATTGGAACATTCATTTCCTCACCCACAGTTATTTCATTCTCTTCCTCCCTGATAATTGAATTTAGTTGAGCTACTGGGGGTGGATCTAGATAAGAATCAGTGGTGAAGATTTTTCTCTAATGATAAGTTTTTCTTTATCATCATCATCAAAAATCATAACCTCCTACTTCTTACAATAAACTTCCACATCATGGCCTGAAAGCCAATCCATACCGGGGATTATATCAAATTCAGTCATGGGTATGATGATGAGATCAGCAGATAAAGAACATTTATATTCCCTAATGGGAACAAATCCGCATAACTTTGTAGAAATGATACTTACCATAAGAGTATTAACTGACAACTCCCTTGTTAAATAAAATTTGAAATATCCAATTTTCTTAGTGAACTGGAAAGATATGAAACAATGTGATGATCTAGAATCAAATAAATCATTTTCTAAACTTGAGGAAACCTTTAAATTACCTAACACCACGTCTTCTGGTGCTTCAACCTCAGCAGTAGTGATTGCATAAGCTTGGCCTTGATCCCTTGTCATTTTCTGAGGTAAGTTTACCTGACGCTTAAGATATTCATTTTCATAATATCCCATCTACCTGCATTGTAGAATTGAACATTGGTAGCATCTTTCTTTCCTTTAAAATCACTAGATAGATGTCATTTCTGTCCACACTTGTAGAATAATCCTTTTCCTTTTAGATATGCACCAGGGTACTTCCTTCTGCAATTATCACAAGGTGGAAATTCAATTCTTCCCTTCATCTCTATTTCCTTATTTCCTTTCCCAGAGTGTTCAGCAGATCTCTTCTTCTCTTTCTTTGATTTAAAGTCATAAGACTTAGAAAATTCTTTTTCTGTCTTGATAGCACACGAGACAATATCTTCGTATGATGAGAAGGATTTTGAGACCAATACTCAACGGAGAAATGGTTTTAACCCATCAAATAAATGATCAATCTTACTTCTTGGGTTATATATATAATCTACGACATGCCTCACTAACCTTGTAAAGTTATCCTTATACTTTGGGACATTCTCATCCTCCTTTTGCCTCAGACTCAAAAATTGCCTTTCCATATCCGCTCAATGGTCACGAGGAATGTATTTTTCTAAGAAAATCCCTTTTAACACCATCCATTCCATATTTGATACTTCATCATATTGTTTCATGTTTTGAATCAATGAACACCATTGATCAACATCTCCAGTGAGGCGGTAAACTTCCATGATAACATTTTCCCTTTCACAACTCCCCAGGGCATGGAATATTTTCTCTAAGGAATTTATCCATTTCTCAACTACTAAGGGATTTTTACTCCCATTTAATGTTGGTGGTTGTTTCCTCATGAAGTTATATAATATTTATCCTTTGCTCTGTGGATCTGGGTGCTCCATACGGGTAAGGTTATTATTCATAACCTAAGTGAGTTGTCCCTGTATGGTGATTATCTAATTAGTACCAGTTGCATCACCAACTCCACTATAATTATGTTGAGAAGGAGGAGAATCCCTACATGGATTGAGTTCTTTGATACGGTTTCCATTTCATACACTAGGCACCATTTCTAAACAATGGAATACACTACATCAGTTTATGAATCACAATACATAAATCCAAACTTGTAAAACACTTAACATAAATTGAACAGTTTATAGATATAATCTATAATCATTGAAATGATTTCATTGAGGATGTATATACTCATAAACCCTTCATAAGGGTTTTTAAATAAAATGAGAATTATCCTAAGCATATCTCCTAGGAGTGTCGTAACCAAGAGTACAGTAAGGCCCATTGTCGTGCACCAGTTCCCGTTCGAGTCTAGCTCAAAGTTGTGTTTTCGGGTTTTACCCCTAGGTAAATATGTGCCAGATCCGCCTCTACCTACTCATATCCAGACAAGGACGTATTTCTCGGAAAACTCACAAAATTTCTACAATACCAAAATTCTAGGATGTTCTTATATACTAATCCTCAATGTCCATCTTAGGTCTATGTGATCTAATCAGAGTTTATCTAAATCTAGATTCCAAGGTTTGTACTAAACTTCCTCTGATACCAACTGTAACACCCTGACCCCAGTTACCCAGAGTCAGTGCATTATTAAATATCATTAACATGATCACAAAAGCTCAAATATCGAAGGATCTATAAGTTTAGTAGCCTTGGATGCAAGATTCATACATAATTTCAACATTACAACTTGAAATGAAATAAAACACGAATTTATTCCATTGGAAACATCCAAGCCTCCTAAATAATTCCTACAAGTCAATCATAACTAACTTCTTCATATCCTAGGAAAATGAAACATAAGAAAGGGATGAGCTCAAAAGCTTAGTAAGGGTAAGAAATACAGCGGAAAATGACATAAATATTAAGCATGGTAAATAATTGATACCACAAGCCTTTACCAATAATAAATATGAATACTATTATGGAGAAAATATGAGCTGAGTAATTAATGCCATAATAAACCATAATCATGGTTATTCTACTAGTTTAATGACCACATGAACCATCAATATTATTTCCATAATGAGGGAATGTATAATGCCGGACATTCTAAAATATTTTTTCAAGGCCTCGGCCAAGACGTCTAAAAATGATTAAGGCCTCGTCCAAAACCATAAATCAAATTGGGAAGGGTCCTTGGCCAATTCCACATCTAGTTGTCTCATGAGACCTACTGATGCATAGAGAACCTATAGCGGGCTCCAACCATCACTTACTAAGTCCAATGCATTCCTCATATGAAAAGGTTTAAAATATCATTATCATTCGTAATAAAACTAACATATGAAATGTCAATACATTAACCATAAATCATGAATGTAATAAAAATAGCACATCCATTGTCAAACATATCATAAAACCTTCAATAAAATATTGATGTTTTGTATCATAATAAATCAACTTCAAATAAACTTAAAATCCATCAAGGGATGTTGACATAGATTAAATCAAAACCCATTTTAGAGAAATACCCCTTCCTATTTTGAAATAATTTAAGAGTCACATAATTTTAAAATAAAACATTTAATTTGAAAATATTCTTATATGCTTGTAAGGGAAGCTTCGACAAGTTTATACCGGTAGAAAATAGCCGCACCTACGGTATAAGTTAAAAAAAGACATTCTTACCTTAATTTTGTCGAAAAGGATAAAAAAACCTTGTTTGGAAAACGACGGAAAGATTCATTTATAAACATCTTATAAAAAGTCAAACAAGGGTATAAATTAATTTAACCCATATTCTGAAAAATAGTAAGAATGTTTTGAAATAAATTTTTAAGAAACATTGATGTGGACTATAAAGAGGTCCCAGTAGATAATTATGTATAAACAACCTCGAAAAATGGTGAGATTGTGAAATATACCCTTACCTTGTACTTTTCCTTGGTTGAGAGTTGGTTAACCTCCTGTATAATGGGGGAATAATTGTTATTAAATTATACAATAATCATATAAATTAATATGATATCATATATTATCTTTTAACATTTATTTGTTAATAATATCTTAGTATTATCGTCGTTTCAGGTGTTAACTTACTCGTTTTTGTTTATATGTTTTGTTTATAAGCCGTGTTTTTAGGGATAGGTTGTATTTTATTCATATCCATAATGACATAAAGTCATTAAACATTATTTTTAATCATCAAATGAAAATTATTCTTGAATAGATACGATGGGGAATAAATCTCATTCCGTTCGTGGAGACGGTAATCTGTACGTACACACGAGTGAAAATAACATTATTTTGATATTAAAATAATATATAATTGGATAGTATATCATATATAAATAATAATTATCATGTTATATTTATTATTTATATGATTTACACATCATTATTATACCCATCCAAATAATAAATAATTGAATAACAATTATACCCCGCCTTGGAGACGGCAGACCGTACGTACGCACGTATGGTGAAATGTCATTCAAAGGATGGATAGAATACTGAATATGGTTGTACCATATTTATAATAACATCACAGTATTTATAATATACTGGTGTTATTATTTTAGAATGGAAACAACAAAGAAAGAAGAAGTTGAAGAGGAATGGAACTTTAATGAGGGTGGTGAAAACATTACCTCTTCTTCAGGTTCTTATTTTTTGATTTGATCAAAAGGGATCCATAGGTTGGATTTATGACTAAAGGAATACCTCTAGCATAATGGTAAGATAGCTGAGATGGTATCTGGGTAGAGTTTGGCCGATCCAAAAGGCTTTGAAGGTATGACGAATTGGTTTGAAGTGGTGTCCTTTTATAAGGGGGAGGAGGGGATCTTTAGAAAAAACACAATGATGTAATTTATAATAAATTCATATTTGGTTTATAATGGATACAAAGTGGATTATTCAAAGTATAAGGTGGGTATGGGTAGAAATAATTTCATCCAATAGATTTTATATAGGTTTGGTTCACTATATTAACCTTATCATTAATATTTAACATTTAGTTAAATTGTTTGATATTACCATGTAACATTGTATTTTTATGTTATATGGTTAATAAAATCATTATATACTTCCAAGAGACCCCCAAGTTGTAAATTAATAATAAAACTATCATTATATAAGTCCTTTTGCTGAACCTTAGATTTTTATGAATAGAATATCAATTAATAATATAATATTTGTTTTAAAAACACTTTTATGTCGATTTTGACAATATTTAATAATGGATTTTTTGAAAGTCTAAACAAATTTATTAATTCGAAAAAAATACATTTTAAAAATCCTAACATGTCATATTAATTAAAAAAAATCGTGTATGGAATCAAAACATTCTAATTATATTTATTGTAACATTTATAATACTTTTCAATTGATTCTTTCATTAATAAAGAAAATACCGCATCATTATTGTGTCATCAATAAATTTAATTATTCAAGGTCTAAAAATTATAAATAAAATACCATTATGTAGGAAATATATTTATATTTGTAATTAATATTTATAGTCGAAAATATAACATATATAACCCTATGTAAAAATAGTTTTTCTAAAAGATATTTGCTTATGTCATTTTTGTATTTACTTTAACTTAATTAATATAAAGTGTCATTATCACTTACAAGTGGATCCATGTGGTCTAAAAATAGACCCAAATTTTCCCATGGTCGGAAATGTATCAACCAATATGGTTTGGACACATTTTAGGGTAATTTATTATTATTATAATATTATTTTTTACCCTTATTTACAGGATTTACCCTTTAACCATGTTAAATAAAATATTTACTGAAGTAATTATTCAAAATGTTTAAAAATAAAAGTTACCTATTTATATAATTTAAAAATCCTGATTATAAATATGGAATCCATTTTTTTATATTCAAAACAAATAATAGGTAGAAATTAATTTAAAATTAATTCCCACTATCAAAACAAAAAGCGTCTTTTTAAGAAAAAATAACTATCAAAAGATTGACACTTTTTTATGTCCGGTTTAAATGTGAAATTACGTCCAATGTCAAACATTGTATTATGTAATAAAAATATATTCTAAATGTACTTTAAAATCACAAAAATTCATAATTTATCACTATTAAATATTTCGATTAAAAAAGTTTCTTTTAATTAAAATTTAGTAATTTTCACTCTTCATCAAAAAAAGAATGTTTTTAGAAAAATACCAAAAATTCACCCTAGGATAATTTAGATATTATGAATCTAAAATTTAAGTCCATTTTGAAAGATAAAATGTATAAAATTTAAAAAAGTGGGTATTACTATTCATAACAGCTAGTTTGATTGGTTGTGGTGTGTGTTAGAACTCGAAGTTGCGTACAACACACGTTGTTCTATTATTCAAAGAGAAGTGTATCGTGGAAGATTGGGGTGTTACAGTGAGACTCCACAGAGTCATTTTAGCTATAGGGTTTGAGGACATCTTCATCATCATTTCAACTCTCAGTCATGCTTTAGTACATATTTTTATCCATTGATGGATGGTACGAATGAGCTAGTCATCCTAGATCATGAATATAAGTAGTGTTCTTTTGTCTTGATTTTGGATGCTGGAAGATGAGTCACCTATCCCTGGTCATGTTTACCTGAAACAATAGTTTTCACTCCACCATTGGTATTGTTTCATTTTAAACATTGTATTGCCGACCATTCAATTATATATTGTGATGTACTAGGGTTGGAGAGTCATCAGTTCTCATGCTGAATCTAGTTCATAACATGGGAGATATTTATTATTTTATTTATTAAAGGATTAAAGTAGCATAAGAAAGAAAAATCATCTTCTAGTTATAGAAATTGACCTCTATAATTTAGTGTTAGAGATCAATTGTTCTTTAAAGTGACTCCTCATCGTGGGAAGTGATTTTTTGTTTATGGGATTAAGAATTCTCGCCATTTTTTTGGACTTTTGAGTTGTTGGGTTTTGTGTGAGTCATTGTGTATCATATTACACATTCCTTATAGATGATCTGGATATACAATTTTTTTCACTTGTATCACTCGGTTGTAAACTTCATTTCAACTATCAAATCTTTGATTGATGTTAGATTGATTATGATAATGATTCAACTTTTTTGAAGAGACTTATAGAGATCATGGTTCTAAAAAAGAATGTGTTTTGTGGGAATGTTATTCCCTTGGTCATTATCCTTTGGAACAATGTGGTGCAAAGGATTGTACCTAAGAACTTGATTTGAATATTCACACTTATCCTATTATATTCATTATTATTTTCATCTCCAATCACATTATTTTTTTGTTGTAAAACATTAATCATCATTAAGATATGTATTTATCTTATTTATTATTTTATCCTTAATTACATTTTAGATGTATCTCAAACAATAGAGTCTTTAATAGATAATTGTTGTTTTATAGTTCAGTGTTTGTTCCCTCTAATTGTAGTGGTTGATCTCTTATAACGGTGTAATTTATGATAGTTTTATCATGGGGTAGTTTTTTAGAAATCCCTTTTTATACTTCCTCTATTGTGTTGGTTTTCAATTTCATGAGTTTGAGAGTTTTTTGATAGGTATCTAATGTAATCGATTAGACCCCCAAATCCATTTTTCATTATGATTATTGGGTGTTAAAAGCCCATGGAGGAGGCTCTAAAAGGATTATAAGGTAAAATGTGGAAGAAAGGGGTTCCACTACCAAATCTAGAATAGTTTTGGCATAGTTTACTTTTCTTATTTAATCACCATATTAATTATGTTTACATTGGATGTTTTGAGGATGTTTTGTTCAAAAGGATGAAATGATAGTGGTAGGTTCACTATGGTCAAATATATCATTATTTTATCATTTATAGATTATTAATCACATTATTATTTTTCAAGACCCTACCCATTGGATCAAGCATAGCTGGTTGATGTCTGGGAATCCAAAGCCCCATGCCTACCTCCATTGGCCAAGGACTGGCGAAAATCAATGTGAAAGAAAAAAAAATTGGATTTAATTTTACTAAAGTACTTGTATGCATGCACATAACCATATCCATGGAGAAGTTAATAGGAATAATAATAAAAGATAGTCTATGGTAAAAAAATGTGCATATAATAAACTTAGAGGAATAAAAAATAGTGTGACACAGCAAACAAAATTGAAAATTAAAAAATACATGCTCACAAAGAAAATAGTTCCACTAGTAGAATACTAACCTATACCAACGGTTTGGAACCGTTGGTATAGGCCTCCAAACCGTTGGTACAGCCTATACTTGATAATCAGAGAGAGGATGGGTTTCATCCTTCATTAGAGCATACTTAAGGTCCACTATAACCAATTCTAACCAATTTGTCATCTACATAAAATAGCACACATGCAGTAAAGTCCCATGTAGGGGTGATTATATACATACCTAGTAAGAGACCCTGAAAAATGAAGATAGTGAAATATGAGACATGATAGAAGTTCTCAACTCAACCTAAATAAACATGGAAACAAAACCAATCCACATAGAAAAATTATCATATTGAATCCCAAATGAGATCGAATGGTGATCTTCATATCATATCACATCCCTAGATGATGAGACTTCATATATATACAAAGGTCCGTCATAGATTTCTAGCATCTCGCTTGTCTTTTTAGAATAAGTAACCACATGGAGGATCCAAACCTCATCATTGTGTCACACAGTTAGGGAAGTAAAATTTTCAAGTAGACGAACCACACCACTATGTGATAAGGGGTTCCACTGAGTAAATATATATGAGATCAACTGCATTTTCCATCAAGGGGATGTCACTCAAAAGGTGGAGGACCCACACCCTAATCGATCAGGGCGTTCCACTAGGTAGTTAGAGTAACCACACCCCATTTTATTGTGGGGGGGGGGAGTCCAATAAGTATGTAGAGGACCCACTACCTATTCCTTCAAGAGGATACCACTCGGTGTGGAGACAACCCATGAGTTAGTCTATCAGGGGGTGACACATCGTAGTTAATGGACATGTGTCGTAATTTGTTAAGAGTTTCCACTCAAAAGGTATATGACACATACCTGAGTTAGTTAAGGGGTTCCATTTAATTGTAAAAGGTCCCATACCCTATTCCATCATGAGATTCCACTCAATTGGTATACGGATCATTCCTTAATCGATTAGGGGGTGACACACATTAGTTATAGGAACCACAACCTAGTCCATCATTGGTGTCCCACTCATTAGGTAGAGGACCCATTCCTTATTCCATTACGGTGTTATACTCAATCTAGTGAAAGTTGTATGGATGGCCCACATCCTAGTACAATAATGGGGCTACCAAACCCATCCTCTCTCTGATTATCTGACATGATCATTGTCATCATCAAGTATCACCTAAAGAACCACCACAATCAATACATCACACAGCATACCTGAAAAGACTCTACGAAGGATGAAACCACACACTATGTAGAAAAATAATCAGGATAAGCTACTCATGGGAAAAAATATGAGTAATAAAATAAGGATTTGTGAGAGAAGGAAATTACAAAGTGACGTAAAAGTAATGCATTGGTGTCCACATGGCATGAGAACCCACCTCGTCTCTTTTCCATGTATCCTTTGGACATATCATGGACTATATAGAATTATACATTTCTTGTATGGGTCCCATATAACCCATAACTACCACCCAAGTCCTTTCATGTCTATCATCTTGTTATTGTGTTTGTCAAGTCAGGCTATTTTCCTAGTTGTGTACTTTGTAATGTACCTATTCATGCCTAGGAACAGGAATATGCTCATGTTCTTGGAAATGTTTGTTTGTCTGGTCATGTCTACAGCCATGTAATCTAGTAGTACCCACTAGGCTTCCTTCATGGGGTCACACAATGTGTTTGGATCCCACATGGAATGTGATACTTATATCAACATTAAAACCATAATCGTTATAGATGGAGTAATACAAGAATGTGTTCATCCCTATATAGGTCATGTAGTCATGATTTTTATAGAATGAAGTCTTCTTTCTTTTTGATTATATATCCTCTACCACCACCATGATTCACACAGTTTGATCACCAAAAAAAGGATTTGATCACCACTAGCAGTTGAGTTCATCCATCCCTTGAATGGAAATTTGAATACGGTGATTCCCTTGAAGACTTCATCAACAATATTCACTGTAGAAACATGTGTATCCACCATTTTCCAAAATAGATTCATGTTCCATGAAGGAACACTTTCAATCCATCCCAATCTATCCACAAAACATTTATATGGTTTTTTTTCACATCCACCCTAAATATGGGGATCTATTTTGCTTCAACACACCAAAAAATGTAGAACTATGGTCACATATTCCAATAGTTATGAATGTAAAAAAGGTGGTGGGATGTCTCGAGAATAATGTGTCATTAATAATTTACAAATTTGACTTCGAACGTGATCATTGATCAGGGATATTGAGGTTGAGAAACATGAATTAACCTTGAATAAATTTAATATAAAATTTAATTTGATAAACATTCTCATGTGAATGATCAATAAATCAGAGATCAATGAATAATAGATAATAGAAAGATCAATCATTTAATCATGGTTAAAAATAAATTTACAAATACAACCTTGATTATGGATTCATCATTGGTTAAGATCACATTCACCGGTGATGGGAATGATTCACTACATTCACTGTTTGTTGATCCACCATTATCTAAACACCGGTCACCATTTGATCTCGATATACTAATGGATAATGGTGAAACCTCTTCTTAATGATCCCAGGGTTATGTGGATACCCTTGTAAATTGACAATAAAAATATATTTATAGATGTATACATGTTTTGGTTACTAAAAATTTAATTTAATTTAATTAATTAATTAATTAATTAATCCACTTAATGTACCTACAAACGCCTTCCATAATTGAACATCTACTACCAACCAAATTTAGTTTATTCCTAGGGTAAATCCCAGGCTCTGGATTCAGCACTGGAATCATATTTTTGATCTATTAAATTGTTTAAGATATATTCAATTATATCTGAAAAACTACACATTTGTGATATAAAATATATATGATATTTTTATAAAATTAATGTAAGGCCCACTGGGTCACAAAATATCACCCCTATTTATTCCTGGCTCATAAAATATTCATTCATATATTTATAAATATAAAATTTAAAATATAGAGACTCTAATTTATTCCCATCATCAAATACTTAAATCACTAAAAAGAACAAACTATGAAAACATATTGGGATACTGAGCCTATATCAACCTGTCCCACTCCATGGAGCTCTCATACATGCTTCCATGATACCATAACACAAGAACCAATGTAATGGACCATCCTGACAGGATCCCCTCCCATTGATCATAAATCTACAAAAGGTACTCTAAGAAGGTGATCCCATCATCTATGTCCATCTCACCACAGGAAATAATCTATGTAGTATTATGCACGTATCTACCATGCTACAACACATGGAAAATGTCACCATACACCACCATCATTGTAGGAAGATGAAAATGTATAAAACTCATTACAATAATTTTAATACTATGAAAATGATATATAAGTTATAATATCATGATAATGAACTCATACTACTCCTCTCTAGGATCAATCATTTTCATTGGAGGAAAACTCTATCCAAAAAACCGGAATCTCTACTATACTAATGAAAACCATCGCAGTGTCCCACTGCCGATTATAAATATTTCAGGTGAGTCTCTATCTCTCTCCTACTATAGTAAGTTCACCCCATCAGTAATAATATGTTATTACTAATCCTATCTATTGGATCCGTCAACCATTGTGTTTTGAAAACATGCCTCCACTAGTATAACAAGATATCAAATGGGATCTATGTCTATGGAAATGTGGTTTATGAATCTATGATCAACTTGAATATAGAATAGTGGATACACTGATCATTCCTCAAACAACACTCAGACCTCTAGGGAAGGATCACCATCTTTTAAAATGTGATCCTTTTCTTGCTCACATTATCTCATTGACTAGGTCCATCTATGTTACATCTCCACACTAACCAACCCCAAAATCACATGTAATGTAAACACATCTACCACACCTAGACACTATCCGCTTTGGGTGGAACAGTCTCTCCCTAAAATATTCTAAACCACATCTCAAGAATACCATTCTTTCGAAGAACTATCCCACTTCCTTGAATATTTTAATCCATGCTAAAAATCTTCATCACATGGATCAACTGATGCCTAGAGTCATCCTAGAGAGGTCTCACTATGTGGAACAACATCAAAGAGGGGTCCTTTCGAAGTGGGATATCCAAACCACAAGATTGTGCATGACCTTAACCATATAATAAGGGAGTCTAGAACAATAAGATACATGGGGGTTCTATATCATTAACCCGCAATGTACATTCATTATAGGTGCATGATCCACTATTACCACATAAAAAATAGTTTCTCTATGAATTGAACAGGTTGTGAGTGAAACCATCTAGTCAGTTGGGATCTATATAAGTATAAAAAAATGGATCACTAGCTCTATCCTATCCTCTGATTCCTATAGATTTGGATCATTGTTAAACATAAACAGCCTCTGAAACACGATATCATAAAGTGTGCTAAGCCTACATGAATTCTCAGTCTACTCTGCTGGTATTATCTATTACCTGACCGGTAGGGATGGTGCAACTCTCCAGCCTAGAGAAAAGATATCATGAGATAGCCCCAAAACCGAGACCTCATCACTCATCGAATTGTCTTCATAATCATGAATTGGTGACCATGGAGGCTATCTTGGCAATGAAATCATGAATGTAATCAAGACACACCATGTTCATTTGATAACACACACACACACAAACACACATATATATATATATATGGAGGGGGATATGACATAAGAAAGTCAGTAAAAACACTTAATCATATATAATCAATTTTCCAATGTTTCTTGTTACCAATATCTAGATATGGCGAGTCAAAAAGCTAGTAATAAGAGTTCTATTGAATGGATATGCCATATACTGTACTAACACTTGGTTACCTTGCATGAAAGATGAAATGAAAAAACATTGACATTGTTTCCACAAATGCCTAACCAACCCTCATAAGGTAAAATCTCCCAAAACCATCCAATGTAAAACCACCACTGATCCCAATCTGTAAAGACTAACCCATGATATCCTGACTGGTCGGTCAAAAACTGTGTTATCACAACCCCAATCCCAGCTCCATAGGCTAGTAGTAGGATACAAGGACCGAGATGTCATGACTAAAATGGAAGTCCATTTCCTAAAGTACTTGAAGGCATTAAACCAACCATATCTATGTCGATGTGAAGAGAAATAAAAAAATTGCAGTAACATCTTGTGTAAAAACAATGCATTTAATAACCTTTAGGGTATACAAAAAGTGGACCTATTAAAAACAAAAATGAAAAGGGTAAAATAAAATCCCACCCATAAAAGATACCCCAACAAAAAAAATAAGAAAATAAATTAATATATAGCCTAACTCTAGATCACTATGCTCAACCACCATACAAAATTCATGGACCCTAGGATCCCTGCTCCACCAACACCACTGCTAACTTTTTTTTCATTCGCATAATACATGAAACATGTGTGAAAATCCCATACATGGGTGAGTATATACATACCCAATACAGAAACAAAAAAACACAATATAGAGTAAAAAGAGACATGATAGAAGAATTCATCTAAACCCAAAGAATGTGGGAAATTAAATCCAATAACATATATATTTTCACATATAATAATCTTAGATGAGAGAGGAATGTGTATTCTTCACAAAATATAGAGTATGGTGATGAGTCTTCTTGCATCTGTAACGGTCCATCATTGATTCCAAGCTTCAAACATGTTTACACAGATATGTAACCACATGGAGGACTACACCTCCCTATCTAGCCACGTAATTGGTAAGGAATAATCCCCCAGTAGAGGACCGCTGAGAAGGTAAGACAAGGTTGTTCAAATCATTTGATAGTTAATGGACCCCATCAATACTTTATTAGGGGTGGTCACTCCATAGGTATTGGAACCACACCTTAGTCTATAGGGGGTTTCCACTTGGTAGGTTTAAGTCCAAAACACTAGTCCATATAGGGGGTTCCACTCTGTTTGTCAGGACCTGTTCCATCAAGGGGATTCCACACGCTATGTATTGGAATTACACCCTTGTCCCTCATGGAGTTCCACATATTAGGTAAGGGAACCACACACTTGTATATTAATGGGGTATGAGAATGTAGGTATGTGATCCATGCCCATGTTTGTCAGGTGGGTTCCACTCCATAGGTAGAGAACCCAAACCCTAGTCTATTTGGGGGGTTCAAACTAGTAGGTAGAGGAACCATCCCCAAATCTATTAGGTATGTACATATTGACTGGTGTGAGGTGGGTGGGGGCCCACAACCTAGAAAAATATAGAGTTCCCACCTCTGTCCTCTATCGGATTAACCTTCTACATCATTATCGTTGTCAAGCATCGACTAAGGAATAAAAATTCTCATAAAATCACACATTATTCTTCAATATCCATGAAAAAATCCACCAACTTGTTTTACAAGGAATAACACATATGATAGGCAAGTCATGGACCAAAATATGAGTAAAAATGACGGATATATGAGAGGTGGAAATTGTAAATGGAAGTACATGGATTTTATGGGGGTCCACATGGTGTGTAACCTTACCTTATAAAAATGTTGTGTATCCAATGGACACAGGCTGGAATCCATGTCACCATAAAATTCTTGTACATAGCCCACACATCTTGTCTCAACCACCCAGGGCCATCCCATTTCCATTAGTCCATGTCAATGTTTTTTAGGTCGTGTTGTGTACCTAGCCATGTAACTGGTCATGCCACGGTACTGGCACTTGCCATTGTATTAGGATATGTTAGTGTGTCTGGTCTTGTCTATGCTTCTAAACTCTAATATTAAACATCAAGACACCTACACAAGGTCTCATGGTGTTTTACATTTATCTATACCCATAAAACCTCATCACCACATACATAGTACTATACAACATGTGTTCCTCCCATTACATTTAGTGTACATGGGATTATTTATGAAAGAATAATTATTTCACATGACATATAAATCCAAGGATTTTGAAACTATTCCCACTGTCTAACCACCAAAAAATGGAGGTAATTATCTTCAACTGTCAATTTTGGCCCTTTGTTATCTGTAAAATGGATTCTACTAATTTTCGTGAAGACTACAATGGTTATGTTGCATATTGTACCTCGTGTTGTTTCAAGTTGATGTTTCATGTAAAAGATGCATGATGGAACACCCAAAATGAATCCCATTCAGACTATAGATCATTTAACTATATGTTTCTTCACACGCCCACTATGAATTTAGTAGTCTCATCAGGACTGGACCCACTCGACAATGTTGAATCGTGGCCCTATGGACCAACTGCGAAAAACATGATGAATAGGTAGAAGAAATGTGCATGAACAATGGTAGTTAAATCATTTCCAATCATTAAAGACCAAAGAAAATATATTGAGAATATTTAGGGTGATTAACAAGGAATAAAAAATAATCAACTGAATAAAAATTTTAATTTGATTACTGTCTCATTTTTTATATTAATTAATTAATGATTAAAAAATATAAGATAAGGATAGTCTCAATAAATTAATCAAGGGTTAAAACCACCATTTACGAGACCTAACTAAATTATGGATCTATTTTGGTGAATGATGTGTTCTGTAGTGATGGGGACGATCTTCTATGTTTGATGTCTATTAATCCCCCATAATCAAATCACTAGTCATCGATCGATCTTGATATATTAATGATGAATAGTGAAACTTCCTCTCAATGATTACATGGTTATGATTCTTACCTTATATATTTTTCATAATTAGATATTCATATAGGTAAAAAGGTTTTTGGTATTAAATGAATTAATTTAAATTAATTAATTAATTATTCCACTTAATGTACACTCAAATGGCTGCATCATCCAAACACCCAACACCAGCCGACATTATTTCATTCCTAGGGTAAACCTCAGACTCCATATTTAACCATAGTCTTAGTTTTTCTCCAAATAAATTGATTATGATATATTATAGTACTTTTAAAGAATATTTCATGTTTGCTATAAAATATATTTAATATTTTAATTAAAACAACCTGGATCATCTTGCCTTTGAAACATGAATCAAATTAATGGATTCCTCTAAAAATATTACTTAATATATTTCTATGTATTAGAAAAAAAAATATAGTCTCTATGTTATTAACATTTTTTTGAAATTATAATTTTTTATGAAATAATTTAATATGGATATGAAAATTTAATTATTCTAATGTCTTTGAGATGGTTGGATGCATGTAAGAAAAATTTACATTACCATTTTTTCATAAAACATGATACAAATAATGTAAGAATGATTTTATCTATATAAAATGATTATTATATCATAAATACCATATCATTTTCTTAAATAAACCTATATGTAAAATCCATGAGAGGAAATGATGAAAAATTAAATACAATTCTTCATGACGTGGTACCCTCGCATACAAAATGACGATATTTGTATTTTTTATTGGATAATAATGAAATTGGTACAATATTCATTTATATTTAACAAAAAATATTTATATCATATATATATATATATCATATTATTTCATTTGGATCCATATTTATTAACACCCATTAGATTCAATGAAGAAATCTGAAATATATCTTTTGTCAAGTGGTTGTCTACATGTATGCATGAGTGATGTTAGTAATTTTTGTTTGATGGTTAAGCTAATGAAAATGGGATATAATATAAAATAATATAAATAAAGGAATTTTAAGATAATAATTTTTTTATTCATCATATATGACTAAAATTTTATGATTATAGAAGTTGAAATAAATTAAAATGCCTATTTAAGAACTATATCTCTTCTTCAGACAATATCATTTTCTTTAAAACATTGGCCTTCTATAGAAGGTGTTCTAATCAAACTGAGGACTCTTGTACATGGGTAGGGATATAATGAAGGTATTTGTTGATTGATTTTAAGAGATAATAGTTTTCTAAACTATGAGTAATAGAGAAGAGTGGTTTCCTTTTATATGTGGGGAAGAAGAATCATTTGGAATTTTTTAAAATAATAAAATATACTACTGAATTAGCCAAACCAATTGGCATAGAAATGTACAATTTTCTACTAATAGAAAATATATGGTCAACATATTGATATAAAATTGGATCTATTGATGGTTTTAAGTAATTTTAACAACTAATATTTTAGTTTTAACCCTTTTATCAAATTTTAATTCTTATCAGTGTAAATTTTTTTTTTAAAATAAAATATTCATAATGACTGAAAATGAATGTGTAAGGGATCAGAAAAAAACTTTAAATATTCAAGTATGTTTATAAACAATAAATCGCATTAATTTCTCAAAGATATTTTTGTTTTATAGTATTAGATAATTAAGACAGACTCTTTCTTAGTAAACTCATACATTATATGTTGACACTTATACTCAGTATCCATTTGTTCATAAAATAAAAAACATCAATATAAATCATGATTTCCTATGTTGATATATATTCACAATTTTCCCATAATATCATACTAGTCCAAGATACACTTTAAACCTTGTTAAATAAAATTTAAATCTTGGTATGGGAAAAAAATATAAATAAGGAAAATAAATAAAGAAAATACTTAGTCCAATGAAAACATGAAAACCCATGAAAACACTTTTCATAACAACTCACTAGAATTAATAAAAACAATTTGGCAAGTGCCTAGGGAAATCATTACCACGTCACTATTACATTAACCCTTACAAATGAAATAAGTATATGGTCGGATTCCATCCCTAGAGTACACAATACTTTGAAGACCAATAATTGGGATCACCCTTTTTCTATGAGATATCAAGCTCACCAGTTTTTTAGGAGCTATATTAGGGACCAACGCTCTATATAAGATATATCGGGAATATCCAGGATATATTATAGGGTTCAAAACATAATATAATATTTACAAGTACCGTATCAGTAATAAAACTCATGACAACTGTTTTACACACTAGAGAAAAACACTTTCAGATATCAAAATACTCTTTTCTTAGAATAATGCCTTCTCAAATACAAATACCATGAACATAATAATGAAATAATTTTATTCAAAAAGAACAATGAAAATTTATAAAAAAAACATTATACTAATAATTTATCATTAAATTGGGAGAAATAAATAATTCTATATACATTAACAACATATATTTTCACTTTTATAACAAGAGTTGAAAACTGAACATTAGAAGAGGGTTTTTAAAATAATGTCCCCTCTCTTGTCTACAACTCAGTACCTAAAATATTTTTATTACTTAAAAATAATAATAGGTTAATTATTTAATATATTTTTAATATTATTAAATTTTATTGTTCCTTTTATATCACTTATTATCTTATTATAAAAATTATATAATTATTTAACTTCAATTTTGACATTTGGATGACATTCGGTGCTTGATTCCAAAATGAATTTGGTATGTAGTCAATATTAAAATTTTTTAATTAGTAAATAAACTTCACAATAATATTAATGAATGAATAATAAATTTTATGCACAACCTACACTTTTAAATCTATACATTACATATGGATACGAAAAATTAACTTTGTTACAATTAGGGGATGGTAAGTTATAAGTACGCAAGCATAAACTTTCCAATTTTCAATGATCATTATGTAAATAAGTTAAGTATTATTTTTAATTTAAATAATTATCATAATATAATAAATATGCTATTAATAATTTTAATATACTTATATATATAATTCATTTTATGTGGTGAATAAAAACTAACCGCATCACTTCATGGAGTTGATAGTTCACATTTATGAATGAACAATGATATCATTTTTTTGTGCATGAAAACATAAGATATTAAATGATATATTATTATATTATAATGATAAATATTTCATCAATACCATATATAAAACTTAATTCCATCATTAAAATATTTATTGAGACATAATTATATAAAATATATTATATTGGTTTGTAAGGTGGTAGTACATCGTACGCACGACTGACTAATTATTTTCCGATTTGTTTGAAGTGGATGTGGTTTCGGTGACAAAATTTGTACAATGACAACTTATTATATTTATTATAGTTTAATTATTATTTTTGCATGGTTGATGATGATTTTATGAATGTAGAAGGAGAAATAAAATATAAAGACTTGATTAAAATAATACATTGTCTTCAATGTATCTCACTTTCTCAGAACCTTATGAGCATTGAGGGTGGAGATATAGAAAACCTAGGAAATCTTAAAAATTTGGTTTTCAAGGAAGCTATTTGGGAAGATATTGGAAAATTGATATAGGTTTTTGTGTGTGAATAAAAGAGAAGGATGGGAAAGCATTTATAGGAGAGGGGAGGGTTAATCTTAGAATTATTCTAATTTGAAAATCAATATAAATAAATTTTACTTTCCATATGGTTATGAACTAATTTATTTAAAATATATGATTTTGATGGGTCGAATTAAATTTATCCAATCAAAATTATACACATTTTTATTATTTTTTAATCCTTATCTTTTTGTTTCAACCCTTATTTTTCCTTTTTAATTATTACTGAGACATCATGGAATTTTCACTTTGACGGTCAATATAATTACTATAAAAGGAAAAAATACCAATAATTTTTAATTATTGAAATTTCGAGACTTATAATAGTTATTTTATTATAATGTTTTACTTTTAATAATTTCATATAATTTAATGAAATATTATTTATTTTAACATATCATTAATGTCCATTTTCCACTATTCAATACTTGATTATTTAAAAATATCACACCCACATGATATCTTGAAACCAACTATTATAAATCATCACCAACATGTAAAATTATACCATAAAAGTTTTAGAGGAAATTAATTATATCAAATTATATTTATTTTAATATTTTCAATATCATTTATTATATTCTTCCAGTAACTAACAAATTATTGCATAATTACTGTGTCACTATTCAATGGAAATATTATATTACGAAAAATTGTAAATAAATTACCATGATGTATATAAACAAATTTTTTATATAAATAATATTTATATAAGAATATATCCTGTAGATTGTACCATATTAATAATACTTCTCTTATGAAAAACAAAAGTTTGAAAAATTAGACATTACTTCGAATATAATAACATTAAGCATATATTCAGAAACAAAAGGCTAGAAATTGTCTCATAACCGATGCTTTAATTATTAGGGATTAAAATTAATCAATCAATAAAATTAATACATGTTTTAGGGTAGTTTTATAATCTTATTTTTACATTTAATTTCCTTATTTTCCCTTAACGGTGGTAATGAATATTATAACTCATGTTACTATTCATAATGTCAAAAAATAAAGGAAGCTATTTAAAAAAATTGGAACTATATTGTATCAATTATGAAATATATTTATAAATATTATTATCATAATATTTTTATGAATTATATAAAACTTAATCACATTTATGAATCAAGAAAAAAAATTAAAGTAAAAATTTCCACAAGATTGAAAAGTTTTTATATCCAAATTCATTGTGAAATTGATTCCAATGAACTAAATTTGATTGAATAATAAAAAAATTTCTGATTTTACATTAAATTTTTTGATATTTATGTTCAACATATAAATAAATTTGATAAAAAATAGTTTTAAAATAGTTGGGCCATCAAAATGACACAAAACTACATTTTTTAAAATACTTATTTTATGCATAAAATTGAATTTATTTTTATATTAAGTGTAGAAAAATATAAGATGTGTTTTATATATTATATTGAATATATTAAATATATATTTCATTAATATAATCCAACAAGATTGATTTTATTATTTATTTGTATAAAATACATTTGTGTGCATTTAAATAGTTTTTCAAAAAAACATTTCCTTTTATTTTAAAAACATTTTGCATTTATTTATAGTTAATTGTTAAAAAAATTATATATACATGTCTAAACCATATATTCATAATTTAGTTATTAAAATTCATTTTCCTATTCTATTGGCAATTTAAATGGAAAATTATAAATATTAATATTTAGTTGTTTGTTTAAGCTCAATGTGGTGTATCATGTACTATATCGAACATAGTATTAACTTTTAAAAACTCAGGATGTTAAATTTTCAATAATTTTAAAAAAATCCCCTCAATTTAATCTCTAAATCAAAAATAGGAGTTTGGACCTTTAAAAATAAAGTTTTTTTAAAATCCAACATCATAAAAAGGATTAATGAAACTTCCACTTTAAAATAACGATAGTCAAGTATGAAGGACAACTGAGATAACATATACCGGGGATCTATGCAGGAAAACATGTACATGAAGAGAAAAATATCTATCAATTTATAATATAGAGTGATAGATAACATCATCCTGATATAGTTAACAATCACAATACCATAATTCTATGATGGGTTACAAGGTCATTGTTTTCTTAGTAAGAAAATTAAATAGGTAATGGTTTTGTTTAATGATCCTTTTAAAATAGTTGGGGAATTATTTTACTACCTAGACTAATAAAATATGCAAATATAAATACATGAAATGTAGATTTCCATCCATTAAAAATTTTCTATGAAAGACTCATCTTTTTTTTGCAAACAATGACTATTTAAGATGAATTTTTCTTGCATAAATAAATAAAATCTACTTCTATAGAATCGAATAATTCTCGAAATATTCACAATCTCTTTCTCGTTTCATGAAAAAATAACAAAAACCAAAATGGTTATGATAATATATAATAATTATTTTTAAATAATAAAAAATTTTATGTTGAAAACAACTTTTAATATACAAAAATGAAAAGGAATACCGAAATATAAACATAGACAAATATGTATCCTTAGAATTCCTCAAAAATATTATAATATAGATTAAAACCCAAAAAATTATAAGGATTTGATCACGTGATATTTCAACATATATTTTAATAATTATATCCAAAATAATATTAGTCTATGTTAATGTCCCATACTAAAAATTTAATTTCCTAAACCGCATAATCTTAAAGATTTGTAAATTATTTCCATAAATTACCCACATCAGCATGAGGTCAAAATTAAATTCTGACAACCCTACTTTTTTTACAACTTAAACACGATTTATTACATAAAACATCACTTGATACAACAAAGAAGATCGAGAGGATTAGTGACTTTGGGGATTAGGATCATTACATAAAAACTTGAAACATGAAATACAACATCTTTATTGAAAGCATCCTTTACATGACCACTACATTCCCTCATACTTAGTACTGCATGGGAAAACCTGAGGACATGCATAAGAAAAGGGTGACCTATAATGCCCAGTAAGGGAATACACATGGAATAAAATGAGGAGTACAATACATGTTAGACATTAGGCATATCAATAGAGCATAAGAGAAACATGAACATAAAGGAATGATAATGCATGATAATCATAACATGGAAATGTGTCAACAACACTTAACATGGAATTAGCATGAGCCAAGACTCATTGCACATAGAGCATGAGTAAATCCTCATTGCACATTAATCACGAGTAAACCATCATTGCACTTGAATTAGAATGATTCAACACTCATTGCACATGACGTATCATGATACTATATTTTACCCAATGAATTGGAGCGCTCTAAGGGCGCACCCTTCTTAAACATTTCATTTCATGCATAAGTGTGCCACATGGATCATAAAACATGGATTCATAAAACATAGTTATTTATTAAAATATAAAGTAATGTGGAATTCATACATGAAACTTTATAATCAATAAGTGAATGTGCATAAAGGTGAATACCCTTGATGGAAAAATGGGCATGGTATTTACTACACAATGACATTGGCATAGAAAATATGTGCGATTTCGGCAGCGTAACGACATGACATAAGAATTCAGAAAAATGGTTGATGAGAGAGAAAGGAGTTCCTCATCATATTTACATGTAATGGAAAGTAAGGAGTTCATATAGATACATGTGTCAGCAATTGTAATGGAATTTAGATTCACGATACAAAAGTATTGCTTGAATGTAAAAGAGGAGAGAGAAGTTCCTTTCGGAATTTCGGCATAGTAACAGATATACATGGGAGGCATTTAATGAGAGAGAAAGGGGTCTCCCATCATTAAAAAAATAATAGGGCAGTATGGGGGAGGTTCGAAACCATACCCCAACATTTATAATTGAAATTAAAAGGGTATAACAATATTAATAAAATTGGACAAAAATGAGAAAGGAAGAAAAAACCCTTACTTGGAAGTGTGCTTCCAAAGGCTAGAGAGAGGCTTGTGAGAGGATTCTTGGGAGCTTGGGGAACCATGGGAGGATTCAAGAGAGGGTAGGGAAGAGGTTGGACGAAGTCCAAAGGCTTTGAGTGAGGAGGAAGTGGGAGCTTGGGTGGGTTTGTATAGGAAATGTGAGGGAATTCTTTTTTTATTTAGGTTTGGGTCCCCTTACATTAAATTAATCCAAACCACAGACCATATAATGGTTTTTGGCCATGGTATTTAGAAAAGGGAAGAGGAAAATAATATTTTATAAGGACAAAGTCTGAACCTCTTAAAATAATAGGGTTTCTTATGTGGATGTGAGTCACACTCCCATGGAAATTAATTTAAAAAGACAAGGTGTTTAATAAGTCTTGAGGGGTCCATTAATGATTTGAAAAGTAATTCAATCAAACCCAATATTACATTATTTTAATGGTAAAACATATATTTTACGAACATAAAAAATTATAGTATTGTATTACATAACTATTGGGACATTATTATGTCATAAAACACATTTTATATTTAAACGGTATTTAATTTTTACCCAAAAATTTTATTGTCTCAGAAAATTATGAAAAATTCACCATTGGATAATTTCAACGTCCTGATTACAGAAATAACATTTATTTTATCTAAATAATTTTCTAAATATGTTAATTTTCACTTTTAAAATAAAAACCGACATTTATCGAAAATTCACTAGTTTTGACAAAAATGGATTTCAAACCTTAATAAAAATTATAATTGCATTCATAAAATTATAAGATCATTTAGATTTAATAAAAATTAATTTAATAATAATAATAATATTTTATTAAAATATTACTTAATTCCAAAATCCCTTAATTTTAAAAAATAGAATTCTTAATTAAATAATAACTAAAAAACACTATTTGTACTTTAAAAACTATTTACAATGTATCGATAACCACATGAAGGTATATTTATTATTATATAAAAAAATAATATACATGAACATAGTACTATAGATTTGTTACATAACCCCTTAAAACAGCCGCATAAGTCCTAAGGGTAAGGTGTGCGATGGTGACAGACTCTTAGGGTAGCTCGGATAACATTGCTCGAGTGGTAATCTCTATCAACTTCCACTTTTCCCACAGATGGTCCCATTTGAGCTTGACATGATGAAGCTCAGCTTGGTCTTGGTCAAGAGCGAAGCCCAAGGACTCCACCTATTTTCTGAGCTCCGACAAATGGGCTCTGTATAGAGAAATTCTACTAGATGAGGTCATCGCTTCTTTTGTTTGAGTAAATTTGATTTGTTAAAGCCATGTATTTATACTAATATTATGATCACTGGTCAACGTCTATATTAGCAATGGTCAAAATTCATAACATAAACCCAATGAAGTTGACATTTTATATAAACATAAAGAGACATTTAATTAGATCAAGTGGGATTTCCATTAATGAAACTTTGGGTCATTAAAATATTCCACCCTTAAGAAATTTTTCCCTCGAAATTTCCCTCTTCCCACACTAAAACAGATGTGGGTAAATCAGCTTTATCATTTCCTTCGATTCCCAAGTCGCTTCTTAAAACCTGTGGTTTCTCCACAACACCTTGACGAGGGGCACAGTGTTATTTCGTAGAACATTTTCTCTACAATCTAAGATCTTCACTGGTTTCTCCTCATAAGAACAATCATCTTCCAATTGTACCACCTGCGAATATAATACATGTGAAGGGTCCGGTATGTACTTCCTTAAGAGGTATAAATGAACGACATCATGTACATTGTCCATAGTAGGCGGAAGTTCTAGTCGACAGGCCAAAGCCCCGACACGATCAAGAATCTCGATGGGGTCGATGTACCTTGGAATTAATTTCCCTTTCTTTCCAAACCTCGTGACCTTCTTCCACAGAGATATGCATTGAAAAACCATGTCTCTAAATTTAAACTCAAGGTCTCATTGATGATTATCTGCATAACCCTTCTGTCGACTTTGGGCTTCCTTGATAAGCTGCTGAATGGTTTTCAACTTCTCCACCATTTCCTCATCCATTTTTGGTCCAAGCAGATTACGTTCACCGACCTCATCCCAACGCGCCGGTGTTCTGCACCTTTTCCCATAAATGGCTTCGTATGGTGCCATTTGGATACTCAAGTGGAATCTATTATTATATGTTAACTCAACCAGAGGAATATGTTGATCCCATCCTCCTTTAAAGTCCATTGAGAATGTTCTCAAAATGTCCTCAAGTGTTTAGATAGTCCGCTCAGATTGGCCATCAGTTTGAGGACAATAGGTCGTACTGAAGTTCAGTTTAGTGTTCAGAGCATGTTGAAGACTCTTCCAAAACATAGAGGTGAATCTTGGATCTCGGTCAGACACAATAGATAGTGGTACTCCATGAAACCTTACCATTTCCCTGATATATATTTGTGCCAGTTGATCCAAAGAGAAATCCTCAAAAATAGCAATGAAGTGTGCAGTCTTTGTAAGACGATCCACAAAAACCTAGATTGCATTGTTGCCTTTAGATGTCCTTGAAAGTCTAGTGACAATGTCCATGGTGATGTTCTCCCATTTCCATTCTGGTATGGGTAATGGTTGCATCATCCCCATAGACTTCTTCCTCTCTTCCTTCACTTGCTGACACACCAGGAAATTTGATGTATATTCAGATATCTCATTCTTCATATTATCCCACCAAATGTTTTCTCGGAGATTTCGATACATCTTTGTGCTCCCAGGGTTAATAGATAAATTTGAACTATGTGCATCATCCAAAAGTTCCTTCTTTAGCTCCAGACTTGATGGAACACATAGTCTTTTCCCAAACCGCACAATTCCTTCTTCATTAACATTAAACTCCGAGGATTTCCATTTTTTGATAGCATTAACTTTTTACTGAATTCCCACATCTTCCTTTGGAGCATCCTTTAACCTTTCCAAAAGAGATGGTTGAGAAATCATTTGTGAAAGGATTGATGATATTCCATTCTTTAGGATTCCCATGTCCATATTTATCAAGTCTATGAAGATTGGATCCTTCTCAATTCTCATTATTGATAGAATCACTGGGTCCTTTCTACTTAGGGCATCTTCCACCTTGTTCACTTCCCCAGGGTGGTAAGGTATTGAACAATCATAATCCATGATGAGATCTATACATCTTCTCTAGTGCATATTAATCTATTTCTGTGTGAATATAAATTTTAGACTCTTGTGGTCAGTATATATCTCACATTTCTACCCATAGAGATAATGCTGCCAGATTTTCAAGGCAAAGATCACCACCTCCAACTCTATATCATGCGTTGGATAGTTTCTCTCTTGTATTTTCAACTTCCTTGAGGCATAGGATGTCACTTTATCATTCTGCATCAGCACACAACCTAAGCCCTTCTTCTAAGCATCACTAAATATCATAAAAGGTTCCCCACTTGTGGGTAAAGTGAGCACAGGCGTAGTGATAAGCCTCCTTTTCATCTCCTTGAAGCTTTCTTTGCATTCATCACTCTAAAAAAATTTTACTCCCTTTCGAGTTATCTTGGTAAGAGGGTTGGAAAATCATGAGAAATTTCTCACAAATCGTCGATAATATCCAGCTAACACCAAGAAGCTACGGATATCTGTTACCGGTGTTAGACTCGGACATCACTCAATTGCATCTGTTTTGGAGGGATCCATAGATATCCCATTGCTTGTGATGATATGGCCCAATAATGAGGCTTCCTTTAACCATAACTCACACTTTATGTACTTTTCCTAGAGCTTCTTCTTCTGCAAAGTCTCCAATACAGTTCTTAAATGCTCCACATGATCCTCTTTGGTTTTGGAGTATATGAGAATATCATCTATAAAGACTACCAAAAAATTTTCTAGGTAATCATTAAAGACTCTATTCATCAAGTACATGAAGATTGTTGTAGAATTAGTGAGTCCGATTGGAATTACTATGAATTCATAGTGCCCGTATCTTGTACGAAAAGTAGTCTTGGGGATATCTTCCTTCTTCACCCTTACTTGATAATATCCTGACTGCAAGTCCACCTTGGAGAAGTATTGTGCTCCACGCAGATGATCGAACAAGTCATCAATTCATGGGAGAGGATACTTGTTCTTTTTCATGATTTTGTTAAGTTCACGATAATCAATGGAAATCCGCATTGACTCATCGTTATTCTTGACGAAGAGGACTGGTGCACCCCATGGTGAAGCACTTGGGCGTATAAACCCTTTATCCAGATTCTCCTATAGTTATTTCATTAGCTCTTCATGCTCTACATAACCCATTCTATATGGAGTCTTGGATATTATTAAAGCCTCAAGTATAAGTTCAATTGAGAATTCAACATATCTTCTAGGAGGAAGACCAGACAGTTCCTCGGGAAACAGTTCCGCGAATTCCCTCACAATAAGCATTTCTTAAAGGATGGTTTCTTATTTGGACTCAATCATCTGAGCCAGATACGCGTGCTCATAAGGCAGTAATATCCATGCTTGAGATGATGGAGCTAAAGGAGATTCATCTTCCTCCTTACACTTGTAAAGAATCAGGGGTCAATTATCCATATGGAGTGTGATTTCCCTCTCCCGACAATTTATGTTGGCACTATATAAGGAAAGACAATCCATGACAAGAATTGCATCAAATTCCACCAGAGGGATTATGACGAGGTTCGCCAGGAAATTAAATCCACATATTATACCAGGGGAGGACTTATATTCATGGGATGCAATGACTCCCCATTTTCCATACTCACTGACATCTTCACGTCCATGATTTGTGGTGGTGCTGGGATTGTTCTACTAAACTTTCAAGATATAAAAGCATGTGTAGAACCTGAATCAAAAAGTATGTTTGCTATTATTGAATGAATAACTAGTGTACCTATCACCACATCATTTTCGAGCTTCACTTTGGTAGAATTGATGAAAAAGTTCTTCCTTGCTACCTTGGAGGTTGTTGGTTGCCTTAAAAAACCCTTGGATTAGGGCACTGATTTGAAAAATGACCTAGTTCATTGCATTTGTAACATTGAGCAATGCTTTGAGGTTCGAACGGAGTGTTCCTCTCCTCTGTCACAGCCGCGAGTCTTTCTTTCCGATAGTTAACAGCTAGGTTCCCTTCTCTTCCACACCTGAAGCATTTCCTCGTCCCATTAAGGTAATTTCCAGAGTGTTTCTTTCTGCACTTTTGGCAAGTGGGGTGCTGGATCTTTTTGGCACTGTTGGATTTATCCATTGGACCGCCAGCATTGAAGTCCAGCTTATTCTTCTTATCCCCATGATACCCCTATGATTCTCCAATCTCCATTTCAACCTTGAGGGAACATCAGACAATTTCCTCATAGCTATCGAAGTCACGGATCACCAATGCTTTCTGTAGGCTAGGCTTCATCCCACCAAAGAAGTGGACAACTTTGTATTCGGGGGTAACGACAATGCCGGAAGCATATTGTGAAATCCTTGTGATGTTTCCCTCATACACTACAATAGATTATTCGTCTTTTTTTCTTGAGGGAATGGAAGTCCCTTTCCATCTTAAGCCGGAGGGTGTGCAGAATATATTTATCGAAAAACATCTTCCGGAAATCCTTCCATTCCAATGCCTCGATCTCCTCCTTTGGCTTCATATTTTTGATCAACGTCCACCATTGATCAGCTTCGCCCTCCTTACAGTAATCCTCTAGGAGAACCTTCTCTTGTTTAGAACATTGAAGGATGGAAAATATCTTTTCAATGGAGTTGATCCATTGCTCAGCAATCGTGGGATTAGATGATCCACTAAAAGTAGGAGGCCTTTGTCTCATGAAGCTCTCGATGGCGACATTTTATTTCTTAGGGGGGGGGGGGTTGAAAGTTCCTCTTGACCGGTGTTTCTATTCAAAACATGAGTTAGCTTAGAGAGGAGCATGACAAAGTTCTCGATTCCCTTTCCCATTGGATTGGGCATCTCATTAGTACAGTCATCACACTGATCTTCACATCGATTGTTAGCCCGAGTCCTCCTATTACCGGCCATTGGCTAGAATAAAAGGAAAGTTAGGGGAAACACATAAAGGGTAATCCAATGAAAAAATTTGATGGCTTATAAATAATCTTTTATTTCCTTAACTCATGAGTATATAGGCTTAAATGTAGGCTTTTCATGATCTACTTTCTAACATATATTTTTAGGGGAATTTTTTTAATTCCCATAATAAAGGGTTCATACTAAGCTTGTGAATTTATCAAAGCATATCTGTCTGAGAGTGTCGTAACCAAGAGTGCAGCAAGGCCCATTTTTGTGCACCTGTTCCCGTTTGAGTCTAGCTCAAAGCGGTGTTTTTCGGGATTTACCCCAAGGATACATCTGTGCCAGAGCCGCCTCTACCTGCTCGTATCCAGATAGGGATGTATTTTCTTGATAACCCACTTACTCAATACTCACAAAAAATTAGGTATGTTTTTATTATACTTAGTCTTGTCTCTAAGGCTTTACTAGGGTATTCTAATCCTATTCCCAAAATAACTAAACCTATCATCTGCTACCAACTATGATAACCCTTCTTTTTTTTACAACTTAAACATGATTTATTACATAAAAATTCACTTGATACAACAAAGAAGATCGATAGGTTTAGTGACTTTGGGGATTAGGATCATTAAATAAAAACATGAAACTTGAAATAAAAAATCTTTATTGAAAACTTCCTTTACATGACCACTACATTCCCTAGTACTTAGCATTGCATGGGATAACCTGAGGACATGCATAAGAAAAGGGTGAGCTATAAAGCCCAGTACGGGAATACACATGGAATAACATGAGGAGTACAATAAATGTTAGAAATTAGGCATATTAATAGAGCAAAAGAAAACATGAACATATAGGCATGATAAAGCATGATAATCATAACATGGAAATGTGGCAAAAACACTTAACATGGAATTAGCATGAGCCAAGAATCATTGTACATGGAGCATGAGTAAATCCTCATTGCACATGAAGCACAAGTAAACCATCGTTGCACTTGAATTATCATGAGTCCAAACTCATTGCACATGATGTATCATGATACTCTACTTTACCCAATGCATTGGAGCTCAATAAGGGAACACCCTTCTTAAAAATTTCATTTCATGCATAAGTGTGTCACATGGATCATAAAACATGGATTCATAAAACATAATAATTTATTCCAAGATAAAGGAATGGGGAATTTATACATGAGACTTTATAATCAATTAGTTAATGTGCATAAAGGCGACTACCTTTTATGGATAAATGGGCATGGTATTCACTACACAATGACATTGGCTTAGAAAATCGGTGCGATTTCGGCAGCGTAACAGCATGACATAAGAATTCATAAAAATGGTTGATGAGAGAGAAACAGTTTCCTAATCATATTTAAATGCAATGGAAAGTAAGTAGGTCATATAGATGCATGTACCAACAATTTTAATTGAATTTAGATTCATTATACATAAGTATTGCTTGAATGTAAAAGAGGAGGGAGAAGTTCTTTTCGGAATTTCGGCATAGTAACAGGTGTAAATGGGAAGAATTTAATAGAGAGAAAGGGGTCTCCCATAATTCAAACAATAAGAGGGAAGTATCGGTGAGGTGCGAAACCATACCCCAGAATTTATAATTGAAATTAAAAGGGCATAAAAATATGAAGAAAATAGGACAAAAATGAGAAAGGAAGAGAAAACCTTTACTTGGAAGTGTGTTTCCAAAGTCTAGAGAGAGGCTTGTGAGAGGATTCTTGGGAGCTTGGGGCACCTTGGAAGGATTATAGAGAGGGTAGGGAAGAGGTTTGACGAACTACAAAGGCTTTGAGTGATGAGGAAGTGGGATCTTGGGTGGGTTTATATAGGAAAGGCGAGGGAATTCTTTATTATTTAGGTTTGGGTCCCCTTACATAAACTTAATCCAAACAACAAACCATCCCATGGTTTTTGCCCATGGTTTTTGGAAAAGGGAATTTGAAAATAATAATTTATAATGCCAAAGTCCTAACTTCTTAAAATAATAGGTATGCTTATGTGGAGGTGAGTCACACTCCCATGAAAATTAATTTAAAAAGGCAAGGTGTTTAATAAGTCTTGAGGGGTCCATTAGTGCTTTGAAAAGTAAGTCAAAAAAACCCAAAATCAAATTATTTTAATGTTAAAACATATATTGGCCGAACATAAATATTATAGTATTTTATTAATTCACTATTGGGTCATTATGATTTCATAAAAAAAATTATATATTTAAATGGTATATAATTTTTACCCAAAAATTTGACTGTCTCAAGAAATTATGAAAATTTAATAATTAGATAATTTCGGCGTCCTGATTCTAGAAATAACATTTATTTTATCTAAATAATTTTCTAAATATGTTAATTATAACATTTAAATTAAAAACTGACTTTTATCGAAAATTTACAGGTTTTGACAGACATGGCTTTCAAACCTTAATAAAAATTATAATTGCATTCATAAAATTATAAGATCATTTATATTTAATAAAAATTACTTTAATAATAATAATAATATTTTATTATAATATTATTTTATTCAAAAATCCCATAATTTAAAAAAATTTAATTATTAATTTAATAATTACTCAAAAACGCTATTTGTACTTTAAAAACAATTTACGATGTATCGATAAGGACATGAAGGTAGATTTTTTATTATATAAAAAAATAATATACATGAACATAGTACTATAGATTTTTTACATAACCCCTTAAAACCGCCGCATATGACCTAAGGGTAAGGTGTGTGATGGTGACAGATTCTTGGGGTGGCTCCGATAACATTGCTCGAGTGGTAATATCTATCAACTTCCACTGTTCCCATAGACGGTCCCAATCAAGCTTGACCTGTTGAAGATCAGATTGGGCTTGGTCAAGGGCGTAGCCCAAGGATGCCACCTCTTTTCCGAGCTCTGACAAATGGGCTTTGTATGGACCAATTATACTGGATGAGGCCATCGCTTCTTTTTTCTGAGTAAATTGGATTTGTTAAAGCCCTATATTAATAGTAATCTTGTGATCACTATTCAACGGCTATATTAGCAATGGTAAAAATTCATAACATCAAACCCAAGAAGATGAAATTTTATATAAACATAAAGAGAAATTTAATTAGATCAAGAGGGATTTCCATTAATGAAACATTGGGTTGGTAAAAAAATCATATTTGAATAAAAAATAAAACTTATCATTTATTCCTAAAATATAATACAATTTTATTTTGTATACCGTAATCTTATAAGATTCAAAAAATAGTGAACATTTACTAAAATAAAATTAACCACTTAATCCCCAAATCATTTTCAAATACCAAGGTTATCTATTTGATAAAACACATGTTCCAAAAAATATAGTTAATTTTATTATATAAACACATTTGATTTAAATTAAAAACCTATAATATCCTTTGACATCACGTAGACCAATGGTAAGAGATGCACCCTCATCATCCCTTGTTTGGGGGTTTGATTCATGAAACATTGCAGAAGAATATTGGTTTCCACACATCCTATAGCTAAATATTTTTATAAAACAATATAATTATTATTACATTATCCTAATATGATTATGTCTAACAATAACCCATAAAAAGTTTTATCCTCACATTTTTTCTCTTACCTTTAATTTTTTATCCCAAAATATAATAACCCATATTTACATCAAAAATAAATGTTTCCAAAAAAGTGTTAATCCCCAAATAATTTCATAACCTAAACCCTAAAATGGTTTTCTAAGATATTAATATTGTAATAATTCATCAAAATTTAAACCTATGATGATATCCTAATATCTTAATAAGATATTCTAATCTCAAAATTTGTCTAAGCTCTGCTCTAATACCAACTATAAGCACCAGGCCTGAAATACTACAAATTCTAGTTATTTAAAAAAATATAAATCATATTATTTCCCGAAATATATTTTATTTTTAGATTTATTTATAATCAAGATCAAATATTACATATTAAACCCATGCATTACAAGTGGACACTTATACTCTGTATCTATTTTTTCTAAAAATAAGTCAATAAAATGAAACATTATTTCTTATAATGATTTTTCTCCACTATTGTGTCATGATGTCATCCATATCCCAACACTTCCATAAACAATATGAAAAAATTTAAAATTAGTGATTACCAAAAATGATCTATAATGAACATAAATAAATAAAATCATTAGTCGAACGAAAACATGGAAATATATTAAATTACTTTTCATAAAAACATATTAATGTGCATAAAAATCATGGAGGTGACTTTAGATGCCATTACCATATCACTCATAAATTCACCCTTAAAATGGAAAAAATTGTAATTTCTAATTCCACTTTTAGATTTCTAAATGCATTAGAGATATATAATGGGGCTCACCCTTCATATTATATCTGGCTCACCTATTTTTCATGACCTATATTTGTAATAAACCCTTTTTATAATCTATATCATGCACAAACATGAGTTACAATCAGGATGAATCCTTATTATGTGATATCCAAGGACTATGTAAAAAATAACATGAATTAAAACACAATTAATCCACTGATAAAAAAACTTTTATATATCAAAATATCATTTTCCTGCAAAAATAACTTTTAGATAATAAAAAACATGCACATAATAATGAAATAATTTTATTCCAAAATAACTATAATAAATAAAGAAAAAATTAATGTAGTAAAAATTAAATGAAATTTAGGGAATCCTCTCAGTTTCAATAGTTTATAAAATAATTTCTTTTGAATTTTATAAAAATATTTGAAAAAGAATTGTAAAAATGGGGACTTTAAAATAATGTTCTTTACCAATAGTCTGACTCGTCACGTACAATATTTATATTCTTGAATGATAAAAATAATTTAATTATTTACTAGATTTATAACCTTATTAGTAGTTATTATTCCTTTAAGATCAATTATTATCATTTTTTAACAATAAAATAATTATTCATGTTCGTGTCGTAACTTTTTTTATGTTATTCGATACTTGAGTCCAAAAGGAATTTGCTATGATGTCATAATTCATAATTTCTCATTAGTAACTCTATCCATAATAATATTCATGGAATAACAATAAATTTTATACATCAATTATATTTTAAATCCATCCATTCCATATGGATATGAAAAATGAATTACTTTGTAATAATGGAGACGATAGGTCTAATTTATTTTAGAGTAACATTTCGGTTTCCAAATGATAAATATGGGAAGATGTTAAGTATTTTTTAATAGTAAATAATAATTATTATATTATAAATATCATCTTAATAATTAAAATATATTTAAATTTATCATTAGTTTGATGTGGGGAAGAAAAATGAAACGCATCACTTCATGGAGGTGATAGTTCACACATACAAATAAACGATGTTATCATTTTAATGTGAGTGGTAATATAAGATACTAAATGATATAATATTAATTTATAATGATAAATATTTAATTAATTTCATATATAAAAATTCATTTCATCATTATAATCATTCCTGAGAGATGGTGATGGAAAACAAATTATATCGGTTCTCGAGGTTGTAATCCTCTATACGCACGAATAATTAATTAATTTCCCATTTATTAATATGCATAAAAATTTAATCTTATCAGAAAAATAAATAAATAAAAAATAAATTATATTATTAAATTTCTATTTTAAGAAATGATTTTATTTTATAAAATATAATTTATAAAATAATAAAAAAATTGATTTCAAATAAGTGTGACATCAAAATTTGACAATGATACCTTTTTGAAAAATATGTATTTTCTGTATAAAATATAACTTGTTCATATATTTTGTCTAGAAAAAATATAATAATAATATCTAATATTATATTTAATATATTAAATAAAAATTTCATTAATATAGTACAAAAATATTGATTTTATTAAATATTTTTATAAAATAATCTTTGGTACATTTAAATAGTTTTTCAACAAAAATAATTCTTTTTATTTTTAAAAAGGTTCTACATTGATTAATAATTAATTAGTAAAATAATTATAAATACATGTGTAAATTTTTTTTTTCATAATTCAGTTAATAATTATAATTTCATTGATTCTAATGGATAATAAAATTATAACTTTTAATTAATAATATTTTGGGGTTCATTTAAGCTCAATGTTGCGTATAATGTACACTATCTAACATAGTGTTTCCATTCCAAAACTCGGGGTTTTATAGGAAGATAACTCATTAAAAAATGTATACATTGCTATTTCAGGTAAGGATTATTTTTTATAAGATCTAATTTCTATAATTTAAATAAATTATTTTTATATGATTGTGCAAATCGTAACAAAAAAAGGATTTTAGACAAATGCATTTTTAAGATTACAACTATATTTAATTTCATTCAATTCCTATTAAAAACCATTAAATGAATGATATAATTTTTTTATCGATATATAATGTGTAAATTTAATTAAATAAATTAATCAATATATATACTAATAATATTTATTAACTATAAACACATTCCTTGTAAATGAATATTTTTAACAAAAAAATATTTTTAAACCTAAAAATGAATTTATTAAAAAATGAAGTAAGATGTTAATTACAATTTAATTAATAATATTATTTAAAATTAAATGAGAATTATTTTACTTTTCGATCATATTTAAAACATAATTAGACATTTTAATTGTTTGTTTCAATTAAAATTAAGAACAATTTTATATAAATTGATATTTTCCAGTATTAACTGAAAACTCAATCATTTTAGATAAATTTCATAAATTCAAACTAAGATAATATTGAAATTATTATTTAATAAGAAACTATATTCCACTAATAAAATAAAATTTCTGAAAAATTTATAAATTAAATCTATTTTTTATTTAATAAATTAAATAAAAATATTTTTTTTGAAGAAAATATATTTCTAAAACAGAAAATGACTATAATAAAAATTGGGTAGTAATTTATAAATAATCAATAAATTCATTTTCAGTAATTAGAGAATTAAATAAAAATCTTATTATTAAAAATCCTACTTATAAATATAATATATAGGTTAGTATTTTTAAATAATAATATTTTTATATTATATCACATATCACTAAAATCTAATGTCGTGCACAACACGTGATATAACATATATTAATTAGATATCATAAATTATTATTTCATATAGTGTTACATCGAATCACTAAAATAATCTATCTACAAATTCCTTAGACATTTTATATATATTTTGGTCTTCCCAAAAGACCAACCCTAGGCTCATTAAAAGTAAGACTAAGTGGCACTTTAAAGGAAGTCGTAATCATCACAACTAAGTAATTTCATTTTTATTTATCTTTTAGCACCATGATTTTTTGTAATCATTACAATATAATAAAATCATTATCTATAGTCTACTATGATGTTATTATATTCTAGTAATAATATTTACCTATCTCCTTTTTTTAAAGGGGGAACAATACCATGCCTCCTGTGTATGGAGATCTTCCGCCTCAAAAATCATTATAATTTTTCCTCCATCACCACCTCCCAAGGTTATTCATAATGATGGAAATAATGAATAATTATAATAATTATGAAATAATAATTTTTTTGAAACATTAATATATCATCGACTTATTTACCCTTCTACTAATTAAAAAAGTTTAACATCACTCATGTGTTTGTGTGGACTACCATCTCCTCGAAGTAATGTTTTTATTTATTTATGATTGGTTTTCATGGATAATTATATTTATATTTATAATGAATATTTTTTATATTTATATCATGAATAAAATTTTGAAAATTATATATCCCTTGTAAAGACCCAAGAACCACAACTTTTCAATTGAATCATGTATTAAAAACCAGTTAACACTCGAAGGAATGATACTAAGGAATGATTATTGACATGCCCAAGATAAGATGTTGTAATTATATCATATATTTTATTATATATTTTAATATAGTTATTATATTTATGTTTAACTATTCTAAATTTATTATACATGAGGTTAAATCATGTTCTTCTAATTGGATGTTTGAGGTTTGAGATTTCTTCCTAATTTCAACTCCATTGAGACATATATGGTACTCTGCACCTACTATATTTTATGTAATGTATTAAATGCCCATTTGATAAATATGGGATCATTATTTTTTCATGGTAATTAAATTTTCAATTCAATTTTAATATTTATAGGGTTTTTTATTAAAAAGTTACCAAAGAGTTAAGATATTATTTTAGAATATCAATTTTTGGGATTTGAAATATTATCATTGACGTAATCATATAATATATCCTCAAGAAACTCTATATATTTTATTATACTATAGATATTTAATTTGTTTCTATATTATTCTATATTTTCCTCTCGTTGGAATATAAATCAATCAAATATATTTTTAAAACAAAATATTTTTTTATTTCACATATTTATCGAAACTATTTTCTTCCATATCTATATTTATCTTATCATATCAATCATGTGCTTATTTAAAACATTATTTAGAATTTAAATATACATTTTTTACTATGATTTATATTTTATTAACTTTGGGAATATTGATATTCTATATTTTCAACCAATACAGATATTTTTTGGAAATGAAAATTGTTTAGGATTTAAATTGATCATTTAATATATGTGGAAATAGTTGGACAACCAATAATGGGTGTGAGTTGATTATATATCACCCATTGATGAATATATAGACATTATTAGAAAAACTGGTTTTCATTCTATATTAAATTCATTTTTTGTGTATACCAACACATATTTGAAAATACGTAGCTCAAGTCCCAAATAATTATGCCTGATATTATGAATTTACATCATTATGAATTCTATTATAACTATCCTAGAGATTAAATAATTGATATTTTCGACAGATGAATTATGTTCTTGTTTTATTAATTATATTAAATATCATTAGTTATCTTTTATTCCATATGGATTATTATATCTTTATGAAATATATATTCTATTGTAAATGAGACTGACTGAGCATTTAATCTCACCATTATTTTATTTTAGTTTCCCCATAACATAATGAAGGAATATTTGAATGAGTTTCATGGATCAATATTATTCAATTCTTAAAATTTTTATATTTTATTTCTAATGAAAATGGGAATTAGTTATAAATTAGTTTCATCAACACTACTATGTTGTTCGGACCTTGGTGATATAATCGTTTGAATCTTATGTTAATGTAATAAAGTACCTAAGGGTACTAAGTTACTAGATTTGGGGTTATTACAGGTGATGTTTTAATTTCCAAGACGATTTAATTGAGCTATAAATTAGTAATTCCATCATAATAACATCTAGTTATATTATAGATTCTAATTTAATTAAATTTGTATGTTTAAAATATATTTTACAGTTTTTATAGAATAAATAAACATGATTAAATTCAACAAATATTAATATTTCCTCCTTTGAATACTTTTTTTGGATTATAGCATAATACATCAAGGATTTATTTGACCAATCCATATAGGATATGGGGAGTAGAGCTGGTAATGTATATAGATATGTCCTAATTTATCTAAAATGATTATTGTATGTAGATAATTGATGATACAAGGGATCCTTTTATATGTGAGAGTTGTGGAACCATTGGAAAAATTAAGAATATTAAATTACAATATATTGTATCCCCCTATCATGTGTCACAAATTTTGTCCCATGTAAAATAAATGATATAGTATGGGAAACAAACACTCATCAAATCTAATTTCAATTCTTTTGAAATATTTAAACTCTTTTCTCTTCGATTTACACCTTCATTAACCCTTTTAACCATTATTGTGGTGAAATAAATTTACCACCATATTATTCATCTTTAAAAAATGAAATTGACTGCATTATAAAATTTTAACATGACTTATAAATTTAATAGATAAATTTTATATCATTAAATATTATGAAGTGGTAAAAAGTATTTATAATATATCTTCATAAAACATGATGAAAAATAATTTTTTAAAAAAATTCCCTTTATCTGCAAAATTAATTTTATAAGAACAAATAGTTTAATGCTAATTTCCATGAAATTAATTGGTTTTTGAAAAATAAAATGAGGACCATTTTATTTTTAAAAAGCAATATATAAAATAGATCTATGAAAAAACATGATTAAAATTTATGTTCTAAAAAATATTTTTTATTCGGTTTAAAACATTGCACGGATTTCTAAAATATGAAACATTGATCATTAAATTTGTCAAGAAAATTTTATAATTTATACACTAATTATTAAATATATAATTATTCTACAAAATGGCTTCATATATTTCCAATTCATTCTTATATAATGATAATTTAAAAAAAGTGATAGTTTTTTTGAAATTGGTATTTTTCATCATTCACTAAAAATTATACTATTTATTTAAAAAGACCAAAGATTAATATTAGACTATTTTTGACATTATTATATGAATAATAATGTACTTTTATTTTATTTAGAATTTTTTTATGAGTTTCAACTTTTAAATAAATCTTTTAAATACAGGAAAAATAATTTAGTTAAAAAAACTGTTCCTTTTTCAATTGAATATTATCTAAATTTATTTATAAATCATTACTGAATATAAATCCATGAAAGCAATACTTATAAGTCATAAAATTTACTATTTTTGTATTTCCTATGTTTTCACACATAATACCAAATACTTTTCTATTAAAATCAACCATACATCCTCAACACATTAAATAATCATGGTTATGTTGACTTAATGGTAGAAAATGATAATGTCAATAATGATGATTGACTCTAAAATCAAGATCAAAAGTTATCATTGGAATCATTCTGTATCTTTATGGATATAGTTTAATAGTTTAATCCATGTGTCCATCAATAATAAATGATGGTAATCATGGGATCCCACCCTTTGGCTAGTATGGCCCTGTGATTTCCAACAGCTTCCTTTGTTTCCATAATATGATGGATAATGATTACAAAATATCCTTTCACTATATGATTTATGTTAATGAGTGTTAATTAAAAATAATTATGAGTGCCGACCATGGAAATATCCTATATTTATGAGTGATACAGTTCACTTTTTTAGTTCCCCATATCATTATATTGAGAATCACTAGAATGAGAAGTTTGTCTATTTCACAAACTATTATAACTTTTAAATTAGAAGAATAATTCAGTCATAAGTGACATTAATTGGGTGCTTATATATAAAAATTTCCATAGGAAATTATATTTATGTAATCATATTTGATTCCCTAATGAATAAATATTTACTAAAAAATAGATTTTAGATCCAAAAATAGGCATTAAAACATATATTTCCTTGGGGTTTTTATTCCATCATGGCGTATCCATGAATTATTGAATTGGAAGAATCTATGTTGGCCTCTTAAGATCCAAAAAAGAAGGACTAATCATGCATTAATTTGGTTGATTCATAATCCATTTTCCAACAATTCTCAATGAATATTGAATTCATTGAGTATTCTAGTGATGTACAAATGATGATGTACCCTTTGATCATTTTATTATAAGGATAATATCTAAAATAAATCTGGGTATTGTATTACTTATATCTAATCTATGGATGATATGTCTTTTTTATGTCTATATTATTAATTCACTAGTTAGAATATTTTTAGGAATACATGAATGCCTCTCTGTGATCTTTGGATCATTAAAGAGCATCAAAAATATAAATCTATGCTATAATAATATTGTCAAACATGAATACAAAAACCATTTTTAGTTAAATAATTGTATTTTATATTATAAATTTACTGAATTTTTAATGTGTTTCATTTTAGTATGAATATAATGATTATTCTCATCTTCTACAATTTTAGATCATTTTTATTCCATATTGTTTAAAAAGACTTTTCCACACTTTTTTAGAGGGTTATATGATAATTTCATTTCAACTATTCAATCCACAAGATGTATTGTTAATGGTTTTTCCCTAGAGTGCCTTGGAATTTGTGGATTCTCCATTTATCATAGTTTAATGATTTAAATCATTGTTTTTATATAATGAATCATTTTAGCATGTATTTCTCCTTTAACTGCATTTTTTTCCATTAAAATTATTTATCAATATGATTAACCTCATCATAGATAGATAAATAAATTTTCTATGTCATTGAATTCCAATTTATTATTACATTGGTATACTAATAGTACAACATTGAAAAATACATGATCAAATTTTTCATTTGTGAAACGATTCTATTATCATTGTAATTTTAATCCATTAAAAAATAGGGGCATGAATACCATCAGAGTATGGATGATTTATAGGTCTCATAGTTACTTGTCTTTTCATCACTTCCTTTTTACGTTTTCATTTCCTTATGTTATTGAAAAATGAAAGAGATGGTTATGTCTATTAGAAATGGAATTGGTATATCTACATATTTATTCAAAAATTACCTAATGATTATATATGCACAAATGGATAATGTTTGTGTTATTTATTCATTAAATAACTATATAACTCTAATAGAAACCCAAATCCACTTTTTTACTCACTCTAGTGAAGTTGGAAACATTAATATCACATGGTATTTTTTAGATTATAAAACAACATGTCATTTTACTACATTCCTCAGAAGGATATCAAAAAATAAAATTTTAAAATGTATTGTATGTCCTAAAATCTAATTGAAAGAGAAATAGTTTAGTATATAATTTATCCAATCAATATTAGGTTTATAGATAAATAAAAATTACAACAATTTTTTTATTTTTGAAATGATTTAACTAATAACTATATCATTTTAAAAGCAATATGTGATTATCAAATTAGTTTTGTAATAACAATAAATTTTATCATTGCTCCAGCAATGTGAGTTTTTTAGGATATATGAGTTATTGAAACTACTAATTAGGTAGAAATGGATTGAATCAGAATGACTATGGTGTCACATTATATATTTTTAAGTTCATAAGAGAAACAATAATAGTTAAAACTTTCCAACAATTATATCATTGTAAAATTTGTTACTATGAAGAATTAATTTTCTTAGTATATGTAATAATATTAACAAATTGATTTTGTAGAAAAAATTAGGAATTCAACAATATACATCTATTTAATGGCCATGATTTCCAACCCATATATCGATTTTCCATGAAATATTTCAATAATAGAAATTATTAATGATAATTTTCATGTGTAATGTTATACTTACCAATATATTAATAAAATATAGAACGTTCTCCTTATCACTCTACTAGAAATTTGATACGTTATGGATGTATATTTTTTTATGTTGTAGGTATAATTTGGTAAAATATACCAACCATGATCCCCCAAAAAATGGATAGACTAGCATATTAAGTTGATCAAAAATAAAATTGAATGGCCTTCAAGGATCTAAAAAATATGTTTTTAAACTTTTTATTGTAATATATATTCCATCCAAAATCCACAATATGAAAAAAAATTATCAGATATTCTAAAAAAATTTATATTTTACCAATCAATGATATATTATTGTTAAAAAATTTGATCAAAGTAGGGGTCAGGTCAATCCATGTAGAATACAATTTATTCTATTTTTAAATGGTGTATAATACCCTTAAATTTGATTCAAAAAATAAATAATATCAGTGAATATCACTATATTTGAAAATGTTTCTTCTGTTAAATTTTTCCTCAATAAACATAGATGATATTGTAATGGGTAACATGCTTCAACATGTGACATGTGATATCCTAATGAATGAAACTACCAATTTTTAATGTGTGATATGTTTAATTAAATCAACCAAATAATATTGAAAACCATAGTAATTATGACACTATATTTTAGGTTTATATACCCTCTTCATAATGTAGAGTTTCCACTACATGTTTTATAGAAACATCACCCCAAAAATATATTTCAAAATTTATGTTTCCACATAAAAATTCAATATTATATCTTTTAAAGAAAACTGAATTAATAATGAAATAGAGAATTTGATAAGGGGAACCCCTACATATTACATATATAGGTGAAAGGTTAATTAGGAATAACATTTCCTTTGACCATGGAAAGGGTACACTCTGTAACCAATAATAGAATGTTTGATAGAGGCCAAATATAATGGGAATAAAATTTTTGTATATTATATAATATATCTCCAAGAACCATTGTGTGAATGATTCTTACCCGAAATTAATCCTCCATTTAATTTTCTCCATTTTATTACTAACTATAAAATTAATAGATCCATTAGTGAACATAATTAAAAATGGAAATTCCATGATTGGAATAAATCCTTATATATGTATGAGATATATGAAGAAAAATATACCAAAAATTAAACATCACTGGTAATATTATACTCCACTATGATTATATATTTTATGGATTCCTTTTTATAATTTTAACACATTATTTGACTTCATTATTCCAATAAATGTTCAGTAACATCATGAGTTTTTATGAATTTTTTTCACATAAATAATGTTTTCATGATATATTCTGTTACATGATGAACCATGTTAATATTTCACTACAAGAAACACCAATATTATCTTTCTCTATATTCAGCCCTATATTATCTTTTGTTACACATGACACTAACTTTTAACAAAACTAGGATATGTTGTTAATATATTTATTTAAACAAGACTGTTATAAGATAGTTGTTTAACATAGTGATATGAATAATAATAAATATTTTTTTAATATTAATTATAATATTATTAAATAAAAGAAATTTATTGATAAAAAACATAATTTTAAATAATGTTTTTATATATTTTAATGTACTATTTTCTAAAAAAATTATTAATTTTTTAATCATTAATATATTGAATTTTCAACACTTTTAGAAAATTAATTTTTTAAAATAATTCGTATTCAAAAAATCATCATATGTACATTATCTTCTGGTAAATAGTTTGAATTTTTCTTAAAATATTCAATTTTATAAATTGTATGAAATACTGAATTTTAATTAAATTTATTTATAAAGGAAAAAGTTATTATTGAATTTCTTTTTAAAGTGAAATTACATGAATAATACATCCATTAATCCAATTTAGATCATTTCAATCATTTAAATATTTAATATTTATATAAGAAAATTGTAATCTTTTGAACATTTTCTCATTAAAAACATGCATTCACTTTATGCATGTGGAATTAATTTTAATTTAAATTTCTCTAAATCTACGATCGGTATTCTTAAAAATAAATTATTTATTTTTAATAAAAAATATTAAATATTTTATTGTAGGTAAAACATAATTATTTAACAATATGAATAATAAAATTTTAAAAAATATTTATCACGGTTTAAGTAAAAATTGTATTATCAGGGCTTGAACTAAAAAGATAAGAGTTTAAAATAAACAAAAACATGTACACGAACCATTTATTACTAATATTTTGACCTTATTTACTCTATGATCAATATTTATCCATTATTGGTGGTTTGTGACATGAAATCAAATGTGGGTACAACTCTTTCTTTAAAAAAATAGAAATTTGGCATACACCTCACTTATAAAAGGTCACCCCTTATTCTATCCTCTCCACACCATAAAACTATTTTTCTACAAATAATTTCATGCAGTAACTTACCGAATTCTCTCATCTAAACCTAAAATCCTTATTTTTAACTTAAATTCAACCTAGTAGGGTGTTTATTGAAAACCTAAGGAGGATACCTAAATTAGTGGTAATGTTCATCAAAGAGCTTTTTTGTTTTATTTATTCCTATGCTCCTTAAATTATTATTGTAACATTTTGACATATAAAAATAATTAAACTCCATATAAGGATAAATTTTATATAATTTTTATAACCTACATCAACCTCCACATCAATGTAATTGGTTATTAAATCATTGATTGTGTGTATGACGGACTACCGCCTCACAAAACGATGTCATTTATTTAACCTTTTCCACCACTCTAGTCTAGAAATAATGATTTATATATTTTTTATTTATTATATTTATAAAAATATTATATTTAATAAATTATTATATCATACATACCTTAATATTCTTTATTTATTTGGAAATACGATAATGGAACTCGTGTGTACAATGAGCTACCACCTCGTGAAGTAATGTGATTCAAGTATGTATGTAATGATAAGTAATTAGGATTTTTTTACTGAAAATATGTGATATATATTACATAAAAATATTTACATCGTGAGAAAGTCTTTTTTACCTGACTTTATTTCATTCCAAAAAAAATTTGAAACAGCATTCATGCATACATACATGTAACTGCCTCAATAGACATGGTATTTTATATTTTATCACAAAAATTTGTTGATTAATATAAATAAATATATACAAAATATATTTTATATTTATATCAGGGTTAATATTATAAATAATTTTAATTATGTATTAATGTAAAATTGTTAATAAATTAAAAATCAAAACATATATGAAGATCAAAGTGGTTACTAATGAAAACGTAACATTTACAAGTAATTATTAATGAATATGTAATAAATGTCCATAAAAATAATATATTGTATAAAATATATATAATTATGGTTCTTCAATTTATTTTTAATAATAATATTTTTTCATACCAGATTTCTAAACATGTACAATTGAAGTTAAGTCATAATGTAAGAAATTTTTAGCCTCTCTTTTATTTCATGAAGACATGTGAAAATTAATGACACATTTGTTTTTTTGGTTCATATACTACACCATTGAAAAGTTATATCATTATTCTCATTATTTTATTGATAAATACTGATTCATTTGATTTTATCATTTATTGATGCTTATGGTCTAATATATTACTAAAGCAGTAATGGATTTTTGTCTCACTTTTTACTTTTTTGAGACACATGACATATTCTGCACCTATTTATTTTATGTGTTGTATATATTTGCCATTAATTTTTTTATAATGATAATCCTTAAAATTATGGGAATTTAAATATAAATTATTTGATCTCCCTTTCATGGGGTTTAAGGATCCAATTTTCTAAAACGATAAGAGATTCGTGTCTCAATTTTTTCTTCTTTCAGATATATCTTATATAATGCACCTATATTCATTCAAGTGGTGTATATTAATACCCTGTGACATTTAATATAATGAATTTAATTATTATCATTATATTTTATGTTATTCCATCATGGTTCATATGACTCAATGTCACCAAATTTGAAATGCTTTTATATTACAATCTCATAATTTATGATGATTGTATATGATTGTGTTTTCGATGATATAATATTAATTTTGATGTATAAATAAAGTCATAAATTTTCTCCAATACTGCTTATTTATTATATTTTCAAGTAATAATACCATTTTTTCACACTTTGGTATAGGAACTAATTTAGAATTTTTTTTTAGGAAAATCTAACATTATTTTTCTCTTCGGTCGAAAATATTTTAATTACCAAAACATGTTATCTAAAAATATTTTTAGAAATGTGTTCTTATTCTCACATTATTATATGAAATTAATTTTTACCCAGGTTTAAATTTTTTTTAAAATGTTTTTAAATTAGACTTTTTTCATTGTCAAAACAATTCTCATTTATCTCATAATAAGTGTGTGAGAGGAATATTTGTATAAATGTCTACAAAATGAAAGAAAAATTCCTTCATCAGGATAATTATTTTAGATGAATATATTTTTAAAATTTTTCCAGGATATTTTGAAAGAAAAATATTTTCAAATATTTTGTGTTGTAGAAAAATCAAAGCAGATATGATATTTTCCATAATAAATGTTTAAAATGAATTTTAAAGAATCCTTTTTTATGTAATCAAGGTTACTTTCATAGGAATGTATTGTGAAAATTGATTATGTTTTAAATAGTTATTATCAATGAATGTTATCTTCTTCTAAAAAATGGTTCATGTGATTTCTCTTTCAAAAGGATTCCATATCTATGAGGACATATTTTGAGGATACATAATATTTTCATGGGATATTATCCAAGTATACAAATCATATTATTTATTTGAATGGTTTATGATTATGATGACATGATTTATAGGAAATATTTTTCCATTCTACTAGTTACACCATGATATAACTCTTACAGAATCACCATTTTTCCTGGGTTTTGATATGATGAAATAATGAGAGTATTATTAAACTTATCACTTTTCCAAAGGTTATAATATAATGGAATGTTTTTGATCCCAAAATATTTTAGGGGTTATGATGTGATGAATATTTTATGATACTATGGCACACATAGATGTGATTTCCCTTTTGAGTTGGGTGGGATCTATATCCCTCTCCACTTAATTGGGTAATGAAAAATATTATAGAAACTAAGATAGTAAAATAACAAAATATCCACCTGTTATGGGACACAAGATAGTGTATGACCTAGACTAGTGCATCAAATCTTCTCATAATTACTCCTCTCTAAGCTAGGTTCCCATGTTAGGTTCACAAAGGGTTATTATAAACAATCCAATCAACAAGCCACATACACACTCCATTAAGCATATCACACAAACTGACACCACCTCGTCCACCACAATAAGTGTTCCCTTTCCTTAAAGTAGTTATTACCCAGGAGAGGTCCCATATTGGGGACACTCCAATCTCATAAGAAACCAACAAGGAAAGATCCACTCCTATAAAGGTTTTAAAAATAAACCATTTCAAATAATCCAAATGGGCCTCACAAGATTTTCACAAAACAATCCATTTCGCATATGTCCATACCAAACTATTTTCAAAACCAAAAATAGATTTTGAAAACATATTAATCAATAAAAACAACACTTTATGTCTATAGAATTTATAATTTCCGCAGAGGAATTCCATCAAGAACATCTGGGTGGTCAACCCATTTGAAAAACACTAATCCACATTTCATATATCACAATTGCAATTTATAAATCCAAATCATGACTTTTAGGATCCCAAACTACTTGAAAAAGGTAACTGGGTCGTTTCACAAACACTTGTTACACACCTCAACAAACCCACACACCATATTCGAAAAAATTATGAAAGCACATTATTTCACATTAAATAATTTTTCTAAAAATAATAAATCACTATTTAACTATCATAGAGGATTCAGAAAACAAGAAAAAGATAAATTTAAAATTGAAAATCAATATTAAAAGGGATCCTACCCTAAACTGATTCCTCTCCAACAATTTCTAGCAGGGAATACTCCTCATGGGGTTTCGGGAGGCAAGAACAACCTCATGGAGCCCGAAGAAGGAAAACACCCCAAAACATTGTATCCTCATCTAAATAAATTAGTCTACATGGCCACTAGGGTTTGGGGAGAAGATAAAAAGTGAGAGAAAGTAAGAAGTGATATGAAAGAATCCCCACCCTTTCGATTCATGTGTAGAATCACAAAGAAAATCCCCTAAATCCCTCTTGGAGGGTCATCGATGTTCCAAAATCCCCAATGGGAGGCACCGAGGTCGGTGGAGGCCACATGGGGGAGAAATGAGGGATTAAGGTATAAAAATTCGGGAGACAGAAATAGATATTAATTACATAGATTGGTTCTATGGTTAGTCCGCATGGTTTTTCAAATTGTGTGGTGATCATGAAACTACCTATGCCAAGAAGGAAACCTACCGCACAGGAAATGTGCATGGTCTAACTAACCGTGCGGTATCCATGTGGAACTTAATACCATGACCACTGCATGGTTACCTGGGTAGGGTGCACGATTATCACTAATTGTGTGCCAACTGGGTACTAGTGTTTGCTCACCCAAAAAATAACTAATTTCACCAGTACTGTAGGGGAATCCCAAGGACGAAATCATGGTCAATGAAAGAGGGAATGAACACCCCAAAATTTCAACCATTTCACACCTATATCCTAGGAAAAGAACCAATGATATTGAACATGGTCATGGAAAACATAACCCTAAAAAACCACAAGTTTTCAATGGGTTAAATGGTGATCTATTTCTTGTTAAGAAATTTAAATGAATAATGTTTTTGTTTCAAAATATTCTTCTAAAAGATAAGGAATTATTTTAATACCTATAATAAGAGCATAATTAAATATCATTTCATGAAAATTATAGTATTATCCTTTCATAAAATTTCATCCAAAAACTTATCTTTTTCTTCAAATGATGAGAATGCAAATTTCAATTCATGAAGCAACAAAAACAACTTCCATGGTTCCTGAATTTCACAATATAATAAATAACAGTTTCCCATAACTTATTAAATTAACCCTAACCAAAATGGTTATCAAATGGGTATTTTATTCCTATTTATGACAACCCTTCATATGAGGACAACTATTTTCTTATTTCACATCCTGATCGAAAATATTTTCTTCGATATCTATATTTATCTTATTTTATCAATGATCTGCTTATTTAAAAAACTATATATAATTTAGACATTCAATTTTTTACTATGAATTATATTTTATTAACTTGGGGAATATTGACATTCTATAGTTTTAACCAATAAATATATTTATTGGAAATGAAAATTGTTTATGATTTAAATTGATCATTTAATATATGAGGAAGGAATTCGAAATGCAATTATTGGTGTGTCTTGATTATAGATCACCCCTTGATTAATATATGGATATTATTAGACAAACTAGTTTTCATTACATATTAAATGGGGTTTTTGTGTATACCTACACATATTTGAAAATAAATAGCTTAAGTCCCATATAATGATGCCTGATATTATGAATTTCCATCATTATGAATTCTATTATTACTATCCTGGAGATTATATCATTAATATTATCGATAGATGAATTATGTTCTTGTATTATTAATTATATTAAATATCATTAGTTATCTTATATTCCATATGGATTATTATATCTTCATGAATGATATATTCTATTGTAAATGAGTATGACTGAGCATTTCAACTCACGATTATTTTATTTTAGTTTTCCTAGAATATAATGAAGGAATATTTGAATGAGTTTCGTTGATGAAGATTATTTAATTCATAAATTTTTTATATTTTATTTCCAATGGAAATGAGAATTAGTTATAAATCAGTTTCATCAATACTACTATATTTATAGAACCTTGGGGATGTAATCCTTTGAATCTTATGTTGATGTAATAATGTATATTTAGGTACTAAGTTACTGGAGTTGGGGATATTACAGGTGATGTTTTCATTTCCAAGATGATTTAATTGAGCTATAAAATAGTTATTCCATCATTATAATAATATCTAGTTATATTATATATTCTAATTTCATTAAATTTTTATATTTAAATTATTTTTTACAGTTTGATAGAACAAATAAACATGAATATATTCAACTAAGATTAATATTTCCTCCTTTGATATCTTTTTTTGGATTATACCATAAGCCTTCAAGGAGTTTTTTAGACCAATCCATATAGGATGTTTGGAGGATAGCTAGTAATGTATATGGATTGTCATGAATTATCTACAATTGTTATTGTGTGTAGATAATTTATGATACAAGGGATCCTTTTATATGTGAGAGTTATGGAACCATATAAAATATTAAGAATATTAAATTACAATATATATTCTATTCTCCTCACATGTGGCACCAATTTAGTCCCATTAAAAATTAACGATATAGTATAGTCAAAAAACACTCATCAAGTTGGATTTCAATTTCTTTGAAATATTTATTCTCTTTTCTCATAGCTTTACCCCTTCTTTTATTATTTTATCCATTATTGTGCTGAAATAAATTTACCACGGTATTATTCATTTTGAAAAAATAAAATTGACAACATTATAAAATTTCAACATGACTCATAAATTTAATAAATAAATTTTATATCATTCAATATTATGAGGTGGTAAAAATTAATTATAATATATAATCATAAAACGTAATGAAAAATAGTTTTTTAGAAAAAATAGTTTTATGCACAAAATTAATTTAATAAAAAAATAGTATAATGCTGCTTTCCTTGAAATTAATTGTTTCTTCATAAATAAAATGAGGACAATTTTATTTTAAAAAAACCATATATCAAATAGATCCTTGAAAAAACATGATTAAAAATAGGTTTAAAAAAATTATTGGGTTTAAAACATTTCGTGGATTTTTTAAATATGAAACATTGATCATTATATATGTCAAGAAAATTTTATAATTTATAAACTACTTATTATATAAAATTATTTTAAAAAAATGGTTTCATATATTTTCAATTCATTCTTATATCATGATAATTTCAATAATGTGATAGTTTTTTTGATATCTGTATTTTTCATCATTCACTAAAAATTAGATTATTTCCATAAAAATACCAATGATTCATGTCAATCTATATTTGAAATTATTTTATCAAGAATAATGTAATGTAATTTTATATAAAATTAATTTTTATGAGTTTCAACTTTTAAATAAATCTTTGAACTACATAAAAAACAATTTAGTTTAAAAAGTGTTCCTTTTCAATTGAATATTATCTAAATTTATTTATGAAAAATTAATGAATATAAATCCATGAAAACAATACTTATAATTCCAAAAAATTACTATTTTTTATTTCCTATGTTTTCACACATAATACCATATTCTTTTCTACTAAATTCTATCATACATCCTCGACTTATTAAATAATCATGGTTATGCTAACTTAATGGTAGAAAATGATAATTTTAATAATGATTATTGTTTCTATAATCAATATCAATAGTTATCTTAAGAATCATTCTGTAACTGTATAGATATAGTTTAATAGTTTAATCCATGTGTCCATCAATAATAAATGATGGTAATCATAGGATCCCACCCTTTGGCAAGTATGGCCCTATGATTTCCAATAGCTTCATTTGTTTCCATAATATTATGGATAATGATTACAAAATATCTGTTCACTATATGATTTATGTTAATGAGTGTTAATTAAAAAACATTATGAGTGATGACCATGGAAATATCTTATATTTATGAGTGATACACGTCACTTTTTTAGTTCCCCATATAACTATATTGAGAATCACTAGAATGTGAAGTATGACTATTTCACAAACTACTATAACTTTTCAATTAGAAGAATACTTCAATCACAAATTTCATTAATAGGGTACTTATATATAACCATTTCCTTAAAAAATTATATATATGTAGTCAAAATTGATTCCCTAATGAATAAATATTTACTAAAATATAGATTTTAGATCCCAAAATAGGAATTCAAACATATATTCTCTGGGGGGGTTTTATTCCATCATGTCATATCCATGAATTATTAAATTGGATGAATCTATGTTGGCCTCCTAAGAGCCAAAAGGAAGGACTAATCATGTAGTAATTTGATTGATTCATATTCCTTTTTCCAACAATTCTCAACGAATATGGAATTCATTGAGTTTTCTAGTGATGTACAAATGATGATATACCCTTTGATCATTTTATTATAATGATAATATCCAAAATAAATCTGGGTATTGTATTTATTATATCAAATCTACGTATGATAGGTCTTTTTATGTCTATATTATTAATTCACTCGGTAGGATATTTTCACGAATACATGAATGCCCCTCTAAGATATCTGGATCGTTAAAGTGAATCCAAAATATAGATCTATGCCAGAATAATATAGTCAAACATGAAAACAAAAAAATATATATAAATACCTGTATTTTATATTCTAAATTTAATGAATTATTTATGTGTATCATTTTAGTATGAATATAATGATTATTCTCATCTTCTATAAATTTTGAGATTTTTTATTTAATATTGTTTAATAAAACTTTTCCACTCTTTTTAGAGGGTTATATGATAATTTCATTTCAATTATTCAATTAACAAGATGTACTGTTAAAGGGTGAGCACTAGAGTGCTTTAGAATATTTGGATTCTCCATTTATAATATTTTAATGATTTTAATCATTGTTTCTATATAATTAATCATTTTAGAATGTATTCCTCCTTTAACTCAATTGTTTTTCCATTAAATTTAATTATCAATATGATTAACCTCATCCTAGATAGTTGATTAAATTTTCTATATCATTGAATTCCAATTTATTATTACAATGGTATACTATTAGTATAAAATTGGAAAATACATGATAACATTTTTCATTTGTGAAACGCTTCTATTATCAATGTAATTTTAATCCATTAAAAGATAGGGGAAAGAATATCATATGATTATGGATGATTTATAGGTCTCATAGTTGCTTGTCTTGTCATCACATCTTTTTTAATTTTTATGGTCCTTATATAATTGTAAAATTAAAGAGATGGTTATGTCTATTAGAAATGGAATTGGTATAATGACATATTTATTCAAAAACTTCCTAATGATTATATATTAAAAAATGGAAACTGTTTGATTTATTTAGTCATTAAATAATCATATATCTCTAATAGAAACCAAAATCAACTTTTTTACTCACTCTAGTGAATTTAGGAACATTAATATCACATGTTATTTTTTAGATTATGAAACTTCATGTCATTTTACTACATTCCTCGGAAGGATATCAAATAATATAAAATATAAAATGTATTATATGTCCTAAAATTTAATGGAAAGGGAAATAGTTTAGTATATAATTTATCCAATCATTATTAGGATTATAGATAAATAAAAATTACATCATGTTTTTTATTTGTGAAATGATTTACATAATAACCATATCATTTTAAATTGAATATGTGATAATCATATTAGTTTTTTAATCACAATGAATTTTATCATTTCTCCAGAAATGTGAGTTTATTTATGATCTATGAATTTCTAAAAACTACTAATTAGGTAGTACTGGATTGAATCAGAATGACTATGGTATCACATTATATATTTTTAAGTTCATAAGAGAAACAATAATAGTTTAAACATTCCAACAATTATATCTTGGTAAAACATTTTGCTATGAAGAATTCATTTTCTTAGTATATATAATTTTATAAACAATTTTCTTTTTTAGAAAACATTACGAATTCACCAACATACATCTGTTGAATGAACACGATTTCCAACCAATATAGTGATTCTCCATGAAATTTTTAAATAATAGAAATTATTAATGATAATTTTCATGTGTAATGTTATACTAACCAATATATTAATAAAATATATAACTTTCTCATTATCACTCTACTTGAAATTAGATACGTTATGGATGTATATTTTTTAGGGTGTAGATATAATTTGGTAAAATATACCAACAATGACCCCCCCAACAATGGATGGACTAGAATATTAATTTGATATACAATAAAATTCAATGGCCATTAAGGATCTAAAAAATATGTTTTTAACTTCTTATTGTTATTTATTTACCATCCAAAATCCAAAATATAATAAAAATGAATCAGATATTCTGAAAATTTTCATATGTTACCAATAAATGATATATTATTCTTAAAACAGTTGATTGATGGAGGGGTCAGGTCAATAAATATAGAATACAATTTATTCTATTTTTAAATGGTGTATATTATCCTTAAATTTCATTAAAAAATAAATAATTTCTACGAATATCACTATATTTTAAAATGTTTCTTATGTTCAATGTTTCCTCAATAAACATTGATGATATTTTAATGGGTAACATGCTTCAACGTGTGACATGTGATATCCTATTGGATTAAACTAATAGTTTTTATTGTGTGATATATTTAATTAAATAAACCAAATAATATTGACGACCATAGTAATTGTGACTCTATATTTTCAGTTTATATACCCTCTTCACAATGTAGAGTTCCCACAATATGTTTTTATAAAAACATCACCCAAAAAAAATATTTCCAAAATTCTGTTTCCACATAAAAATTCAATATTATCCTATTTTATAAAAAACTCCATTAATAATGAAATAGAGTATTTGATAAGGGGAACCCCTACATATTACATATATAGGTGAAAGTTTGATTATCGATAACATTTCCTTTGACTATAGAAAGAGTACACTGTGTAACCAATAATAGAATGTTTGATAGACACCAAATATAATGGGAACAAAATTTTTGTTTATTATATAATATATATTCAAAAACCATTGTGTGAATGATTCTTACCCTAAATTAATCCTCCATTTAATTTTTTTCATTTGATTATTAACTATAAAACTAATAGGTCTATCTGTGAACATAATTTCAAATGGAAATTCCATGATTGGATTCAATCCTTATATATGTATGAGATATATGAATAAAAATATACTATACATTAAACATCGATGGTAAAATTATACTCCATTGTTATTTTATATTTTATGCATTCCTTTTTATATTTTTAACACATTATAGGACTTCATTTTTCCAATAAATGATCAGTAACACCATGAGTATTTATGAATTTGTTTCACATAAATTATGTTTTCATGATATATTGTGTTATATGATACACCAAGTTTTTCTTTCACTACAAGAAACACCAATATGATCATTATATATGTTCAATCCTATGTGATCTTGTGTTATACATGTCACTAACTTTTAACAAAACCAACATATCTTATTAATATATTTATTTAAACAAGAATACTACAAGATAGTTTTTTAACGTAGCGATATGAATATTAATAAATATTTTTTAAATATTAATTATAATATTATTATAGAAAGGAAACTTATTGATTAAAATCTCTTAATTTTAAATAATGTTTTTATATATTTAAAAATACTATTTTCTTAAAAAATTATTTTTATTTTTTTTTAAACATTAATAAATTAAATTTTCAACACTTTTAGAAAATTAAAATTTTAAAATAAATTTTATTCTAAAAATTATCATGTGTAAATTTTCTTGTGTTTAATATTTTGAATTTTTATGAAAAGATTCATTTTTATGAATTGTATGAAATACTGAATTTTAATTAAAAATTTATTTTTAATTAAATTTATTTACAAATAAAAATTTTATTTATGAATTTTTTTAAAGTTAAATTACATGAATTATACATCCATTAATCCAATTTAGTTATTTTCAATCATTTAAATCATTAATATTAATATAAGAACATTGTAATCTTTTGAACATTTTCTCATTAAAAACATGCATTCACTTTACGCCTCTGGAATTAATTTTTGAATTAAATTTCCCTAAATCTACGAATAGTATTTTTAAAAATAAATTAATTATTTTCAATAAAAAATAATACATATTTTATTGTATGTAAAACATAATTATTTAACAATATGAGTAATACAAGAGTAAAAAATAGTTATCACGATTTAGGTAAAAATTGGTTTATCAGGGGTTAATCTAAAAAGAAAAGAGTTAAAAATAACCAAAAACATGTAAAACAACTATTTACTAGTAATAATTGGACCTTATTGACTCTATGATCAATAAATATCCATTATTGGAGCCTTGCAATGTGAATTTAAATGTGGGTACAACTCATTCTTTAAAAAAATTAGAAATTTTTCATACACCTCACTTATAAAAGGTCACCCCTTAGTTTATCCTCTCCACACCATCAAACTCTTTTTAAGCTAATAATTTCCCCCAATAACTTCCCAAATTCCCTCCTATAAACCTATAATCCATATTGTTTACATAAATCTAACCTAGTAGGGTGTTTGTGGAAAATCTAAGGATACCTAAAGAGGTGGTAATGTTCATCAATGAGCTTTTTTGTTTTTTCTCCTATCCTCCTTAAATTATTATTTTAACATTGTGAAATATAAAAATGATTATATTCAATATAATGATAAATTTTATATAATTTTCATAACCTACATCCACCTGCACTTCCATGTAATTGGTTATAAAATCATTGATTGTGTGTACGAAGAACTACCGCCTCATGAAACGATGCCATTTATTTTACCATTTCCACCACTCCAGTCTAGAAATAATGATTTATATATTATATATTTATTATATTTATTATAATAGTATATTTTATAAATTATTATATCATTCATACCTTAATATTCTTTATTTTATTGGATATACAATAATGGCGCTCGTGTGTCCGACCGGCTACCGCATCATGAAGTAATGCGATACAAGTATGTATTGAATGAGAAGTAATTATGATGGTTTTAAAGAAAATATGTGAAATATATTACCTAAAAATAATTACATAGCGAGAATATCATATTTACCTTACTTTATTTCATTCCGAAATGAAATTTGAAACAGCATTCAAGCATACATACAACTAACTGACTCAATGAACTTGGTATTTTAATTTTAATCAATAAAATTTATATATTAATATAAATAAATATATACTAAATATATTTCATATTTATATCATGGTTAATATTATAGATAATTTTAAATATTTATTAATGTAAAATTGTAAATAAATTACAAATCAAAACATATATGAAGATCAAAGCAGTTACTAATGGAAACATAACATTAACAAAAAATTATTAATGAATGGGTAAAAAATGGTCATAAAAATAATATATTGTATAATATATATAATTATGGTTCTTCAATAAACTTTAATAATAATATATTATATACCATATTTCTAAACATGTACAATGGATGTTATGTCATAATGTAAGCACTTTTTATCCTCTCTTTTATTTCATGAAGACTTATGAAAATTCACGACAAATTTGTTTTGTGTGGTTCATATACTACACCATTGAAAATTTATATAATTATCCTCATTATTTTATTGATAAATACTGATTCCTTTTATGCTATTCTTTATTGAAGCTTATGGTACAAAACATTACTAATGTAGTAATGGATTTTTGTCTCACTTTTTACTTATATGAGACACATGACATATTCCGCACCTATTTATTTTATGTGTTTTATATATTTCCCATGAATGTTTTTCATAATGATAATACTTAAAATTATTGGAATTTAAATATAAATTTTATGATCCCTTTTTCATGGGGTTTAAAGATCCAATTTTCTAAAACGATAAGATATTTTTGTCTCAATTTTTTCTTCTTTGAGATGTATTTTATATCATGCACCGATATTCATTCACGAGGTGTATTTCATACCCATTGGCATTTAATATTTTTTTTTAATTATTATAATTATATTTTATGTTATCCCTTCATGGTTCATATGACTCAATGTTACCAAATGTGAAATTTTTTTATATTACAATCTCATAATTTATCATGATTGTTAATGATTATGATTGGGATGATATAATATTATTTTCCATCTATAAATAAACTCATAAATTTTCATCAATACTTCTTATTTAGGATATTTTAAAGTGATAGTACAATTTTTTTACACTTTGGTACAAGAAATAATTTAGAAACTGTTTTAAGAAAATCTAACATTATTTTTCTCTTCGGTCAGAAATATGTTAATTTCAAAAACATGTTTTCTAAAAATATTTTCAAAATTGTGTTTTTATTCTCAAATTATTTTTAAAAATTAATTTTTACCCATGTTTAAATTTTTATAATTTTTTTTAAATGAATCATTTTTCATTTTCAAAACAATTACCATTTATCTCATAACAAGAGGGTGAGAGGAATCTTTGATTTAATGTCTACGAAATAAAAAAACCATTCCATTATCATGAAAATTATTTTGGATGAATATTTTTTTAAAAATTTCCAAGATATTTTGAAAGAAAAATATTATAAAATAATTTTTGTTTTCTAAAAATCAAAGCGGATATGATATTTTCCATAATAAATGTTTAAAATAATTTTTAAAGAATCGTTTTTTTGTTTTCAAGGTTACTTACATGGGAAAGTATTTGGAAAATTCTTTATGTTTCAAATAGTTATTATCAATTAATGTTATCTTCTTCCAAAAAAAGGTCCATGTAATTTTTCTTTCAAAATGATTCCATATCTATGAAGACATATTTTGAGGATACCTAATATTTTCTTGGGATATTATCCAAGTATACGAATCATATTATTTATTTGAATGGTTTATTTTTATGATGACTTGATTTTTAGTAAATATTTTTCTATTCCACTAGTTACACCATGATATAACTATTACAAAGTCATCCTTTTTCATGGGTTATGATATGATGAAATAATGAGAGTATTATTAAACATATCACTTTTCCAAAGGTTATGATATAATGGAATGTTTTTGAAACCCAAAATATTTCATGGGTTATTATGTGATGAGTATTTTATGATATTATGGCACACATGGATGTTATTTATCTTTTGAGTTATGTGGGGTCTATATCCCTCACCAATTAATTGGGTAATGAAAAATATTATAAGAAATAAGATGGTATAACAAAAAAATATCCCCCTGTTATGGGCCACTACATAGTGTATGACCTAGACTAGTGCATCAAACTTTCTCAGAATAACTCCTATTTACGATATGTTCCCATGTTAGGTTCAAAAAGGGGTGTTCTAAACAATCCAAAAAATAAGACACATACACACTCCATTAAACATATCACACAAACTATCACCACCTCATCCACCTAAATAATTGGTCCCTTTCCTTAAATTTGTTATTACCCATGGGAGGTCCCATACTGTGGACACACCAATATAATTAGAAACCAACAAGGAAAGATCCACTCCTATAATGGTTTTACGAATAAACCATTTTAAATTATCCAAATGTGCCTCACAAGATTTTCACAGAACCATCCCTTTCACATATGTCCATACCAAACAATTTTCAAAACCAAAAACACATTTTGAAAACATATTAATTAACAAAAACCAAAATTTATATCTATGAAATTTATAATGTCCATGGAGGAATTCCATAAAGAACATGTGGGTGTTCAACCCATTTGAAAATCACTAATCACCATTTCAGATATCACAATTACATTTATAAAACCAAATCATGACTTTAAGGATCCCAAACCACTTGAAAAAGACACCTGGGGAATTTCACAAACACTTTCTACACACCTCAACAAACCCACACAACATATTCAAAACAGTTATGAAAACACATTATTTCACATTAAATAATTGTTCTGAAAATCATAGATCACTATTTAACTATCATGGAGGATTCAAAAAACCAGAAATGGTGAAATTTAAAATTGAAATTAAATATTCAAAGGGATCCTACACTAAACCAATTACTCTCCAACAGTGCCTATCTGGGAATACTTCTCAAGTGTTTCGGGAGGCAAGAACAACCTCTTTGAACCCTATGAAAGAAAACCCTCCAAAACGGAGTAGCCATATCCAATAAAATCAGCAGACATGGCCACTAGGGTTTGGGATGAAGTGGAAAAGGGAGATAAAGTAACAAGGGAGAAGAAAGAAATTCTACCCTTTCGATTCGTATGTAGAATCACCCTGAAAATCCCTTGAATCCCTCTTGGAGGGTCTTTGATGTTCCAAAATCCCCCATGGGAGACAATGAGGTCATTGGAGGCCACATAGGGGAGAAATGAGAGATTGAGGTATAAAAATTTGGGAGACAGAAATAGATATTAATTATCTGGATAGGTTTCATGGTTAGTCTGCATGGTTTTTCAAATTGCGTGGTGATCGTGCAACTGCCTATTCTAAGAAGGAAACCTACCGCACAGGAAACCTGCACAGTCTAACTAACCGTGCGATATCTATGTGGAAAATACTACCTCAACCTCTATATGGTTACCTAGGTAGGGTGCATGATTATCACTAATTGTGTTCCAACCGTGTGCTAATGTTTTCTCACCAAAAAAATAAATATTTTCACCAGTACTCTAGTGGAGTCCCTAGGAGGAAATCATGGCCAATGAAAGATGGAAAGAACAGCCCAAAAATTCAACCATGTCACATCTGGATCTTGAGAAATTAACCAACGATAAAACTAGAACCAGAACCAAAGATGAATTTATAAACTAGGGTGTGAAAATTCCCCCCACCATAATGATTTCCACCCCCAAAAATCAAACTGATGGCTTAAAATGAATGAAAAGACCACGAGTCCTTTAAACATCAAGGATATTTCCAATGAAAAAACAACAGATCACCAAACTCCACCAGTAATAAAAAGGCTAACAATATGAACTAGAGAGAGCAAAATGAACTCCCTTGTAAGTGTCACTCACCCAAAAAAGCTTAAAACCCTCTATTTGATCTATCCAAAAAAAGAATAGAACATTCACGACGGAAAATCCAGCGTTAAAACCAAAACCTCATAAATGCCATAAAGAGGAACTCAAACCATTAACCCAAAATGATGAAATGAATTAAAACCACATCCGACAAAAACATCCATAACCTTACTTCAATAAAAATGATGGGATAACACCCATACCAATATTTACTCAACAGATTATATTACTATTAGGTGGCTCTTTACAAGACCATCCACCACTAAAAAAATACCCGGAATGAAACATGGATATTAACCTAGAGATTCCCAAATGGACTCCCCACAATTAGAAACAAACTAACACTCGAGGTAAACTAGAATACTAACAAAGGGAGGCCTGAATGGACTCCCCAACCTTATAAGTAGCCTAACACTGAATTTGAAGAGACTTGTGATGGGTCCCGCCACCATAAAAACCAAAGAAAATTAAGTGAACATGATAACCTTCCATCATGGACTAAAAAATCCTCACCGTAAAGGGAGGGAAGGGAAGTTTCCATATACCAATGTACAAATAAAACAAAAAACAACATACCAACAACTTCACATCCCCCAAATAAAAACAAACCAAACCACATTCAATTTACCCTGATATTCTACAGAAGGGACCTTTAAAGAGGCATTCAGTTGGTGAGACACCACCAATATAATATTTATGAAACGAGGAAATTATACCTCCTTATAACCATGTGAAAAGTCTTAAATCCACATAGGGAATAACCTGGAAACAATTTCTAAAAACCTCTTTCCCCAAAATAAAACCAATTATTATAAAACAACTACACTGGAGGCTTAAATTTTTTCTATCTTCCATGTTGAGAATAGACCATTGACCAAGGATTTTCACCTAACTAGGGATATCTTATCTTTGCACCAACATCACTTTGGGACCTGTGGGTGGAGCTCAACGGATTTAAGCATCTCTTTCCCACAATCTAGCTTTAGAAACACCCAAATAGAACAAAAATATCAAAAATCGCAAAACAGACTTCCAATGAAATATAAATTTTCCATTGTTTAACTACATCCATACTAAAAATTGAACAAGAAAGATATAACAAAAAATTCCACCAGACAACATATTACATCCATTGAACATTACTGTGAGAAAGAACCTAAACTGATCACAAAACATCACCATATCCCTGTGAATGGGATGGAGAGACATTTGGAGAGTTAGTTCTATCTCCATAGTACTTCTTGTAAACAACCCAACGAAAAATCATTAAGTTACCAAATCATCCATAGGTGTGGCTTGGTTTTGGAGAATCCAAACATGACAATCTCTTATGACATCTCTTACCACGTTGATCGCACATCGTGACATTACTCCTTTTATAGGTTTATGAGAGGTATGATGCCCTTTAATTCCCTTAACAACAACACCAACATCAATCCACTTCCCATTATTATTATCAGAATACATTTAACCACATACAATGATTAGAGGAAGATTCTCTATCTCAATCCCTCCTAATAACTTATCTTCGGCTTGAAGGAATTTCCTTGCCATATCAGAGAAAGTGGATAAATTGAGCTCTTCCACCTTCAACTGCCACTCAGAAAGGAGCCCAATCTCAAAATTTCAAGCCTTTAGGGGATCTTTTACAACATATCTTCGATCATACAGAACTAGTTCTAATAATGAAACGATATAATTCCTACCCCAATCCAATGCCCTACTAAATACTTCACATTTCTATAATGTTCCTTACCTTCGTCATCTCATTGAAATATTATTGCATGAACAAATACATGATGAACTCCCAAGTAAGATCTAGACAGGTATTTATTCAAGAAATAGACTTCCACCATTTTTATAGTGGTCCATTGATCATAAAGGTAGAAAAAATTACCTTTGATGACTCCTGAAATACAAGGAAACTATAGACACTCTCAAACCTATGCATCCACTACTCTGCCTCATGAGGATACCCATGACCATAAATGTGTGTAGGGTTCAAAATATAGAATTCCAGAATGTAATCTATTGGTTGGTCAATTAGAGTGTTTTAAAATAGTGCACCACCCAATGTTGCACCTTGATCATCCATCAAATATTTTTGGGTCTAGATGCAAAGAAACCAGATAAAAAAGAACTCAATCAAGACCTGTCCAACAACATGGATCCCCTATCTCAAACATCAAAATAAAAACATTATTCCCAAAATAGAAAGGATACCAAACACCATTATAAGACACCAAAACAACAAATTTACATTCAAAACACTTTTTAAAAAGTAACGAATTCTAAATGATTGATCACCTAACCATTGTGTCCCATGGGGCCATACACATGCATGTCCTTGTGGAATACCATAGACTAATCCACTTTTTCATACATATCCATTCATGTAGTCACTCATGAAAACACCAAAGTTAAAAAAACCTTTCAAGTCAATAAATTTAACTCACAATTCCCTTTAAAATATAAAAAACCATCTTTTAATAAATCACTAGACATAAAACCCAAAACCCAATTCTGATATCATAAATAAGTCTCTAGAAAAACACCAACCATTAAATTGAATCCCCATTTCCAAGAATTGAACATCAAATCTAAGGAATATTATTCATTTATAAATTTTAAAATGGCTTCCAAGATTCAATAAACACCTAATAAAAAAAATTCAAACTCTACAACTGTATTTCCAAAACATCTCATCCCTTTCAAAACTATTTCAAAAAAAAATCCATTTCATACATTTCTCAGCAGTTTAACATGTACTGTTAAACCATTTCTATTTCACCCCAAAAATTGAACTTAAAAGAAACCCATTTTTTAATACATTATTGAATTATGTTATGAAAATAAATTTCCACACATTCCAAGACAAATCCATTTCCATTTTAAATTCATCATTTCAAAATTCCAAAACAGGAAATTTGAAAACAATTTCCAAAATTAATGAAGACCCAAAATATTTCAAAAGGGAAAACTATTATCGATGGGTGACTTGGCCTTATCATTCGCGGATACATTTCAATCACACTAAAATCATGAGGTGTTATTTAGGACCATGAATTTATATCCACATGGCTTACCATGCCCTATGAGCTCATAGAGGCCACATACCCAACTCCCACATCATTTCCCAACACCAAAAAATCAACAAGAACTAAAGGACCCCAAAAAACTCGGATTCCCATAGTAACCTGGGGTTCATAATGAACAAGGTATCATGACATACTTCACATTCCTACACATTGATCCCCAACAATCCTACTCCTTCTACTTTCATATCCCAAAAATAAAAAAGGGCACTCTAAAATGAATGGTCCTCAAAATATCCCACCGCTCTGATACCATTTTTTCACAAACCAACCCAGCTCAACCATGACCCAGTCAAGTGATATAATCCATGGAATACTCTGAGAGGCATTCACTATCCTCCTAGGCCGGTGACAAGTTCAAAGGGAATCAATAGAGTTAATGGGAATCATCTCAACCAATTATGAAAACAATGGAATCCAAATAAATAAAATGGAAAACAAAACTAAATATGGTTTTCAAACATTACAACATTAACACCAATACAGTAAATATAGTGAATTGGGTAACATACATACACCATAAATTCTCAAACTAAACAAAAAACCAATACATCTCCATGTGACCACGAGGATCACTCTCCAATCCACAAATAACTGTTGCCCAAGGTGATCGAACTTGAGCCAAAACCAGCAACAGAAACTTAAAATAAGGTAAAAATATAGGAATGAGTATTATAATACAATATTTAATCCCAAATAACTCTATTACCATTGTATAACCCTTAAATAATGAAAAATTGATTTATAGGTTTTAAATGCAATATATAAATATAGGACTTTTCCACATTGTTCATTTTAAAACAAACAGTCATAATCGAGTACCCCCATGATTTAAAACAAGGCTCAAAGGGAGAAGTGAATAAAGAAGTAAATAGTAAGTTTTCATTTTTCGTAAAACTGAAAAAGGAAAGAGTTCATGATTTTTTAAAACATTTTATTTGATACCTTTTTTGAAAAACAATCCATTCCAAATTTACCAATAAATCACAAAAAGAAAAATTAATCTTCATGATTCCATAGAATGAGAGAAATAGAACAAATGGTATAAGGGTTGATGAAATATTAGAAAACTTAGGAACATAAAGGTGATGCAGAACTTACTATACATGTGACCTATCCCGAAGGAATTCCCCACCCGATGACATCATAATTCCCAGATTCTCAGTCATCGCCCTTCCTGGCCTATCCTAGGGTCCCGATCCCATAGCAATAATAACAAAATATCTCCTCGATATGGTCCATTATCTAGTTCATGACCTATACTAGTGCAGAAAGTGTTCCCAAAATTCCTCTTCACTGTGTGAGGTTCCAATTTGATGTTAACAAAGGGGTGTTCCAATCCATTCAAGAAACAATTTAAATACACATGTCGTCAAACATATCACACAAACTAGCACCACCCCGACACGTCAAGAAGTACTCACTTTCCTTAACTTAATTATTATACAATGGAGGTCCAATACAAAAGATGCTCCCATATCATATCCAACCAACAGGGTGAGACACACTCCCTAATGTTTTTTCCAAATACAACATTTCAATGATTCCAAACGGTCATCACAAGATTTTTACATAACAACCCCTTTCACAAATAGCCATAAAATACCATTTTCAAAAGAAAACACACATATGAAAACCTAATTATTCTATATAAACCACCATTTAAGTTTAAAACACATTTAAAAATGCCAGTGAGGCATTCAATCAAACACTGGGTATAGAAAACCCATTTAGAAAACACTAATCACCATTTTGGATGTTATAATTTCCTTTATTGAACCAAATAAAGAATTTAAGGATCAAAAACCACTTGAAAAATCCAACCAATCTATTTAAAGAACGAGAGGTGTGCACAACTCAAAAAAAAATCATAGCACATATTCAAAATAATTAATAAAAAAAATTATTTAACATTAAACAATATCTATAAAATTCATATATCACTATTTATCTTTCAAGGAGGTTGTGAAAAAAAATCAATAAAATTTTAAATTTGAAGGCAATGGGAAAATGAATCCTATCACAAAACACTTTCACTCCAACAATGCCTAGTTGAGAGTACTTGAGATCATATTTTTGAGGCATGAATGGCCTGAAGGAACCCTAAGATGGAAGAAACCAAAAAAACCTGAGAAACCCTATCCCATAAAATCTTCCAAAATTTTCACTAGGATTTGGGATGTTGAAAAAATGGATGAAAAGTAAAAAGGGGGGAAGAAATATACCCCACCATTGTATTTAGTGGGAGAATAACCTTAAAATCCCCTCTAATCCCTCTTGGATGGTCTTCGAAGTGAAAAAATACCCTAGGGGAGGTTCCTAAATTGGAGGCATCCAAATAGGAGAGAATGAGGGATTACGATATAAAACTCTAGGATAGTGAAGAAGATTTAAATAACCAGGATAGGTCACATGGTTAGTCTACAGGTTTTGTTAAACCATATAGTGACTACATGACCCTCTCTCCTAAGAACCAAACCTAACACATTGTCAACCCGCAGGGTCTGACTAACCATGTGGTACCCATCTGGTAGCTACTACCTCGACCTGTTACAATCTCACAGTTACCTTGGCAAGGTGCACGGTTATCACTAATAGTGCACCAACCATGCACTAGAGTCTTCTCACCCACAAACACCCAATTTAAATTAAACTCAAGAATAACCCCATGGTTGAAATATAGACCAATGATAGTGGAGAATAACACCCCAAAAATTCAACCCCATCACACACAGTTCCCAATAAAATATCCAAGGATCAAAACTAAACTGGGACAAAAAATGAATTTTAAATCCTATGTGAGATAGGTATATAGGGGGTTGGCCCATGCATGAAAAATAGATAACAAATTTGGTTAGATAAATCACAAAAAATAATGTACATTGGCTGTTATCCCATGCCTAAAGCTATTGCATGAGTGGTTAGCCCGATCCTTAAATGTTATGTATGTCTTACTTGATAACCATCAATTAAGATTTTATATGCTTATGGGTATGACACAATTTCATGTATTGTTCCAATGTTATCCTATCTTAGCTCATGTTTTTTGATTTCTTTATGATTCATTTTTTATGAACTAAAAATATTAATTTCATGAATAAGGCTTACAATCATTGATATGAAATATATGGTTTCCAAATGGTATTCTCATGTATAATACACTTATATTCATGTTTTTCTTCTGTATCTCCCATATTAAAAATTTACTCAGAATATGATCTCACCCTTTTTTATGTTTCCTTTCCCCAAGTTATGAAGAATGGTTTTAAATAGTCTATGTTTCTGAAAAGTACTAAATGGGATGACTTTTATCGGATGTTTTGAACAAATTTCACCAAATTAAAAGATTTTGTATCTAGTCTACAATGAAACTAAAATATTAAGGTCCACAGGAAGGGATTTGTTTAATTTAATTAGTATTCATCTAAATTTTTTTAATATCTATAAATTAAAATATTAGGTCTATATACGTTCCCACTAAGATAATTTGAGAGAGAACTCATAATAGGTGATATGATTGAATATCCTCCAATCACAACTGAATGTTTTTTAAATGCATGTTTTGAATGAGAAAGTATTTATTGTTATGTCTGAATAATATCATAATCATGTTACCCAATCATCTAATATATTTGTTTTCTGGATGAGTTAAATAATCAATAGGGATATTTCTCTTCTCGATTGATGATAACTATGGTAATGGTGTTTATAATAATGCACCAAACCTATGTGATGGGGTTTCTAAAAGATTATTTCACATATGTACATATATATTATTGAACCACTAGTATCATTCCATACATTTTCCTAATACAATGGTCATTTCTAGTTCTTTGTAAGAGAGTTTTTTCATAGAAATAAAATTTTACTTGTAGACGGATTCCATCATAGATTTATTTAACATTACTATTTATTATAATCTTGTTGTAGATTCCAATTTTTTGGTATTCTAACCAAATATAGTAGTTCTACTCCAAATAAATTAGTACTTTTTGTAAAATTATATGAATAAAATTCTGTATTTTTTTATTATATGGTGAAACAACTATACTAAAACATATATTAAACATATAATGTTATTATTGTATTAGAGTGAAATAATGAACCCTTAAAAATCTATTAATCACCTAATACAAAAATATCGGGAAATAATTATGTTTACTTTATTATGTACCATATGGTTATTCAAGAATTCCTTTTGGTATTCTCTTGATGTTTGACGAATTTTTGTTTTAGATAACAGTGTAGCAATACTAATATGTAAAAATAATTCATTTAATGAATTTATGACACTAATTTACTTCTCATAATCCATGTGTTTTGACCAAAAATACTTTGATATCACACAAATATTTTAGTGATGATTTGTAATGTATTTATCAAATATTGGTCAAAGGAATTATAATAAAGTATATATAAAATGGAAAAATGATAATTTTATCTATACCTTTGAAATATCTTCTAAAAAATTTTTATAATTATACTAATCATGAAATATTGGCTCATCAATATATTCACATAAAAAATATCATTTTTTACGTCATCAACTGAGATAAAATATTTAATTGATTTTAAATTTCATTGAATCTTTTAATGCCTATTAGAGGACTCCTAATACCTACCATATAACCTCATAAACTGATTTTGTGGATTTATATTTGATATATGAATGTTTTCCCAGTGTAAATTTCATAATAAGTACCAATTATTGTGATGGTAAAATTGGGATTGTTATGGAATTGGTTGTATCTTAATGCTAATGTGACATGCTAATTTAAGGAACATCATGGTAAGAACCCTGGGGATAAGAATGAAGGTTCATGATTTTTCTCCAATTTGTGGGCCTTAATGGGAGACACCTTATAGAGGAAAACCATGGTTACATTTTTTTCTACACAAAAATTAAATTCACGGTTGATGATTTTTTACCTATTTACATTTGGAGGATATCCAATCTGGGTAGATGTTTAATCATGTGTAGGACCTTAATGGATGGATCTCTAGGGAGGGCCTATTGAAATATGACATCAAAGATCATTTAAATATAAAGGAAATATATGTAGGAAAAAAATTTAATATGTGGTCCTCAATGATTTATTATTTCATACTAACGGTTAGATGTTATATGTAATATCCCTGGTCTAGATCACATATACTATGATTAAACAATGTTACTACACACCTCATGAAGGAATTCCTAGAAAATAGAGGTTATTTGTTTGAAATAATTTTTAAATTATATCTACTAGGTATAATACACCATCAGGTACAGACAAAAACAAAAACAAACCAAAAGAAATACCCAGATGAATTCTTCATAATATAAAAACATCATGAACTATAGATACCTTAAATAGTGGTATCCAATAGTTAATATAGAATGAATATTTTTTATAAAAATTTAATATTATACATATAATAAAAATAGTACAAAAAATATGTATTTGGTTTATAATATTAAATAAGGACAATAATATAGTGAGATTAAATAATAAACCTAAAAAAATTCCTAGTCTCACCCCTCTCTTACCCCCCTGAACCAAAAAAACCTTCTCAGCTAACTTAAATAGTAGGGCCCCATCCCATACCAACATCATTAAACATATATATTTCTGGTCACTACGAAACCAAATCATGGTGTGACTGAAACTCAGTATTCTACCAATAATTGTTTCTTTAATGATTTTAGTATACAGATTTGTATTCTCTATATTATATGATAAATAAATAAAATACCTACCACCTGATGGACTCATCAACCACCACACAACATGTAACCAAATGTGATTATGTCAATGAAATTTTTGTATGATACACTTCGGTTATGAACATACCTCAATAACAAACACTATTTCCCACATTGAATCATAGATAATATTATCAATTCATCATTATCAACAATCCCTATGTAAGGGATTTGATAATGTTATAATCCTTCTACTAGAAAAATATATATATAATCAAATATTAATTTTAAATTAGGTAAAACCTTGTGACTAAGGAATCACCCATAGAAAGTATATGATCTACCATAATTTGATATCCTCACATGGTTTATATACACAATTAGAAAACTCAGTAAAATGAAATACCACCAATACAACACAACACTGATGGATGATTCAACAGAAGAAAAAATCCCTTGGGTAGACAATATAATACCACTATCTAACACTTGAGGTATTATTCAAAACAAAAAAAATCAATATATAAGTGGAAATTATACTAGAAATACAAGATTCCCAAGTGGATAAGGAACCACTGATACTGCCCCCATAGGTGGATGGTTTACATGAAACATAATCATAGTGGTGAATTTCATACCAAAAACATAGAAAAAAGGATGATGCACCACATATTATTGAATCTAGGTGGATAGACTACGACAAACATACCTTAAAATAAATATAATAAACTATGTAATATTTAACACATCAATATTTACAGTCCCCAACAACTGACCAGCTAATTATTACATACATAGGCCAGCTCACCCTTGGGCAGGATTTTTTCAAATTTATTGCATTTTGTGAAATACATTAAGACACTATAAGAGTATCATAAGTGATATTAACTAGAATAGGTTACCCCATATGGGTACATATTCATGGTTTTATATTCCAAGTCAATTGATAAATTGTAATTAGTTACTGACGATTCCAATACACAACAATCCAATGGCATATCATAGGATCGAATAAGATCATTTAATAACATTTAAATGAAATCCTAAAATTCATATTAATTTTTATGAAATTTGAAAAAAGACATATGCACCCCAACATTTATTTCAACTCATGAAACATGAGTAAACTCCAATGGAAAATCATGTGACATAAAATATAATTGAAGAACAATCACTGTCTTAAAAATACAAACAGAATCTTTCATAATTGATCGAGATTTAAAAAATTATAAAACTAATACATAAAGGTTTAGAAGATGCTACATTTTTAAATAAAAAATATAAATGATTAAAAATCATATATTTAGTATTAGACATACTTCTAGAGAAATCCATCCCTAATTGGACTACAATTCACTGCCCATATATTGGAGATTCAAAAAAATGATGTATTGAATCATAAGTAATACATAAAGAGAGAGAGGGAGAATACACTACATTTATATTTAAAATTAGAGATTCATTATTATATATTAATATGTATTCATTTAAAAAATTATTATCTAATTCGTAAAAAAATATAGGGATGTCTTAGTATGACTATAACCGTCAGGGTGCGAAGCCCTGCTATCTGGTAGTATCAAGAGAGTCATGTCTTAGTTCTCTATGGAATATAATCATATTTCATTTCACATTATTTAGTTAATAAATACAATAGTATAATATTCCCCCATTGATGTATATAAATTCCTCATAGGTCTATCTTCATGGTGTATTCCTCACACATTTCAACATGACACCAAAACCTATAGTAGGATTTTACAAAATAACGTATTTTTTGTGGAGTGACGTGACACTTTGAAAAATTTCAATATTATGTAGATAAAATATTACCATTACAGAACTATATTCACCCTATAGAGCTCTATACTAAAATGTAACGCATGGAAAAATTAATATTTTACTATACAGTGTGATTTTTACATAGTCTACATAGTGGTTTATTTTTTTTATTAAAATGTGATTATCCACCAAAATATGAATATCATCCTGAACATTAACCCAATACTCTAATAATTACACATAGGCCCCTCAAAAACCTATAACAACCCAAAAACCTCAAAAAAATGAGTTCCGTTGAAAATTATGTGAAATTTCACCCTCTAACAATATGAGTCCTTGCAATCCCTACACTATATAGTAGAATATCCAAATGTTATATTTTCAAGCCTCATTAAAACATGTTGGTGAAATGATACATATATTTTACCTCCATATTTGTCTCCCACTCCCTTGCATCCCTATATATATTCTTCTTGTACTACTATACCCATTTTCAAGATATTGAATTCTAGGGTAGAGTTTTCTCTATCTAATTAATAATATAAACTAATATCTCTCTGAATGATGATTATAATTGAAACACGACCCCTTTGATATTTATTGTAATACATGGTCCCAAATGGTATGTTTAAAATTTATATGCAAGGAATATTTCATCCATAACACTTTATATACGAGTAAACACTAATGGATTTGTCACGTTATTTATCCTCTCTACAACATCAAATTTCCCCATGAATCTGAGTGTTAGTTACCCTTACCTCTAAATCTTCAGATATCCTAAACAATGTAACAACTACAAAAATACCTCACCAAAAAACATACACATCAGACGATATAATATTTTTTTATGTCATATATACCTATTCGGGGAAATTTATCAATGCCTCCATGTTTGTAAAATATTCCTTAACATATATTGTATGATACAAGGATTGATAAATATATACTACTATATCTCTAGTAAATGGAATGGTTTGATTAATGGTGTAACATTCAATGCTTAAAAGTGAACTATCTGAATCAAATCATAATAATGATATTAATAGGAAAACCTAAAAATAATGATATGGTTCTCCCCTAAACTAGTAAAATCAAGGATTCATGCCCACAACATTTCCTTAAATACATGGATGATACACATAGAATGAACATAAGTATTGATATTTTAAAAATTATAAATTGAATGAAAAAATGGAGATATTTATATATCCCATTGTAAAATCTTAATGAATAATTGGAAACCCAATAAAAAATTCTCTTGGGTACCCTATATATATTCCCAATCTCTAAAAAATTATGATCCATGTTTTTTCAATGAATTTGTTCACATGGATTGGTATAAAATATAAAATCATCACTAAATGGTTTATGGTATCCCAAGACACAAAACATACTTAATAAATCTCAAAAATCTCATCACAATGTTCGTGGTCTCATCATCACATTGTTTACATGAAATTATTGATTTATGATCTATCAAACTTGATCACTGACAAAACATTCAAGTTGGTATCCCATTGTACTAATTATCTTTAAAATATTTATATGTGTGTGTCATTACATGGAACTAAACTAAAATATAAATTAATATGGTCTAATATAGGTATTATTCATGGATTCCTAAATATAATGAAATCATACATCATTGAATGTCCTAACAAGACTATCACCCACTCGGCACACTATCGAGAACCCGCAACCATTATCATTCAAAAACAACGAAAAACTATAGTCTATACCCATATCATTGAACCATTGTCCACCCTACATGAAATCGTTATTTTTATGAGAACCAAAATTCCATAGACCCATTCACCCTAAATTTCTATTTCCAAAACACAACCCATTTCGTTCTAGTTGACTATTAATAGCAACACTCATTATGAATCACAGAATAGGATAACAATACTCAATCACTTAATAAGCCAAAAAAAATTCAATTTATGTGACTTTTTTAAATCATAACCCAACCAATTATATCCCTAAACTGAAAAAAAATTTAACCGACCTATGGGTTAGATCGAATAACAAGTCTATCCATAAAATTACAAAAAAATATTAAAAACATTAGGTTTAATCCCATATCATATATGGAGTTATATATTCCATGGGATTTTCTACATCACTGATCCACATATGTTAACCTATCCAAAAAATGCTATTACAAAATCACAGAAATTAAAAAAACCCAAATATTTCATTATACTCAACTCATCCCACATGCCTAACCATTGGATATTTTAAATCATGTTTCTCCTCAAATATTCTATCTAAAAGCATCAATGATCAGTTTCATTACATTATGTAAGATCTTGACCTTTTTTTGGTGTTCAATCAGGCTCTATATCAGCTATTATTTTATCATATGTTGAGTAATACTCATTTGGGTTTAAACATGGGGTGTGTCTGTGTGAAAATTTAGAAAAATGAAAGAAAAGGGGGTAGTGTACGGTGGGTGCACGGTTGTTGAATACTATGCTCCCCAACCCAAAAAATCTTGAAAACATGGAAAATGGTGTTTTCCATGGTTGGATCAAAATTTATCAAATAGGGGACCCCTATAAATGAGGCACGTGGTTTAGGAACATGAATATGGGAAACTATACACCCCTAACCAGCAAACTATTTTTGGGTATTAATTTGATGTGAAAATTAGTTTTTAAATTACTCAAACCCCCACTTTCATCCCAATTCAACACCCCCAACCATAGAATCTCTTTCATGATTTTAGGGAACTACTGATGGATTACAAGCTTACCTAAACTCAGTTCATCATGATTGTAATCCTAGATTATTGATCCGAACCTCTCCAATTACGTGGATTATATCCTGTTGGTTTTTTATTCTTTATTCATTCTTATTCCATACATAAAAGAGTTATTATTCTATATTTATTATATTTATATCTAGGACTATAGATCTATATCTACATATTAAGGATCCTAATTTATTCAATCGTGATTTAGGGTTTTAGATTTGGATCTCTTCTACATCGTTGTGTTGTATGAAATTGGAAATTTTTTGTTGGTGAGCATTCTTCATCATACTTGAGGTAGGTGGTTTATAATTAAAAATTCATTGACATGATTTAAATTATGGGTAGATAAAATTATTATTTATATTCGATGTTAAGAAATAAAATTAATTATTTGAGTAGATTATTAGGTAAATTATTTAATTGGGTTAATATGAAAATGGAGATTTTGTAATTATAGATTTTGTATAATTAATTTATGAATTAAATATGAGATATTGATTTCTTTTAATTTAGATAATTAATTGAAGTGTTATTTACTAGATATTGGGTTTTTGTTTTCAGATAATTAATTATAAAATTAATTATGATATTTTTATTTGTGTATATTGATTAATCAATTAATGAATTAATTATTTTTGTTGACATACCTCATTTATAGTGTAATTAATAAAGGAGATTTTTTTGATAAACTATTTTTTTGAATTAGTAATGAAATTGGTGTTTATATTTAATTTTTGAGCTGACTAATATAATTGAAGTGATTAATTAATTTATTTGATGTGGTTAATTATTTTTCTAATTAATTAATATTGTTTATTTGAATAGTTAATTTTGGAATTAACTAAGCTAATTTTCGTGTTAAACTAATTATCAAATTTTTAATTTAATTGATTTGAATAATTAATTTTTTAGTAAATTATGTGTTGAGTAATGGTTACATTGTCATTTTTATGTGAAGTTATGAATGGAAACATGGTAATTTATTGGTGAAATAATAATGGGAAAATGGTAATTATACTATGTGAGTTTGAATGGTAACATGGGCATTCATGTGTGAATTAAAGAATGGGAATATGGTCATTCTATTGTTTGAATTAAATAAATGGTAATAATGGAATTCAAAGATACTATGTCCTTTGGAAATACATTGGGATCCAACATGAGTCAAATCGGATATTGAGTTATTGGTGTTTATGAGAGAATGGGTATTTATGTGGTTAAATATAGGAAAATTGATAATATAATAACTTCTTTTTTATGCATCATAATTCGTATCTATATACAAATTTATAAACATAATCATGACTAGATATTTTTTTAGACACCATTGGTGATGGGAAAATTAGTTGTGCTCACACCCTAATCGGGATTCATAATCTGTTCCCAAATATATTTCATTCATGTAGGACTGGATGTGGGAAAAGTCCATGTGTTGGGGGGCTGAGTCGAGATGGATCATGGATGAAGGAACATGATGTGATTAACGTCCGTTTTAGGATTTATTAGTGTTTTCAATTTTGAGTTTTCATTTTAACACATGGAATCTACTTTAGCATTATATGTTTATTTTTTCAGTTGATATTGTATCTCCAGTTTTTGTCATGTTTTACTCTTGGTATAGTTCAATTTATTGTTATGTTATTTTATGCATTGGTTATATATTATTCAACTATAGTTATTATTTCCCATTACTGTATTACTATGATAAAAGAGGATATAGTCTTCTTATGAATGATATTAGACCCCCACTACTAATCGGTATCCCCTAGCATATGAGGAGGTAGACTTGATGTCATGTGATCAACCAGATCACGGAACTGGTGTGTTGTAGTTGGGTTTGGACATTACAAATTGGTATAAGATCACAATTCTATTTTAATTTTATATATTCTTACTATTTGGGAAAGGTAGATAAGATTTTGGGAAGAGTGGGGCCTTGATTATGAGCTCATTAATGTGATTATATAACCCATGTATGGGGTAAAATCCAAGTACCCATGGCGGTAATTTTTGTTATTGGTGATTATAGTCACAGATGAAAATTATTTGACCATGGGTGTTATAGAAGATATGTGTTTCAATTAATGATTTTGAGATTTTATGAGATTGTCTAATGGCAAGATATGGTACAGAATTTCTTCTTCATACATATTTCTTAGAACTCATAGTTATTATGACATTCATTATCTTAGTCATGCATAAGAAACCAGATTATGGGTAAGTTGTTGGACTTGAAATACTTCTCCTAGCTTGGGAAATGAAATTAAAAATATTCCAAATAAAAAATTGATAATGATTATAAAATTATGTAAGATGATAATAAATGGGTTTCTAAATGATTAAAATGAATAATGAAAATGGTTTTACTCTTGTTAACTAGGACCTAGAAGTATGGTGGTTAAGGGTAGTGATAGTTCCTCAGTTATGAATGTGTGCTAGGGAGTTAGGTAAATGACTTATTATGTCTTGTCATTTTTTTAAACATATGTAAGTGAGTTAATGTTGAGAACTGTGTCATATGGTCTGCGTTTGGAATTATAGAGTATATGCCTCCATGAAGACTCTTGTTTAGAGGATGACCTCAGTACAAGGATTGGGGTGATCCTTCAATGGTGGAACCTTTGGCGCCAAATGTAAAAAGTGAGAAATTTGGGGATCAGTTTTGGGAGAAATTCTCTCATGTAATTTAGATTATAGAAAGAGACCTTGGGTAGATTTTTAAGAGCATATATAGTCTTTTGAGGGTGCTTTATTTTCAATACCCAACAAATTTTACTGGAGAGGGAGGACATGAGAGATATGAGTTCTCGGTTGAGTCCACTGAGATGATACATGAAAATTTAGGGACCATGGTAGAAAATATTGTGATTTTGGATTCTTATATGCTGTGAGGATCCTTGAAGAACTAGTGGGAGAGTCTGGCACCGATTGGATAGGCTAATGGTATGCAATGGAAGGAATTTTGGGGGATATTCCTGGAGAACTTCTACCCATAGACACTGTTGTATGATAGAGAATATTAGTTTATGTCATTCACATACAAGATAATGTCTGTGATGGACAATGTAGGATGCATTAAATACTTTGGACACATTTCACTAGCATTGGTGGGGGATGAGATAGTTAGGGTGAGGATATTTCATGACAATCTTAAATGTGATATTAAGTCTTAGGTTATCCATTTTTGTTTAATAATGTTTATAAAGGTATTGGATCAAGATCTCATAGATGAGGGGAACCTAAAGGAGGCGTCTAGTGCATGATGGATTGTTGAAAGTGGATGATAAGGATTTGTGACACTCAAGGGAAGGAACTGTTACTAAGACAACGTCATTCAGGGCAATGGGAAGTGGGGTAAACAGATACAGTGATTAGTTTTGCATGATCTTTCTTTAGTGATATGTCAATAGTGAGATTGACCAGGAAACTTGTGGAGATAGTTCCCATAACCAAAAAAAGAGTGAGAATCTTATAGAAATATGGTATATCTACAATGGTTCTACAAGAACCAATAACTAATGTGTAGTGATATAGGAGGTAGAAAAATTGTGGTGATGAAAGGGGATCTTATAAATCATAAAAATATGGTAGCTATAGTTCTACTGGTTGAGATGGTAGAGTCATTAGACGAAGTAATTCTATGAAAGAGTATCTGTATTAGTAGAGTGGTGTACCTCATGGGAGTTAAACTAAATCAAATAGAAGAGGGGCAGGATAATTCTGTGTTGTAGAACCAAAACTTGTGGAGAGAGATTTTTTTCCATTGATTGTGAGAATTACTATTCTTATTGAGTTTACATTATCTAGTTCCTTATTTTATATGAGTTCCTCTTGTCCCTTTATTTTTTCATAGTTTGTGAAATTTGTGGTCTTGAAGGTGGAATTCCTAAGGATGGTTGCAATGATAGGAACACCTCTGGGAGTATAGTGAAGAGAAATTTTCTTTTTCATTACGAGTTCTCTCGATGTTCGGGAGTGTCATTTTCATTGGATATTATATTTTGGACATGTTAGGCTTTGACCTTATTCTAGGTATAGATTGGATAATATCATATCAATCCCACATTAATTATTACCATATGATCGTGATTTTTTATCTCCTAAGAGTGGTAACTATATTCTATGTGGAGAGTGTGATATCTAAGTAGGCTGAGCTGTGATAATTACTCTGCAAATAGGATTTCTCACAGCCATGGTTTTTAGTCTATTATTGGATTATGAAGGTGTAAACCACGATTTCATTACACCACTATTGGAAGATTTCAGGATTCCTTTCATGATGACTTCACTGGGAAGCCACCAAAGAGAGATGGGTAATTAGCCACTGTGACTATATCATGAGTTAAACCAGTTTCTATTCCAACATAAAGAATAACACTAGAATTGAATCAACAGATCAATATTCAATGGGGGGATATGGTGGACAGAGTATTTATTTGTCTGAGTACATCAACTTGGGGTTCACTAATTTCTTTTTATAAGAAGGTAGATATAACATTGAACTACTATGTTAATAACATGTAATTAAACTCAATGATAGTGAAGAACTGATATCCTATTCCGCATATCGATGATCATTTTGACTAGTTGAAGGGATCTTTTGACGTTTCCAGTATATAATTGATATCATGGTATCATTAGTTAAGAGTTCATACTTATCATATAATGAGGACTAATTTTAGAATAAGACATGGAATTTATGAGTTTTTCATAATTCCATTTAGGTTTTTAAACACACCAGTAGTGTATATGACCTTGATAAACATAATATTCCATCCTTACCTGGATCTATATATGATACTATTACTAGATGGAATCTTGGTGTACTCTAAGACTCGTGACTGTCAAGCCCAACATCTTGAAATCTCCCTATGTAAACTAAGAGAGCATTGAATATATAACAAGATATCTACGTTTCAATTGTGGATTGACTAGGTGCACTTCATAGGTCACATAATCTCATAAGAAGGTGTGTAGGTGGACCCAGATAATTATTTGGTGGTGGTTTATTGGAAGCATCCCAATAACTATTCTGATATATGTATATCTCTATGGTTAGCAGGATATTATTACATATTTTTTCAATAATTTTCTAATTTGGATGTCCTACATTCTTTCCTGAGAAATAGGGAGATAATTTTTGACTGGTCATGAACTTTTGGGAATGATTTCTGAGATTTGAGGAAGCACGTGACATCAGCATTGATCTGCATCCTATATTATCCAAGTGATGAGAAAACAATGTATTGTGATGATTCTGGGTTTGGACATGGAGTTGTGCTATTGCAAGGATATCAACTTGTTGTGTATGGGTCTCGGTAGTTGAGGCATTGTGAGAAATACAACCCCACACACAACCTCACATTTTTTAGTGTTTACACAATAAATTGATGGTTGTATTATTTGTTTGGTGAAAATTTTACTATGTATAATGATCACAAGATCTTAAATAATAATCTTTCACAATAATTTTTTAATTTTTAGTATTGTATATGGGTTGTTTATATATAGTATTTTGATTTGGATCTAGCATATATACTTAGAAAGGGGAATAGTTTTGTTGTTTCATTGAATAGGAAAAATCAAACATAAGAAGTTCTAGAGCCTAGTGACAAGTTGAATTTTATGAATTTTATAATTGAGATACATGTAGTAGTCTAGGAGATTTAGGAGTTAACGAATCTTATATAAGTTTCTCAGAATTCTACACTTTTGATATGGATTAGAAATAATTTTTTTTTGTGAATATGGATTGTTTCTCCTTCAGTAGAGTCCTTGATGGTTTAGATTCACCATCAAATTCATGCATAGATGAGGATGAGATTATCTATGTTAAGAATCAGGTAGTTGTTCATGAAAGCATGAGTGGGGAGTTATTGTGGGAGTTTCATGCCTCAAAGTGTGGTGAATATCAAGGAGGGACCAAAATGTATCATGACCTCTAATAATTATTTTGGTAGATAGGCATGAAAAATAGATAGTATAGTATAGGACACAATGAAACACCTGACATCCAGTGAAGGTAGAGAATTAACAACCTATATGTTTGCTGCAACAATTTCCCTTTTAGGAGTGAAAGTGGGATGATGTGATGATGGAATTTGTGGTAGGTATCCAGAGGAAATATTAGAAGAATGATGTTATTTGGGTTGTAGTAGATCGTTAGACATATGTATCACATTTCATTGCAATATGAGATAATTTCTCAGTGGAGATGTTGGGAGAATTATGTGTTTGGGAGATATTCCATCTATATGTGATTCCACAGGATACTATACTAAAATTTTGTCTTTGATTTACCTGTCACTTCTATAAGGTCTTATATAAGGCTTGTAGAATGCAGTTGTTATTGAGTATTTATTTCCACCCACAAATAGATAGGAATTTTTAGCATACTATATAGGTTCTTGATGATATGATGTGAGCATGTGTCCAACACATTGAAGGATCATGAGAGATGCACCTAGCTCTAGTGTAGTTTTCATATAACAGTAGTTATTAGTTAATAATTCATATGTCACCATATAGTATACTTTATGATATACCATTATTATCACCTTTATGTAGGATTGAGGTAGGTGAATCAATGTTATTTGGACTGTGTCCCATGAAGGAGACATTGGAGGAGGTTCATCTGATTTAGAAACATATGGTTATGGTTGAGAGTATAATGATATCGTATGTTGATAGAAATAAATTAACCTTACATTTTACATAGGGTGATTGTGTATTATTTTTAGGGTCGCCTTTGTTGGGTCACCACAGGATATAGAGACATGGCAAGCTGCCTCCCAGGTTCGTTGGACTATTTGAGGTTTTGGAGAGAATCATGATAGTGTCATACCAATTGGATCTTCTACAGAAATAAAGTAGTATGCCTGATTTTCATCATGTGTCACAACATCAATGGTATCTCACTTTCCCTTTCCCATGTCAATGAAGGGTATTATGTGGAACTAAAGATATATGTGTCCTTTGAGGGGAATCTGATATGAGTGGTGGATCATAGGGAAAATGTGTCATGGCGGAAAGAAAATGTTAATAGGTTATATATTGTAGAATCATGGGAATGTGCAGGAAGAAACTTGGGAAATGAAATAATATATGAGGGTTCATTTTCCACATCTTTTTTAAACATAATCTTAGAGATTCATAGGAGAATAGCTCAATTACACACTGTTATAAAGTATAGAGATAGTAAGATCCTGAAAATTTCTAGATAATTCCCAGTCTCAATATCAGTTACTCTTATACCTTTGGATGATTAATTTTCATTTGGATTTTACCCTAGGTTTCATTTGGGAGAAAATTGAAAAAAAAGGTAAACAAAATGGGAATTTCAAGGTTGGTGCATGATTAGGGAGGATCGTGTGACCCAACTCGAAAAAACATTTAAACTTGGATAGTGGGGATTTTCATGTTTAGAGAAGGGTTTTTTAAACATTTATCCTTCTTAGGATTAACCCTACACCATTATAAATGAGGTTCATGGTATAAGTTCATGGTTGGGAGAAACCGTGCACCCCTTCCAAAAAAAACCTTGTGTGGGAATTAATTTAACACAAAAATTACTTTTTAAATTATTGAAATCCCCATTTTATTTTTAATTTGACATTCTTTTGAAAAGATCCCCCCTTTAATGATTTTGGAGCACTCATATGTATCAAAGCCTTCCCACTACCATTTCTCGTGATTTGAAGCCCATATTTTATATCTGCACCCCTCCCTGTAAGTGAATTTAATCCCATTTGTTTCTAGTTCTTTATCCATTCTTGTACCATACATGAATGGAGTTATTTTTTTATTTGATGTATATTTAGGAATGTTGATATAAATATATATTTGAATAATATTAATTTATTCGATCTTGATTTAGGGTTTTATATTTGGATCTCATTCTACTTCATTGTGCTGCTAAAATTTTGGGAATTTCAATTAGCGAGTGTTCTTCATCAAACTCGAAATAGCTGGTCTACAAATAAAATAACGTATTAATCATTTAAATTGTGTGTATGTGATTGTATAATTACTATTCATTGTTTACCAGTCGAATTCCGCATGGGATTAATTAATTTGGTGAGTTAATAAATTAGGTTAATAAGAAATTGGGGATTTGGAGATTATAGATTTGGGATAATTAATTGATGAGTTAATTATGAGATATTGGGTTGTTTATTTAGAAAATTAATTTATGAAATAATTTTAATATTTTTTGAGAGAATTAATTGGAGAATTCATTATGAGCTTTTGATTTTTCAATATTGATTAATTAACTGATGAATTAAATAATTTTATTGACATACTTAATTAATGGGTGAATTATTTAATGATGTTATGTGATAAAATAATTATTGAATTAATAATTAATTTGGTGTGATTAGTTGATTTTTTAGTTTACTAATTGAATTTATGTTATTAATTAATTGTTGATCCATTTTATTGATTTTATGTTTTTAGTTAATTATGGAATTAATTAATATCATGGACATGAATATTTAATTTATTAATTAAATAAGTGAATATTTGTGTTAATAAAATTGTTGAATTAGTAAATGAATTGATATGGATAATAAATTTTTTGATTAATTATATTTGGAGGAATGGTTATATGGTTATTTAAATGTGAAGTTATGAATGGAAGCATGGTCATTTAGTTGTGAAATAAGAATTAGAACGTGGTCATTCAATTATGTGATTTTGAATTTTAACAAGGGTAGTCGGGTACGAATTAAAAAATGGGAACGTCATCATTCTATTGTGTGAGTTAAATATGCGGTAATAATGGAATTCTGAGATATAATGCCCTTCATAAATTCTTCAGCAAACAGAATGACCCGAATCAAATATTGAGGCATGGGTTTCTATGAGAACCCATGGTGGTTAAATAAATATTAATTCATAATTTGATATATTCTTTTTTATTAGTTTTTATTTATTTATTTATAAAACAGTATACACATACTATTGACTGCATATTGTTTTAGATACTGTTGGTGGTGACCTACTGAGTTGTACTCAAACCTCTCTAAGGTTTACTGATCGATAACCAAATAGATTTCATGATTCCATGATAGGATAATGGAAAAAGACCTTATGTTAGGTGGGTGAGAACCGATGGAGCATGGATTAGGGGACCAGATGCGGTTTGGGACCCATTTGGGAGTCATCAGTATCTCTACTTTTTAGATTTCATTTTGACACTTGTCACGTACTTTAGTGTGACATGTTTATTTTTCAGCTTGATATTGTATCATCATTTTTATCATATTATTATCATTGTAATATTATGATTATGGTTATGTTTGATCATGATTTGGTTATATTTTATTAAACTAATTTTCTTATTTTTTTGTGCATTACTTTGATACCCATGAATGATATTAGTCCCTCACTGCTAGTCAGCAACCTCTTGTTATGAGGAGTCATGCTTGAGGTCTTGTGACCGACTGGCTTAGGGAACTGTTGGGTGGCACTTGGGATAAGATGTTACAAATGGTCTCATTAAATATATCCCAATAATTGTGAAAAAACACACCACTACATGACTCTTGAAATCCCAACAACTCTCGACTATCATCTCACTATAGCTGGTTTCACCATTTTATTAGTGCCTCACCCAAAAAAACACATTCCAACCCCCCCAATATGACATCAATATCCTCATACATCAATGATTAATAAATCCAAACAATCCTTATGCCTCATGACCCCATATTTACCAACATAGCACCACTCAAATAACATGATCAAATTGTTTAGTCCACGAACAGTTAATACAATTTCTCAATCATCACCAGTGGATCAATGTATGACTAGTTCTATAGAGTCACTTAATATCACCCACGCATGACATTTTGTTAGAATTTCCATCTCACTCAACCATTCTGTTGACATATCTAGGTGTCTCAATCCCTTTCATAGGTCTCCATATACATAATAGGCACAAATGATTGATCATATTCCAACCCATCTGCATCCCATTACCTAGTTCCCTGAAATAGTGAAAACATATGTATCCTTGGACCCCATCATGACTATATGATCCCCTCACATCTAACTTACAAATGATATGGAGTGACCGAATATGACCATATCATCCATAACCACCGACTAGGGAATGTTAATATATATCAGTTATGTATCACCAATCTCTAATGTGACCTCACCCCGTGGGTGATCTGATATTCAAAATCCAATCCATAGATCAAGGATATTTTCCCAAAATCCACCAATTTAAATTTCGCATATACTATCTAGGATAAAAATATCTAACCAAAACTATGTTAACATATAATCGGTAGAGAACATGATACCATATCCCATATACCATGTATATCATGTAAATGAATGCTCTCTTATTTTCCCAACATGAGAGTATTAAAAACACTCAAAAAAGATTCATAACTTAAAATTTTTTAATCTAATTATTCTAAATAAATAATAAACCTCCATGTAACCCCACTATAACACTCATACCATTGCAACTTGTGCTTTATCAATTTTTTCATCAGTTCATAAAATAGATAAATTAATAGATCATTCCTATTTTACATTAATGAGGAATACCTTATATAAAAAACCATTCATATAATGATAAATATCATGATTTATATAAGGACTCATTCATTTAATAACCAATTTTTATGAGTTAAATAGAAATTATTTAGCTTTATTACATTCTTATGATCTTTTACTATTTTATTTTTATGTAATTAAGAAAAAATATTATATATCAAAACAATACATTACTATGTGGACACTTCCACTCAATTTACATTTCTTCCATATAAGATGAACTCAAAAGTTTAATCCCTTTTTTTTAAGTAACATTTTATTATGTTCAAAAATATCTATTAAAAAAACTTATAGAAATTATTATAGTTCGTACATGCCCAAATAACCTGTAACAAATATATTAAAACATAGAATCAGCACCAAAATATCCATTACGATATATAAAAATGAAAAGAACCTATTAGAACATTTAAAAAACATAAAATTCTATATGAAATATTTTCCTTAATATAATTAACTTTTAACTCAAAAAATCATTTATATATTCATGAAATTAACATTTTAAAAAATAATAATACATTAGAAAATAAATAATTATGTAATATATCATAATTATGAGGGTTTTTTAAGAACATAAAAATTCAGAAAACAAATTCTCCATAAATAAACAATTCACCCTTATAAGGGTCATAATCATTCATAATAATGAATATTGTTTTCATACATTGGGAAATAAAAATGTTTTAATAGAAATTATATCCCCGAATAAGAAATTCACATTACTACCTCAAGATATTATCTTAATTGAAACCATACATAAACTCATAAAGATTAAATAACCTACTTAATAAATTTATATAATCTATTAAATGAAACTTATATGTAGTTAACATTATCACTTTACCGAATACATTGGAATTATATATTTGTCACTACCATCATCATGAGCGATATCAGGCTCAAAATCTATTATTAAAAATTTTAATGTACTATAACTAACATAATGAATCTTGAATCTTGATTTCTATAATAAAATACCATTGAATATTAATTTTAACACATATAAAAAAAACAATTTTTTCCTCTCATATAAAAAAGGAAAAATATATTTCTATTCAGAAAAGATTAAAAAATAAGGTTTTTAAATAATATGAAGTAATATCTTATTTAAGAAATCCAAAAAATGTATAAATAAAGAATCTAAAATAATAATAATAAAAACGGTGTGAAATTACATTCATATCTTCTATGTTAAAAAATTTCCTTTCACACAATTTGGAATATTGAAAAAATAACCTATTTTCAAAATATTGGGAACATTTTTTCCAAAAAATTATTAATAACGTCCAAAAATATAAAATATGAAATTACACATAAATTTCAATATATTATTAAAATTAGAAAAACGTTTTTGGGAATATGGATATATAATTTAAAATGCATAGAACATTTATAAAAACATTTTAAGGAAGTTTCCTTTAAATTATATGTTGACTCACTTTGTATGACCTATACATTCTAAAAATATAAATTTTTTTTCCACTTGAATGAGATATTATTTAGAATTATTAAATTATAATAATACATTTTATTTAATTTATTATCATCTCATATATATTTAAATAATTGGTAATGTTCACATTGGATATTTTGGGGTCTTTCGGAATATAAAATCAAAATAATTTTGGTTGGATAAACTTCGTAAAAATGGACCCTCTATATATGATTTTGAAAATTAACCATGTTAAAATTATAATTTTTTATAATTATAATATTATTTTATAACTATCACTTTTATGTGATCAAGCAATGTGAATCATTTCATTTCATGGAGATGGTAGCATGTGTGTATGCGTTAATGACATTTTTATGTTTCAAATGGTTGGGAAACAAAAAAAAGTATATATTATTATATTTTTTCTAGAGTCATAAATTTGTTATAAATGTAATATTTAGTCATTATATCCAACATTATGATAATAAATATATGGGTGAAATTAAAATTTATTCACATCAGTTAATGGAGGTCGTATCCCATATGTACGAACATGTGATGATAAAATTTTCCAAAAGATAGATATGGTAAAAATATATATAATGTGTTATAGATCTTGAATAAAATATATATCAATCAAATACTATACATTTATTAATTAAATATTCATATCCATTTATGTGAGGTAGATATAAAAGTACAATCACATTACATTGTGGAGGTGGATGTCTACACGTACACATGAGTGATGTGCCTATTTTTTATTAGATATAAATATTAATAAAAAAAATTCATAAAAATAATAAATATCTTTTATTTTAGAGATAATATTTATCATCATATTTATGAAAATATTTAATGTGGTAGAAGAAGAAATATTCTTTAAAAAAACATTTAATAATTCTACCTTATCTTTTGATATCCACCTTCTTATTGGACCTAAATCCCTTGAGGTATATTTTTATAGTTCCAATGTGGGATTAGGTAGGTGGGAATGAATTTATTAAGAGGTATTTGGTTTTATGTTTTGAAGGAAACCAATCATGAGTCATGTTTTGAGAATTTTCAGTTACTCAATTTAGTGATGAAAAAATAAATGGGGTTTTGGTAGTTTTTTAAGTTTTAAAGGTACTAAATTTAATATTAAAATTGATATTTAGAACATTCATAGAACATAATGGATAATATATAAAACTTACCATCCACTTTAGTAATGATTTTATATTTATGATTATATTATAATTTAATTTTAATTTTTTATTATTAACTAACATTTAGTGTCATTTTTAGGATTGTTCACATATTTTTACATTATTGGTAGTATCATATCATTGGAATTATAATATAATTTTTTTGAACATATAAAATACCCTATAACAATTAAAAAATAACAAAACACTATTATTCATAAAATATCATATCACTTTTCATTTTTCTAAATGTTTTTTTATTTTCATATGCTTGAACAATCATTGAATCAACATTGTGCAGAGATTCGTAGAAATTATACCATAACTAAAAATTAAAAATAAATTACTATAAAAAATATGGATTTTTTATCATGAATTTTTTCTTTTTTATTCATAAATTATTCATTTTTATCTATATATTTACAATTTCATCATAATAATTGAGAGAGAGTGATGTTTTTGTAATTACATGTAACCTTGAATAATATAAATGTGGTAATCAATGGAAAATTTCTCAACAGTCCCATATAAATCAATATAGTATTATTTTGTCAAAATTAAAATCTTAAAGTTAATCATCTGATGGTTTTTTGGGATCCTTGAATCTTATACCATAGTTTCAAAATTGATTAACCTATTTCACAATTTACCTAGATGATAATCTATTATCATGGATACTATTCATTATGACTAAAATTGAAATGGACAGTACGAAATATAGTTAATATTTAAATCTAAAAATTTAAATAAATTCCATATACATCATTTTCTATATTTGGAATAAATTACTTTTAATTTATGTTCAAAAAAACCCAACAAAATGTCATTTTTATAAAAATTCATATTTTATGGAGAAAATGATTGAATATAAAAACAATTTATAATTTTGATTACCATTGTATTTATTCTATTATGTTTACTAAAATGAAACCATTCATACTTTTATACAAATCCAAAAAAATGGAATATAGAAATTATTTACTTATAAGTAGTGATATGATAGTTTTGTGATATTGATATTTTTCACTATTATTCATAAAATCAATATTTTTAGAAAAATTAGAAAAAATAATCATTAGATTATTTTTATAGTATTATTTATCAAATTATTTAAATTTTATAAATTAAAATATCTAAATATTTCAATAATCATTCATAATATCAGTGAAAAATTTGAAATAAAGACACTTTTTAATGAAAATGAATTTTTGGAGTATAAATTTAATTTATAATCCTTCTTTATCTACTGTCGACCACATTATAAATATTAATTTGTTTTACTAAATATATTTTTTATTAATTTCATTAAAATAATCCATATATAGTGATTAATTTAGTTTACATTGATTAAAATACATTACTTACATATGTCAATTATCTGAAAAAATATCACCATTCGTACAATATGATTTATCATAAAATTTAGTTTCTCATTCCTACGTTTTAATTATTAATTTTTATTAGTAAAATTTTTCTACATATGCTCCATTGTTTATTTACTCCAATTCATACTTACTAATCTATGGTCTAAATTCAAAAAGCAATATTTAAATATTGTTATTTTATTAATATAACACTTTTCATTTTAGGCTTGGTATTTCATGTTGTCAACCCAATAAATCATTGTATTTTTTTCTAGATAAAATATATTTGTGTTATATTATCCCTAACATAAATAAATTCAGTTCTTATAATTATATCTCAAATATGGTAAAATGGATATAAACACTTTTAAAATATATTCCTACCAGTGGATAAGGAATATAAAAACAAAAGGTTTTAAAAGTATCCCTAATAATGGATCCTTAAACCCTTTGAAAGGATATGAAATTTTTAGTTGAATAAAAATATACATCAGTGGTAAAAATATGTTTTATTATTTCTAAATTGTATTATGAAAGCCACATTAATAATATTTCCCATTAAACAGAACTTTTATTTCTATTACAAGATTAAGAAAATTATCCCCTCCTAAATATTTCTTATAACATGTATGTATAATTATAAGTAACATACTTCTAAATAGGTATCCAAAAAATATCTCGATATGTATATGATATCACTAATATAATATTTGAGATATTTTTTCTGCTTCTAACTTTAGTTTTCGGGATTCTTTGGACCAAAAGATAAATATTCAGATAGAATAAAAAGGAACATTTTGTTTTTCATTTCTCTTTCAAAATAAAATTTTCAAATTTCCTTTCAAATATATATTTTTTGTTTTTCAAATTGATAGTTAAAAATTATATCACTTCTAAATCTTGAAAATCACTCTTATATTATACCTATTATTTTATTTATTGAAATTATTTTTGAATGTTTTATTGAATATCATTGTTCAATATAAACATTTCATTACATTCATTGAATGAAATTGAGATAATATGGCCATTAGAGTAATATATTTGAACTATCAATAATACATTAATTAATTCTATTATATACATTGTCATTGTTTTACAAGTCTTATTCTCTAATCAAGGTTTTTATTATATCAATTTTCATTTAGTTGGTAGATTTTTATTCTTTATTTATGTATATATTGTAAAACTATCCTTATTATATAATCATATTTCTTACTTTTACTCTCAATGTTTGTTTTTATATTCACAATTGGGGAGATATTTTTGGAATATTGTATTAAAAGGGAGGTTTAACATTTTGTGTATATGGTAGACAATTGTTTTTTCATTCAATTATGATGAAGAAAAATATTTCCAATAATTTTTTTTATCATGTTGAATATTTGGATATTATCATGATCATTATAATATATTTTATATAATATTGGCTCTTGATTTTCAATCAATATATATATTTTAATTATGATATTTTGATCATCCAATGGGTGAGATAGTTTTACCTCTCTTTTTTTGGGTTTTAATGATTACAAACACTCAATTTCCAATCTAACAATATATTTTGAGTTGATTTCAGTTTTTAAAATTAGATAAATTGCATTGAATTTAATGAAACTATTATAGAAATCATCTTGAAATTATGGATCTTATTATTGTGTTCAAGGAAATTCAAGGGTTATTAAAATTTCCCAATTGAAGTTTTAATATTTGTGTTTTTATAATGGACTAATGTTATCAGATCCAATGGATCTATGAAATATTGCATGAAGGGACAATGTGATGTTCTTAAAACTATCAGTCACACCCGCTGACCAGTTACATGAGTACTGTCACATTAGCCTACTCGATGTCCACCAGCTACTCAAATGAATATTCTAAACTACTACATAAAAAGAGATTCTAATGACCAACTATTGGTACTTAACACTCACCATGGGGTTATTACTATTGAGGATATTCTATAGATGTACCCCTTAATAATCTTTTGTGTATACCAGCTACCCAGAGTGGTGGAGGCAAGTAGTTTAAGGGATGATTTATTTTTTAAAAAAAAAATCAAATCATTGTATCCTTTGATAATTATTAACTCTCTTTAGTTATCAAATATTTTTTGGTCTTTTAAAGGCTATCAATTATTATTAATAGAGTTATGGAAGAATAAAACTCTCTATGATGTTTAATTAATGATGAATTGTGGTTCCAAAGATGAATCAATTTGATCATATCAATCTATCTCAAAGACATATTTTAAAGATCCAATTTCAATTCTCAATTTTATAGGATCACATCTTAATTATCTCTTAATATTTTCTCTAAAGTGGTGTAATCCATATTTTTAGATAATTTAGTGACTCTATAACATATTTACACAATTAAAATCTCTTTATCTCACATCTCTTCTAAAATTATTCTCACAGCCACAACGTGATGGAAAAATTATCACTACAGAAAAAATAAGATACTTTTTCTCATAACCAAAAAAATTAAGGAATATATATCAAGGGGATGACTATCATGACCACAAAATAGGGGGATTGGTTTCTCAATCTCTATCAATATAATGGAGTATAATTGAATACATAGGGGAGGAATTCCCACCTTTTTCATTAATATAAACACAGCTTCCTCACTTTTACTTGGAAGATGAATACCATTACAATGACTTATAGGCCCAATGGCACAACGACCAAAGATACATGATGTTAAGGCCTATGGTAAATAACCCAAAGAACACTTGTAACAATTCACTAGCTCTATACCCCAGTCCCTCTATACACGCTGGAGAAATATGAACCACTACTACTATATGGTCATATGTGATTTCACTATTGATTATCCCCATGACCCTCCTTTAGTTCACTATCATAACTACACAATTCTAATTTTCTCTCAAATCCCGAGAGGTTTCCCATCTGGCCTACAACGACTTATAACTTTTTCAATAAGTTTTCCTTATTATAATTATAAAAAAGACAAATAAAAGATATTACATAATAAAAAAATTACTTTCAAAAATAAATAATGACATAAGGGGTATTTGTTGAAATTAAGGTACATATTCCAATTGAATAGTAACTTGATTATTAGAATTGTAATATGACCATTAAGAATAGTAAACTAGCCAATAGAATAGTAACCTCACCCATGAAATTATAAAATAAATTTTATTATCTTATGAATGAAAGTATAATATATTAATATAATGGAATAAGAAAATAAATGTTTTAGAAATGTTAAATTATGTATTAGTGTATTTTTGAAACATAAATTATTATTTAAAATTTTAAAATAAAATTTATTTTTTAAAAGAAAATGTTTTTTCATAAAATAGAATCCTAAATTAATTTTTTTTCTTATGAGTATATGATAATTCTATGAGGCCTTAATTAATTTTTCAAAGTGTCCTAAAATCAAATATTATTTAAAATTTGCATTTTTCGAATAGATGAGAATTTTCTTAACAAAGTTAATTTATAATATTTAGAAACTTATTTTCAAAAAATGGAGCCCTTTTTAAAAATATTCACATATTAAAATATTATTGGTGGTTTTGTGTGATTTTTCTAAAACAGTTAAATTTATGGTGAATAGTCCAATATAATAGTTTATGTTATTTAACATTATAAATAAATAAATGAATTTTTTTTGTCATGGTAGATTCATGGATTATTTAAGTGGATATTATATAAAATTATTGTTATTGATGTTCTTATAAATACTCACAATAATCAACACTATTTATATTCTACATCCAAAATAATAAACAAATTAATAATATAATTAAAAACTCCCCTTTTTCCCACTATAAATACCTCCCCTCATAACCTCTTCTCCTAACACCTTATAATCCATGGGGAATTTTTATGTTCTACCCAATTCCTCTTCCAAACATCATACCCACGTTTTGGTCAAACTGGTCTCAAAGAAAGTCCATTTCTAAGTTTCGTAATGATGTTCTTAAGGAGACGACACTCAATAGGTAAAGCCCTCCCCCTTTCTCTTTTAGTTTATTTTATTTTCTAATCCTTCCTAAACCTCCCCAATAAAAAGTAACATGATAACTAAATTAAAATATGTGTACTAAAATTTTATTATGTTAATACAATATTAATCATTAAATTTTAACTCATCACAATCGTTTCTATAAATGAAAGCATTGTCTGTGAGGTGTCAACTCCACACCGTTAGGGATAAAAAGTTTTCACTTTTCAATACATCTTTCAGGGATGGTAATAAAACCATTTTTATGGTTTAACCATATTATAATATTTGTAATACAACTTATTTAATCGTCTGTAACTAGTATATAAACATATTATTAAATAATGTGTTACTAATTCATGAAGGTCGTAAAAACTGTGAAAGTAAAATAATAATTTTCTCATCAACATTTTATCTAATGAGTCATCCTCATGTAAAAAAATGATATATGAGACCATTTAAATTTATTCCAGTAAATTAATACTATATCATTATATTTTTATATTTTTTTCTATTTAAAAAGTACTTTTATAATTTTACTCAGGAAAACTAACCACGAAACCATGAAATGAACACTCCCAATACATTGAGATTAAACACTATAAGTCAATGAAAAGAACATAAATAAATCTAATTAAATTATAATAAATTAGAAAAAATTTCAATATGTTCTTGATTAATTAAAATTGGATATTATTTTATTAACCATGACATTATATACAATTGAAAAATTCTTTTGGACATAAGGTAATGAATTCTATCTAAACGTCCATCTTTCCTTTGGGTTACTCTTTCTCATACCATACTGTAATTATTAATAATTCCTATTTACTCCTCTTAAATTATTTTTGTTTCCAAAATATATATACTTTGCTCAATTATTGTTTCACTATTAAGTAAATACATGTTTTATAAGGCTCCTTTCCCAATTCCTCCTATTAAGAAACCTAATTAAATGGAACATCCAAATTTCTTACAAAATTTAATGTATAACATTTAATATATTCTAGACCAAAACTATTTTTAAAAAATAACACATTTTTAAATGCACAAATTTCTTTTTTAAATTTTTTGTATTTATTAAAAAATTATGCATCTGATCTCTGTAAAATCTTTTTCATATTTTCCCTTCAATCAGACTAAGGTTTCTCATTTCTCAAGATTATTAAACATACTTTATTTCAGTTTTTCACTTATGTAGTACATAAGTTGTCATGATATATTCATATTTTCTCTTATGAATTTCAATTTATAAATTAAATTAATTATTTCTTGGACACCATTATGATACTCCCATTGCTTATGCCTTATTACCTTACTAAGATACCCATTTCTTACCATGGGAAACCCTTATTGTTATTCCTTATCCCTGATTATTTGTGTGGGACATGTATGCATGAACATGTTATAATGGATTCACCCAGATTGTGATCCAATAAATTAGAAAATATTTATTCCCGTGATACATGATGTTAGGATAGGGAGTATAATTGACTCTTTTATAGGACTTTGTCCACTATGCTATATAATCATGGAAGATAGCTATGATCATGGTTATGTAATGTTATATATTGATTCAACATTCCAATGATTCCATGATTACATGATCCCTTGTTCTATGTATTATGAATATATATGTTTATTCATCCTCTATGCCTTTATATGTTATCATGTCATGCCTTCTAACCCACGTGTTATGCATTATTTATATGATTATTCCCTTAAAGGATTTTTAGATCATCCATTTTTCAATGTTTTCCCAAGGTTATCCTATGAATATATACGAGCTCAAAGGATGTTCGGATCTCAATAAGTATGTTTAATATAATGATGTTTTATTATATTTCCATGTTTTTAGATTTATGTACTTAATCTTCCAATGCCACTATAATTTAAATTACATAGTTTTTATTTGATGGTTATGTATGTTAAAAATCATCTAATAATATTTGAAAAAGGGTAGAGGTTTTATAATTGGTATCAAAGAATGGTATCATTAATTTTGAATATTAAAAATATAAAAGTTTATTTAAAACCCTAGGGATAATTATATCATTGCAGATAACATAGATTGAATCATAGGGAATCATAAAATAGGACATAAAATCCTATTACAATTTTATCCTTATATGTTCAATGTTTCTTATTTATATTCTTATTAGATAAGAACTCAATCCGCCACCCTCTAATTGTAATTTACTTTTTTAGATAATATATGGAAATAGGATAACTATTCCAACAGTAAATTTGATAAAAACAATTATGATTAATGTAATGAAATATAAAATATGATTAGAATGTGAGCTTAAAATATCATGATAGGAGATTCCCAATTGGATATAGTTATGAATAATAACTTGATTCATTTTGATAACCCTCTTTCTCCTAAAACATTATTGTTTCAGTTGAATACATTATGTGGCAAAGGCCTCCCATATTTAGTTGTTCATCTCATCCCATCATCACAGAACAATGGATTAAATCCCTTTAGAATATATTATATACACTTTGATGATCAAAATATGAAAAATTCATACTGGTGGTCTTTAATTTTGATGGGAAACATGATCAGTTGTGTACACTAATTAAATCACAATGTCTAAGGTGATAATTGATTCAATGGAATGGAATATTTCAAGAAAATATTTTTCAATAAATATTTTCCTCAATATCTTCATCCTAAGATAAAATGGGTGTTCCATAGAATGAATAAAATCAAGGAAGATTATATCTATGATTATAAGTAAAACATCACATGAGTTTCATGATATGGATCAATCTAATCGATTAACAATAAAATTAAGTTGTCTCCCTTATTTAGTATAAAAAATCGATTTCTATGAAAAGGATTAAAGATTAAAGAATTCGACAGTGTAAAAACTCATACTTCCCCAGGCCTTTCCATTGTGAAAATATAGTGCTTGTTGTGTTCTTGGTGGGGTTACAGTTGTTTGTTTTGAGATTTTACCAAAAATATAGTTTCATCGATATGAGGGATCACTGAAATCGTTGCACCGTAATGGTGGCACCATGACGGTGGAACAAAAAAATGGGGGTACTGAGATGGTCGAACTCTGTATCAGTGGAGCAGTAATTGTGGCACTATAACAGTGGAACCAAAATTGTGTCACACCGAAATGGTGGCACATTAAACGGTGTGCCACCCTTTTCAAAATTTCCAGTTTTCCCTTTTTTCCCATTTTTTCTAGTTTCACCATTCATATATTTAATTTTTTACATAAAATGGGTTTACATCCATGTTTGGGAACTTTTATGGGAGTAACAAATATTATTAAGTATGTATTTAATATCCAAATGCTATGGGGATTTGAGATACTCCAACCTCATGATCATAACAAAGATCACAAGTTGATGACCTTTGGAAACATTCTTCTTTTAATATAGGATCTAGCTCTTCAAATCAACGATCATTACTTCCATGTGAGTTTCTGCTCTCTCTTGGAGCGCTAAATGTTTTCCTCTCCAGAAGAGTCGTGATCTTGTACTAGAGCCCCTTACTTCTCAATTTTCTTGATGTTTTCTACTACTCAAGAGACCCTCTATTTTGGAATAAATAGGATTTTTGGCCACCTAACCTTCCAAGTATGGAATCATATACCTGAATTTATATGTGTATCATGTGGGGAGTGTTTCGTAATGAATTTTTTGAAGAACAGGTGAATACTTTATTAAAAAAGTTATAAATAATTACAGTGAAGTGATGATTAATAGATAAAAGGTGAGGAATTAGAGATTATTGATGTTGATTTCTTATTTTATCTTCTATCTTTTTATGGTTTATTTAGTTCTATTCCTTCTTAATGTCATGGTCGTATGTGGTCTTTTATTGTACACTATTGATGTTTTGTTTTGTGTGATGCTTTGATTAATGGGTGTACTGTGAAATCTATTTAATCAGGTATGACTTCTTAAATAAAATGGATACTCCATGATGAAAACCCTTATGAGATCACCCCTTATTTTTCAGGTGTATTTAGAGAAAATTATTTACCGAATATTAATATATCATTCCCTTGATAGTGTTATTGTGTGTTGTGTTCTATGGGGTTCATGCTTTGTGTGGGTTGTGTGGTGATGATGTTGGGAGCATAGTTATGGGTACCTGGGGTGGATAGAGGGGTTGGTCCTGTGAATGGGGATGGATATATTTGTGCAGCGGGGCTTCTGTTCAGTGGGGTTTTGGAGTGGGCTTTGTGTATGAGGTGGTTTAAGATGTGGGATGAAATATTAGTTTGATAGATTGATTGTTTTTTGGAATTGATAAACATGTAGCTAGTGGGACTATCTTTGGTTTATGTTGTGTCCTTCGAACTTTCTGTGTAGTGGGACTAATTGTGGGTAGTGGTTGGCTAGTGGGGAAATAGGTTTGGGTTGTTTTATGACTTCATGCATATAGGTATGTTGGGTGTGGTTCTGTTGTGCAGTAGGGCATCTAGTTTTGGTTGTGAAGGCCTGATTGAGCAGGGTAACTTTGAAGAATGACAGTTGGTAGTGGTTGGAATGGTGACTAGGGAAAAGGGGGGGGGGGTGCGCAGTGGGAATACATGTTGGTTAATCTCATTTTTTATGAATTGGTGTTAAAATAGAAATCCTTTACTTTGGTACCTCTTCTATTGTTCAATGATGGCATTACCGAAGAAAAAATTTGTTTTTTTGTGTGTTTAGTTAATTAGTGCCTTCAAATTATGTGAATGGTTGTAGATGTTCTGATTGGTAGATTCATTGGGTAGTGCTGGAATAAATTAAATTGAACCCACAAATTAATGAATGGAATGTGGTTAAATGAAAAAGGGTGTGGGTTTAGGATCTGGTTGAGCCAGTTTTTATGGTTGTGCATATAGGGGTAAAAAAATGATTCTATGTAGGTGGGTTTTTTGATTGAATCCATAGGATGGGATAACTGTTTTATTACTTTTGTATATAAATTACAGTTCTTTGTGGTTCTATATGCACCCCAACCTTGTTGAGAACCATTTTTTGAGTACCCCCATTTCATGGGGGAGGGTGTTATTCCCAACATCCCAATCAGAGGATGGATGGTTGGTCACTGACCTTCTTCTTCTCACCATCTTCAGGTTTCTAATGCTCGAGTGTATCTAGGAAAGCTCTATTGGCATTAGGTTTACTATAGCCTAAGATCCTTCAGGTATTTTTTGATGTGGGTGATAGGACTAGGTGATTGCGGGTCAGGATATTTTTTTCCAAGGGAATTTGGGATGTGGACTAGGTGTCTTCAGGTGAGAGGCATGGTGGTTGTGGCCTAGGTATCTTTGGGTGAGAGGAGTGGTGGTTGTGGCCCAGGTTTCTGTGGGTGGGGTTTTTGTGTGGTTTGAGGCCCAAGTGTTTGTGGTTAGGTTGTGGCTGTGGGACTAAATTTTAAGAAGATTGGTAGCATCAAGATGTTATTAATTAGAAATTAGTATATAATAGTGGGAATGTGGTTTTGGGTACCCAAATTCCGATGTTCCTATACAACTACTTTTCTTGACTTCTGTTATTTGTTTAGTGTGTCTTGGGGAAGATAGGATGGTTAGTAGACTTTTGTTAGTGCATTGATGCTATATTGTTCTCTCATATGGGAATTAGTATGTTCCCCAACTTATGCGTGGGTGCTGTTAGTTTTCTATATGTTATAATTGTATACACACCCTACGATATAAAATTATTTTCAAGTTTACAGGAGGACATTTAGGATCGTTCTTGACCTTACTAGATCGAGTGTCAGGAAATTTGATTTGATGTTGGTTAGTCTTTTTCTTTTGGTACTTTCATTGGTAAATTGGTCGTACTTTTTTCACATTAGGTGTTAAAATCATGAATGGGTTGGATTTTTTTTCCTTTATAAAAATGTGTAGTGTTGTTTGGGATTTTTACCATCTTATATACTGATCATGTTTTCATTAAAAAGTTTAGTTCCTTCCATTTTGAGTGAGATTTTATACACATGGTTCTAGTCACCACTCTGGATCCTATTAGAGGTAGGACTCAAGGTTCGTTATCTCTTCTTCTTCATAAATAAAAAAGGGTGTGACACTTTGATTTCCATTCCAATATCTTGAAGGTGGGTAATGAAAGAAATCTACGAGGAGACTGTTTGTTGAGCCCTTATGGTCGAAATAGAGATTGGAGAATTGATGTGGTCTCATGGTCGTAGAGATAAAAAATCAAAAAATGGATTTTTATGTGGGATTATCCGTAGATCAATCCTATTATTGATGAAAACCCAACATCCCAGATGTAAAAATTGTGGGAAGAAGCATCCTGGGAATGGCCTCTGGGGAACCAAAAGATGCTTCAAATGTAGAGAAGAGGGGTATTTAGATAATTACTACAAAATTGTAATGAATAATCTGAATAATGTGAAAGAAGAAAGGAAGGTCCAAATCATCAATAATAATTTAGTGTAGTGTTTAAACTACATGGAACATGGGAATTATGTGAGCCAATACCCTAAGACAAGGCTTTTCCGAGGAAATGAACAACTACATCCAAGGAAGAATGGAAGGGAATATGATATCCCTATTGCTGAGGTGTACCCAGATAATGATGTAGTGAAATTAATAGTAGTAATTCATGAGAGAATAGAAAACATACTATTTTATTCCACATCTATATATTCTTTGATGTCTTTCAAATTTAGTTTAACTACTGACACACCTCATCAAAAAATGGAGGTTGAATTATCTGTTACAATATCAAAGGTGGGAATTATTGCATAAAATGTATACAAATCCACCCCAGTTACTGCTTGTGGATTGAACCTCCCACAAATTCTTATCATACATTCTTTGGTAGATATAGATTCTATATTAGGAATAAATTGGTTATCTTTATATAAAGAAAACATAAACTATCAGGAAAGGGATATCACTCTTCACATTCTGAGGCATCCCCTAATTTTATACAAGTTTAGGGAAGAGGATTAATATCCTTTATAATCATTATCTAAGTTGTAGAGATCAATTCCTTATGAGCTAGAATACCTTAAAACAATTACTGTGACAAAGAAGAGAATAACAATCAAATACATGCCAATTGTAAGGTACTATAATGATGTGTTACTAGAGGAATCACATGGACACCCTCCTGACCAAGAGGTTGATTTAAAAATAGAACTTCTTCCAAGATATCTGCCTATATCAAAGAATCCTTATAGAATGGATACCATTGAGTTGGAGGAACTAAGGAAGTTGTTACAAGAGAATCTGAGGAAACGTTTTATATGGAATATTTTCCACCATATGATATTCTAGTCCTTTTCATCAAGAATAATTATTGATTTATGAGACTCTCTATTGATTTTCATGAGCTCAAAAAAATCATGATAATGAACAATTAACCATTTCAACGGATATATGACATGTTCGATCAACAATTTGGGACCATGTATTTATCTAATGAGGACCTTCGATAAGGATATCAGTAATTAAATTTTAATAAGGAACATATTCATAATAATACCTCTAAAAATGTAATGGAAACTTTGAGTTCATAGTGATTACCTTCACACTCACTAATGATCCAGAAATTCTCATCGAATTAATGAATATATTCTTTAGATATTACCTAGACAAATTTCTTTGTTGTCATTAATGATTATATTCAGATATTATCAATAGGAAATGAGTATTATGATTAGTATTTTGGAATTTCACTAATGGCCTTGAGAAAGAAGAAAAACTATGAAATGTACAATAAATGTGAGTTCTGTATGGGGGAAGTATCATTCTAACAGCTTTATATCACCAGCAAAAGAATTTTCATAGACCCTTTCCCAACAATATAAATTGAAGAGTAGACAAATCCAATAATTTTAATAGAGATATATAGTTTCATTGGTCTCGAAGATTATTACAGATGATTTTTCAAGAACTTGTCATGATTGTAAAATCCATTAACCAAGCTAACTTGGAAGGGAGTAATGTTAACCTAGACCAGTGAATGTGAAGACTGGTTCAAATAGATAAAAATGAGGACTATTGATGCACCAGTACTCACACTATTAATATGTGGGGAACTATTTGTGTTATACAGTCATGCTTACGGAATCCTCGGCTTTGATGAATCTTACCTTGGTGGCGCGGTTCAAGCACATAAGTCCTTCAGTCGACTATTTATACTAATTTTTCTTCAGCGCATGGGATCTTCAGGAACGTGCGGTGGTGGGGTTAATGGATAGTAAGCAATTCTTGATTGGGTTTAATATGGATGCAGTTTTTACTCAAGCTTGGGCAAGGGCTCCACGCAACTTCAATGGATATCTCTTAATGATCTTGGGTTGGTCCTTCGATCTCCATAGGAACCATGATCCTCTTTGCATAGCGGTTTGGGTAAGCATCCCTAAACTCCCCTTAATGTTTCAAAATCCATCAATTATATGCATGTTGGGTAATATGGTCGGTAGATATATTTGTTCTGAGAGCAGTACCGAGGCTGTTTGTCATCCGGTTAATCCTAGGGTGTGTGTCGAAATGGATACATCCCACATTCCCTTTGATTTCATTTGGATGACGGTTGGTGAGGAGTACCGTTGCAAACAGAGGGTTGTGTATGATAAATGAACCGACATCTATGGTTCTTGCAAGAGGATGGGTCACACATATGTGTCTTGCAAAAGCGGATCTTGTTTCCAATCGAGGATGGTTCGTAGTAGTGGGAAGGATACTAGTGTGAGCACTGTGGAGGGTTCAGAGAGCAAGGAGATGGACCAGTGTGTGAAGGGGGGGTCTGGATCAGACTTCTGAAGGACATGCTATTTGAGGGAGAGGCTCTTGGATGGTTGTATCAGATGGGGAGGCCTCTACACCTGGACTTCGGAAGGTCTCCTTTGATGAGGGTGTAATTGCTGGATCTTCTTGCACTGGAAGGTATCGGGAGAAGGAGAAGAATGATGGGCCTGTTGTTGCATTGGAATCAGGACAGGTGGGAGATGTTCAAGGATCTAACATTGTGGAGGTGTCTAACAGGGGCAGGGCTAAGGTAGCTAATAGTCTTGATTCATTAGCTAGACCTTTTATACCCATATGTAACAGGTTTGAGGGCTTGTTGAGGACCAGTTAATTGAGGGCCGGGAGGAAGAGGACTGTGCAGGAGATGATGGGGAGGAAGAGGCCTTGGGAGATCTGCAGATCATTTTCCTGGAGTAGGATCCTGTTTCAGGCTATGGGGAAGACACAAATAATGTTGTAAGGCCTCATCTATTACGGGAAGGTACTAACCAGAGGCTGGGAGATGGAAGTAGTAAGAAGGTCTATGTTCCTTTAGTTCAAGCCGATCAAGTGTAGAAAGGCATTGTTAGTGGTAATGACTTTGAGGGTTCTGTAGCTGAGGGCAAGGGGATAGATCTAGATTCTATGGATGGGGAAGATGATATCTCTTCTGATCAGAGGCGAGGCATACTACGGAGGGCACCTGGTCTCCTTTGAGAGGGAAGGACAGTGAAGGAAGGGGGATGTTTGGGGGAGGAAAGTAAAACTTGAGTCCATCTTTCAATCATTCATTCAGTTAAATTGTTCAAAGTGGGACTCAAAAGTTGTCTGCTGGCGGAAAATCAATATCTGCAATGCTGGGAAGGAGGCCAATGAAGGATTATTCCTATCTTCCTCGGCCGATGCAGACAAGGTCTACCTCCAAACAAAATGGTGAAGTGGTTCTTGTGGTCAAGAAGGGTAGCAGAGTTAAGAAGCCACCCCCTGATATGCGTGTTCTTGATCATCAAAGGAATCGAGTACAAAGTGCATGTTTTTGAAGACATCAGGAGTGGGAATCGGCTACTGGGGAAGAAGAATCCTGCTTGGGATGTGGGGATGACTATGGGTACTATGATATGTAACTCTTTGTTTTCCTCTTATTGTTTCTGTTTTCTTGTCTTTGTTTTCCGTTGGATGTGGGGTACCAGGCACCATAAAACGGATTTATGAAATGAAAAAAAATTATTTGCAAAAAAAACTTTTTTAGATGATTTATCAACAATCCCTTGGGGAAAAAATGGATTCTTAGAGAAATGATGAGGAAATTCAGAAGAAGGTGGAAGCTATATGAGAAGGGAAATCCACCTTGTTCATGATTCTTGAGGAATGCGTAAGAATATTCGGGGCATGGCTATGTGTACCATCCAATCCCATGATAAAGGAAGATCTTATAAGTGACTCCCATAGTTCAACTTTCTCATTTTACCAAGAAAGAATTTTTTTTTCGAGATCTCAAAGAGAAATATTTGTGAGAAATATGAAAAATTATATATTTGAGTACACATCAATGTGTCAGGTATGACCGAATTTGAAGGTAGATAGGAAAAATTATAAGGGTATTATTCAACCATTTCCCATGACAACATGGAAATGAGAGAACATCTCCATGGACTTTTTCATTGGACTTCCAAATAAATCGAGAGGAAATAATATTGTATGTTTAATTTTTTATCATCAAAAAATGAAATATCACTTTATAAAAAATTGATAGGACTTCTCACTCAATAAACACTCATGGAGATACATCAAAGACCATTTGAGTATGTGTGAATTACCACTATATGTTTTATCTGATCAACATCTAAAATTTACCTCCATGTTTTGGAAAAGTCCCCAATATGGTTTAAAGCCAATGTTGAACTTCGGTATGGATTTCCATTCATAAATTGATGGCCAGTATGGGTGTACTATTTAGTCACTAGAAGACATGTTGAGAGCATGTTGTATGAAATTCATTGGAATATGTGGCTAACATATAACTATTGTCAAGTTATATTACAACAATTTTCTTCAATCAAGAATCTCAATGGAACCATATGAAACCCTCTATGGGAAAATATTTAGAACATCAACATGATTGGATTAATTCACTGATTGAAATCTTAGGGGACATGAAATAGTTGAAAAAATTATAAAAAAGGTAAAATCCATTCATCAACATATTTTTGTTGTCCAAAGTCAATCGAAGAGCTATGTAGGAAATCATCAATGGGACCTATAGTTTGTGGTTAGAGACACGGTATACCTATCCATATCTCCACGAAAGCGATTCTTGACATTTGAGAATAAATGAAAGATAAGTCTTTGGTGCATTATTCCCTTAGAGATACTTTATTAAGTAAGAGATATAGCCTATATACTATAACTTAAACCTACAATGTCCTAATTACACAATTTATTCCCTGAATCCATCTTGAAGAAGTACATACTATATCTGTCACATGTACTATATCCGGAGGTGGTAGAACTAGAGAACAACCTCTCTTATGAAGAGAATATCGTAAAGATCTTGGTCTATAGAGATAAAGTTCTATACAGAAATACTATTGACATGGCCAAAGTACTATAACAGAACAATATTTATGAAGAGGCAACAAGGGAATTGGAAGAATAAATTAATTAGAAGCACAACAATATTTTTTTAGTATAGAATCTAAAATTAAATTTAAATGATGAACTTTCATAAGGGTGAATAATTAAATGAACATGAATTTTATCAATAAAGATTTCCTTTTTATAATTATGAAACTCATACAAGGCATAGATATCCTTATAAAAACAATTTTTTCATAAATTAAGAATGAATTGTGTGGTATTTAATGAATTTAAGTAACTTATACCAATGGAATAATACCATGACTGTTGGATTAGTAATGTGACCATTATGAATATTAAAAAAGCCAATAAAATAGAAGAATCACTTATGAATGTATAAATAAAAGTTGTGTAAGTTATGAATGAAAATATAATATATATATATCAATGATTAAGTAAATCAAATTTTTAAAAAATTATAAATTAATTATTGGTATTTTTCTGAAACGTAAACATTTATTTACAATATTATAATTTATATATTTATTTAAAAGAAAATTTAATTTCATAAAAATGATTTATTAATAACTATTTTTTATGATTGTAATATTATTTTATGATACCTTGATTAATTCATTAATGTGTCACAAAATCAGTTATAATTTTAAAACAATTATGTTTCGAATAAATGATTATTTAAAGTAAAAATTATGTTCATCATATTAAGAAAAAAAAATAAAAAATGGATTCCTTCTTTGAAATATATATATATATAAAGTGGATAGGGTAAATTTTTATTATTATTCTAAAATTATTGAATTTGTATGAATACTGAAATACGGTAATTTGTGATATATAACATTATAGCTAAAAAATGAATTTTAGAGTCATGGTTGAGTCAAGGATAATGTAACTATCCATTATATCTATCACTAATAATCTATTTACTATATGTAGTCACATGTTTCAATACTATTAATAGTCTTCTTCCAACATCATAAAAAAATAAAAGTAATATTAAAAACACCAATCTCCTCCAACATTAAATACGACAACTCACCACCTTTTCTCTTCGCACCTTTTAAGCCTTTCTTATTGCTTATATTTTTTTTCAATTCCACTACCAATTATCTTACCCATATTAGGGTCATGATGGTGTCACTAAAATAATGTTTTTAATTACCTTAAGGAGTTTCAAAAAGAGACTACACTAAAGAGGTAACACTCTCCCTCTTTATCTTTCAATTTATTTTCTTTTCTAATCCCTCCCTCACCTCCCCTATACAAAAAAATGAAAACTCTAGTGTCATATATATACTATAATTTTAAATTGTTAATGTAATATACACCATCAAATATCTTCACCTCTCTATATTTTCAATAAATGAAAACATTATCTTTGTTTTGTCAATTCACTACCTTTGTGGATGGTTTTTTCATTTTTCATTAACTACTTCAATGATAGAAATAAAACCATTTTTATTGTTAATCTAATATATAATATATTTTTATCTTATTTAATTATCCAAAACTATTATATAAAAATTTTATTAAATAAAATGACATTAATTCATGATGGTCGTTAAAACCACCAAATAAACTAATCATTTTTTCCTTAACATTTTCTCTAATGAAACATCCTCATGTAAAAAATAAAATGATATATTAGACCCTTTAAATTTCAGGAAATAAAATAATACCATATGATTATAGTTCTTGAGTTTTTCATCCATTTAACTCGAACTATCCTAATTATAATCAAGAAATCCAACCATGAAACAATGAAACCATGAAACAAATACTCCAAAAACAACGAAATTAAACATAATAAGTCAGAAAAATTGCCATAAATGTACCGAATAAAATTATAATATATTAAAAAATGGATAAGATGTTTGGAATTAATATATTAATGGATTTAATTTTATTATTCATCACAATTAGTTCAATTTCAGAACACATTCAGACATATGGAAATGGATTCTCTCTAAACCTCCATATTTTGATTGAGTTAAACATTCCTTCTATTTTCCCTAATCTAATTCTTAATTATTCTTAGTTACACATCATATTTTCTTTTTCTTATATCTGAAACATATAACCATGCTCAATTCTTCTTTAAATGAAGGGTTAATACATGTTTTATAAGGATCTATTCTCAATTCCTCCTATTAAGCAAGCCCGATGAAATGGAACATCCCAATTTCCTACCAATTTTAAGTACACTCCATAACTTTTTAATCAAAATGTATTTGGATAAAATAACTAATTTTTAACTTTAAAAATTATCTTAATTTTTTTTCTAAAATTATGCCTTTGACTTCTTTAAATTCTCTTTAATATTTTCCCTTAAGTCGTATAAAGTGGCTCATTTATAAACTTTCTTAAACTAACTTTTTTATATATTATAAATTCAGTTTGAAAAAAATTATCATTATATATTTCTATTTTCCATTATTAATTTCCTTGTAGGATTTAAATCCATTTTTTCATTGACAACATTACAATATTCCAATTGGTTACAGCTTATGACATGATTACAGTGCCCATTTCTTTCCATGGGTAATCCTTATGTTTATTCCTTATGTTTGATTATTCATGTGGTAGATGTATTCATGAACATTATATAATTGGTGTGCCTAGATACCACCCCAATGAATTGGGGAATTTTCAGTTTAATGGTACATCATGTTGGGATATGGAGTAAACCTGATTCCTTTATGTGAACTTGACCACCATCTGATGTAGTCTTGGAAGTTAGTCTTGACTCATGATTATGTCGTGTTATTTTTTCTCCCACATGCAAATTATTACATTATTACATGATAACATGTGGTTTATTTTATTACTCCATCTTTTAAATCATGTTACATGCCTTTTATTTCACCATGTTTTTCCTTCTAACCAATTTGTTAGGATTTATTTCTATGTTTGTTCCTTTAATGTGATTTTTAACTCATCCCTTTTGTTTATGTATTCCCTAGATAATATTATACAAATGGATGGTCACAATGGAATTTAGGAGGAAGTTATTGATTATTATTATAATGATGATTTATTCTATTTCAATGTATTTAGTTTTATGTACCTAATCCTTAAAACACACAAAACATTACGATCCATAATTTGTATTTGATGATTAATTATACTTAAAATATTCTGATAATATGATTGAAATGTCATCAATGTTATATGGCCCATAGACCGGCTGATGACCATCATCACCCTCAATCCATTACTATTGGACTCATTCACCACAAATATCATCTCCCAACATTCCTATGTCTAGTCACCCTACCGAAATTTCCCATTAACACTCCCACCTATAGAAAATCAAATACACACAACATGCATGGGAAAAATCCCCCCACCTCCCAATATTTGGTGGGAAATAATTTTGCAAACCCAGGTCGAACACTAGATTTTTTTCCAATTTGATTCCACAGGTGTGGTTTGATCACCAACTAACCTACGTAATAAAATATTAGTTGCATAAATACGGGCTCACATTAAGTAATTTATTGAAACCTCTATCATACATTTTTTCACATTTTTATTTTCGACATCAGTTTTATTTTGGTTCACACCCCTTAAATAAAATTACATTGACAATAATTTTATTATAAGTTTAATTCATATGCTTTTGAAGTTAACAATTAATTTTATGAATAATTTTTTTATGAGACAAATAAATCAATCAATTGTGAAAAATATTATTTCATTCATGTATTCAATCTCTACGTGATAATGTTATCTCCTAATTTGATTAATAAATGTTTCCCTAAAAAAATTAAATATCATATTTTTTATCTATTAACTTTACATTGGGTATATACTTCATGTCTTATGCTTGAAATTTATAATATAGTCATCTATCTATCATCATTGTTTAATTCCATTACACACTAAATCTATACAATCAATCATTGGATATTACATCATTTGGACCTACAAAGAGACTGGAGGAAGATGAAAATTCGATACAAAATGGATTAGTATGATCAAGTGAACAGTATCATTTAAATATTATAGTGAAATGTATTAAAAATGAAGCGTTCAAGTGATTAACTAGTCCCACATCAATTTTTACTTTAATATCATGGTTTTTGATAATCCATAACACTCCATTCCATTGGTATTGAAGTATGATGAGAGTTGGGGGTCTCCTACCACTATTCATTCCACCACATATGAGAAATGAAATCCCTACATTTGCAACCTAGTATACACCTAACAATGTTTCTACTGGTAATATGATAAACCTATGGATAATCCATCCCAGTAACACTACATATCCAACATATCCACTTAGCCATTCCAAGGATGATATATTTTCTTAGATTCTAGAAAAGTGGAATTGTTTGAGTTACTCAATTGGTGGCCTTAGATTGGAATATATTTTTTCCTAAAATCCCATAAATTCTGTTTTTGAAAAGATATATTCATATAATTAAAAGAGATTAATTCAATAATAAATCTAGTAAAACAATATTTAAACAAAAATAATATTTTACCTTCTTTAAAAACTATCAGAAGTCACATTAATTCAATTTATCATCAAATACAATCACAACAGCAATGATTCCCCGACCACTAAACTACTTATCTTCTTGATACATATTTTATAAATCACTATTTTCACATTTTTATTGTTATTAATGAAATAAAATTCCAATTCAACAAATCAATAGTGCCTTATATATATTTTCAATTTTTCTCATGTCGACCAAATAATAGATATTATCTCCCCATTTGTATTGTGTTCAGAATATAATCCAATATTAACCATATAGTGGCCCATATGATTCAAACATAAGTATTAAATCATAATAGATTAATATTCAATGAATTATAAAAATACATGTATGAGGACCATAAAGGTTTAGTGTCTTTGGAGACTAGATACACAATCTTCTTATTTCATGAAATATATTCAACATATCCCACAACTATCATACCACACAATACTATTCGTAGACATACCCATCATTATATATTTATCAACAACCATGGAAAATGAAATATAAGAAAGGTTGAGCTCATATGCTTAGTGAGGTTAAATTTAGAAGATAATAATGATACCCTAAATAAAATTTAAGATAATGGGTTTAAAAACATGATCTTCACATTGTAAAAACAAAACCAAATATATCATATATCATAATCATTAATCATGGAATAAATATTAAAAACTCTTATGTCCTTAACCATAGAGTAATTAAAGAACATGTGCAATGATATAATGACATTGGTATAAGAAATAAGTTTGTAGATTACACGTAATCATATAAAATAATTATCTTATTCAATGATCATGGAAAATACTATCATTATATATTAATATTAGTCCCCATTCCATCAAATCCTTAGTTAAGGTTCACACCCATGACTACCATAGTAGAAAGACTCCATTACAGAACTAGGTTCACTCCCCATTCTAGTCCATATTATATCCTCAAACATCCATCTTCACACAAGTCATTGGAAGGATATATAATTTTGTTCCAACCCATCACATTATCATAATAATTTAATACGTGTCCCATAATGTCATATATCATTCATCCTATATCATAACCTATAGAAAAGTAATATTTATCATAAAAAATTGAAAATTTCATTATATCATATCCCATGAAAAATAAATATGTTCAATAAATATTACATAATAATAACCAAAAAACATCTAGAGAATTATTAAGGTTGGTGTCATTGGATAATATCCCTATTAAATCAAAAATAACATTGAATGATGTAATCCAAAATGAAAATTTTATTTAAAATATCGAATTGAAAATTTTATGAGGAAAATACCCATTTCATTTTCAAATCACTTATTTAAAATCCAATCTTCCATAAATATCACGGAAAATTTTTCATTTGAAACACCCTTAAAAATATGTAAATGAAAATTCAAATAAATTGGTGATTATTATATAAATAAATTCTGTTTATTTCATGTACATCAATGTAATGAATCTTTTCACATTTTATATAAAATGTGAAAAATTTCCCATTTAAAAAATGAAAAGTGGTTTAATTTGAATCATTTATATATAAATTAAAATATGTTAAAAATTACTCAAGAATTTATATGAGAATAAAAAAATCTGGAAAGCATTTCCAATAATAGATTGACCTGGAATATAATGATTTTCGGCCAAAGGTAGAATAATGTATTTTTTTCTTAAAAACATTTTCATGTTCATTTTATGTTATAAATAGAGTAAAATGTTAATATTATATTAAAATTACATGGATAACATGAGATTAAAATAATATGTGTTTTTTATAAAATTATATTATAATATCCTTCACCTGAAATTAAATCACAAATAATCAAGATTAAAATAACATTGAAATATAAATTTTGTACCTCAAGGATGACTTAATTCAAATTTCCTCTGAGGTCCTATATAATAAATTTAAATTTATAAATTTTAAATACATGAATAATATAAATATTATAATATCATAAATTATCCACTTATAACATATAAAAAGCCATTTATAAGTAATTACTTATTAAAATCTTAATTTCTTAGTGTTAATTGTTTTATTTTTCATGAGAGTTTTTGTGCATAAGTTTCCTTCCATTAAAATTTATTTGGTCACATAATATACATAATTTTAATGGGGATAAAAATATATCATATATATTAATCATATTTATATTCATTTTTATCCATAAAATTTAGATATAGAGAAAAGAATTTCATTGTTCATAGAGATGGTAGGTCGTATGTACTCATGAATGATGTTCTCATTTTTAACCAAAAGAAAGATACATAGATAGATATTATTTTATTATTAAATTTAAATAATTGTATCATTAATAACTTATATATATATATATATATAATCTATCCTTAACAATAAACATGTAAATCAAAAATGAAAAAATGAATCACATCACTTCTGGGGGGGGCTAGTATATCTACAGGCACGAGCGAGGTTTTCATTTTCCAATAGATCAAAAAGAAAGAACTTTTATATGATATTATAATTATAGAGTTTTAATTATGTAAAATTAAAATATATAAATATAAAAAAATTATAATATCTATCCATTCATGGTGTTCATGGAAAATGTATTATATAGTTATGTAGAGGTTTTAGTCCACACCTACCCACAAGCAATGCCTTCACTTCCCATTTGACAGAAAAGAGGGTGAATAATGATGGCTTCATAAAATTAATAATATTTTAGTATATTTATGATACTAAAGTAATTATTTTATGATAAACACTATATATATATATGATATAGAATAACAAAAATTTGAAATAGGTTGGGTGATATTATTGCCTCTTCTTTAGTAAGTCCCTTTAGAGTCCTTAATAAGGTTCCATAGAATAGTATTTTAAGAATACCATAACCTATAATTAATTGATATGGTACTATATAAGATAATTAAGAATATTTTTTTGATCTAGTTGGTTCAATGTGGTGTAAATAAGAGAAATGAGGGGTCTCGAATTTTAAGTAGGGAAAGGACACAATTGGAATTTCATAATGTTTTAAAATTTAATAATTTCATACTAAAGAACAATACATCCAAATTTATAGATATTATAATTTTATAATTTATTATTTCTATATATTTCTTTCAAATATGATTTATATAGGACATATTGGAAAATATCCCATTATCTCAATTTTTCCCCAAGTAAACTCGTACTAACCACAATAATTGCAAAGAATTTTTACCAGTTTTAATAACAATTATTAAAAACTATTCATTTGGAAATATTATATAAAACTATTTATTTTTATTCAAAATTTTGGATACATTTTATCATATAAAATTCATAGAATTTGTGTAATTTAACATAAAATTAACCCTGTGAAATTTGATGAAAATAGGTTTTCCAGAAATAATGTTTTCCTAAGTATAAATAATTATGAGACCAAAATTCAATATAAAATTGATTCTAATTACATTAATTGGATTATTGATAATATAAAAGAAATAAATTTATATTTTAATATTTAAAAAACCTAAATATTTTAAATTAATGATTTAAAAATAATGTTTTTAAAATAAATTATTATTTCTCCCTGTTCATTGGAAAAATCCAACTTTTCCAAAAAATACTAAAAATTACACTCTATCGTAATTTTTACATAAATATTTCAAAACTATAGTTAAAATAATCAAAATAAAATTATATAAGTATAAAATATTAATTATATTTTTTCCCACAAATTGAAATAAAAATCCTTTTTGAGGAAAATTGTATAATTAAAACATAAAAAGACATTGCTAAGAATTGAATAATTATATATAAATATATTGGTTTTATCTAAAACAATTTAATAATGTTTTAAAAATAATTTTATTCCTATTAAATACTCTAATTTAATAGCTACGATATATTGGTATTCTATATTATGGTTCATTTTAGTTCAGGTTTTGTGTAACACAAGCTATTGAAAAAATTAAATTTATTTTAACAGAAATATATCGTAAAATATCATGTTGTTACCTTATAACCTTATTAAAATGAATTTTCCCCTTAATGTGTAGTGACTATGATATAGAAAATTTGGATTTCATTGTTTCATCACATCCTCAGGTTCTATATTAGCTTCCATGAATTTTGGATTCCTCTAGAGAACAATAAACAAGGGAGTAGTTATGTTATATATACTTTTATCTCTATGATCCATAATTTACACTAGTTTTTCTTCATAGACAAGATCACGTTACAATGATACATTCCCTAATTTTAGTATATTTGAAGGATTCAGTGTATACTTTCTCATGAGATATACATGGAACATGTCATTAACATGGGATAGGATCAAGTGATATTATTCCATCCCTATTATATCATAAATATTAATGGAAACAATATATCTTGGGCTCATATTTCCATTATTTCAGAATCACGTTATTTTTAACTTCAAAAAAATTGATTTTAATACCCTGTCACTATTATTGATATCAAAATTTCACTGATGACTATCAGTATAACTTTCTCGTCGATTCTGAGATGCCTCAATCTGCTGGTGAATGGATATAACCTTATATTCCATTTCCTTAGTTAACATAGTTGTTAATTTTATTATTTAAGCACCTTCATCACATCACAATTGAGTTATACACTAATTTACATTGATGTATTTGTAAGGATTCATATGAATTAATAATTGAATGATATTTTTATAAGAAAACTCAACTATATGAAGGTATTTTTTTCAGATTCCTTTAGAATCCACATATAATTAACTCAATATATCCTCCATGGTTTGAATAGTTCTCTAGGATTGACAGTCTATCTGATGATGAAAATAATTATTGAAACCAAACTCTAATTTCAAATATATATGAAGACTTCACTAGAACATCAAGGTAAAACATGGATATCCATAAGATAAAATATAATTTAGTACTTTATGCAACATCACTACTACCTTAATGTGTGCAATAGAAATTTTATCTAGAGATAATTATTTTCGTGATACTAATAAAGTGTTCTAAATTTGTAATGAGATCTTCTATATCCCCAAATAGAATTATGGAATCTAGACATTTTTAGTGGTCCGATGATAGAATCTATGTTGTTGTTTTTTTATTTCTATTATTGAGTGGGTATTTGTTGAAAAAACCCTTATAAATCTGTCCCATTAACTTAACTTTATGGAATACTAAGCACCAAGATACATAAATTTCAATATCATTCTTCATGTTGTCCCATAATAATCACTCTTCCATATATATATACATATTTGTACTTCTACGATGAATAGATAATGATGTACTATAAGCTTCATCCAATGGGTCCTATTTCATGTATAGTATATATGGGACATATATATGGTTCTTGAATAGTATCTTCTCATCATAATAAAAGATGAACTCTGGAACATTTCGTATCATATTTGGTAACTCCATATCTTTCTTTTGTGCCTCTTAAATATTCACCTAAAAAGATACATGGACACTAATCTGAGAAAGATAAGATTTATCCCCTTAGGTCAACATATCTATATCATTTCTTTTCAAATCTTGAAATATTATATCTATTTTTAGCACCATTATTAATAATCTATAAATATTCGTTCAACTCAATGATTCATCCACATTATTAAATTTCATAAGGTAGTAATGTATTCAGTAGTCATAATCATTAATCCACTCCAAAAATATATTATAGCGAAAATTATAATACTTTCTGAATAAATATATAATTTATGATTTATGATAAGTATATATACCACAAATATCTTTATAAATAAAAAAACCTCTATAACTATAATGAATTAATTACTGTAGCTTACTCCAAATCCAGATATAGGAATGTTTTTTCATGAACATTCAATTACTGTGATTCATAATCTATCACTATATCATTTAGAACTAGGATATATCCCAACACATTTTTTTTGAACTAATAAAGATCAAAAACAATTCTCCATTACTGGGTAGAATAAGCATTGGTTCAATGAATAACCTTCTCTTTCACTCCCTGAATTTTTTGAAATATTCATTTTTCAAAATGATCATGGCTCCAATATGAGTTAACATGATGATTGAATTATATTTTTATGATAAATATGCCACCAATAGTAGACAACGTGTATCCAAACCAAGAAAACCATATATTAAATTAGTTGTGGTTGGACTGATTTAATGATTAATAAATTTCTCCTTTGATAAATCCAACGATATAACTGTGACATAGATTATATGAGCCAAAAATAAAACATTATCAAGAAAAATTCCAAGCATTATAAATTTTTCAAACATCTAATATATGCTTAAGTTCATTAGTATAATCCTCATGTTATTATCATGATCCACTTTTCACATGGAATATATAAGAATATAATCCTAAAAGGCCAACATAAAATGATCAATGTAATATCTAATGTCTCTATTAATTATATCTATGAAGTTAGTGATGGTATTATTAGAGTGTAATGGAATTTGTATAAATTTTGTGTCCATACCTCAAATTAAAGGTTGTCTTGTGTGTGTATTCACTTTCAACGCTAAACCGATACTATCCAAATAATAATTTAATAATTGAAAAATATTTATCTCCTTCAAATTTATCAAAAAATCAACAATACAAGGATGATTATACTTATTCCTTATTGATATCTTATTCAGTTCATGATAATTTATCTAGTGACGCATTGATCCATCATTAATCTTAAAAAAGAATAGAGGGACCACATTATGGTGTACATGGATTAATTAATCCCTTATCAAGATTATCTTAGTGATTATTATTTAATTTATACATCTCAATTAGGTCTATTCTATATGGAGTATTTGAAAAATGTGATTCCCCGGTTATAATTTCTATAGAAAACTCAACTTCATGATTTAAAGGAAGACAAGAAAACTCTTCTGGAATGAAATCATAAAATTCCAATAAAATAGGTATATCTTAAATGTTGAGTTTCTCTATATCAATTTAATATCAACACCACATTTCAATAAAAATCAATAGTGCACAGTAGTTAACACTCTTTTAAACATAGTTTTAAGCCTATAAATAATCGTAAAAATATTCTTTTACTTTCGATGAAAATTCTAAAATCACACCTCATAAATCATCTAAAATATTCCTCATATATAATAATGGATTCATCATCCCACTAATTTATCTCTTAAAATTCCTTTTAAATATTCCTATGAACAATAAATGGAATTTTAATTTTAAAAATAATCTCCTAAACTAATCTAACTCCATGAAGTCAATTTATTCTCATTTTCTAGTGTTATTGATAATCATATAATATTTACATTCATCTCCTTCCAAATAATAAAAAACCTAAATAAATTTTCATGTTCTACACATTAGAGAAATCAAAATAACTTTTAGTGTAACTGGACCATTTATCAATACCTAATAGATTAGTAAACCAATTAAAATAATGTGTATTTTTGATTTTGAAGGACTCAATCAAACAATGTTCCCTAATTTTCTCATTTGGGAGCTTATCATGAAAAAATGATTAAGAATGTCTTATATGAATATAAACAATATTTTTCATTCGAGCTCCCATAACATTTCAATTCATAGGATTATAATCATAGAAATGTCTGTCACATTCATCATTAACATAGTTCCATTGGTTTCCATCCATAGACTAAAACAAAAAAACATTGTGTGAGAAAATTTTATCTTTCAAGGAAACCATATAATACAATAAAATCAATTAAATTATTTCTAAATAATTACACCTTCTTTTCAATATATGAGATATTTCATGTAACCAAGGTCATTCATGGTTTTAATCTATTAAAAGTTTTCATATTCATTCATAAATAAAATTTGAATTATTCCTAACATATACCCAGGGAGTATCAATCTATATTCCTAGTAAGGGAACACTCATTATGAACTAGAATAATGGTGGATATATACTCAACATACTCTTTTTCATGTAATTAACCTTATATGAATATAATCAAAAACTACATCCATTTGAAGTAACAATACAAGGATTTATTTTTATGAAAATTACATAGTCTCTACAATACCAAATCAGGAGTATGTTATCCTATAAGAATATAATTCTTTGGGGTTTCTCTAAATTACACTTATCATAATCACTAAAGATTAACTAAGATTTTATCTAATTCAAACTATATTTACCTAGTCTTTTCATACATAGATATTACCTCTTAATAGTTGAATATTCAATATATTTTATAAATACCCAATCATGGACTAAAAGGTTTAGTGTCTTTAGAGAATTGATACCCAATATTATAATTTCTTGAATGTTCTCCAATATCCCCCAAAATTATCTTCCCATATAATAATCTTTTTATAAATACCATTCTTAAAACTGGTCTTTATAACCTAGGAAATGGAAACAAAATAAAGGGTAACCTCAAATGCATAGTACATGTAAAATAGGGATATATTGAAGATTAAATAAATATAATATTAAGGGTATGTGAAGATGAGATCAACATTATAAAATTCACACCCACCATATCATAAATCATAATATGTAATCTTAGTATAATGATTGGGATCTTATAAGACATGAAGCATAATGGAATCAAAGAACCTGACCTGTGAGAGTATAAAAATGGAATAATACATATTTTTTGGGCATATACCTAATAATTGAAAACCATTTCCTTAGTTAATGCTCAGGGTAGAATATATCATGTTCGATTTGGTTCACTGCCCATTGTTTAATATTCTTAGTCAAGGTTCACTCCCAAGACTATCATAGTGGAAATAGTCACTTACTGAACTCGGTTCACTCCATATTTCATGCATAATTTCCTCATGAGATATCAATCTTTTTTCATCAAATTTGTGGGATATATATTTCCAATACCACTATTTACACAATAATAATCCATTAATAGGAGTTATATATGATCATAAATCATTCATAATGTATTGTAACCCATGGAAAGAAAATGGGATTGATAACTATTTCCAGATTTCATTATAACATAACAAATCAAAAATAAATGGGTTTCATAAACTGCAAATAATAATTATGAAAACCCATATAAAAAATTAATAAGTGTGGTATCATTGTATCACATACCAAATAAATCAGAAGTAACATAAATGAATTTTAAAATAAATTAAAATTTCTTTTAAAATATCATATAGAATATTTCCTGGAAAAAATAAACATTTCATTTGAAAATAACTTATTTAAAATATAAAAAATTAACAAATAATACAAATAAATATTTGGAAAGAAATGTAGAAAATCATAATGGAATCCTCAAACTATTATATGTTTCTTATGGTGGAAAATTTTATTCATTCCATATTCATTAAAACTAAGATTTTTTCTTAATTTACATAAAAAGTCAAAAAGTACTTAATTTTGAAAATTATAAGTTGATTCTGTTTGAAAAAATGTATAAAAATTAAAATATTATTAAAAATAAAAAATAATATGAAAATATTTAAAAAACATGAAATTTTTTCAAATAAAATATGTTAATGAACGAAAATGATTCCCCTCCAAAGGGGAAATAAAGTTCATTTTTCATTTAGATATTTACCCTATCATTTCAAGAATCAATGAGAGAAAAATAGAAATATTACATGAATATTTCATGGATAACCAATTATGAATAAAATCAAATTGTATTACGAGGCACTAAATCTCCTGCAAATGGAAATTCAGGCATAAACAATACTAATTTAAATGATATTAAAACATAAATACCTTAACTCATGTTCGACTTGTTTCAAAAGTACTCTATCCACCTATATAATAAATTTTTATTCATTATAATTCTAAAATAGAATTGCCTAATACTTATAATATCATATATGATCCCCTTATAGCATTTCAACACCAATTTTTTAATAATCATTTATTAAAATTGTCTTTTCTATGTGCTTATTGCATCGTTATCTATTAGAGTTTCAGTTGGGCATTTCTAGTCAATGAACAATGATCATCGTTACATAATATAAACAATAGTAAAAATTATATAAATATTTTATATATTGATTATATATATAGTTATCCATAAAAGGTAGAGATGTAAATATGATTTGTACCATTCATATAGATGGTAGGTCGTATGTATATGATCACTGGTTTAATCTTATAACGAAAATTAGAAAAGAGGATTATAAATTATTTTATCATTAAAAACCAAATATATATCATGAATAAAATTTATATATATATATTAAATAAATCCATATAATCATACATGAAATGCATATATGAAAAATGAATCACATTGCTTTGTAGAGGTGGTTATCCACACATACCGATGAGAAAAATTATCATTTCCCAAAGGATAATAAAATAATAAGGTATATATGATATTATTTTTCTTATAAGTATAAAATACTTTTCTAGTAAATGAATTGTTTAAGGATGTTGAGTTGTCAGTTCACATGTGCACATTATAAATAAATCAATATCACATTTCATTGAAAAAGGTGATTAATAATGGATCCATAAACATAATAACATTTTAGTATATTAGAGATAATGTATTTATTATTTTATTATGTCTATCACATATTCATACGATTTATAAGAATATATAATTTGAATGAGGTCATGTAATATTATTATCGCTTCATTAGTAAGTCTCATTTACAATCTTTTTAAAGGATCCTTGGAATGGTATTATATGAAATAAAGAACCACTAATTCATGTATAGGTATGTTCATATGTTAATGGATCAGGTTTTGGGTGAGTTAGATGGATCAAAGTGGTTTAAAAATGAGAGTGGGAGTGTCATTTTATATGTGGGGGAGAGGAAACATTTGGGATATCTTAAAATATTAAAATATAATATCGTCATACTCTTGAAAAATGTTTCCAAATGGTTAGGGATTCAAATGTGTTAAATTACGAGGTCAAAATATTTCAATAAAATTGGATTTAGATATTTTTTATTATAAATTATACCCTTCCCTCTCAGTTTAATCCCCCTAGTAGTCCAATATTAATCATACCCATATTAAGGAATTGTTAATGGTTTTACTGTTCATTATGACCATAAAATAAGTTTACCATGTTGTATAACAATTACAATTATTCTAAATATGTGATCCAATTTATCAAATTCACTTAATAGAAGTGATAAAATATAATTTAAAATTAAACCCGCTAACTGTGACAAAAAGTGGTTTTCCAAAAAAATGTTTTCTTATATATACAAAGTTTATAATTAAAAAATCCAAAAATAAAAATGATTATAAATACATTAATTTCGTCATTAATAATTTATGAGAATTTGATTTACTTTTCAATCATTCTAAATAAAAATGAATCTTTGTAATATCTTGAAATGAAAATAAATTTTTAAATAAAAATAATTGTTCTTCACTATTCATTGAAAAATCAATCTCTTTGTAAAATTTTAAAAAAAATCACCCTAAGATAATTTATAAAGGTTTATTATAAAAAATATATTTTTTTTTAAAAAAAAATTGAAAGATGAAAACAAATTAATAATTATAGTTTAACAGAAAAAAAAAGCAATGATAACATTTTTTAGGGAAAAAATATTTCTTAAACATATAGACTTTACTAGTTTTTGATTTATTATTTATCAATACATTTTATTTATCAAGGACGATTATATATTATTTTTAAAGTGTAGTTATTCAGATTCACTCCACTAATTCAAAGGATTTTTTATAATGGTATACTATATTATGGTTCATTTAGAACAAGGTTTTGTGAATCACTAACTATCAAAACACTATATTTATTTGAAGTTAAATATATAATAAATATGGTGGTTTTTCTCTACTGTGGTGGAGAGATCCATGTACTTCAAAGGTTTATACCCCTGGGATATGGCTAGTTTTTTCAATGGATTCTCTGGTGTATTTTGGACCTTGGTGACAAAATACATGCAGAGGCAACACCCAACATAGTTGCACAATGAATTTGAATGGGCCCTCTCTAGTTGTGTCGAATATCAAATGGTGGATATCTCCACCTAATCTCTATAGATAATGCTCTGTTTATAGGATATGGTGGATGTGATCCATGATTTGGCTATCTAGGAATACAGAAGTAAGCGTATGGCGGTAATTCATCTGGGCGAGGCAGCGGATGGGGTGGCAAAACGCAGTAGGAAGCATCTACCATGACAGTGGGTTCATCTGGGAATATGATTCTCAATATTGTGGGTGGTTTCTTAGGTCTAGTGAGGATCGTTGGTTACATCTAGCTGTGGTGAACAATATTGGATCACCAAGCACGTTTGTGCCTTTAGATGAAGACGGTGTGGCGGCTGAGATGTTCACAATTATGGTTTTTTCTACTCTAGTTTCTATTTTATATTTGGGCCATTGGTTTGGTCTTTTGTTAGTGGGATTTTGGGCTGTTAAATCTATGGATTTGTGCCTCTAAGCCTTTGGTCTAGTTAAGTGTTTCCCCTAACCCAATCTAAAATGGTCAAATGTTTTTTTTCCTTCTCTTTTGAATAAAGTGTCTTGTCTCAAACCGATTTTAGATAAAAAAATATCTTGGTGTTAAGAACCAAATAATTGTAACACTAACAAATTAATCCTATTCTTTCAATGCGCATTGGGTATCCTCCCACCCATGCGAGCTACCGAGTCCAAAGTCATCATCATCTCAAATTCATAAATAATTGTTGATGTAACAACCCAGGATTTTAATAAATAATTTTCCTTCAAATTAAAAATGTGTTGATATATTTTTCCACAAGGAACATTGAACTAAAACGATTCACAGAAAATTATAAGAATACTAATCATAAAAATTTAATAATTATAAAATGAATTGTTCTTTCTTAGATATATTTTTTAAAAGTATTATATATTTTATGGAATAAATAAATAAATAAATTGTAAATTATAATATATACTATTCGGGAATTTTAACTAATATACAATAATCCCCTCAATTATAAATTTAAATTACAATATATTTATAATATTTAATCAAGAAAAAAGAAATTTTTCAATAAAAAGAGTTTTTCATTATATTTGTGACTTTAATTTAATATATATATATATATATATTATAATTTTAATTTTATTAAAATAACTTCATTTATAAATTTAAAAATTCCAAATATTCACTTGGTTATATTTTGGTATATTTTTGAAATAGTTTATTATTGGGTGAATAGTGAAAACATTTTTTTAAAACAGAAAATTCTATAACTATATTAGGAAAAAAGATGTTTATAAAACATTTTAATTGATAAAATACATATTTAATGGGAAAAAATATGAATATTTATATATTATTCTGAAGTTATATTCCAATGTTTAAAATTTTAGGAATATCATTAATATTTTCAAATAAAAGAAAATGTATATAGTCTTTTGTTTAAATTAAATATTATTTTGGTAATATTAATTTCATTCATTAATTTAGGTATCATAATATTTATTTATCTTATAATAATTCCTTTTATATAATTAAAATCAATAAATTTTAAAATTTTATTCTATGAAAAAAAAATCAAACTTAAAAATACACTTTTCTAAAAATAGTTTTTACTTATTAAGTGAACTAATACGAAAATTAATTTTTTTCTCACCATTAAAAATTATTTTTTTATAATGAATTCCATATTTTTAATTGATCATTCAAAATTATTTTAATATTCCCTATTTATTTTTATGAGTATTAATAAGATAACAAATATTATAGTTAATTAAATAGATAAGGGTGACACTTTTATTTTCAATGATTTATTTTATTCAAAATGTGTACTTATCATCTAACAATATAAAATTTTATCTTCTAAAAAATGAAAATAATATAAATTTTTATCATATATATAAACTCAATAACCCATATTCAATTCATAATCAATAATGATTATGGTTTAGAACACTTAATGTTGAAAACATCATTTTTCTACCAAATAGTTTTTCTACATATAAAACATATTAATTTTAATTTTAATTTTATCATATTTTTAAATTTATTTAGACTATATAGATACAATATATTCGATTATGAAATCATAAATTTTTTATAACAAAAAAATTATATTTTTAATAAAATATAAACTACTAAAGTAATAACTAATTACTAAGGTAAAAACCAAAATGTTAAAATGTTAAAATCAAGTTTCAAAACGCATAAAACACCTTCAAAATGATTTTTTTAGGATTTATCTAAATTATATCACCTAAAAATACAGTATTTCTACCTTTTTTAATGAATTATCTTTGAGTATCTTCATTACATTTTTTAAAAATAATTGGTGTTCACAAAAGTGTCATATTCTTCCCTTATAAAAGGGTATCACATACACTTTCTCAATGTTAAAAAACCCATAAAAAATATACTTGATACCTACCAAATATTACTATAATATAAATCCATTTCATATCATAAATTTCCATTTCAACATAATTTATCCTAATCCATTCATTTCAATGGACAATTTTAATAGGATGTTTATTGTGAAATTCATATCAATGAATGGTCTTATAGACAGAAAACCATGTCTTTGAATAAACTTGTTCTCATGAAAAATTGATCCACACATAAAATTGGGAACATGAAATCATTTTCATGCATAATATATTTATCTCATGCGTATCCAATATTTACCCAATGCATTATAGGGAAATTGAATTCTGATGTCACCCATCACATAATCATAGTTCATTCATATGTCTTCCAAAAAATATAATTTATTAATCATATGTCAGGACCCATGGAAATAAAATGCTTTTTCAAAAAAAATCTATCATAGTAATAATAAACCATCAAATGATATAAAAAGTATGGTATGATTGGATTATATAAATATTATGTCATATGTAACATCGAAGGTTTTCATCTTAGATTAAAATTAATTAAAAATATAAATTTTAATATTTATTGACGAAAATATAATTTTTAATTTGAAATCACATTTCAAAATTGGAAAATATAAAAAATATTATCAAAATAAAATCTCTTTGACAAGAACCACGAAAACATGTAAATGAAAAATTATTATAATTAGCCTGTAAAGATAGTGTCAAATTATGTGCATGTCAATTAAGTTAATATAAAACATTATTCACACACTATAGTTAAAAAATCAAAATGTACCCCTTCAGAAAATGACAAAAATATTCATTTTAAACCATTTTATAAAAATTAAATCATTGGTAAAAATGAATTTAAACATTCATATTATAATATTAAAAACTTTATGGAATAAATTTTAGGAAATTATTTACATTAGATAAAAATTATTTTCAATGAAAGAATGAAATAAATCCATTTCTCCATAATTTTTTTAGTATCTTGAGTAATTAATGATAGGTAAACGAATGACAACCATGTAATCCCTAGAAATAATAAAAGTGCATGAAATTTCATGAGTTTATTATGAGGTAGATAATAATATTTCACAATTTAAAACCAAATTAAATGTAATTTTGAAAAATAATGTGATTGTAACATAAAATCCTTTACCACTTTGGTAAATGTTGATTCATAATCCCCATGAAAAAATAACATGAATTAAAAATTTAGATTCAATTAAAAGAATGAGATTCCAAATATAACATATAAAGGGTTATATGATTCACCAAATGTAGATAATAAACTTTTGGATATGTAATATTCCTCCTAGAATTATAAGTGACACTAGAAGTCTCTTAAATTATGTGTTACTTTCTTCGAAAGTGATTTAATCTCCACTTTATTGAGAACACTCTTTTGGATTAAACATTTAGCCTTAAAAGGATGGTATTTGTAATGAAAAATGTTCAATGATGTGGTAGAGGAATATGGGGAGGAATTATATTAAATCATTTCTGGGATATAAGTCTCAGAATATATGAGTAATAGAGGAAAAGGGTTTCCCTTTTAAATGTGAGTGGAGGGGCTCTCTCGGAATTACAAAAAATATTAAAAATAAAATTGAGCCATTATTAAATAAAATGATTCCAAATGGATAGTGATTTGAAAAAAAATATTTTAGTGTTAGAATATCAACAAAAAATGAAATTTATATAGGTTTTCGTGTAATTTTAAACATTATATTTTTTATCCCCTTGATTATCCAATTTTAAACTTAATAACGATAACTACTTTTTCACTATTACAGGCTAATAATTTTTATTATATGGTGAAAAATAAATACTAAATGGATAATGGATTACATTTTAGACCATATATTATACACCTTGACTATTTTAATATTTTTATTATTTATAAATAAATTTTTAAAAAAAGTATTTCATAGAATATGAATAATGTTATTTAAAGAAAATTAATTTTACATATAAGGAAAAAACCTGAAGACTGAGTTAGAATATAATCATTTAAAACAAAAATATTATGTTATATTAATCAAAAACATTCATAGAACACAATAATTTATCCCTAATTTATTAATTCTAATATATTAAAAATCATTTGTTATATTTTTCTTTAAATTTAATATATATTATGTAGGTATTTTGTAGAACATTATGATAATTATTCCAATAAAAAAATTAAAAAAATTAACTATGATATAAAAATTATTAACCTTTAAATTTCACATTAAAAATTGAACAAGACCTCTTTTTATCCTCATGGAATAATTTTACAAATATTAATGTCAAGAGAGTGAAATTATTTATTTATTATCTTCTAAAATCAATATAATGGTCATATTAAAAGAAATATGTCACCAACTGACCATTTTTTAGAGACTTGTATGTAAATTTCCTATTTTTACCCTCATAAATATTTACTAAGGATACTATCAACAATGACTAACAATAAAAGGGACCTATTTACCAAATTGAATATATTTATTCCAAATATTGTATCACATTATAAATATTCAATTCATAAAATATGTATAAATTAATTAATGATAAAAACAGAAAATACAAAGAAAAATTGTTTTTTTGAAAATTTCCTTTTCAAGTAAAAATGATTTTATACAAAATTAGTTGATAAAATTGATTAAAATTAAATTATTTGGATTCATTAATAATATAATAGAAAAAATTTTACATTAAAAAAATTTATAAAAATTTTACTTTCTAAATGACTGAAGTAAAAATAATTTGGTTTCCAATAAAAATCAGTATTTTTCATTACTCATAGAAAAATTAAAATTTTAACCAAATTATCACAATTTACCTCTAAGATATTTTTGAAATGATGATTGAAAAACATATATCCATTTTATAAAATATAATTTCCCAAATTTCCAAATGTTAATTATAATATTCCCTAACAAAAGTCAATAAAAATCATTTTCGAAAAAAAACTCATTTTTGAAGCATAAAACGATTTCAAAAAAACATGGGCACCTCTTTCCTAAGAACTAATCAATAAATTTGTACTTAAAAAATTATATAAATTTTATAATGTAATTAATAAAATTCATACCATCTAATTTAATTTCTATTTTATAACATTCAAAATAATATACTGTGGTTCATTTAATATTATTGTTGTGTGTTGTATATTCAATTGGAAACAATGTTCATTTAATATATCATGGAGTTTTATCCCCCAACCATGTCCCATTAAATAAATTATAGACATAAATTTTTACTTTTTTCTCGGTAATGGAAGGTTTTACATTTGGAAATACATATGTTGAAAACACACATCTTAAAAAGAGTTCCTTAAACATCTTTTAAAAAATTGAAAAGTGAAATATAAAATTCATATGGAAAAAAACATAACTTCGGTTATAAGTATGATAAATTTAGTGTGAAGTAATAATATGAAAAATAAGGAAAAAATTGATTATAAAATAACGAGGGAGAGTCGTGAAGAATGTTGATCACTATAAAGTAAACAATCAAGAGAATGCTAAAAACCAGAAACCCATAATTCAATTTTGAGTGAAAATGGACATTGATTCATCATAAATTAAGGTAATAAGATATATTTTATTTCATGGTATTTTCTAAGATTTGAGTAATTTATTAACAATATAAACTAATAACATAAGGAAATATACTTACTTTTCTTGTAAAAGTTTATCTATAAATTTATTTTCACCGCGATATGATATTTTTCTCTTAATGATGAGTATTCAATATTGACTTTTCATGAATAAATTACTAAAATAAACTTCTAAAAGATTACAAAAATGAAGTAAAGAAATTCCTTCATTAATTAATAATTAATAAAAATAAATAAGTGTTAACACAAGGTATGATAATTCCCAAAATGAATAAACCTTAATATAATTAAATAGTTTATTTGACACCAAAATATTACAAATGACCCCAGATGTTCAACAAATATAATTTCAAAAATAAAGAATCCTTTATCCAAATTGACCTCTATAATATAATAATTATATGCTGTTTAAATTACAATGGTGATATCATATATTTCATTATATATCCCCAAACATGTAATTACATTCTTCTCAAATAATCATTCAAATTACATCACATGTAAAAATAAGGTTTACATATACGTATACCCAATGAAACATCTCCCAAAATGTTATTAATCACCAAAATAAATCTCTATATAACTTAATAATATTAAACATCCAAAAAATTTAATCCATAAAATTTAAATACTACCATAAAAGGCAATCCATAGCATTACTATAAATTTGGTAAAAAATGTCACATTGTTAATGAATCTCTTTTCAACCATAAATATTATCTATATCCTACTATCAAATATACCATAATTAAAATCCAAAGGTATATTTAATCCTCAATTGAGTATTCATCCTAAAAACCATTAATTGTTTCAAATTGTATCAAAATAACATCATTTAAAACCTCAAAAGGGGTGTTGATGCCTTTGAACTTTTTATCAAACTTAAACTTATAAAACCATGTTGTTATTCATAACTCTTAAGTTAACCTCACATGAAATAATATATTCTTCAAAAAAATAACATAATAATTATTCCTCAAAAACATCCAAAACTATTAAATATATTTCATAAATCCAGAAAAATGTCAAAACATTATCAAATGTTACAAAAATTTGTTATTCATCAAGTCATTATCCAATTTGAAGTTCATAAATACTAACCCATTTAATTTTTCAAGGTTTATCATCAATTTTTCCCAATTAACCATAATAACCATAATACTAAATCAAATTTCTTATTTATTATTACTATTCATCATATGTTTTATAATCCTTTAAGAAAAACATCTTTGGAAAAATCATTATATTATTAATGATTCTAATGTACAAAACATTATCGATATGTAATTTTTTAAACAGAATTCCCATAAACACATAAATCCTTTTTCATTATCAATTGGAATATCATGGGTGTGTACTTAGTCTCAGAGTAAACCATTGGACTAGGTAATTGGCCAGAATAATTTTCATATTCACCATGAAAGAGGCATTAAACTATATGTGTAACATTAGAATGAGCATCATATCCCATCATTAGTCTCTCAACGTTTTCCACAATTATTTTGATTTATTCCCTATATTTCAACATAAAAAGCATATCCCATTTCATTATAGGTGTTATGTTGAGTTATTTTTCCCATGTTCTCAACATGTTTGGTGTGAAATCTCCTTTACTCTTTTTCCTTCATTATAATCTATATTTATATTGTTAGTTCTTTCTGGAAACACACCCAAATTTTTGGTTTTTATCATATAATAAGACATATGATTAAGAATAATATAAAGGTGTCTCCTACCAACTACAATTTGATTTTTTTTTATAATTATTAAAATCATTCATGTATCAATCAATGTAAACATTAGTCTTCCTAGTTCCGACAATTCACTAAAACCAATATTAATGTGTTAAAGGTAATAATTATACTGATGAATGACATAATCATTAAAAATCAATCATTGTATGTATAAATCATGACACCTTATTTTTAATATATGAAATCAATGGTTTATCTTAAGACATCCTTGGTTATAATATTTATAAATCCTTCATAATGGTTTATAATGAAATTTCAATTTGACCCAAAAATATACCCTAGAGTTTCAAACTAGGTGTTCATTAAAGGAATAATCACTATAAATAATAATATTGGACGATATATACATGAATAACTCTTTTATTTTTTATTATAGTTAGATAAATGTGTTCCAAAACCATATCCACCTATAATATACACAAACAGATTAATTTGATATAAAATCACATAATTTAACACTTACCAATACATTATGATACTAACATATACTTTGAATTATTCCCAGGTTTTTTTACAAAATTGCTCTAATATTAATATTCAATTATTGACTAAACATGTCTTTTGATATCAAACATAGTGTCCTAGAATTTTCAAACATAGATATTACATATTCTAAGATTAATATTAAATATAATTAAAAAATACACACCAGGGGATTGTAAAGGTTTTGTGACTTTGGAAACATAGATACATAAACAAATGGTTCATAGTAGATTTATATCATCTTTCACTTAGTACTTCATAACTAGAATCCTTCTTAGAAACATCAATCTTAAAACTATTCTTCACATCCAGGGGTAGGAAAACCTTAAAATAGACAATATAATATTCCTATTAAGGGTAATATAGGGAGATATCAATGATCTTATAAGAATGTCATGAGCATTATGGTATGATAAACTGGATCATAGCCATTGAAAACCATACGCTTCATATCATATATCACAATCTTGATTTAGGGAAAAATCATTGTAATTCATAAGACATGAAATATATTGGGATCAAGGAAAATGGGAGATGTGAGTATAACATATATATGGGAATTTAGAAAAAAATAATCTTCTAACATTGTGAATACATATAAATAGAAACAAGTTCACTCAATAAGATACAGATATAATATTCATCCCTTGCATCAATTTATCGACATGAAACTAGGTACATACGTAATTTAATAAACATGAAAACTTAGTCCATTCATAATATTATGGAAATAGTTTTATGGATAATGTAATGGGAATGAAAACAAGTTCCACACATAATCTTATGGACATGAAAACTATGTCCATACATAAAATTTTGAACATTAAAATAGGTTCACCTAAAAAAAATTACATGACATATCCATATTTACACAATGTATTGGAGGGATATATAATTATGGAACCACATGTCATATAATTATAATCCATTCATATTTTTCAATAAGAAAATAAATTATTCGTCATATGTATTATCCCATGGAAGGGAAATTAGTTTCATAATCATTTTATCATAATAATAATAATTAAACATCTAGAGAAAGAATAAGGATGATATTATTGGATAATATACCTAGTAAGCGATAACTAACATCAAATGATTTCATCTTAGATCATACTTTCTTTAAAAATAATATGGAAAATCTCTCAAATAAAATGAACTTAACATTTTAAAAACAATGCTTTTAAATTTAATACTTTCTAAAATTTTATAATAATAATTTTCTTGGAAAATAGCATTCGACACATGAAATGGTTGGTCCAAAATTGAGTATTTATGACATTTGTAGATTCTATTCATTCCATATTATTTAAAATAAAATATTTCTTTCACACTTTTTTAAAAAATGTTAAAATGTACCTCACTCAAGAAATGATAAGATCATTGCTTTTAATCTATTTTTTAAAAATTATATCATGGGTGAAGATGAATTTAAACAACCATTGGGGAATAATAAAAACATTATTTAATAATATATATATATATATATACGTTTAAAAATGGAATTTTGATCAAAGTGATTAATGATGTTAGTTTTCCATAAAAATGTTATTTTATACTATTGAATACCTAAAGAAATAAAATGAATGAAAAACATGTAATCTCTATACATATTTATGGGAAAAGAATATTAAACTTCTTTTTTGTGAGGTATATCACTATATTTCATCATCATAATATTATTTATAAACAATCTGGATAAACTAATACATTTTAACAAAAATGAATTTTTACATAGGTAAATGTTGAATCCTAAGTCTCATGAGATAATAACATCAAATGACACAATTAATATCATGAAAATATTACTAATCAAGATATAACCTGTCAAATGGGTAGTATACACACCACACAAAAAAATTGTGGGGAATAAGGAATATGTCTCTATGAAATAGAAGTGACACTAGAAATCCCAAACCCCGAGTCTATCTTGCTTTGAATGTTCTTCATCCTCCTCTTTGGGGAGATTCCACTTCTGTGTTACACCATAATCCATAAAAGTGAAGTCTTTTAGAAATATTATAAGCTCCATGATGTGCTTATGGTATCTTTTTATTTATTATGAAACACATTTTATGAGTTAGAATGATGTGAATATGTGAGAAAGATATGATAAGAGGTTCCCATTATAAGGGAGGGGAGGGGCTCTCTTGGAATAAAAAAGATTAATATATAACTAGGTCATTCAAAATAAAAATTCTTCAAATGAAAATATATTTTAATAAAAATTGTATATGGTCTAATTTTCATCATCCAATCCAATTATATAGGTTTTGGTGTCATTTTAAACATTATTTTTTTATTAACCCCTTGGTTAACCAATTTTAACCTTAACCACGGTAATGAATTTTTCAATATTAAAAAGTTAGAATGTTACTTTTATTGTGAAATAAGGATAATAAATGGATAAGATGTGTAGTTTTATACCATATATTATCCAATATTTCCTAATATAATTTTTGTGTTATTTTTAAATAATTTAATAAAATATTATCTTTATAAAAAATCAGTAATGTCATTTTTCAGATAATTAATTTAATTTCACTTTAAATACATCAAAAAAATATGTAATTATAATATAATTCTTTAACAAAAAATATTATGATATATATATATATTCCTAAAAAAATAGTCTAACAAAAAAAAATTATTACGATTAATATTTTTAAAAAATAATTATATTTATCTTTTAACAGAATTAATACTATGTGGGTTTTCCATAATAATTTAACATAATTATTCATTAATTAAAAAATCAAAAATTAATTAATATGATAAAATAAATTTTCCCATGTTTTAAATAAACATTTATAATATTTTTAAACTATTTTTGTCCTTATCAAAGTATTTTAGAGATATTAAATACAAGAGTGTGACAACTTTTATTTAATATTTTCTTAAATTAATAAAAAGGACATATTAAAATAAATATGGCACCAACATACCATATATTTTAGAATTGGATGTAAATTTACAACATACTCCTATAAAATAGGATAACGAAAAATGTTGTGGTCATTTTTATTCCTTATTAGTTTATTTTTTCCTTAGATTACTCAATTTATAGTTACCATAAAGACAAATATTTACTAATGTTTGTATTAATAATGGAAAATAATGAAAGTAAATTTTTTTTCAAATTTGAACCACCAAATTCCAAATATTTTATTTATTTTCATGACTTAATTCCCATAAGTTGAAAAAATAAATTTAAGGTAGAAACATAAAATACAAAGATTTTTTTTTAAATTACTATTTGAGTAAAACGACTTTTTTACTAAATTAAAATATATAATATTTTGCAAGGAACATAACTGGATTTATTCAAAATATAATATAAAAAATTAAACATTGATACATTTTAAATATAGAATGGTTCTCTGTAAATTCTTGAAATGAAAATACAATTTCTAATAAAAATAAAAATTTTCACTGCTCCTTGAAAAATAAAAATTTTTAGAAAATTCAAAAAATTATATAAAAAAAATTATTAAAATTTTGATTTAAAAAATGATATCCTTTTAATCGAATATAATTTCCAAAAGTTCCTGAAATTATTTATAATATCACATGAAAAAATAAAAAAATATTTTTGAAGAAAATATATTTTTAAAACATAAAATGATTTTACTAAAAATTGATTTCTAATTTACTAAGATCTAATAATTAATATTTTATTGACTATAATATTTACATGTATTTCATTAGTAAATGATGTCATATTAATTCCTTCTAATTTAATATTTATGTTATAGGAGTCATAATAATATTTTATGGTTCTATTACCTTTGGTGGTGTGTGTTGTATACATTGTCAAACATAGTGTTACATTAAAATATACGGATATTACACCTCACCAACCATTTAATAAATTGAATCCTAAAAATTTGAACGTGTTCTTGAAATGAATATTTTGACATTTGTAAATACCTATGTTAAATTCCCAGATTAGAAAAGGGGTTATAGAAAACTTTTTCTTGAAAATATGGGAAGGGAACTATGGATGACATCTGGAATAACACATATATTTTTTCCCGAATAGAATAACAAGAGTGGAAAATGTAAATACTTACATTGAGGAAAAATTTAATCTCTAAATAATTATGGAGAGTGATGAAGAAAATGGGTCACTATAAAGTGAATAATCAAGATAAATTTAATGCCCAAAAAACATTAATTCAATAATTTGATAGAAATATCCTTGATTCATTATAAATGAAGGTAATAAAATAAAATTTTATTTCAATAACATTTTAATAGATTTGAGTAATTCCTTCAAGATCTGGAAAAATAACATAAATAAATATACTAGCTTTTCAAGAATAATTTCATTTTTTAATCATTTTCCAAAACTATCTCATCTTATTCTACAAACGATGAGCATTCAAGATGAATATTTTATGTTGAATCACTAAAATCAATATATAACATATCAAAAAATAAATCAATATATTCCTCTTATCTTTAGACTTTAACCAAAACAAAAAATTGTCATCACAACATATGACAAATCAAGAAATGAATAATGATTCATATGGATAAATAATACATTTTCCTATTAAATTTACACGACAATACCAAATGGTTAAATCATATCATTTCAAAAATAAATAATCATTCATCCTAACTAACATCAATAATCTGAACCTTAAAAATGAATTAACTATAAAGGTGATATCATATATTTCATCTTATATCCCCAAAAAATTAATTTCACTTTCACCAAAAAATATTTCATGTTAAATCACTTATAAAATATAAGAGTCACATTTACCTCAATCCAACGAAATGCCTCCCAAAATATCATTAATCATAATGATAAGTAACTATATAATCTTATAATGTCTTGTATTAAACCAAAATTCCATTAATAACATTTAATTATTAACCATAAAAGGTAATCTTTAACCTAAATATAAATATCTAAAAAAATATCACATTTTCAATGAATCCCTTTCCAACCATCAAGATAATGTAAATCCTACTATCTAACATAACATAATTTGAAAAAAAGGTTTTATTCAAAACTAAATAGTATATTCTTCTTAAAATTGTGTAAATTCAACATGTCACCCCAATATCCCAACACATAAAACATCAATGGAGGTGTTGAGACCTTTAAACTTATTATTAAGCTTAAAATTATAATCCCATGGGGGTATCCATAACACTTATATTAACATAAAATGAAATCACACAAGATTACAAAAATTAACACAGCAATTATTCTTCGAATAATATAATAGACTATTAAATATATTCCACAAGTCTAAAAATATAATAATCATCATAAAGGATGGACTAAATCACTTATTCATCATATAAGTAACTAATTTCAAGGTCAAAAATTATATATCATTTAATTTATCTATGTTAATAATCTATTTATACATATTAAAAATTATTGTATTAACAAGAAATCACCTATTTTGTCCATTGGTATCATTTAACATATGTTTTCAAATACATAAAACAAATACTATGGAACAATCCAAATATGGATCATTATTCCAATGTCCAAAATATTAATGATATAACACTTATAAAACATAATTCCGGCAAACACTTCTGTAATTTTACTTTAACAATTATAATATAATATCCCCCCATTTGAATTGGAATATACTCTTGGATTATATCATTTTATTGAATGATTATCATATTCACCACACATGATATATTTAACTATAAGTGGAACCTTAATTTCAAGGACATATCCGCCCATCAATACAATTATTTTTTCTTTATTATTTATTTATTTATGCGCCTCATTTCCACATATAAAACATCGAGTTGTTCCTATGAGATGTTCTCTTGAGGTATTCATCCCACATTTAAGAAATATAGAAATACAAATATTTTTCCCTCTATGTCCTTCACGAAAATTCATATTTCACTTTTAATTAGGTCTAGGAAACTCACCAAAGATGAGGTTTTAATCATATTGCAAGATAGATTTTTAGGTATAATAATAAATTTTTTCCTTACATCCTCTATTTAATTTGGATTCACATGAAGACTATCATACCATTATCTATTAGAGTTAACATGAATTCTTCTACATCTAACAATCAATAAAAACCAAAATTATATTTAGATAAATAATAGATAGAGTGATGAATTATATTATCATGAAATATCAATCATATGATATCTAAATCATGAAACATTATTTTCAATATATGACACAATATACTTATCTAGTCCATCCTTCCTTATCAGATATTAAAATCCTTCATAATGGTTCATAAGGAAAATTTTATTTAAAAAAAATTCTCCAGGAATATCAATCTTGGTGTGTAGATAAAGTTCAATTAGTGTGAACTAGAATGATGGATTAGATATACTCTGCCAACCCTTTTTGGTGATATTACAACAAGGTGCATCAATACCAAAACCATGAAACTTGTATTATCTAGAAAGGGAATTATTTATTGTAAAATAACACATTCTCTCCCTAATAAAATCTTTAAGATTTTATCCTATACATAGACTTATCCCAACAGTTTTCACTAATTTTCTATAATCCTTATCTACTATGATTAACTAAACCTATCCTTTGATACCATCTATAGTTATCTATAGTTTTATAAAAAGATATTATATCTTATTAGATAAATATTAAATATAAAATACAAATACACACCTAAAGACCATAAATTAAGAGTGTCTTTTTAAAATTGGATTCATTAACAACTCTTTCATAAAATATTTACAAGATCTCCCAATTAGTACTTCATAACTAATAACATTCTTAGAAGCATCATACATCAAATATTTAATCACATCCTAGGGGAAACCATTGTAAAGGGTTATCTTATATATTCATTATGTCACGACCTGTCCTCGGGGCCCGTTCCGTGACTACCCCAAGCCCGCCTTCCATAGGCCAGGGGATGGCGACTAGCACCAAAGGAATAAATCCCGAAGCTGGGAAGGAATTTCCTTTATGAAAGTAAAACAAAAAAAACTGAGTACGCAACATTAAGTAAACACTATGTGAAAACTACATACAAAAAAAGTAGTGCTGAAAGTAAAGGGGCCGAAAATACAACCCAACAGTAATGTACAGGTACAATGGAAGCAAGTACAATTGAAAAAGGGGAAACATCTAAAAATGGAATCTCCTGGATCATACGCTAAGTATCCTACCTTATGGGTAGGTATAGCTGTCTACATTAGCACTCCACGTCTATCGGTCTGCTCCGTGTACCGTCACGCCTTGTGGTCCACCTCCGGGTATCGTCCGGTCCTGGCTCACTCTCGGCCTCTGTCATCTATGTACATCATCTGCATCTAACACAACGAGGTGCGGGAATATCCCGTGCCAGGGTGAGTAAAATGATACTCAGTAGGGACCCCGAGACCCTGAAGGTCTCCCAGAATCCACAAAGGATAAACCACAAAAGTAAACATACAATCATGAAGTATCATCCAACCCTACTTTGGTATATTTCCATACATATACCTAATCTATCAAACATAGTTCATCTCCAACACTCGAGCTCAAGCAAAACCTTGTCCACACAAGAAATTATAGTCAATCACATCGATGATAATGATTGAAAGTCAAGACTCAACTCTCACAGGTATAAATCTTTCGTATAGCAATAGAGATGATCAGATATAGTCACTGATTAATCTAAGCAGTATGACCCACACATGATACAAGACTAGCTAAGCTGTCGGACCCACAAAGGATACATGACTAGCTACTCTATCGGACCCACATAGGATACAAGTATAGAGGTCAAATGGCCAGACCCACACAGGATACAAGAACAGTAGTCATTGCACTGATTCGTCTAAGCTGTCAGACCCACATAGGATACAAGACCAACTACTCTCTCGGACCCACACAGAATACAAGTACAGAGGTCAAACTGTTGGACCCACACAGGATAGAAGTAAAATAGTAATCACTATCAAACCCATGAAGTAACCAAGTACAACAGTCGTCACTATCAAACCCACGGAGGATTCTAGTATAGTAGTCATCGATGTCGAACCCACGGTAGATTCTAGTACAGTAGTCGACACAGTCGCAGCCTACTCTAGGGTTCTCGTACATAGCACGCTCAATTCTGGGAGGGTCCGCTCCTCGAGCAAAGGGGTTGATACCTCAAATATCATGATGTTCAGAGTTTATGTATCCTGAAGTTCCGTCTCATCAAAAGGAACCCAACGCGACAGACGACGCGTCAATCGGACGCCCGGTCTGAGAGTTACTGGCTTTTTCGTTCTAGGGGCCCAGTTGGAGTGATGTCCATTCCAAACCCAGCCATTTTCCAAAGTCTTCCAAAACACACTTAGAGTATCTCAAAATGAACCCCTCGTCACAAGGGTCCCAATGTCGCAAACGGCGCATTGATCGGTCACGCGGTGTAAGAACCCGGTTCTTATCTTTGAGGTACGGGTTTCTTCATTCCTGTTTTCCTTAAGCATTGTTGAGAAAATATGGAAAATGGGAAAAATCCTAAATTTTGGAAATCACACACCATGTAATTTTTCCACACGGCGTGTACTTTTTTCCATGTGGGGTAAGTATAGTGGGGCTGTGTCCATGTCGGTGATGAAGGGTGTAGGAACTGACATCATGCCATGTAGTGGTGATTTACACACCGTGTAGTCAGTCGATAGGCGAATAGTAAGACGATGGCCAGATCTGTGACAGCACATGCCGTGTACTCATGAAGACATGCCGTGTAATCATGTCGGCAGGTGAACAGTGCCACACTAGTAGGAAGCTTCCAGAGGAACAGTTTAAAAATGGGAAGTACACACCGTGTACTCGGAAGTACATGTCGTGTACTTTGTTTTTTTTGCATAAAATGGGAAGTATCCTCCCATGTTCAAAGGGAAGTCTTAGAACTGGAGAAAGAAGTGGGAGGAGACAGCAGAACCTTTGAATATCCACTGAGTGTTCGTTTAGAATCCGTTTCCACCACGGACGGTCTCGTTGGAACCACGTGGGTAAGCCCTCCCTTTTGCTTAAGTAGTTCTTGTTAATTATTCCTCCAAGGGATGTTATTTAGATTTGAACATGTTTTCTTATTCTTTAGATAAACGTCGTTGCTGGGTGTTTCTGGAATCGACGTTCACGTATAACGTTCGATGGCGTTTAATGTAGGCGGCTTGGTGTTATTCTCCAACTGTCGTGCGTTTTGTGTGTTTTTAGTGCCATGAACCCATAATGGGCAGTCGTGTGGCTGAGGCCGTGGCTATTTTAACTACCTATAACTATATAGGTAATTAAATAAAATTGTAAAATTGTTGTTTGGGATCAGTGCATGGATCCAGGACCACCCCGGGGGTGCGTTCCTCTGTTTTGTCATTTGGCCAGGATACCCGAGGGTATGCCATGTTTGAATTTGGCATTACTTTTTCCTTGAGAGGAATTGCATTTGAATTGCATTTTTATTTACATATTGGGCATGAACCGGTTACTTGCGCCTGAGGGAAGTATTTTACTTAGCCTACGAGCGTTGTTTTTCTTAGCCCGAGGGAAGTTGTTATCTTAGCCTGAGGGAAACTTCTTCCGTACCTGTGGGCAATAGACTCTATTATTGAGGGTGACACTTCCTACACCTGAGGGAAAAATATGTTATGCCTGTGGGAAATTACCTGCGGGTTGGATTCTGATTACCTGAGGGTAAAGGTTTGCATGTATGAGGACACTGACTATTTAATTAGAAATGCATTGTGGTGTTTTCTTATGTTAAATGGATTAAAAGAATAATTAAATGGCAATATAACCGTTCAGTTATTTACTTTTGAGTATAGATTAGTTTATTGCATTTACTACTGCACACTGTTGTTGAATTTTTACACCCTGTTGGGCACGGGCCTTGGGGGTGCCTACTGAGATATATTTCTCACACCCTGTTTCGTTTATGTTTTTTGGCCCAAACAGATTACATTTTTTCATGTGTAGATAAGGGCAAGGGTCCTTATACGGGTACATGATTGCTGCTAGGGTGTAGGGGATCATGTGACCGAGCATTGGCTCACGATGTCGTAGGATATTCTATTTTTCTTTATGTACTTGTAATTCTGTTGTATTGTATTGCACTGCTATGTAACATGGTTTGGATGTTTTCTTAGAACTAGAGACATGTTGTATGATATCTATATATCTGGTTGGTTATATCTATTGCAGTTGTTTCTTTCAGTTGTGTATAGTTTTCTGCTTTCATTGTTGCTGTATGTTTTATTTTTTTCGATGCACTACACTTTGACATAATGAGGGAATAGTTTACCCACTATCAGAACTGGGCCCTCGTTTCTAGTCGGCAGCCTCTGGAATTTGGGGAAATTTTCTTGAGGTCATCTGGAAAACCGGGTTCGGGGCACCTGTTGAGTGGCACCTGGAACCAGGACGTTACAAAGTGGTATCAGAGGCAGGTTTATTTCTTTGACTTACTATTTTGAGCCTTAGTCGGGGATAGGATGGACCAGTAGTTTGTAATAAGCTATGTCCGGGCGTAGCTAACCTGTGTACAGGGAAAATCCAATTTACCTGGTGTTGCAATTTTTTTTTCTGATTTTTCAATTTTACAGTTGAATTGATTTTCCCCGAAGGGTGACACACTTGTGATTGTGCTGTTGATATTTTATCTATGGGTTATGTTTAGTTGATGCCCGGTGAGATGAGGGTATTCCATCTCATCCATTATTTAGGCACATGCTAGAAATCACATTCCATGAATAGTTTCCATGCCATGTGGGTGTATTAGAAATTGCATGTTGTTGTGATAGTTGTTGTGCTAATAAAAGCATGATGTTGTGATAGCTTCTTTGATAGATACCTGCTGTTTCATAGGGTATTATTGTGTAAGCCGGTTTATGGAACGGATGCCAAACTTTGGTTTTTGGGGAGTATGGGCCCCCATTTACTGGAATTTGGCAGATTATTGGCAGTTTATTTTGTTATAACACAGATAAGATGTCAAACTTTGATTCGTGGGGAGTATGTGCCCTCGCGGATCAGAATTTGACACTTGGGAGTTGTTTTTCAGTATTTTCTGGCTTCTGTGGAAGTTTCTGAGGCATACTATCCAGAAAACCAAGTATACACACCGTGTAGGACTTAGACACGCCGTGTGTGGCCTTCTGTTTGGGGAAAAAAAATATACTTTTTGAGTACACGCTGTGTACCCGGAGTACACGCCGTGTAGTCTCTTCCCGTGTCACAAACCGTGTGGGTGGTGACACGGGGAAGGGAAGACCTTATGGAAAACACGTCGTGTATCTTCTGTACAAGCCGTGTAGTGTTGACCCGGTGTCCGCTGTGTAGCTAACAAACACAGGTGGAGGAAACCTTAAGAAATACACTTCGTGTCCACTATGGCACACATCATGTAGTCCGACCTGGGAATCGGTCGTGTGACTAACAAACATGGGTCAGTGAAATCCTTTCATGAAAACGACATATGTATATAGAACTCTCCCTGTAGTGTGAGCCATGTCCAACCGTGTAACTAACAACATGGGTCGGCGAAGCTCATCTAGAACACGCCGTGTACCTGTAGGAACACGCTGTGTAGTCTTGTCCGAGGATAGCCCATGTGGAGTTAGCCGAGTGGGTAGGAAATGGGGTGGTTTACACAATGTATGCGGGCGTAACACACCATGTAGGGTTAAGCCGAGTAGTCGACCATGTCACAAGCGACACGAGTAGTTAGAAATAACACCATACACGCCGTGTAGATGATATACACACTGTGTAGTTTTATTTAAACGGGAGCTATGTGACTCAACCGTGTAGAAGAACCCGGGCAGGGAGGGGTAGTCAAGTACACGCCATGTAGTCAGTACACACTTTGTGTAGTATTGATTTTAAAGTCTTGAAATGCCTTCTTCCTCTTGTTTCCATTGTGGTTCCTTCGTTTTAAGTCTTGTAATCTAGAATCTGAGGCCTGTTTTTGACCTTTTAGTGTCATGCTTCCTAGACGACCCTGCGTTGTTTTCCAGGAGACCGGCGACGACTATACTCTTGAGATGGTGGTCCATTGGCTACCAATGGATCCTCTAGTAGAACCAGATGCGGCGCCAGCTGTTATACCAGACACAGACACAGATGCGCAGTTCTGTGAAGGCTTTATACAGTCCATGCATACCATTCAGGGAGCACCGCAGGTTGCCACATCTATGGCTGAGCTGACTCGTATATTCCATCAGCAACATCCGCCTATTTTTTCAGGGGATGGAAAACCACAGGATGCAGAGTCTTGGCTTGGATCGATGTAGACTATTTTCGAGCATCTTGAGACGCCTCCAAGTTGGAGGGTCAAGATCCCGACATATATGTTGCGTGATTCTGCCGAGAGGTGGTGGGATGTTACCACCCAGTCCGAGCATCACAGAGACATGGTGTGGGAGGATTTTCAGGCAGTCTTCTATGAATTCTTCTTCCCAGAGATGTTGAGGGAAGATAGAGCTTGAGGGTTCATGAATCTGTAGCAGGACGCTATGTCGGTGATGGACTATTCTGCTCGCTTTACCGAGCTTCAGCGTTTTTCACCCCTACTAGTGGGTGATGAGACATTAAGAGCCATGCGTTTTGAGTATTGTCTCTGATATGACATCCGAGCGCTGGTGAATGTTTTCAGGTTGCGTACGGTACATGATATTGTGAATCGGGTGCTGATTATAGAAAGGATCCTTCAGGAAGCTAGTGGTGTGGGCCGGGGCGGTTCAGCAACAGTTTCTAGTACTATTTCTACTGGTAAGAGGAAGAGACAGATGGAATTCTCTCAGGGTGGCAGTATCAGTCAGAAAAATGCTTCAGGTTTCTAGGTCATGTGCTACCAGTGTGGTAGAGAGGGGCACAAGATGCCACAGTGTCCACGAGACCCAGTGGAGTGCTGAGCTTGCGGCAAGATGGGCCATCTGCAACAATTTTGTAGGGTGTTTCCACCAGTGGCTAGTGAGAGGGGTTCTGTGCAGACTCCACGTGCAGGAGCAGGACTAGGAGCATATTACCAGTCGGGGAACTGGAATACGTCAGGGCGTGCAAGCAGAGATGGTGGTCGTGGCTGGGGTAGCTAGACGCCCGGATCTCAGAGGCATCAGGGCGGGACAGCTCAGGGTAGCCAAGCTGTGTCGCAGGGCCGCGACACTGTGCAGGCATATGCAGTGCAACAGACCTAGCAGGAGCAGGATCCTGGACCTTCTACAGTCATATTTACTATTCTAGTAGCGTCTATTTTATCCTCAGTACTTTTTGATACGGGTGATACACATACTTTAATATTTGTAACTGTTGTGGAGAGCATGGGCTCTGTGTTTCTACTTTTTCTGATATCATGACGCTAGACACTCCTTTGGGGATTAGAACGGCTGGTGTGCATCATTTTAAGGAGTTCCCCCTTGAGGTTGGTTGGTGTCACTTCCTTTGTTACCTCTATGTCTTAGAGATGACATCTTATGACGTCATTCTTGGGATGGACTGGTTGGTTCACTTTTAATCCGTTGTGTATTTCTATCGTCGTAGGGTGAGTTTCACGTCACCAGATGGTGTAGAGTTTCTATACAAGGGAGAATGGGATGTTCAGGAGAGTCTAAATGGAGTAGAGCATCATGGGCGAGGTGGAGTCATAGCCCAGAATGTGAGTCTGTATCTGGATGACTAGGGGACATATCAGAAGTATTTTCCTCTAGTTGTTGATCATTTCAGGGATGTCTTCCTAGAAAAATTTTTAGGTCTACCTCCGGAGCGTGAGGTGGATTTCTTTATTGAACTTTTCCCAGGAGCAGCACCGGTGTCGATTGCTCCTTATAGGATGGCCACGCCTGAGTTGCAGGAGCTCAAGAGGCAGTTAGAGGAGTTACAGTCAAAGGGTTTTATTTGACCCAATAATTCTCCTTGGGGTTCTCCAGTCCTCTGCGAAGAATGCGAATGGTACTCTCAGACTTTGCGTGGATTATCAGAAGCAAAACCAGTTTACGGTTAAGAACCGATATCCCTTGCTAAGGATTGATGATCCTTTTGATCCAATTCATGGGGCACGAGTGTTGTCGAAGATTGACTTGAGATCAGGATATCATCAGCTGCGCGTGAGACCATCAGATATACTGCTTGCAGCCTTTTAGAGGAGATATGGTCTGTACGGGTACATGGCAAGGTCGTTCAGACTCACGAACGCGTCAGTAGTTTTCATGGCTCTGATTAATCATGTGTTCCATCCATACCTTAATTCTTTTTTGGTTTTATTCTTGGATGATATCTTGGTGTACTCTCACACTCGACACAACCATGCCACCCATCTTGAGATCGTATTGAGTACTCCGAGAGAGCATCATCTATATGCTAAGCTCTCTAAGTGACACTTTTGGATGGACCAAATTCACTTCCTGGGTCATAACATCTCAGAGGCAGGAGTTTCAGTAGACCCAGAGAAGGTGAGAGTAGTAGTTTCCTTGGAGCAGCAAAAGAACGTGTTTGAGATACAGAGTTTCTTAGGGCTGGCTGGTTACTACAGACGTTTTATATATTACTTCTCCATTTTAGAAGCACTGTTGACGGGTTTGACTAAGAAGGGTGTGAAGTTCGTTTGGACAGAAGCTTATGAGGTAGCCTTTCAGGATATGAAGGGAAGGTTGACATCAGCACCGAGCCTGATGCTCCCAGAGTAGGGGAAGAGCTATACAGTTTACTGTGATGCCTCGGGTATTGGGCTGGGAGCAGTGTTGATGCAGGACGATTGAGTTGTTGCGTACTTGTCTCGGCATTTGAGGCCACATAAGAGGAATTACCTGACGAATGATCTCGAGTTGGCTGCAGTTGTTCATGTGTTACACTGTTGGATGCATTATCTCTTGGGAGAACATTTTTTGGTTTTCACCGACCACAAAAGTCTCAAGTATATCTTTACTCAACATGACTTTAATTTGAGACATAGACGGTGGGTTGAATACCTTCAGTCCTTCGATTTTGATCTTGCTTATACACCTGGTAAAGGTAATGCAGTAGTTGATGCACTGAGAAGGAAGACTCAGATACAGGCAGTGCAGAAGGCCAGTGTTGTGTGGCAGCTCATGACTTTGTTCTCTGAGATGCATTTGGAGGTGCATGACAGTCAGGGGGAGACTTATCTTTCCTCTTTAGCTGTAACTTCTACCCTCTTTGATAGAGTGAGGATGAGACAACTATCTGATTCAGAAGGCCTAGTTCTACATGAGTTAGTGGCAAGTGAGGACCCACCTCCTGGTTGGACGATTAGTGATGATGAGGTTCTGTGTTTCCATGGACGAGTATGGGTTCCAGGGGATATACGCGAGGAGCTGATGTGGGAGATTCATGCTTCTTCTTGGGTAGTTCATCCCGGGGATACCAAGATGTACCGTGACTTGAGACGTCAGTACTGGTGGCCGGGTATGAAGGGATTTGTAGCTGGTTTTGTAACAAGGTGTTCCACATGTTTGTAGGTGAAGGCGTAGCAATAGAGGCCAGCCATACTATTATAGCAGTTACCCATCCTAGAGTGGAAATGGGATGATGTCGTGATGGAATTTGTGACTAGGTTACCGAGGTCACCTCGAGGCAATGATGTCGTGTGGGTTGTTGCGGACATACTCACGAAGGTAGCTCACTTTTTGCTGATCAAGGAGGCCTTCGGTGTTAACGAGGTCAGGAAGTTGTATCTCCAAGAGATCATGTGTCTTCATGGGGTCCCTCGTTCAATCTTTTTAGATAGGGACACCCATTTTACTTCTCATTTCTGGCAGAGTTTTTAGAGGGCACTGGGTACAGAGGTGCTTTTGAGCACAACATACCACCCTCAGACTGATGGCCAGTCAGAGCGTACGATACAGTTGCTTGCGGGCATGCTACGTGCATGCGTCCCAGACGTTGGGGGCTCTTGGGAGAAGCACATACCCCTAGTCTAGTTTTCCTATAACAATAGTTTTCAGGAAACTATAGAGATGACACCATACAAGGCTTTATATGGTAGGTCACGCCGATCACCTTTGTGCTAGTTAGAGGCAGTTGAGGCAGCTTTACTGGGACCACATCACATGCAGGAGACTTCTGAGCAGGGCCAGTTGATTTAGAAGAGGATGGCTACCACACAGTCTCGTCAGAAATCTTATTATGATCGTCGTAGATGTCCTTTAGAGTTCATGGTCGGGGATCAGGTTTTCATGCGTGTTTCACTGAGGCTGGGACACAAGCGGATCAGGAGACAGGGTAAACATTCACCGAGGTATGTGGGGCCATTTGACATTCTGGAGAGAATCGGGCTGGTTGCCTATCGGTTGCAGTTACCGCAGCGGTAACAGTCCATGCATGACGTCGTCCATGTATCTCAGTTGCGCCGCTATCATTTAGACTCGTCTCACGTCTTTCAACCCGAGGAGGTTGAGCTTTCGGATGATGCGTCCTTTGAGGAGCATCCTATTTGTATCATTGATAGGAGCACAATGGTTCTCCGAGGCCAGTCAGTTCCTCTCGTACGAGTGCTATGGAAGCATGGTCGGGTGCAGGATGAAACCTGGGAGCGGGAGACCGACGTATGTGCTCAGTGTCCAGAGTTGTTCATGGATTTATCTTCACCACCCTTGGAAGGGCAATTCAGGGACGAATTTCTTTAAGGGGGGGGGGGGAGTTTGTAAGAACTTGATTCTTATCATTAAGATACGGGATTCTTCTTTCCTCTTTTCCTTATGCATTTTTGAGAAAATATGGAAAATGGGGAAAAATCCTAAATTTTGGAATGTACATGTTGTGTACTTGGTCCACACGCCGTGTACTTTTGGTCGTGTGGGGTAAGTACCCAGGGCGTGTGGCCATGTCGGCGATGAAGGGTGTAAGAACAAACTACACGCCATGTAGTGGTCCTTTACATGCCCTGTAGTCAGTCGGCAGGCGAATAGTATGGTAGTGGCCAGTTGTGCGATAACACATGTCGTGTACTCGTGAAGACACGCCATGTTGTCATGTCGGCAGGTGAACAGTGTCGCGCTGGCGGGAAGCCGCCAAAGGAACAGATTAAAAATGGGAAGTACACACTGTGTACTTGGAAGTACACACTGTTTACTTTGTTATTTTGACTTAAAATGGGAAGTAGCCTCTTTTGTTCATAGGGCAGGCTTAAAACCGGAGAAAGGAGCGGGAGGGGATGGCAGAACCTTTGAAGATCTGCCGAGTGTTCGTCTGGAATCCGTTTCTGCCTCAGACGATCTCGTTGGAACCAAGGGGGTAAGACCTACCTTCTCCTTATGCAGTTATTGATAATTCTTCTTATAAGGGAAGTTATTTACATTTGAAAGGGTTTTCTTCTTCGTCAGATCTACATCATTCTTGGGCGTTTCTGGAATCGACGTTCACGTATAACGTTCGTTGGAGTTTGAGGTAAGTGGCTTGGTGTTATTCTCTAACTGTCATGTGTTTTGTGTGTTCTTAGTGCCATGAACCCATGATGTGGTGTCATGTGGCTGAGGCTATGGCTATTTTAACTACCTAGAACTGTAGAGGTAAATAAATAAAATTGTAAAATTGTTTTTTGGGAACAGTGCTTGGATCCAGGACAACCCCGGGGGTGGATTCCTCTATTTAGCCGTTTGGCCAGGATACCCGAGGGTATTCCATGTTTGAATTTTTCATTACTTTTACCTTGATAGTAATTGTATTTTAATTGCATGTTTATTTACATATTGGGTATGGCTCGGTTACTTGCGCCTGAGTGCAGAATTTTACTTAGACCACGGACGTTATTTTTCTTAGCCCGAGGGCAGTTTTTATCTTATCCTGAGGGCAAAATCTTCCATGCCTGTGGGAAATAGACTATGTGCCTGATGGTTAAACTACCGACACTTGAGGGAAACATTTGTTATGCCTGTGGGAAATTACCTACGGGTTGGATTCTGATTACCTGAGGGTAAAGGTTTGCATGTCTGGGGACACTGATTATTTACTTAGAAAATCACCTTAGTGTTTTCTTATGTTAACTGGATTAAATGAATAATTAAATGGAAATATAACTATTCATTTAGTTACTTTTGAGTATATATTAGTTTATTGCATTTACTACTTCACACTGTTGTTGCATTTTTACACCCAGTTGGGCATGGGCCTTTTGTGGGTGCCTACTGAGATATATTTCTCACACCCTATTTGGGTCATGTTTTTCGGCCCAAACTGATTACGTTTCTATAGGTTTAGATAAGGGAAAGGGTCCCTATACAGGTACATGATTGCTGCTGGGGTGGAGGAGAGAATGGGACCGAGCATTGGCTGGTGATGCCGCAGGCTATTCTATTTTTCTTTTTGTACTTGTACTTCTGTTGTATTGTATTGCAATGCTATGTAACATGTTCTGGTTGTTTTCATAGAAGTGAAGACATGTTGTATCATATCTATATATCTGGTTGGTAATATCTACTGTAGTTGTTTCTTTCAGTTGTGTATGGTTTTCTGCTTTCGTTGTTTCTATAAGTTTTATTTTATTCCGCTGCTCTACACATTGAGACAATTAAGGCATAGTTCTCCCACTATCAGACCTAGGCCCTCGCTGCTAGTCGGCAGCCTCTGGCATTTGGTGAAATGCGCTTAAGGTCATATGGAAAACTGGGTTTGGGGAACCTGTTGAGTGGCACCCGGAACCGGGACGTTACATGTGTTCTTTATGTTATTCACATTTAAGTGAAACGGGCCCGACCCATCAAGCCTAGTGGGCTGGCATGTCCGCTCGACCCAGTTTGGCGGGTCCGACCCGGCAGGGGGGTCGGCCTGGCCCGGCCCGACCTACTCATGGGTGGACTGGCCTAGTGGTAGGTGGCTTGGCCTACGCATGGGTGGCCCGGCCTACGGCTGGCCGCGGCTCAGCCTGCTGGCAGAGCGTAGCGGGGGGGGGGGGGGATGGCCCCCCCTGGTTCTTTGTAATGCCGACACTAGGTGGCGCCACCTCCCTTGCCCGACCGGACGAATCTGACCGGTCTTTATGCCGTGAGCGGCCCACACCGCGGGTCGCTGCCTTCCCACGCAGCACCTGCGGGTGCCGCTGCTCTCTTCAGCCCAGCCAGCAGGCAGCAGCCAGTTCACCGCCGAAGCGGCCCGCGGAGCGCGCGCCGCGGTTCTCCGCAGCGCAACGCCAAGAGGCAATGCAATTCTTCAGACCTGCCAGCTAAGTCGGACGGTTCTTCTTGCTCGGGCGGACAAGAGACCGGCCGGTTCTTCTTCGTCCAAGTGGCCCATGATTGCGAGCTGTAGTTCTTCTACAGTGTGGCCGGTGCGCGGCCACCATTACCTTTTGTTACAGACACTGCTGCCTCCTTCGTCCGTGGTCCTCCTCTGGCATAGTGTGACGGTACCATGCCCTTCCTTGACTTAGCCCCCATTGCCAAAACAAAAATAACCAATGGAGGGTCATCGGGCTGTGTTGGTTCGACCACGCCCTCTGTATTAGTTGATATCATTTGGCTAAAGTCAAACCAAGGCTTTCATCTAAGAACACAAGTTTAATTTTATTCCATTAAAATTAATCAAAAACACCAACCTCGATTTCAAGAACATTGTACGTCGACGAGCCCCAGAAGACGGTGTCGTAGATGTCGGGCGTCGTAGAAGATGGATGTCAATTCTGTTGACATCGGGGTGCGCCCGAAGAGGAAGCGTCGTTGGAGAAATTCCACACATTCTCCATCGGAGAGGAAGCAACTTCTTCGTTGGAAGAAAGTCCCCTCTAATTCCCAAAGCTCTCCAACACAACAATAGATAGCCTAGAAAATAATATTTTAAGCTATTATTTAATTCCTAACATGAATTATCAAAATAATTCAAAAGGTTCTTCCAAATAATTAATTTCATGCTAGACAATTAATTTTGAGGGAGTTGGTATAATTAAGAGAAAAGGGAGGTGGGGAGTTCACATTAAAAGAGGGGAGTTGTCAAAATAAATAAAGGGGAGTTAATGGGGAGTTGAAGGGTTACAGATCATGTGGGACCCACACAGATTATTCTCCCATGGGAGGTTTTCTGGGTTGTGGGCCCCACCTCCAACTCCCCCTTGGAGGAAATAACCAACCCTTAACAATAAAATTGAGTATAACTAATTTATTTAATTTAATATAAATCCCCAAAATATAAATTCTCCACCAGACCAAACACAACTGTGGTAAAAGTAACCTTAGGTGAATATCGGCACTGCGAGTTAATCACTGCCCTCATATTTCAATTCTAAGCACCAGTTTAAAAGATAGAAAAACCCGCACATTCGTTTATTGAACGTACCCGAACAAAACTTCAGAAAATGATTCTGGGAATCCCGGGCCTCGGAATCAGGCGCCTTCAGAAACTACACACTCATAAAATTCCAAATTATTTTGGAAAAAAAATTCATTGAAATTTATGGGTCTTTACATTACCCCCACCTCCGGGATTTATGTTCCTATAAAGCTACAACACACACTAGGGAAACAAAGGAGGGTACTGAGCATGCATCTGAGCCTCTCGCTCCCATGTTCTCTCCTATAGGTTCCCACGCTGCTAGTGAATGCGCACTAGAGGAATCAATAATCCTCTTAGGATCATCTCTTTTTGATTCTCGATCTCCACTGGGACCTTCGTGATAGTCGCCCCATCATCGATGTACAACTCTCCATGGTCAATGATGTGGGAAGGATTGTGCACGTATCTTCTCATCTGAGATATATGGAAGACGTCGTGCACCCGGTGTAACTAAGGAGGAAGAGATAAGTGTTAAGCCACCTCGCCAACTATGTTGAGGACCTAGAAAGGTCCAAAGAATCACAGATATAACATGCCGCCTCGGACGAATCTCTATAGACCTCGTCGAGGTGAGACCCGTAGAAAGACATGGTCGCCATCCTTGAACTCCAGAGGTCTCCGTCTCCTGATAGCATATGACTTCTATCTACTTTTTGTAGTCTTCATCTACTCCTGGATGATCTGCACCTTCTTGGTGGTAGCTCACACCATCTCTGGTCCCACTAGTGTTGACTCCCGGACTCGCTGAAAAAGTTTAAGAGTGATTGTAAGAGACTGAAGGAAGGTTGCTCTATCTCTATCCACAAATGGAATCTGTAAAGTAGCCAGCTGCTCTGTCGCCTCAACTAGAAACTGTATACCAGATCTCCAACTGAGTGCATCCGCAACAACATTCCCTTTTCCATGAGTATATACTATCCCAAAGTCATAGTCATGGAGGAACTCAAAACTCAAAACCCCTACTGCCATGAGGGTATGGCTGGTCGACACACTAGTGTTCGGCTGCACCCTCCTATTCATGAGTTTATCCAGTGCTGCCTGGGTTTCCTTTTTTTCCGACTAAGGAAAACCTCATCCCAACATTATAGATAAACCATAACCTTTTTTCCTAATACTGTCAATCTATGTATGAACTGTGGTTGCCCAGTCCATACCCAAACTAACGTCGTAAGGCCTTTTACCAAGGGGTTCCAACTGAAACTCTCACCTCAAGGGTCAGATCACACTGTCGGCGTAAGTGTGATTATCGAGTCTCGTCCAAATGTATCTCCAAACATGAGCATCAAGTCAACGGTTTAACCGGAAACTCTATGTCTAGGACAAGATTCGTGGAAGGAAGGAATAATTGGTACCTATGTCTATTAATACAGCAGCTAGTAGTAGACACAGACCGTACCTCGAATCAATCCTAGATCCCTTCGGTCACACTCCTTGACTGTATGCAGCTACTCTCTTTCCATGCCCTCCATCTCCCTGATCATGGCGGGGACTACAATGTTAGGTGGTTGTAACATGTAAAAATGTACACCACCTCATTCTACTCTCCTATCTCTGCTTCCATGTCTGCTGGCCTGCAGATTCATCTGTCCTTAACACTTCCTCTGCTCGAAACATTTTACATGCTCAAGTCTCTAAAACTGGAACTAGTTTCCTACTTTCCCACTACTAACATTCACGGGCTGTATATGCTCATCCAAAGAAAATTCAACCAAAAAGGTTATCTCTAGCATCCTAACATAAGTAGGAATGCATAGAGGAAAAAATGATGGCACATATATCCTTAAATACACCTCGCTCATAGGTCTGACCTCTAAAGCATTGATTGAATAATATTCATTGATTACCAAGAAAGATTGGTATGCCTCAATGAATACTCAGATACCGACATGTCATCCTGCGGAAGCTGTATAATCTCTAGAAAACTCTCAACCACCTCCTCAAGCCAGTCCTCAGCCACTTGTGGGTCAAGATCTCCTTGGAACATGAAGGATATCTGGTGCTGAAACACATGTAAGGAACTATACCTACAAGTGTAATCTACCGGTACCACTGGTTGTAACTGCTGACCAAAAGGTAGTGATATAGCTGGCACACTACCGAAGGTACTATCTCAGGCATCAACCCACGTACCGAGGCCTTATCACTATGCGGACTAACCTCATGGTCACTCACTACGAAACACTAGTATCTATTTCCACCATACACTCTACTGGTGTCTCAACTAGGCGGAAAACTCTAGAAATCGCCTCCAGCCAGTCCTCTGATACCAATTTGTCACGACCCATCCTTGAGGCCCATATCGTGACTACCCCAAGCCCGCTTTCCATAGGCCAGTGGCTGGAGACTAGCACCAAAGGCATAAATCCCTAAGATGGGAAGAAATTGCCTTTATGAAAGTAAACATACACAATAGAGTACACAATAGGAAGTAAACACTAAGTTAAAAATGCATACAAAAAAAGTAGTGTTGAATGTAAAGGGGTCAGAAATACAAGCCCAACAGTAAAGTACAGGTACAATAGAAGCAAGTACAACTGAAAAGGGGACAACAGCTAAAATGGAAAGCTCCTGGAACGTCTGATTAGTATCCTACCTAAAGGGTAGGCACAAATGTCCACCTCAGCAATCAAATTTTATCCGTCCCCTCCGTGTACCGTCCCGCCTTGTGGTCCACCTCCGGGTATCGTCCGGTCCTGGCTCACTTTCAGCCTCCGTCAACGCTATCTGTTGTCTACATCCAACACAATGAGGTGCGGGCATAGCCAGTGCAGGGGTGAGTATAAGGATACTCAGTTGGGACTCTAAGAACCCCGAAGGACTCCCAGAATCCACATAGGATAAACCACCAAAATAAAGATACAATCACAAAGTATCATCCAACCCTACTTTGGTATATTCCCATACATATACCTATGTTATCAACCACATTGAATCTCTAACTCTCGAGCTCATGCACAACCCAATCTACAAAGAATGTAAAGTCAATCACATCGATGATAATGATTGAATGTCAAGACTCATCACACACAGGTATACATCATTCGTATAGCGATAGAGATGATCAGATGTAGTCACTGATTCATCTAAGCTGTCGGACCCACACAGGGTATAAGGCCAGCTAAGTTGTCGGACCCACATAGGATACAAGACCAGCTACTCTGTCAGACCCACACAGGATACAAGTACAAAGGTCAAACTGCAAGACCCACAAAGGATACAAGAACATTAGTAATCGCACTGACTCATCTAAGCTATCACAGCCACACAGGATACAAGAGCAGCTACTCTGTGGGACCCACATAGGATACAAGTACAGAGGTCAAACTGTCGGACCCACACCGGATACAAGAATAGTAGTCATCGCTATCAAACCCATTAAGGATCTCAGTATAGTAGTCATCGTTGTCTAACCCACAGACGATTCCAGTACAATAGTCATTGATGGCGAACCGAAGGCGAAATCCAGAATAGTAGTCGACGCAGTCGCAACCAGCTCTAGGGTTCTCGCACACAGCACAATTAATTCCGATAGGGTTCACTCCTCGAGAAAAAGGTTCAATACATCAACTATTGTGAAGTTCAGTTTTGATGTATCCCAAAGTTCTGTCCTAGAAAAAGAGACCCAATGCGATAGACGGTGCGTCAATCGGACGCCCGGTCTGAGAGTTATTGGCTTTTTCATTCCAGGGGCCTGGTTGGAATTATGCTCATTCCAAACTCGGTAGTTTTACAAAGCTGTCCAAAACTCATTTATAGTATCGCAAAAGGACCGCCTCATCTCAAGGGGTCCAGTGCAGCAGATGGTGCGTCAATCGGTGTCACATTCTTTAAGCTATTCACGTTCAAGTGAAACGGGCCCGGCCCGTCAAGCCTAGTGGGATGGCGGGTCTGCCCGACCCAATTTGGTGGGTCCAACCAGGCAGGGGGTCGGCCCGGCCCGGTGGCAGGTGGCCCAGCCCGGCACGTAGCTCAGCCAGCTAGCCGAGCAGAGCGGCAGGGAGGGGGTGCCCCCCCATTCATTGTAACGGCGGTGCCGGGTGATGCCGCCTCTCTTGCCCAGCCGGCCGAAGACGGACGGTCTTCCCGTCCCAAGAGGGCCGTGCAGCGGGCCTCTTCCTTCCCACGCGGCACCTGCAGGTGCCGCTGCTCTCTTCAGCCTGGCCGGCAGGCAGCCAACCGGTTCGCCGCCGAGGCGGCCCGTGGAGCGCGGACCGCGGTTCTCCGCAGCGCGACGCCAAGAGGCACTGCGGTTCTCCAGCCCGCCCATCTAAGATGGCTGATTCTTCATGCCCGTCCGGTCATGAGAACATCCAATTATTCCTCGAACAGGAGGCCCATGGTTCTGGGCCACGGTTCTTCCACAGCGCGGCTGGCGCACGATCTCCATTTAACTCCAGTTGTCGACCTTGCCGCCTCCTTCGTCTGTGGTCCTCCTCCGGCATGGTGTGACGGTACCGCGCCCTCCCTTGGCATAGACCCCATTGCCAAAACAAAAATAGCCAATTGAGGGTCGTTGGGCCTTGTTGGTTCGACTGTGCCCTACGTATTAGTTGATATCATTTGGCCAAAGTCAATCCAAGGCTTTCATAGAAGAACAAGAGTTTAATTTTATTCCATTTAAATTAATCAAAAACCCCTATATCGATTTCAAGAACATTTCACGTCGATGAGCCGTGGAAGATGGTGTCGCAAAATTCCGACGTCGCGAAAGACGGACATCGATTCCGTGGACGTCGGGGTGCGTCCTAAGAGGAAGCATCGTTGGAGAAATTCCACACATTCTTTGTTGGAAGAAAGTCCCCTCTAATTAACAAAGCTCTCCAACACAAAAAAAGTCAACCCAAAAATAATAGCTTAAGTTATTATTTTATTCTTAACATGAATTTTCAAAATAATTTAAAAGGTTGAGCCAAATAATTAATTGCATGCTAGAAAATTAATTTTGAGGGACTTGGCATAATTAAGAGAAAATGGAGGTGGAGAGTTCAAATTAAAAGAACGGAGTTGTTAAAATAAATAAAGGGGACTTAATGGGGAGTTGACGGGTTACAGCTAGTGTGGGCCCCACACACATTATTCTCCCATGGGAGGTTATGTGGGTTGTGGGCCCCAACTCTATCTCCTCCATGGATTAAATAACCATTCCTTAACAATAAAATTGGGTACAACAATTTAATTTAATTTAATATAAATACCCATAATATAACTTCTCCACCCGACCAAACGCAACTGCATTAATGGTCCCCTTAGGTGAATACCTTTGCTGTGAGTTCATCGGTGCCCTCGGATTTCAATTCCGAGCACCGGTTCAAAAGATAAAAAAACACGCACGTACGTTTAATGAATGTACATGAACAAAACATCATAAAATGATTCCGGGCACACCGGGCCTCGGAATTAGGCGTCATCAAAAACTGCAGACTCGTAAAATTCCAAAGTATTTATGAAAAAAAAATTCCTTGAAAGTTTTGGGTCTTTACACATTAAGGGTAAAAAATGATATATCAATGACCATGTAATCATAACATGATAATAAGGGTATGAGAAACAAGATAGTAACATTTGAAATCTGTACATTGCATATCATAGATCACAATAATTTTTCTTGGAGAATATATTGGTAGTTTATAAGACGTAAATTATAAAGTTATCAAAGAAAATGATCCCTTATATTATAACATATACCATGAATTTTGGAAAAAAATGAGCATGAGACATTGTGAACATGTATAAATAGGAACATGTTAACTCATTAAGTTTCTTACAAGAAATTTGGCCCTAGAATAAAATTATGGACATGAAACCAGGTCCATGAATAATTTTGTTGGCATTAAAACCAATTCATTTCATAATATTATAAAAACAAATTCAATGCATAATATTAGGGTCAGGAAAATTTGTTCCACGCATAATCCTTTGGACATGAAAACTTGGTGTATGTATAAAATTATGGAAATGAAATGAGTTCCACATATATCATATTTATATTATGATAGATCCACTTTAAAATAATTTATTAGAGGGATATATAATTCTAGGACCAACCATAAAGTAATCATAATCCATTTATGTGTGTTCCTAAATATCATAAATCATTCATCAAATTTCATAACTCAGGGAAGGGAAACATGTTTCAAAATAATTGAAACATCATAATCATAAAGAGTATAGAAAAAGAATATGGATGGTATCATTGAATCATTTCCCTAGTAAACAAGAAGTAACATCAGAGGACATCATGTTAGATAAAATATCCATTAATGCATCAATTGAAATATTTCATGATAAAAATTTTCATTTTAAATTAAAATCACTTCATTAAAATAAATTAAAATTACAAAATATTGTAGAAAACATTTTCTTTTAAAAGAACCTAGGAATACTATAAAATAATATTAAAACAAATTATCATTCAGGATAGCATTAAATTACATTAATTACAAATTGGATAAAATATAAAATTCTTTTCACACTTTAGAAAATATGATAAAAAGTACCTCGTTCATAAAATGTCATGAACATTCCTTTCAATCCATTTTGTAAAAAGTAAATATATTATCAAGATGACTTTAAATAATCACAGGAGAATTCAAAAAACATTCATGAAAAAAAAATTAGAATATATTATGACAACCTAATCTTAATTTATATTAAAATTGCATGACCTTTGGAGAATACTTGAAACAATATACATATAGGTACCCAAATAACATATTTGTCTACTTCCTTTGGAAACATGGAAATATAATCACCATTAAAAAAATGAGCTATATTATCTCTCACTAGGTTCATCTAGACTAGCACCGTTCTATGACAAATCAAAAACAATACATATCTTCATAATCAGGGAAATGAAACTGGAAAAGGGGTGAGAATAGATTCTTAGTGAGGGTATGAAATGATGAATGGTAGGCATAATCATGAGAATATGTGTATGAGAACATGAATGTGAAAATGGAAGTTCATAACCTAAATATCAATGATCGTAATGTAAAAATCGTGTCATAAATATTGGTAGTTCATAAGATATTAATCATAATGAAATAAAGGGAATAATTCCTAAAAACATAACATAGGAATAAAATATGAAACTAGTGAAAACACAAAAACTCCTAATTTGATTTACATAGTAGTTAAGGAATCAATTATAGGGAACTCTTAGTGGAAAAAGTCCAATAATAAACTGGGTTCAGTACCTGTTTCATACTTTTATTACTGAACAGAGTTTACTCCTTATTCCAGCACAATAATACTGATCTATGTTCATTTCTCAGTTCATATCTTTCTCTCTCATGAGATATAAATCTTTATCTAATACATTAGAATGAGATATAGGTCCCCCCATCCCATAAGGAAATCATACATACATATTCCAAAAATTCATAAACAATCATATCATAACCCAAGAAATGAAATCAGTTTCATATAAAAGTAATCATATCATAACCTATAAATAATATAGGTTTCATAATCATTTAATCAAAATAATAACCCTTGAAAAGAATTAGTTTTAAAAATTATATAACATATAGAATAGAAATGGGTGTCACAAGAATCATTCCATCAAAACTTAAACTATTCAAAAAATAATTTGACTGGAACCTTTAGATCATTTTATATAAGGTAATAAGTAACATCAAAAGAAGTTATATTATATGGAAAATAACTTTGAATGTGATTTTGAAAATAATTATTGAGGATTTTTTTTTGTTATTTTATAATGGATCTTTAAAACATAAATTTTTTTAAAGACCATATTCTTGAAATTAATCATGAAATATAATAATGAAATCTTTTAAAAAAGTTTTAATCCTTTTTCCTTGAAAAAATATAAAAAGAGCATAAAAATTATTTGAATATCATTTTCCTTGAAAACATATAAATGGATATTGATAAAAATTGGAAATAAGTTCTTTGAAAATAATTTTCATAATTTTAAATAAATCTTAAAAACATTTGAAAATCATTATCCTTAAAAACCAATAAAAGAAGCTTGAATGCATTTTAAAAACAATTTTCCTTAAAAACTAATAAAGTAATCTTGAAAAAAATTTGAAAAGAAATACCATTAGAAACATATTACTGATCTTTGAAAACATATTTAAAAAACAACCTTGAAAACATAAAAATCAATATTAAACACCTTTTGAAAAACACTTTCTTATAATGACACTACAAAATAATATAAAGAAATTTTGAAAAAAAATGATAACAGTTTCCTTAAAAATAGTTTTATAAAAACAAATTCTTAAATATTATCCTCTAAAATAGGAAAATAATGATTCATAGAAATTATGGTGGGTAAATTTTAATACAATTTTAGGAAAGAAGAACATTCCTTTTATATGGTAGTGGGTTTAAAATTGTCTCTTCTAGAAATAATGATTAATATTCCACTGAAAAAATTAGTAAAAAAATGAGAAAAATTGTATTTGAATCATTATAAAATAATAGTATAATACTCTTGGAAACCCTTTTTATAAAAAATAGTTATGAAGGAACACATATTTCTTACCTAAGAGAGGGTAATGTTGTAAATTCTTAAAAAATAATTTCTTATCTATCTTATATAACAAAGAGTAAAAAATTGTACTGATACCTGAATAAATAATTAATATGTATAGGAGAAGAAAATTGATGAATTTTCCTGAGATATGGACCATAACATAGCATCAATGGATCCATAAATATAAAAAATGTCTAAATGTGATGAAATTATTTCAATAAACTCTTTACACTTAGTAAGGTTGAACCATACCCCCATGTAAGAAATTGAAATTACTAGAATAATAAAATATCATTAAACTAAGTAGGTTCATGATATAATATTTCAATGGTAGTATATACACCTCAAAGAAATATATAGGTGCATAAAATTGTCTATGTCTTCATGAAATAAAATTGAGATAAATTTATTTTAACGATTTGGTAAATTTTGAGACATAAATCCAATGACAAAAATTTCATAAAATGGATATGTAAATAACAGAAATTTTAATAATAATAATCATAGAATACATACATTAGAATCATACACACCACCCAAAAGGAGTGAGGGGTGAATAAATAATTTATTTTATGGAAATAAAAAGTGAGATGAAATTCCCATACCTAGGTTATTGAATCTATTAATACTCATACAAGATATCTATATAAAAAATGAATTTTTACTATAAATATTTTATATAAGAATGTTATTATATATAATACCATATATGGTTTTATAATGACCTCATGTTTCTCGCATCTGAAAAATTCTATATTAATGATTCACTTCAGGTAATATTTAATTTTTTTATTGCAAGTGACTTAATTTGTTATATATTTTGTCCTTATACATTTATCAAGATTTCTATAATGTACACCATGAAATAAATATAATGTATATTCAGTATATTTGTATTATAATAATCTACATAATATATTAGTATAAAATGGAATACACTATTCGTGGAGATGGTAAGTCATACGGATGCTTGAACGATGTTTCTATTTTTATCATCATATGAAAAGAATGAAATAAAATGAAATATAAGTATATATATAAAGTAATAAATATAGTAGATTTTTTATTTAAAATACATCATATAATTTTACTCAACACAACCTTTATACATTTAATGTAGTGTGTGAATGTATCATAATTCTTTGATGGGGGGGTAGTCCACACATGCTCAAATGAAATTATTATTTTTAAATAAGATGAAAAGGATAAACTTAAATGTGGTAAAAAGATTAAATATGCCTAATTACCGAATAAATATAAAATATAACATATATAAATTTATTTTCCATTTTAATTTCCACCATGAGTGGTGGTAAGAGAAAAATTAACAATCATTATTTAGTGATGCAGTAGTTTGTCGTACACATAAACATTATGTTTGTTACCCATTAGATGGATGTGCCTATAAGTTAAGTTCTAAACCACATATTATCAACATAGAAGTATATTTATGATACTATTTTTTTATAATAATAGAGAAATATTAATTGAGGAGGTGGATAATGAAAATAAAAGATTGGAGCTTGAGGGAGGGTATTACCTCTTAATTAGTTATCTCCTTTTGGTTTGCGCCAAAGGGATTCCCTAGAAAGAATTCTTACAAAAGGGAAGCTTTAATGTGGAATGGATATATTTTTAGGATCTATTTTGGGAGATATTGGTCGATCCATAGTTGGTTGAGAGGTTTGATGAAGTGGGAGGCGAGAAGGACTTTTATAGTGGAGGAAGAGTGGCACTCTTATAAATTTGGGGGAAATGAATTCAATACACGTTTTTCTCAAGTCAAGTGGATACAATAAAAGAACCAATTCTAGAAATTCTATAATAGGGTAAATATAGAGCCATTAAATGTCTCTTGTATTATTTTCTATTCCATTTTGTTTCTTATATTTAAGGATTAGTACATTGTTAACAAAATATTTCTCTTCGTTGTTGTAATTAATTTTAATCACATTAACAAATATTTTTGGTAAAAATATATGTTTAAATTATTATATATTATATATAATTATTATTTTAAATGATTAATACATTTTTGAAAATTAAAATCACATAATTGGTAAAATTAATTTAAACATAATCACACAGATGGGACAAAAATATGGGTTTTAAAGTCAAAACCTCTAAACGTTTGCAATGTTTTTATAACCAATTTCAAAGAGAAATTTATTCCAATGAACTAAATTGGATTAATTTATTAAAATATGATATTATTAAACCTTTTAACCAATTTTTTTAAAAAAATATTAACTTTATAAATGAATTAGATGAAAAATCAGTTTGAATTTAAATTCAGTATTTTAACAATTCATTAAAAAATGAAACTTCATGGAAAATACAAAAAATTTAACCAAATGTAATTTGTATGTTCATATATAAGATATAATGTTTATTGTAACATTTTATGAATATAAAAGTTCAAAAAATTAGATTTTATATAGATTCACCATTAAAAGGTGGTAAAAATGTCTTCGAAAAAATATTGGTTTTTAACCATAAACATAGATTTGTTCTTATCTTAGGATTCTCAAATATATTTTATGAATATGAAAAAAATTATTGAATATATATATATATATATAATTATTATCAATCATTAATTTTAAGTAATTAAATTTTATGTTTAAAAAATATTTGTCACTATAAAAATAATAATATTTTTCATTATATTAAATCATTTTTCATATCCAATTCAAAATAACAAGTAACTTATGAATTCATATTATATTAATGTAAAACATATATTTTTATATGTTTGTTAATACTATTAATAAATTCAAATTTAACATCTGTATTATAGTAAATAATATTTTAATAATATATCATTATTTTGTAAAACTAGCTCTTGCATGTTATGAAAGCCGTTGAAGAAAGTCATTGTTGTGTTTAACGCAAGTGAACAAATGTTTTCCATGTAGCGAGAGATAAAAAATATATTATTCATTGTTCATTATTTACATGGATTTGTGTACAATGTAATTCCAACCTTGTTCTTTAAAATAAAATAAACTATTTATAGTGTTCTCTATAATGAAATATATGAAAAGGATTAAATTATTAAAAAAATATATTTCACAAAATCTTTGGGTGTTATATTCTACCCCCCCTGAAAATTAGTTTCACCATAAAAATTCTTCTAGGATATCAAATTATTAATAATTGAATGCTTCATTCATAGAAACCCACGTTGTAAAAATGAATACTAAAACTTCCCTTCAAAAGGAAAAGATAGAACCATAAGGGTTTCCCAAATTAACTGATAATGAGCATACCACATAGGATAACATAGGTGGTAAGTGAAATCATAGTCATGTAAGGGAAATCATTCAATCTTTTTTGATGGAGAGTTATAGAGAATAAGGTTAGGAGAAAGTTAGAACTCAGAGAGCCATAAATGTACGATGACTTAAGGGACTATTTGATTCATCGAATATTAGGGTACTAGTAAAAAAAATTCGAGATAGTTTTTCTTAAAAGTGAATAATTTTCATGAAAATATATACTAAAATGATTTTCGAACAACACCACAATTTATTTTCGGTTGATGCATTTCACCTCTTTCTCTAAAAATGTTGGTGAATTTTCATTCCTCGGGTATTAACAGATCATGAGATCCTTGATATTCCACCCCATTTTTCATCAGTTCTCATCAACATAATGTAGTTTAATGGGCCATCTAGTATGCATAAATTCTTAGATGGTGAGATAATATAGTATTTTCCAAAAACTCCATCCAATTTTTAACAGAATCTTTCCATAAATGGTTAACCTTATAACCCTTCCGAAAGATGAAAATTCAAAACTTTAAAAAGAAATCACTAAATCATCATAACATTGATCCCCCATATATCATTGAGTATCTCTTCATTGTTACATTCCTGATATTTTAATACCCCTATCATATACTCTCTTGAAACATGGTAATAACCTGAATTACCCCATACAATTTGGGAAAACATTCATTATTTCTTATTCTAAAGGATATAGTATGTATACCGTAAATCCAAGAAGTTTTAAACTTCATCCATGTTGATATAGAAACTATTTTCAACCAATAAATAATTAGATCCTAGGTAATCTGTGCTATCCAAATGACTTTAACCAAATCAATAATCTCTTTATCCAAGTGAAACACAATTTTAGGAACATCATGGTTAGATTAAGAGGTTCCTAACCTTAATCATAATATCACTTTTCTATGTCTACATCACCATTAAATATATCCATTTAAATTCTTAATTAAAACATATACTTAAATTACTAATATATTTCATGATTCATATAACATAAAATTTTATTTGAAAAACATACATACATCATTAATCCAAAAAGTGTATTGAACCATTTCTCATCTTTCATCAACTTATTTCTTAATAACTCTTTCCTATAATATTAAATATGAATCATTCTTAAGGTTCCTCAACCTAAATATAATAATTCTGCTTGTGATTAATGGGAAAAATATTGGAACAACATCATATACCTTTCCCATAGTAGTTTTGGTCTCTTTATCTTCAAAAATATAACCAATGGTTGTACCACCTTCTGAATTCTCATTATGACATTTACACTTGGGAAATAAATTCACCTAATTTCCATACTTTCAAAATCCAAACCATTAAATTTTAACCATGTTCCTTCAAGTTCTCTCTATTGACTAAAACTAATAAGAATATTTTGAGAATCATGTATCATATTAGGATACCATATATTCATGAATGAATAATTATAGGGTGTCTAGATCATGGTTCCATATTATTTAATACGAAACCTTAGTATTATCCTAGGTTATTCATTTTCATACTGTATTTAAATATTTAATTATGGTTTTTAAAGAGTTATTTATTTACAAAAGAATGTCCCCTACGATTGTTCAACCAGGTGTCCAGGAAGGATCATTATCGTGTACTAGATTACCCTGAGTCAGACTTGGGTTATCTTTTTAGAGTTGTTACCCCTAGGTGGAACTGTTCTAGATCCAAATCCATTTGTAGTATCCCTATATGGATGCATTTCTTTGAAACCAATCATTCTATCCTTCAACAAAATTCCAATACATTTTCCTAAATATTATCTCATCATTATACTTATCATTATAGACATCCATAAGAATATCCTTATAAATATACCTAGGGATATCAGTAAAATTTTCTCATACTAGATTCCCTAGGTTTAATAATCCCTTACTCTAATACTAAGTACAATAACAAAATCCTAATGTACATTAACATTATATAATATTTCAAGAATATTTAAAACATTATACAAATAGAACCCTAATGAAAATATTTTTCTAGTGCCTTTGGAAACATGGTAATATAAAAAATGGTTCTTGATCGATCTACATTATCACCCACTAGGTTCTTTTTGACTATAACCCTTCTTAAACACATAAAACATAATACTTATATTCATAACCTAAAAAATCAATCATAAATAGGGGTGAGTTTAGATGCTCAGTGAGGGTACAAATGGAGAAATGTAAGCATAATCATAACCATAGTGTATAAGAACATGATGAAGAATGTAGAACATTTATAACATGAATATCATAGAACATAAACACGAAGCATATCATAATTATTTATAGCTAATAATAAATGAACCATAATGAAATAAAGAACATAATCCATAAAATCATAACATATAATATAACAAAAAATTAAGAAAAACACAAGAAAAATTAATACGATTTCTACTATATTCATGGTATCACTTCCAAGGCCATATTAGTAGAAAAAGTTATTTAATGAATCGGGTTCACATACTATTCTATCCATGTATTACTGAATAGAGTTCACTCCTCGTTCAAGACCTGTAATACTTAACTATGTTTGTTTCTTGATCCATCCATGTCTATCTCATGAGATATAAATCATTACGAAATGTATTAGATGGAGATATAGGTCCCACCCAACTCATAATGAAATCATACATATATGTTCCACAAATTCATAAAAAATCATATCATAACCAATGAAATTAAATAGGTGTCATAAACATGTAATCATATCTTAACTTATAGAAAAATATAGGTTCCATAATTATTCCATCAAAATCATAACCCATGAATATATGTGTGTTTAAAAATAATATAACCCATGGAAGAGAAATGGTTTTCATAAAAATAATATCAAAAAAACATAAAACAATAATTAAATAATATGAATTGATCATTTTGATAATCTCTTATAATGGTATGAGTAACATACACAGATTTTATCATGGAATGAATATTACAAGTAAATATATTTGGAAAACAATTATGGAGAAAAAAGTCATTTGTTCCATTGAAAAGGATCTTTATAAAATATAAACTTTTAGAAACCCATTTTTGAGAACATAAACACGAAAACTTATGAAAAAACTTTTGAAAAGATTTTGGAAAATATCATACTTGAAAACATATAACTGGATCTTCAAAATGTAATGAAACCCATTTTCTGTTAGAACCTATAAAAGGATACTCAAAACTTTTTGGAAACTATTTTTTAAACACTTTCAAAACAATTAAAGAAGACTTAAAAATCATTTAAAAACCATTTTCCTTGATAAAATATAAATGAATTTTGATAACATTTTGAAAATAGTTTTTTTAAAGCATATAAAGTCATTTTCAAACAATTTTTTAAAACATTTTCCCTTGAAAACTTATAAAATAATCATAAAAACATTTCTAAAAACACTATCCTTGCTATATACTTTGAAAACATATAAGTAAATATTGAAAAAAATTAAAAATCAAATTCTATAAAAAAATTCATAAAAAAAATTCCTAAAAATTAATCTTTTATGCATGGAATGGTTGATTAAAAGAATTTTCGATATGTAAATCTGTACATTACATATGAGGTAAGTAGAACACTCCTTTTTTATGTAAAAAATTTAGAAAAATTCATTTTTCAAAAAACGATAAAAATATTCCTTTTTAAAAATTGGTAAAATATAAAAACTGTTAAAATATATTTTACTTGTTATAGGATAATAATAAAATATTCTAGGAAATATTATTTACAAAATATTTTCTTTATGGAACCTATATTTACAACCAAAGATAGGGTAACATTGGGATATAATAAAAACATGTTCTTAACTATTTATGGACCTAATAATACATAAAATGGTACCAATACATGAATAAATCATGAGTAAATATTTTATAACAAAATTAATGAATTTTCATGATATATGGATCATAATATTTCATCAATGGAATAATAAAAATAAACAATCTTGAAAAGTGATGATATTGTTTCAATAAACTCTTACCACTTGGTAACTTTAAACTATACACCCTATGTAAGAGAATGAAATCACATGATTCATAAAATATAAACAAATGAATTAGATTCATTATATATCATTTTTACGTAATTATATATACTAAATGTACAAATATCGATGCATAACATGGCATGTGTCTCAAAGAAAGAAAAATTGAAACAAAATTTTATAACCCTTTTGGTTAATTTTGAAACATATGTCCCTTAATTAAAATATAATAAAATTGATATGAAAACAACAATAATTTTATGTATATGAATAATATAATACATCCATTAGAAGTATACACAACATACAAAATTAATGGGTGGTGAATGAACCATGTATCTCACATAAGTAAAACCTCTGATGAAATTCCCTTACCATGTATCTTAACCATCTTCATACTCATAAAATATTCTTGTATATTAAATATTATTATTATAAAAAACATTTTCATAAGAATATTATAATATATAATACCATATATTACTTTATTATTACCTTAAATTACCTGCTTTTTAAAAATCATGTGTTATTGTTTAACTTTGGGTAATATTTTCTTTGTTTTTCACATTTGACTTAATTTGTTACATATTTGGTCCTTATAGATATATAAATATTTCCATAATGTAAAAAATGAAAAAAATATAATTTATATTCATTATATTTGTAAAATAATTATCTATATAATATATAGTTATGAAATGGAATACATTATTTATGGATATGGTATGTCGTACATATTCTTGAACACTCTCTCCCTTCTTATTGTCATATTGAAATAATGGAAGAAAGTGAAATATATATATATATATGATTATATTATAATTATTGTAGAATAATTATTTTATATATATCATATAATTTCACTAAACACATCCTTAATAAATTCTATTTATTGTTTTAATGAATCTCATCGCCTTGAGGGGGTGGCAGTCCACACATCATCAGACGAAGCTATAGTGTTTTTAGAAGATGGAATGAATAAAGGTATGTGGGGTAAAATGATTAAATAAGAATAAATACATAATAAATATAATATATAACATATATATATAATTAGTTTTCTGATCATAATTTCCACAATGAGAGGAAGAAACAGAATAATAAACAATCATCTTTAAGGGATGCGATAGTCCTCCCTACACATAATTAGTATTTTTGTTACTGATTAGATATATTTTTGTGTATTTGTAGGTAAAACCTTTACATAATAACATATATGGTTATTTATTATAATTTTTCTATTGTATAATGTTTTAATAAGATGAATTGAGGTGGTGGTGAATGTACATAAAAGAAAGGATCTTGAGGGAGGGTTTCGCCTCTTAATCGTGTAACTCCTTTCGGTTTGCACCGAAGGGATTCATTGGAAAGATTTATTCTTAAAGGTATCTATCAAGGAGTTATTTAGAAATGTTTAGGATATCTTTGGAAAGATATTTATTAAGCCAAAGTGTCGTAAGATGTCAGAATAATTTTGAGTAGAGGGGGTTTTTTTATAGTGGAGGAGGTGTGGCACTCTTGAAAATTTTGGGAAATGGAATTCAAAAAACTTTTTCACATTTAAATAGGATAAAATAATGGCTCATATACATTAAAATATACTAAATTTTTAATTTATGTCCAATAAATTTCCCTTGGAGAATTTTATAGGTTTATTTGGGTCTTAAATATATGGAATAGTACTTTGTTAACCTTATTATTCTGTTAATCATTGTAATAAATTTTAATCACATTCACTAATATTTTTATTAAAAAAATAATTTGACGTTATTATAAATTATATATTAATATGATTCAAAATATTGTATCCATTTTCCCAAATTATAATAAAATAATTCAGATAAATTAATTTATATTTGGCCCCAAAAATGGGACGACAATGCAGATCATTACAGTAAAAAAACAAAATGTTTTCCAAGTTTTGATACCCAATTTCATAGTAAAAATGATTCCAATGACTTAAATTGGATTAATTGATAAAAATATGATCTTATTAATCTTTTAAATTAATTTAAAATATAATTTATGTTTAAAATGAATTATATGAACAATAGTTTTGGATTTAAATTTAGTATTTTTAACTATTCAATAAAAATGAAACTTCATGTAAAGATACCAAGAATTATCCCAATCCTAATTATTATTTTCCACATTACTATATTAAGTTTAACTAGACATATTAAATGTATAAAATTTCCAAAATTGGATTGAAAATGTTTTCATCATTAGAAGGTGGTAAAAATGCCTTAATAAAAATATTGTTTTTAAGCATAAAATTGCGATTGTCTTATATTATGTCTATAAAATATATTTAATGAATATAAAAAAATATTTTATTTAATATATAACATATATATTTCATTAAAATCACTCATTAATTGTAAGTAACATAATTTATTGTTGTAAAATTGTTTTGTGACCATAAAAATAATATTATTTTTCTTTATATTCAATCAGTTTTCATATTCATTTATAATTAACTGGCACTATATGAATTCATGTTGTATTTTTTTAAACATATATTTTTATAAGATAGTAAATAATATTAATAATAGAAAATTTAATATATGGGTTGTATTAAATAATATTTTAATAATATATCATTATTTGGTAAAACTTGGTCCTTCATGTTACACAATCCGTTGAGGAAAGTCATTGTTGTGTGTAATATAGTATAACTATGATGTATCATTTATGGAATGATAAAAATAATGTTATGTGTATTTCCTGATTAACATGGTGATGTGTACACTGAAATCCAAACATACTACTTTAATGTAAAATAATTGTTTTAATTTGTGTTCTGTTAAAAGAAATATATAAAAAATATTAAATTAAATTTAAAATATTATTTCAAAAAATCTAGAGGTGTAACATATATGGAAATTGAAGGAAAATTATTTTTGACCCAAAATAGAAATAATTTTTTTTTCTATAAAAATGTTCTTTCGGCCTCTTGAGTACATAAAAAGAGAAAACTGAATGAAAAATATGTAACCTCCAATAATAAAAAGGGATTAGATAATTTAGGAGTTTATTATAAATAACATCATTAAATTTCTTCCTAAAACACATAATTATACAAAATACTAATAAATAAATAAATTTCAAGATAAAATCCCTACCACTTTAGTAACTATAGATTTATAATCCCAATAAAAGAATAACATAAAATGAAACATTAAATATCATGCAAATTAATTGATTCATGATGTAACATGATAAAGGTGTACTATGTACATCAAAAAAATAATAAAGTAGGGAATATGAAAAATATATTCCAACATTATAAGTGAAACTATATATCCCTAACCAAGAGTCTAACTTTCTTTGAAAGCGCTTTAACATCCTCTTGGTTGAGAACAGTCATTTGTATTACACATTATGTATTGAAAGCATTATGTTATAAAAATACCGTAGGTCCAACGATGTGTTGAAGGAATATGGGATATAATTATATATAGGCATATATGATCTTAATATATAAAATGTGTCGAGAAGAGAATAGAATAGGTTAACATTTTTAGTTAGGAGAGTGGCACTCTTGGAATTACAAATATTTTTTAAAATATAATTGAGTGATTCTCATTAAAGATGCATAAAAATTAATATATATTAAAATAAAAGAGAATCTGTTCTAAATATCGTTGTCCCAATATATTTAGATAGTTTTTGGTTTTATTTTAATTTGTATATTTTTTATTAACCCCTTAGTTAACCAATGTAAACCTCAATAATAGTAATCAATTTTCAATATTAAAGGGTTATAATTTTACAAATAAGGTTAAAATTGTCTCTTAAATTGATAATAAGTGAGATTTTATTTCATAATGTACCAAAAGTATCCTCTATAAATAGTATTATTATTCTAAATAATTTAATAAATTATTTTTTTTCAAAAAATATCATTATTGTCATTTTGACACTATTCATTTAATTTAACATTGAAGACATCCTGAAAAAGTTATAATTAAAATATAGTAATTTTACAATTTTTTTGTATTAAATTTATATAAAAAATATGTGGAACACCATAGTTCACCAAAATTTTATGACTTTTAAGATTTTTAAAACCATTTATTTTTATGTGTCTATTAATTGAATAAATATTTTGTGGGCGTTGAATGGGAATCTAACCAAATTATTCAATCACTATAAAATGAAAAAATTACTATGACACAAAAACTTATTAATATATTAAATTAACATTAAAAATCAATAATTTCATCATTTATACTTATTAAAACATTTTAGATATTTGATAGTCAAGAGAGGGACATTATATTTTTTTTTCTTTTCATAAATTAATATAAAGGTCATATTCATGGAAATATTGACAACGTGGAAATATATTAAACACTTTTATGAATATTCTTTAAATTCAACAATAAAATAGGATAAAGGTGTGTTTTAGCATCATTTTTAGTCCTCATTATATTATTTTTAACACTATTTACCTGGTTTACCCTAATAGATGCGACAATTTTTTTACTATGGTTATTATTCTTAAATACCAAAAATATAAGGTACCTATTTTAAAACATAAAAACCCTAATTATAAATATATAATCCTTTTTTCATGATACAATTCTTTTATGTTTCAAAACATAATTTAATATGAAAACAAAAAATGCAGTAAAAAATAATTTTTGAGAAAAATTTCATTTTTGATGAAAATTTTTAATACTTTATTTTAACATAAAATTATTTCCAATGAACCTAATAGAATCTATAAATAATAACATTTTCTTAATTTCAATATTAATCTAAATAAGAATGGTACTTTATAAATTCTTGAAATAAAAATATAGTTTACAATAAAAATCACTACTTTTAACTATTCATTGAAAAATAAAACTTTTCAAAAAAATCACAAAATATTTCCCATAGATAATTTTGACATGATAATTTAAAAAATTATAACCTAATTTTGAAATATCATTTCCCAATGTTTTTGAAATTATATAAAATATTTTCTCCAAAATAGATATAAATAATTTTTAAAAAAATGTAATTTTGAATCAAAAATGATTTTACTAAAAATTGAGTTCTTATTTCCTAAAAACTACATAATAGATTTTTATTGAGTTGGAACATCATATTTATTTAATAATATAATAATTAATATTTATACACACTAATTTAACATCTATTTTATAATGGTCCTAATAATATTTCGGTGAATGTTTAAAATCAGTGTTGTGTGTTATATACGCTACAAAACATAGTGTTATGATAAAATATCAGAGTATAGATTTCCATGACCATGATTTGAAGATGCATAACTAGAGAAATATTATAGATTTAAATTCCATGTTTCTCAATATATGACATCTTTAAAAAAACCAAAGTGCTAATGAAGTTTCTGAGTATAAACTAACTACGAAATCCCTATAGACTTCCCATCACTCCACCTAGGACAAGAACCGGTTAGCCTATTTCACATAAATAGTTGAAAGTTAGTTAAAACATTTACATTAATCCATAAATAAAATCCATGTGAGAAAATTATAAACAATTTCATTTCCATTAATTAATATTTTTCATAATTGTTCCCATGTTCACACATACACATATACACTCATACACTAAATATGGTGTTACCATTGATGGTGGTAATCCTTTACCATGATCCATCTAACCATTATGGGGGAACTTCTAACCGACATTTTTTCACATCAAACCTGTGACTACCAATTATACCCAAATCCATGCAAATCAATTTTACTGAAAATATAGATTCCTTTTAAAACACTTCATCGAACACACTTCTTTCATCAAAATCTTTCTATATTTTTAAAATCATCATTTTAAAATTATAATAATTGCGTATTTTCCAAAATCCACTAAATTTTAAATACTTTAAGTATGTATACCAAAATAGTTTCCATCAATAAATCACAGTGGTAACAAATAAATTCTGAGAGAAATATTTTAATAAAATTATTCCACTATGTTCTAGGAAAGTGGAATTGATATTGAAGATTCCTACCACTTTCCGGCTAATGAAAACAACGAATAGAACATAGAACATCTAGATATAAGCCGATAACACATTCCCTTAAAAATATCCATCAATTTCTCATCAATATTCACATCGTATTATATATATAACTCCCTAATAGACTAAATATATTTTTTAAGATAGAGGAGAAGAGTATATCTAATATGAACATGGAAAATAAAGTCTTGTAGAGGATTATGGATGTCATATACTATTTGTTTCATCTAAAAGTTATTCTAGATCAAAGAGAATTATCATGGGATCCTAGGGGTGTAAATAATTTTGAGAACATAGAATAATGTGGTGAAAATAATGTCCTAAGGCCTCAATTAGAAATCAAACACTATTTTTAATGCCTGAACAGAAAATTGATTAGTTAGTTCACACATTTTGAAAAACCATGTAATAAATGTGTGAATTCAACTGGACTATACCCACATATCCTCACAGTAATGGTGTATATTTGAAAAACCTTATTCCAACCATGAAATGATACTATATAAAGTACAAAAGTTGCATATTTCGCTCACACAGTTTAGGAAACATGCATCAACCATGGTTTTCCATCTATCACCAAATTCACAGTTTCCCTTAGAATTCAAATAGTTTGGGAAAACCATCCTAAAAATTTTCACTAGCATAGTGAATCCCAGTGTAAGATTTCATTGTATTTTCTAAATAGTTCATATTTTATACTAATCATACTCATGGTGTGAATCTCCTGAAAATATTTCAAAATAATCAAAAACCTTATGGAAACTCCTAAGATAAATCCAAGTACAATATAAACTCATAATACATAATGAATCAGTGAAGCACCTAAAACTAGGGGTGTTACAAAAAATATGTTTATGTTTAGTAGGATTAATTTAATATGGGACAAAGGTAGTCATTTTTACATTCAATGAATCATATTCAACTTTGTTAATGTAGTAATTCTGGCCATAATATTACTCCCATGAAATAATCACAATTCACTATGATGTTGTAATGCCCCAATTGGATTTCAATTTTTGCTTCATCCTATTTGTCCTCAACCCCTGTATAAAGGAATAGTTTGTCCAAAATATTGGTATTACCTATTTTAGTTTTCTCCATGTTCATTGGGAATTATCACACGACACTATAAGTAGTTTTTGGATGATAGCATTGATTTCCTACTCGATTATATGGTAGTGAATGTTGTCAACGTAGTGTATGATTGAGAAACCATAGGATAGTGGAAAATATGAACCCTATCCATTATTATATTTACAAAAATTATAGTCATGTACCCTAATTTATTTCTTTATATTACCCATTGAGACTATTTAATTAAATAATTTAATATAAAAAAGAGTAGTCTAACAAATTCTTGTGTACAATATTTTGATAGATTTTAATGGAAAATGAGTTTACATTTGGTTAACAATATTTTATTTTCTATATTTTATTTTATAGGGGGTTTCTTAGACACTGTTACTAATTTATGTCATTTTTAAAAAATTATTTCTTCCAAAACTATAGGTTATCCTATCCCTAGAAATTATTTTTTGTAAAATAAATATTTAAAATAAAACATGGTAAGGGAATTATGTTATCATAATGTTAATATATATTATCTTATTAATCTATTTTATAAATCCAAATATAATTTATCTCTTCAATTTAACACAAATGATGAATATATAATGACTGATTAGAGGTAAGAGGAGTTATGTTAGAAGGAAATGGCCCTCCCATCAGGATTGAAATGTACCAATATAAAGGGAATAAAAAATTATAGAGTTTATCACTATATAATGAAGCACAACTTACCTTTTTAGTTTCTATTACAAGGAAACATATTTTACCTGTTTTTTTAATCAACTATAAACCTTGGTTATTCAATTTTAGTTCATACATATAGGATCACTGGTCATTTTTTTCATGGTCACTTAACCAAGTCCACTAGGAACCAAATTCATAATAATAGTATGTTGAGGTTATGGTGAATGAGAATATATTTTTAGTTTCTAATTGTTGATGTGTAAGGAGAAGGTATAATTGTCTTATAAGAGAATTATAGACTATTTTAATTTATATCTCATAATTGTATATAAATTAGTTTTTTAATAATTATGAGCATAAAATATTATATGTTTGAGGTATGATACATTTCATTTGTTTACATAATATCGTAATCACTCATTAGTAGTTCAGTAAATTATTAATAGGTATCCTATATTTCAATGAAAACATGAAGAATACTTGGGAAGATCCATAATTTGATGTGAGATACTAAAGATCATAGAAACAGTTGATTATAATGGAAATAATAATTTATTTCATTATAAATTCTTGTATATAAGGATGATAAGATTTTTGGATTGAAAAAGAATTATTTCATAGCAGTTTACCTAATAAAATAGATCTAAAGGTAGTATATGATGTGACTAGAAACAAATGATGTAGAGATTCCGATGAAAGTAAATAGATATAATAGATAACCCATGTCATACAATGGGGTATTGGAACCATAATTCTATATTGGCGGGACTGTGTAGTTATAGTGTTCCTTCATTCATAGTAAGTGACATTTGTTATAATCTTCATTCATCGTACTATGTTCATATATATCGGGTGATATACACTTTCTCAAGTGTTTTACACATAAAATCCTATTATTACTAAAATAAAACTGTATAATATCTCTTTCACATGGGTTTTATTAGCATATTATGTGTTTTATATTATGGAGTACACTCTCACTAAATCTACATCTATGGGAACTCAAGTGTTTTAATTGCATGATGTTGTCTCCATGTGTTATGTATCAATGTAGAGGATAATTTTTAAAGGTATTCCCATATAAGATTCCATGGTATGTGAAATAATTATCACTAGTTCAATAGCTATAGTCCAAATTTTTTTCAAGATAGTGTTTCACTGGTTATTAGGAATGATTTATTGAAAATTGGTTGGAGAGTACATAAGAATCAACTTATTGGTGGGTACAATACGAGAGGGTGAATGAATAAGAAAGAAAGAGGTACATGTATTGTCTCCCTAAATGGAATATGACCTTCTATATGTTAATAAACCAAAAAAATATTCCAGGAATGAGTTAATCCATGTATATTTGGGATTCCAACATTCATAAATCAAGGATTCCGAGAAATATTGACTAAATAATGTAGAATTGAATATAAAAACTAATCCAAACATTAATATTTTATCTCATTAGAATCCATAATCACTTGGGTATTATTATCATTCAATGTTCCCTTTAAAAGTTAATTACATAGGTAAAAAATTCAATATCAATTATTGAAACATTTTTTCTACAATATGATCCATGATGAAGCTTAAAAATTCAAAAATAATAGGAAACATTATGTATCTGAGAAAAATCTATAAGGATAAATAATAATCCCAAATTCCAATACCCACAATATATTCCAAGATTGTGACATTAACACCATTAAAGGGAAGCCTCCCAAACATATGTTGTATGAGTTTTAATAAATGGGAATTGGATGACAATGGAGGGTTTGTTATAGGATCCCAATAATTTTACTAAGGTATTGTATGTTGAAATTGTCCACGTCTAGTTGTTTGACATTTTTGTACTATAATAAAAAGATTACTACAGTATTGGATTTTTTTACTTTGTACTAAATGTACAAGGGTAAAGAAATGACATTTTTTACATGTTCCTTTAGAGATAATTAATGAAGATGTAAAAAAGAAGAAAAACTAAAATATATGTGAACCAGTCTTTGTGTATTGGAAATAAATAAGATTTATTTTAATTTTCACTCAATAGTGTGTCTTCATATCTTTTAAAACACACATGAACATTTATTATTAATTAACTAGTATTCTGTTTGACATTCAATGATTTTAAACTTGGATAAAAAAAGATTTTCACATATTATTTATGATTTTGATGTTCCAAATAGTTACCCCTATGATTATTTGGCAAACTATAATCCCAAAAATCATAAATCTACATTTTCATTGTCAATATATTTTCATTAGATTATATGTGTATTCTATGATTCTTTTCACAACATAAATAATATATTTCATTCATGAAAATCGGTATATTTGTTTTTAGGGAATAAAATGTATAGTAGTTTCAATTTATATAAAAGATTGGAGAACTTTCAGAAGATTATATATAATTAATGTTGATATACGTACCTGATATAGGATTATATTATATCTATAAAGTTATGTTTCAAAATATTCATACAATACAATCACTCATCATTTAGTTAAATGGTCAATTATAAAACATGTTATAATAAAAAAGAAAACATATTCTAAAGGGAATGAATTAAAAAACACAAACAAAGCAATACAACTGTACATAAAAATAATAATATCATTTTTTAATGATAAAATGGTATTAGATCCTCAAAATAATATTTATTACCATTAAACTATCATCCATGTAATTAAAAAGAATATCTATAAATTTGAGTAAAAACATCTCATAATGAAAAACATATATTTTATGAAATAAATAAAATATAAATCACCACATTTAAAAGTCCTTTAGATAAAAATGAATCCTAAGATAATTATATATTTTTCTAATTCAATACACATGTTATCCTTGAAAACAGTGGTCCATCCATCATGATAGTGCATAATATAAAGTGGACTAGGAAACCAGAAAATCTAAACATCATTTATTCAAATCTATACAATTACATAATGTTTTCATGACAAAAATCAATAAATATTCTAAAAATCACTTTTTTAGGATTTATTTTATGTAATAATTATTTATTTGCAAAAAAAATCATAAAAAATTAATATTGAATTAAAAACTCATATTTTCCTAAATAAATAAATATAAAATATATAATTCAAATCTATAGTAAATTTTTTCTAATATTTCCTTTCAAGGAAACCATCGTCGATGAAATCGTCAATATAATTTTCTATATAATAAAATTTTATTTTTTTTAAAATACTACCTATAAAAAATCATTATCTTTAAACACACTCTATAATGATACCAACCACATGGTTGGTATATATGATATTTTTCAATAATGATAGAAATAAATGAAAAAAAGTAATAATTTTTTATCAAACATTTATTTATACATAGTTTAAAAAATATAATTCTTATAAATTTTAAAAAAGATAAATTTTCTGATGACTTCACCATGTTATTTAAAAATTATCATAAATGATTATTTCATATTAGAATATTATAGTTTTCTCTTAATTAAATGATCATCATATTTCAATGTTAGTGGAATATGTAGCTCCAAAAGAAATGATTTGAAATAAACCCTTATATCCACCACTATAACATCCAATAAAATATAATTTTTTTCATTATTAGTGATTATATCATGATTAGAATAAAACCTATTTTCAAATTATTTCAATAATAAAAAATAAATTCATGTAAATAAAATTAAAGTTTAACAAGACCTAGAATTTTATAATGTTATAATACAATTAAATCATTTCTGTAACTAAATTTTATTCCCCATTATGTTGTTTTCCATTTTTTGGATAATAAATATTTATTAATTTATTAGTATTATCAACACATTACCTTATTTTTCATAAATAAGAAAAAGTATGTAAAATAAAATATTACTACTACTACTAAAATAAAAAATTCAAACTAGGAATGAAAAATGATGTAATATTTTATTAACATGTATATGTGAAAAACTAATCTTCCCTTCATAATTATTACTTTCCATATGTGAATGAATTTCTATATACATCACAAATCATGGATAACTATTTTTTTATTTCATTGAATAGAAATTTCATATTTAATTTTCTAAAATTTCTTAATTATTAAATATCTTATCAATATAAGTGTAACTGAAGAGAGTAGAATATATATACATAAAAATTGTTGAAAAAGATAAAAATTCATGCTTGAGGTTTCCATAAATTAAAAAAATTGTCTTTGTACATAAAACTTATAAAATTGGAGATGAATCCAAGAAGAAAAAATGAGTTCCACAAGGTTCCCAGAATGTTCTTCAAAATATAGATGGTTGAAATATTCTATTGAAAATTAAAATATAGTAAGGGGATTATAATCCATAAATATATAAAAAAAATTTTAAAAGTGATAATATATTGAAAATACATTAATTTATTTTTTTAAATTTATAGTGGAATATAATGTATGTTCACTAACATAGAATTAAACCATTCCATTCACTCAATCATTTCTATGTATCTAAATAAACCATACATACTGCACATAATTGGTGTGATTAAGAACATTAATAGATTTCCAAAATTATAGTGATTAATAACCTTTCTCTAGTTATTCTAATAATATAATAAAATCATATTAATATTTAAAAAATATATTTTTTTCAATATATATATTGTCCAAAATAATTTCATAACCCATGATCTAAATTCATTGATATCAAAATCAGTATTCAAAGATCATATTTCTAATAATTTTTCAAAATAAATTATCTTTAATAAAATATTTTATGAATAATGTTTTCCATCCAAAATAACTCATTTTTATACTTCCATATTATTTCAAATCATCGAAAACATTTTATTCCTTTTAAACAATATTAAAATCATCCTTTTAAATAATTTAGCTACACAATTCCCATAATCTAAAAAATTAGTAAGAGGTCCCCATTATCATGAAGCATAATTATATATCTGGTTTTTTTAATGTAATAAAAAATCTTATTATTCTTAAATTTTAGATCATATATGCATGTAATTACACTGTAATAAAGTCACTAGATTAACAATAAATCAATTTTGTAACATGAACTCCCAATATGTAATGATAATTAACTGAATAAATATTATATTAAAATTTATCATTTTCTATTTGTAATACCACAAAATTTGATTATTCAAATTTTAAATTAATCCTAATTAAAAGATAAATCAGTGATAAAAAATCAATATATTCTCATAATCAGTCATAAAAACAAAAATAATTCATCTAATACAATAAAATTTATTGAATCTATAGACCTAGGTCAGATTTTACATATACGATTAAAATTAAAAAAACTAGTATTGTGTTTAAATTAAACGATGTTTTTCTATCATGAAATTTTTCAATAAATATGTCTTTATAAAAATGATATCATAACTCTCCATTTTGAAAAAAAAATCACGGACTATGTAATATTGGAATGGGCCAGTGTAGAGCTCTGTCTAAAAAGTATGCGGACCCAAATGGGTTAGAAGGCCAATGTTCCATTTTTTATGACCCAATATAACTAATAGGTTACTGAGTGTATAAATAGGTAATCAATTAGAAAATGTACATATGCGAAGAATGGATCCTAGATATATTTGGAACGAGAAATATAAAATGATATAAATTCTATTTTTAAAACCTTATTCCAGATAACATACAAAAATTGGTTTTTCAAACCATTCTCACCTAGAAAGTATTTTAATAATTCAAATTTAATATAAACAATATCATGATTTATATAAAATAATACCTAAAAATATATTTTTACCTCTAATAACATATATCCTTGGTCCGTCAATCGTCCACCATAACTGTTAGAATATCAGATCTCTCTAAAATTCTTAGAAATAATTTCATATCCCTCTAATTTATAGGTCTTCAATTTTAACACTTTATAAATCCATATTGGAATCAAAATTTAATTATTCAATTAATATCCAATTGAAATAAATATTTATACCAAACTCTCCCAATAAATTAATCTAAATTAAACACTCTATACATAATAAACTATTTCTCTTTGTCCTTCATCACTAATGAAATAAATTTTTTAGGTAAAAAACTTTATGAAAGAAAATTGAATAAGGAAATTATATTATCAAATTTTTTCTACTATATAAAATTCTAATGAAATCATTTCCCAAATTCCATATCAACATAAAAATTAAAATAATTTTTTAAATATTAAGTGTCTAGTACTTTTCATGGAATTAATTAATATGAATCATTTATCAATACAAAATAATAAAACATTATGTTATAGTAAAAAAAGGATTAATTCATTATAGTTACTTCTCTATTTGTTATTTTGGCATACTATAATAACATGACATCAAAATACCATATAAATAAATTTTTAATGACTAATTTTTTCACAAATTAATATTAACTATATTTCGATAGTTAATAATTATTTAAAACCCACTTCATTATGTAATAAAAATAATTAAGATAAAATTATCCTAATATTGAACTTTTTATCCCAAAAATATCACTGAGTCATATTTTTAATAATTAAAGTATCTAAATGTTATTTCCATATTTTAGCATCTCTCTATATCAACACCATTTAAAATGATCCACGATTTAGTTACATTTATATATATGGAATACTAAACAATCAATGGATTAATTATATATAATCATATATTTCAGAATATTTTTAAAGAAATGACATATCATTTTTCTTATTAACCACTAACTTATTCACTATTTGAGAATAATTATATATATATTTCTTTACTTGAGATATAAAGAAATCATTAATAGTTATCATACTAAATTTCAGTAATGTGATATGTTGGATTACTAAATCAATTTATTGAAGAGTTTTAATAGATACCACATAATATTGAATTAATTATACAATCACTCACATTCATTTATTTCTTAATCATACTGATTGATTTAAAAGAACATGAAGTCCCTAACATATATTTTTTTTGGGTCTTTATCATTTATTGATGTAAAACTTCTTCTAAAACACCACTACAATAAATATCTTGTAAATTAATTTAAATCATTTTTTAAATTTATGCAGATATAATATGTTCTATATGAGTGTTCATACATGTCATACAACTTTTTAATGAATAAAATTGTGGTTCAAAATATAATAATTCAAAAAATTAAAAACAAATAACATAATGATATTTTTTTAGTATAAGGAATTATAATAGTAGTATATATGCTCTTTAGGAATTATCCTTTTTAATAATTTAATCATAATTAATATCCCCTAGAATATATAACACATATTGATTAACCATATGCTTAGGGTATAAAATTTTACATGTCCTAAATTATGACCCTCTCTCATTTTGGATTCTCTCATATAATCTAGATATAACTATTTATTACCTATTAATGATAATATATTTTTTAACTCCATTATGTCTAAAAAACATTCATATATATATTCTAATATTGATATTAATTAAAAACAATTACCAAAAAAATAAAATACTAGGATTTTAGAAATCTAGACACCTATATCGTAAATCCACAATGACTTTGTGGTGATTTAGAAATTTTAATAATGAAATTATTTAAAATACCATCCCATTTTTATTTTTTAATAGAAAATTTCTTCAATGACCACACCCTTCATAGATTATCATCATTTATATATTTAAAACATAGACATCATGATACATATTCTTCCATATCATTATAAATTTAAAACACTAGAGTATTAATCATATGTTTTGATACATCTAGGTAGATATGAGAAGCATTATGGAAATTTTTTTATGAAATTATTTTAGATGATAAATATTTATTTCCAAAAAACTATAAATAATCTATGAAAATAAACACATAATATATATAAATATTCTTTTTAGTGATGGTCACACCCACAATATATACCATTATTCATCATTTTATATAATTCATCTAATAAATACTTAATTTCCAAATATTTAGTTCAACCAGGTGTATGAATACTATTAAAATGGTTTCCCAATGTATTTGAACCAAATATAATGATTAATCATCCAATAATATGATCTCATTTTGTTCCAAAATTTTTCACATCATAAAATAAATCATAGGAAAAGGGGGATTGACCATAATACTCTTAAATAAATCATAAAATTCACCAAAAAGGTACACCTAAATATATTGACAACCTCCTTCATCAATTAAAGAAACATTACTGGTGCAATTCTATATCTATATTTCTTTATCATAAACTAAAAATTGATATAGGATCATCAATTTTCTAATTTTTGTATCTTAATTATTTTCCCTTATTTCACGATACCTAGAACAAAGTCCAGTTATTGATATGTAATGAAATCCCTTTGGTTGGTTAGAAAAATAGATAATTCATTATAAGATATAATTTTAAATAATATAAATTTGTTTATATTTTGATAGTAAATTTATATATGAAAATTTAATTTAACCCATCATGTAAATTAGAAAGAGTTTTTCATAATTAGAAAGACTCAGATTAATAAACCCCATATTCTAAGGATCGTCTAATTCCACTATCAATAATTATAACTCAATTGGTTCCATAAAATAATATGGTAATCAAATACAGAATGTCTAGCATATTAGGTTAATGAAGAATTCCTTTACCCCACATATGGTAATCAAGAAATTTTTAATGGAAAAATAAAAAGATATTCATCCACCTCCTCTATAAGTGGGTATTATTTATCTCCCTCAATTAAACACCATTCTAAACTGTAAAACAAAAAAGATTTTGATAGAACATATATTTTCATTGGAATTTCCCTATTATTAGGAAAATCCTATACACCCTTGAAATAATAAAAAGAAAAATCTAGTGAAACCAAAGTATCGAATTGAGTAAAACAATTGATTTTGATCTAGAATATAATCAACATATATATTCTGATTATTAACACAAACATAACTATTAAAAATTCATAAATTTCCCATAAAAATTTATGTTACCAGTGATTATCATGATGGAAATACATTCTATCTTATTCTCAAACCATTCAAATGATGAGGTGTAAGTATACTAAGAAGACATTATTAACTCTTATAGTTTACTATATTTATAATAAAAATATTAAATGATATGTTAATCTTATTATTGGGTATTATTGACATTAAAAATTATAAAAATTTGAATTATAAAATTCCATTTATATCGTTTATGTACATGATTAGCGTCATTATAATATGATACTAAGATAACATTAAAGGGATGTCTAAAAATATTTGTATGTAGTTAGTTGTATTACTACTATAGTACCTCCATTCAACCATGAGTCCACAAATAATTATATTTTTTTAATAAAATAGGTTATTTAATATTTATAGATTGTTATATACTCCAAAATTACTCACCCATGAGGATAGCTAATAAACCATCTTCAGATAACCCACATTCCCACACTATATGGAATTATGAGTAGGTACAATACAATTTAATATTAATTTCTAAATATCACAAACTATATGTACTCTATTGATATATTTCCCTTATAAATGTTGGAAAACAGTATATTAGGATTCCCTTCCAATTCGATTATTGTCTTCTTCTACCCATAGAAGGTTGTTTGTCCATTACAAAAAATATGACCATAAAGTAACCTCCTTACATGTATCCACAATATCTACAACTTTCAAATATCCCATTATAAATATATGTATATAGATTGGTGATTTCATGAAATAATTCATTACTTTATCCTAATATGTAGCCTCATGTAAATTCATATTGCCTTTAGCATCTCCTTGTTAATTAACACTATGAAATACTTACGATGATCCTCAATTTTTAAATTCATCTCCATAAGAGACATAAGTTATTCATTAATTTATAAAAACATCATAAGTATAGATAATAATAGTTCTTCTAGAAAATATATAATATTGAAGTTCCTCTAAAACCATTTATAATCCCAAAATTAATAATATACTACGTTCTCTACCAATTTCCTTAATATCCTATGTAAACCAACTATCCGATATGATCTAAACTCCACCATTTATATCTCAGGAGTTATGATGAATATACTGTTATAGTTACACTTTCATAACCAATGATAAACTTTTTTCTAGATTTTATACATACTAAAATGACATTAGATATTTATTTAGGAACTAAAATGACTAATTTTCATCGATTATTATATCTTAATTATCAAGATTATGAATCCCCAAAATTAAAAGTACTATAAAATTTAGTAAATAACGATCTACAAGATAATTAATCATCATTACATGCTTATATACAACTATATTCTAATCTATTTCATTTTCCCACCCATAATAATTATTAAATTATTTCTATAATTCAAGAATGTTATTCAAAAAACCATTAAAACAAAATTTAAAACCAACAAAACATTAAGTCACATAAAATTTAATTTTTTTGAAACAAAACACATTTTATTCAATCGAATGTTAATATGATGAAATTTTTAACAATGCATATCATAATGAAAATTCACTAATATTTTCTGACCCATCATTGGAAAATAAGGAACTAATAAAAACATATATTAAGGTAATCACCATCATTTTATTTAATCGATAATTTTGGTAAGTCAAGGATCACCGAAAAATAGATAGATATATATTATAGTGGGTATATTTTTATTTTCTTCTAAACAATCCACTATAATTATAGAGTAATTCATAACCAAGAATTTATATCCATCATTTGAAAACATTTTTCAACACTGAAACCATGGTCTAAAAATATAAAAACCTAACATACAGTGTCAGATAGCCTAGGATAATTTATTTGATTTATAGAGTCTATTTATAAGTGTTCTGATGAAAAATAAAACAATATGTAATGAATTACCACAAATAAAAAAGGGAAATAGTGTTTCAATTTATGTTATATTATGAAATACTATTTTATGTAAAATATATTAAATTCACAACAGAGAAATGATATTGTTTCTAAATAAATCATTCATAAAATAAAATAAAAAATATATAAAAAGTAGTGATTCATATCCAATACACTAACATAGAATCTTTCCATGTCTCTTTTATGGTTTTATATATCTCAAATAAAAAATTACAAATAGTTTCCTTTACATGTACCATTAACAGCTTGGTCAAGATGTCTACATGGGTCCTCATGTAGGATGTGTTCATGAAAAATATTGGAATTCACTATTAACTATGAAATATATACATTTAAGAGAATATCCAATAATAAAATTCTAACCAATAATTATAAATCAAAATGTTTTATAAAAAATATAGATCAAACAATAAGATTTCTAATATATATATATATAAATAAAATCCAAACCACTTAGTCGAAAATATCATTTTTTACTAATCAGCAAATCAACTAATTATTAAATGAATAGTTTATAAGACGAATATTTTATAAGATATTTGGTTCAAAACACCTCATTTTCTCTAATATTGAAAAACATCCCATTTTTTTAAGCACCTAAAAATAATCATTTTCAATGAAACCCATCATAAAATCCATATTTTCATGAATTTTATTGGAAATTATCTATTTTTATGGGTGTATAAAAACTCCCAATAATCTTAAATATTAAAAAATAGTCTTAGTTTTCCTAAATCTTTATAGATTCATTATTATATATTAGTATAATGATGTCAATTCTATAAATAGATGCCCTCTCAATAAAACCATTTTAACATAAACAATGAGAAAATTCATTACAAATAAGCTATATTTACTGTATTCCGAGAACAACCCCTTTCTTAAGGTATTTTGGGAAAACCGGTTTATTAAAAATTAACTTTTTAATAATTAACATTTTTATCCTTACTATAATATAATTAATTCATTCCCTAATCTTAAATATTTTTTAATTCTCAAATGAATTATCAAATCATAAAAATTTATCAAAATCCAAAATAGAAGATATTTTCTAAATTACAAAATAATTCAAATACCATTTATCATTTCATATAAAACAAAAACATAAAAACAATATTCACTATATTTATCAATTGATTATTAATTTTATGTGAGTTAATTTTTTGAAAAATTCAGTACGGTCTGTGTTATATGGAAGGGCCCTATACTATTCTTTATCCATCTATACATGACCCCCCACTATGTTTCATGTCCCCTTTTATTTCAACCCAAAAATGTAATAATGTGGTTATGATGTGTAGATGTAGGATACATAGATTATAAATTTAAAAGACAATGACGCCACACATCTTCTGATTTACAATGGTCTATAAAATTTTTTATATAAACCATATAAATGTTATATTCCATGGAATATAAAAATTATTAGTTTTAGGGTATATTAGAACGACTATGAACATTAAATGACTAAAATATAAAATATATATTAATATACTATATACCACAATATATCTACAGTTATCTTTAACTATTATAACCTTACATCTATCTCAGTATCCAAATTCAAATACCACTAAAAACTTAATATTTTTACCTTATAATAAGATTATAATTTTCTCATTACATTATATTTTCAACCCTCTCATATAAATCCTCATAGATACATGATTCATTACTTATTTACTATATTAATTTTTATGTCAACAAAACTGTCATTTTTTGTAATTCTCAAAATTAGATACACAATTTTATATTCCCTAAATATAATATTGATTTTCCTTTTCATCACCCAAACCCATAAATGACTTTATTTTCTCCAAAAAAAGGCAAATGATGTAAACATTTTTAATCTCAAACAATTACATCATTCCCAATATTCTGATTAAATTAAATTTCATCAACTCTAACCACTCATGTCAACACCATAAATCCAATTATATTTTAGCCCTGCAATGTTACAAAAAAATACCTTATGTATTTACCTATAATCATTCTATAATAATCTATATAAATACATCATATTTTATCATAACATAAATTCATTGAATTTATAAATTACCACTACTTATTAATATATAATTATAACATCATGTATTAATGTGATACCAAGAACACTAGTAAATGATGAAATTAAATAATATAATTTTTATAATATTTTGATATTAATATGTGTTTTATAATCAATCATATGTAAAATAAATGTTTCATTAGTATGTATAAAAACATAGATGACACATCATGAATGTTATTTGGTCTATTACATATAATAACGTTTTACATTTTGTTATAGTGATATATCACTATCAACATAGAATTTTTAATTTCTCTATATGACACCAATTTCAAAATTTCTATATTTGATACGATTAAGAAAATTTATTGATGTAACATGAAATATAATTAAAAATAACCAAACATTATATAAATTCTGAAAATATATAATAAAATATAAATAATAATAATTATTACTATTATTATGTATTATTTAACAAATTTACATTACATTAATTCAACATTATACTATTCTAAATTAACTAAAATCTTTAAAATCATATTCTAATAGAACATATTGATGATAAAAACAACCAAATAGAGAATGTAATTATATTCGTTAGTCACTGATTATATTCAGTTGTTTAATTATTTTGACAAAGATACAAAAAGATTAAAAAATTGACAGACACTCAAACCCTTTCATTTATTAATTGGCTTTTCATGATTTATACCAACTACTGATAGGATAATTACTATTTTATTATAGACTCAACACTAATTTTATTTCATTAAATACCAAAATTAATTACTAAATTATTTGATAATTTTAATTGGTTACTCTATGATGTTACTTTCACCCTAGAAAATAAATCCTTTGAAATATGTTTAAAATTTTACAACCAATATTAGACATCTAAAAAGATATTCTAATAAAAAATGATTTACAGAAAAAATGGTTTTCCCAATGGTAGGAAAATTCATTAAAAATATAATTTACCATATAATATAATAAATTGGGTCTGAAAAATTATTATTAACATATAAATTCATATACAAAATGTGTACAAATTATTCAGGGATATCTCTTCAAAAATTTATGTTTTATAATTTTTTTCTTTAATAGAAATTAATATATGAATGAAAATATTATAATTAAATAATAAGAACCAAAAAAATTATCCTATGAAACTTTTTTAAAATATCATGAGGTTTACATGTTGAAACTTGTATATCATTTAATAAATGTCATAATTTTGATTTTTAAGGGAAAACGGTGTTTTGTTCTTTTTTGAAACAGTGAAGGTCAATTTTGTGTACATATTACTTATTTTCAATGTTTTTTACATAATTATATTAATAATTTTGAATAATAGTCAATAAAAATATTTCATGGTTAAATCATTAAAATAATTAGTGCAAGACAGAACCACTAGAATTTTCCAAAATTAGTTAATGTAATGTCAATAACTAATCTATTATATAGCCACCAAACAGTTCAATAAATTATTACCAATTGATATCCTGTAATATTATATAATATATTAGATACAATAAAAAACATGATATGAATATAAAATAATTAGATACAATAAATAAAAAACATGACGTGCGTATTAAATAATTAGATACAATTTTATATATTAAAAAAACAAAAATATATGTAAAATATATATCAAAATAAATATTACATATCATTGAAAATTTGAAATTATTAATAAAGGTACAAACATGATCCTCATCTCATGTATATTTTTACCGTTATTTATAATAAAAATCATATTATCCCACATCAATTAAATTTTTTGAAGAATCATAAACTATAAATATTGTTCAAATCCTATATATTAGATTTTTCAATGATAACATCTACTGGAAAGTTGGTTCGAAAATTATTGAAATCTTGTATTCTATATTTTAATATATTAAGTATGCCTCTTATTTGGTTGTTTCTATGTACAATAAAATTATTCAATTTATATACCACATATAAAACACTTCTATTTCATGAGATATAATCATAATGGGATCATCTATTTTAAAAAAACTTTTTTTAATTAAAATTTAAAATAGAAAATTATCTTTAGTTATGAATTTAATATTATTAAAATAATAACATTAAATCTATATAGTCCTTCTATATTTTTTATTAAAATGAACTATATTTTCTCTACAACCTATATTTTTATAATTTTCCCAAATTTGTTATTACAGAGAAAAGAACGTAGTATTTTTGAATCAAAATCCACTTAAATTTTTTTTTCAAACCCTAACACCAGTAATTTATATTCAATATGTGAATGATTTTAATAAAAGAAATTGTAAAAATATTTATTATCACAAATAAATTGGTATATAAGTTACTTAGAATAGGTGACTCTATCCAAGACTAGTTAGTTAAAAATGTTGTACAAGATATCGATAAATATTTAAATTATTCAATTCAATGTATTGTATACAACTAAAATTATCTATAAAAATGAAAAAATATCATAGGATTCAATATTAGGATCCAATAGTGCTTTTATATATGAAATTTTGTATCCCATACTTTGAGATAGTAATAAGGTATTAATTTTAGAAAAAATATAATATAAAGAAATTAATAAAACATATTATATATAAACAATAATATCATCATAGTTTCCCATATCATAAATAATTGATTTCAATATCATTGATTTTCCTTTTTTCTGTACATTTAATTACATTTTTGAAAATAATATTAATAATACATTAATTTTGTTCTCTTTCATCATGATTATTTCATGTACACGATTTTTCTCTTGTTTGATTCGTTTAAAATATCATGATGAAAATTATATGAACTTTTCAAAAATATGATCCTAAATAGTTCATCATTTCATGAATTTTTTTAAAAACATAAAATTCTAATAATCATATATATTTTTTTTTGTTGACAAAAAATATGTTAGTAAAATATCTATAAAATTGGAAATATGAAAATATATTTTTCATACATCCCAATTTATTACTTCAAGTAATAATATATAGATCTAAAATTAAAATAATCATTTTCCAAAATAATTTTTACATGTTTTTATGGTTAGAATGGGATTTGAAGGTGTTTAACTCTAATTATAAGTGTATTAAAAAACCATTATGTTGTAATAATTTAAATTCATCAAATTTTTACACATTTGAGAACAATTTTATATAAAGTTTACTCAAAAATAAAATGATTTCACACCTCCATATTGTTCATTTTATATAGATACAAAGGTAAAAATAACAAATAAAATCGTTGTAGTATTTATTTTTTAATGGAAACATTATTCATCAAAAATTTCCGTCTAAATGTTAGGTGAATGAAAATATTTGACATTAATAAAGGCTAATACCCTTATCATTTTTAATTAATTTATAGCATTTCTTGAGGATATATATATTATGTCTTTTATTTATATTACTTAATTTGATATTACTTTACCAAATATTTGAGATACAATAAACTAGAAGTCTGGATTGGAATGAATCCATGTAGGGAATTAGTCTATCAGATGTTTATGCTCTCAGGTCACTAGAAGATATGATAGTGGAGTCTCCAGGGGGTGAATAATGTTTATTTTGGAGCCATATTTCAACTGAAGCTAATAGAAAATGGTGAGGAATATTAACATTGATCAATATCCAGTGATAAGCAACCAAACTCAAGAATGATATATGGGGTCAATAGTTTCATTGTGAAATCAAAATTCTATCTCATTTATTGAACGTTGGTGTATATAGTTGACTAGGTGGGACCTTTTATATAAAGGGTTTTGACCAAATTGATATTGTGTTAAAGTGTTATCACTATGAATTACATTATCCTAATTTCTAATTGGTTATAATTTTCAATCTTCTTAATTTTTAGGAAATAAATCTATAATATTGTAATCTTGTAGATATATGATGTAAATATAAACCATGAAAAACGTATGTACATTATTTTTTATGGTTTTTTCAATTCCTTTTACTGTGTTTGTGTTCTATATTCTTTTCAGTGTTTGGGTTGAATAAATTATTTAATGATCAGGTGAACTATACTTCTAATGAATCCAAACTATTTAATTATTTCTTCCATTATGATCTACTAATGGATAATCATATAGGGATTAGGATTACAAGGTTTCTCAGAAAGTGTTTTCATATATGGGTTTAAAACATGGAAAAACATGTAGCATACTAAGGTATTTTAATGGTTTAGAACATTTGTACCATTACTTTGTGGGAAATTAGGTAGAGGAGATATTTCAAGGTGGTTTCAAATAGTTGGAGAGTAAGTGTTGAAGTTAGAGATTAGAAAATTCCATTATGAAAATTAATTCAGAGTTGAGATTTTTTATGTTTCATAAGGGGTGGTGGAAATAGTATGGAGGTAATAGCTATAGAATATGAGTCTTGGAGGAGGTGTTTTTAGTGCCACTTTAATATTTTTCATGGATATACCATAGAGAAATGTTAGGTCATAGATCCTGGATAATTTATAGTAAGTGTTATACGGAAATAGCATAGGGGATCGAGGTGAGTTTTTTGTGGCTCTTTAATTTTTTTAGTATCAACGACATGGTGGTGTAGGTTGTTGTGTATCCCAATCCTGGTTACTGGGGGTCTATGGTATAGTAGCATTGGATTCACTATGGTCGTATCCCTATTTTACCATTCATGTGGCATGGATATAGCCCCAAATCTAATATTCAATATTGACTAGCTAGTATATATCATGTCCCCTTGTATTATGTCATGATCTTCCACTTTTTCCAAAAAAATGTGATGTGGTGCGTAGGGCTACTCCATAGGTTGGTGTATTTTAGACAACCTCTAAATTCTAAAAAACCCCTCAAACCCTATATTCCATTGGGATTTTATCTCATTTCATGGGTGACCCAAATGTGTCCCAAGGAGGTATTTTCCCCTAATTTATTAGATCTTGATCACATCCTTGGGGGATTTATAGGTGGTGGTTTTCCAAAAGTTCCTTCATTCCCTTTTCTGGTCTTCTCCTTGTTTCTTCATTTGGGGAACTATTTCTTCCATGGTTAGCCATTGAGTTTTTTTGATAAGGTATGATGATTTTGTTATGTTATAGGTTGGTAAGGGTGTTATTCTTCATTTTGGATTCTTTTGGTTTATTGCCTCTCGATTAAACCATGTGAAATGGGATTAAAAATCATTTTTTGACATAAAATATCCTTCATTACTCATTTCGTTGTGTAATAGAAGAGGGGTTGTGATATTTTTATCTGTTTGGATGATATTTTTCACTAGACGAACAAATATAATGAATAAGATATATTAAAATTGAAATTTGATGGGAAACTAATTCAAATTATTAATATATTTTGGTATTAATGATATTGAATTTGTGTGGTCGTGATGCCTTACCTAAAATTCTCTTCATTGGGGGTTTTTCTTCTATTTTTTTATATGTTTTTTGGAACACATGATGTCACATTTACTACTATCCCCAAAAATGGAAATTATAAAGTCACTTATATCCTATTAATAAAATCACTACCTCGAGAAAGTGTGGCTTGTATAAGAATACCAATAAAATAAACTATAGTGAAATTTCATCTGAATAACCTTTTTTAATCAGAAATAAGACTTTAGTATTAATGTTAATTGGTTTTGATATGTGTTTATAATGTGTGGTCAGATGTATGGTTGTGTTCTGGGGATGGATGTGATGATTTGTGAGGTAGTGATATGTGGAGGATGTGATTAGAATAGTTATTGTTGTGAAATGGTGGAATGTGGGTGATTTTTGACTTGTGGAGGATTTTTGGTTGTGTTATATTGTTTTTAAATGTGATATATTCCTGGTTAGTGATGGAATTAAATTTAAATGATAATGAAAAGTTGCATGAGTTGAAATGGATAATGAACCTTGAATTAAAATAGGAATTGTTTCATAGAAGGTTGTTTTCAAATGTTAATTAAACATATAGAAATAATGTAATGAATGGGTTGGAAAATGAATTTGCTTAATTAATGAAATATGTGGGAAATGGGAAATCTGGAAATTTTATTAACTTGTAATAAAAGTTAGAATGTGTCATGTGGCTTGTTTCATACTTTTGACGTGTTGTTCATTTAGATTTGGAAGTGAAATTAGTGGATGTTGTGTGATTAGCTGGTGATGTTTAAGATTAGGATTGTTCTTTTTTGTGAACCCATAGGCTAAGATTCTATGTGGATTTATATATATATATATCATTTATCATCCTTTTTACTTCAACACACACCTAACCCACATAAAAAACATCATGTTGATAGCCAAATGTTTTCAATGTTTTTTGACCAATATCCCAATATTGATGATGAATTGATGGAAATCCACTCTTCCATTCTCTCTCTTCTATGTGACATTGATTGGAATGGGCTATTATGGACATATGTCAAAATTTTATTGTGGTGATATTTGATGTGATGATGAGATGGCATATGGTGGGGGTCGTTCATGGTATGAGGAGGGATCAAGGTTTATGTCCTTCATGTTCCTAATACCTTGCTACTCTAGGTATGTGGTTGTGGATATAAAGTGGTGGACTATGTGTCTGTGTGTGAGATGTGATGTGATAGACCATGTGGTTTTTGTGAGTTGTGATGTGATATTATAAGGAAGAGATGAAAGTGTCGGTACATACAATGTTGGGTTTGAGATCATAAAATCAATGGGAAATTGGTGTGTGTTATCCTTTTATTGACATGTTTCTTATTATGTTATTATACTTAGGTGACCTTTTTATTGAGTGATCCTTAGTGGGAATTGTATTGGTTAGTTGACATCTTTGGGTGTTGTCAGTTCTATTTTTTCCACTGGAGAATTATTATCCTTCCTTCACATGTGTAGGAGTAATTTTGGGTTTTTTACTGAGTATACTTGTATTATCAGATAACATATATTAAAATTTTAGGTTTTTATAAGGGCTATGTGGACCGTATGGAATATTACTCGCTCAAACCATTGGAATATTTTTGTGTTGTATCATTATCTTTTCCTTTTGGGTATTTACTTGTTGATTCCTGTATTTTTCTACATTATTCATTCACTATGGGATGATTTTTTTCCTTTATTTTATAATATTTAATGTCACTGATTTATCAATGATATTTTTTTCTACCAATCCATTATATATTATAGAAGGTAGTGCCTCACATGCATGATATTTTTATAACATTAGGGATTTCCACTAACCTGGAGCCTTCTAGAGATCAAACTCAGGGTTCATTATCTGTATTTCTTTATTTTCATCCTAAGATGGGTACCTTTTGAGGGAGGTTCCATGGAAGAGTTGTGTCATCAGTTTTGGTTGTGGGATAGCATGTATTTTGGAGTAAGCACAATGTGGATTTCATGGGTTGATATGGATAAGATTTAGTTGATCGTGGGGTGTGACATGGGCCAAGGAAGACTACATATGACATGATATTTTATGGGGAACCTCGATCTAACTAAATGATTATGATCCAACCAAATAATTAAATAACGTGGAACAACTTGTATGGTAGATTCCACAGAGAGTTATTTTCTCCATATTTGAATTTTTTTTCTTGTTTGAATTGAGAGGATTTTATAATGTTTGCAAGAATTAAATGAATATTAATTATCTTATATACTACAACTTATAGGAATAATTTGATTCCTTTTTTATTTTTACTCCTTCTCGTCATCCACATGTAACTCCTTTAGTGTAGAATGAACATTTTGACCATGTTCATCGTCAGAGGGTCGATCTGATTAAAAAGGTTGATCAGTGGGAGAGGGAATTGAAAACATTTTAGCAGTAGGCCTTAGGGTAGTATTGTCACAGTTTCCCTCAAATGAAAATATAATGCTCGATGGAGGAGTCGAAGATCACAATCAGTTTGATTCGATCAATGAAGGAGTACTGGGTCCCATTGTGAGTTATTCAGTTGTGTGGAGTAGCACATTAGTGGTTGATGTTGTATCATGGTGGGAAAAGGGATTAATATGTTTCATTAGTCAACTTTAAGTAAGAGTTTTTGGAACAATCCCATTCATTAACCATATTGGCTGTAAAGATGTAGGATTTAATCTCTCTTTAAATGGGTAGAATGTTTAATTGTGAGTTGGGGATCAATTTCAAGAACCTTTTGGGCTTTCCCCCCAATCATTTCTAGATAATAAGTCACAAGTTGGTAATCTTGGGGACTCACACCATCTTTCCTTCTAGTATGAAGACACACCTTTTACATTTCTATCATATTTTTAGGTTTAGAAGAAGGTGTATGTGATTGATTATATGCACTCAGGAGGAGGATTACCATGATAGGGGAACCAAAAGAGTACGTTAAGGATCAATGTTTTTAGGTTTAAATTTTACACACTTGGTCCATTGAGTTTTTGACTAGTAGGGAGTTGAGACCAGTAGTTTCCTTTCTAACCTTTTGGGAAATTGGTTTTCATTCTTTTTCCTAGAGTCTATGGGATAGTGTTCTTTTCTTTTGTGGGTATTTTTCTTCCTCAAAATTAATTCCCAATGGATCCTGGAGCTTAGTATGGTGGAGTAGGTCTCATTCATTTTCATCCTTAGAAGAAACTATTGGTGAGTCAATTTTAGTAGATGGGAAAATAGGCATATGCTCCACCAGAAAGGGATTGAGACCAAATTAGTCATCCTAAAGATATTCCTTGTTATCAAGGACCACAACCCATGTTTGGATGTGGAGTAGACCATTATAAGAGAGATAGAGGAACTAATCATGTTCAGTTTCGTATAGTGGATGTACTAGTACTAGATGGGTCTGAGATCACTTGAGGTACAATGATTTTATAATTCAGTCTTATTTCTTATTTTTTTGATTTAAGAGCATATCACTCTTTTATTTCACCTGCTCTAGTATATTACTTGGTAATATATATAGAGATTCATTCCATTTCCCAGGTTTTTTTATTGTCATTCTCAGGATAGAGCAACTATCCTGATGTGTGATGGCGTGTCAAATGATGATGGTGCCACATCAGTCATATTGGGATCTTTTTTTTCTATATTAGTACACATTAAATTTCCTTCTCAGCATATATTTGTAAAAACAATTTGTGTGATTTTATCAACTTCTTAAATAGGGGAGTCACGTTATTGAACATGGATAGTTAGTGAGTGGTTTTTTTGTGAGTATGGTTGTTTGGTGGTTAATATACAAGTGTATCCCTTTCAGTATTTGTTGGATAAGTTGTAAATGGAATTAGTAGATGTTAGGATAGTGAAGGCTCTCAGGGTTGAAAGGCAGTCTTTGATTGTTTTTTCCAAGGAGGTTGTGGCACTATCCCCTTAGCGTGACGTTGAGTTTAGGATTTACATTCAGGCTATTGATTGTTTTATTTTGATATCCCCTTATCAGATGGAATCATCTAAGCCATGGGAGTTCTATATGAAGATAAATGATTTGATGTATAATGGTTTTATGTGGACCATTTTATAAATATGGGGAGCTCTACTGTAATTCTCCATGAATTTGGATGGTTGTGTGATGTTGTGCATAGACTACTAGAGGTTAAATTAGGTAATGATTAAAAATATTTACCCACTTTTGATGATCTATTATATTTTGATTAGTTTTGGGGTACTAGTTTTATTTTACTGTTCTATAGTCAAGGTGTCACCAGGTGAGGGTTAAATAGGATGATATTCTGAAGAAATCCTTTAGATAAGGGTAGAGAGGCTTCTTGTTTTTCGTTATGTCATTCAGTGTCATGAACGCACTGGATGTGTTCATGGGGCTAATGATATTTATGTTTTCTAATTTCTAGGAAACTTTTATAGGAATTTTCATCACCAATATATTGATATAATCAATAAAATATGTGGATAATTCTTCTCATATCAGATATATCTTTCAGGTTATTTGATGCCACTATGTCTATGGAATATTTTCCAAGTGTATTTTATGTACATGAGAGGTTCAAATGCATGGGAATCTAGTGTCTCAAAAAGAAAATGTAATGGACCTATCATTGATTATGGTAGTTGTTTATTGGGAACAACCAAATAATTTTGAAAATTTTAATATTCTCCATGTTCTTAATAGATATTACTAGATGTTTATGTCAAATTTCTCACAAATTGTGGCCCAATTTATATCCCTTAATATGAAATATTATGATTTTGTATAGCCAGATAAATTCCAAGAAAAATTTTACTACCTTAAGGGTAGGTTGATCATTTCTTCATAGGTTCAGTTATGTAGATTAATGGATTATCTTTGAGGTAATTTTTTATGCTTCGAATATTGTTTTTTTGTGTTTTTTCTTGTAGAAGAAAGTGGTGATCCATTATAGGTCTTGTTAGTTAGATCATAAAGAGTGTTACAAGGAATCCCATGATCTAGAATTAGAATTATTTGGGTTTGGGATTAATCTTGGGAAACCTTATAGAATTGGTGAGCATATTAAATTCTTCACATATCAAAAGATCTTGGGTAATATCTTTTCTTATTGTGATTTGAATTTACGGTAATGGTGATGGATGGAGCTTTAACAAGACAATTAATTGATCTCTTACACCTTAACTAAAGGGAATATTAGGGATAATTATTTGAGTATTAGGTTGTGAAAGAATGTTTTTCAGTGGTTCAATGATTCATAGAGGATAATAGAGGAGTTGGAAAATTTTCCATTAGATGTTAGGGTTATTGATGGTATAGGTTTCTTGTTTTAGATGATAGTGATTTATTTTTTAATGGAGAATATTTATGAGTCTCAATGGATAGACATAGAGGAAGTGGGGAGGTGTGATCACGTTGTCCATGGTGACGGTATGGAGGTATGGGTGAAGGATAGTTAGAAATGGATATTTTTTGGGAGGTTTTTGGTTCTGTTTGATATATGTGAATGATTACTTTTTTATTTTTATATTTTATCTTTATAGGTTAACCTAGGAATATCTAAGATGTATTATAGATTGAATTTGTGTTTTTTAGTGTCTTGGAATAAAATGGGCAGTAGCATAGCTTGTGGAGATGTATTTTTTTTTATAATATGAAAATTCAATGCATCGTATTCCATGAAATTCGGTGAAATCCTTATATGTCCCCTAGTGGAGATCAGATGACATCTTGATGGACATAATCACAAGGTTACCCCATTATTAGGAAGGTTGTGATGTTATCTGGGTAATCATAGATTGGTTGGAAAAATAATATCACCTTATAGGGATCAAGGGGTTAAGAACCGAGGATATTTTGGCAATGAGGTATGTGGTTGAGTTGGTGCAACTACATGGAGACTCCGGGTCCATTTTTATAGATAAAGAAACTCATTTATTCTTATGATTCTGGAAGGGATTTTAACATGATTTTGGTACTCAATTACACATAAACTCTTAAAAATCCTCATAATGATGATTATATGGAGTGGAGTATACAAACATTAAACAAAATTTCATAGGAATAAATCATAGACTTCGATTGATCTTGGGCTATGAACTTTCCTTTGGATTAAATCATGTGTAGAAACCTCAATCACTCATCCATTTTCATGGACCCATTTGAGGATTTTTATGGTAAACCATGTTATTATCTATTGTGTCGGGCCATGGAGGGGGAGTTATCAATTCTCATTCAAGATGTAGTTCATTGCACAATAGAGAATGTTCAGGTTTTTTTGAAGGATGAAGATAGTGTAGGACTAGTAAAAATCTAATGATGATCATAGGATGAGGCCCTTGGATTTAATGGTTTGGTACCATGTGTTCTTAAAAGCATCTCCTCAATATAGGTAGTATAGGTTTGGTATGGGAATTAAGCTCTAACCATAGTTTGTTTGACCATTCGAGGTGTTGGGGCATGTTTATAAGGTGGATTATTGGTTGGATCTCCCACCACAACTACAACAGATTCATGATGTCTTCCACATCATATAGCTCTTTCGGTTTCATCATGATTACTGGAATGTAATTGACTGGGTATATTTGGATATTGAGGATAGAACAACATTCATGGAGTGGCCAATGGAGATCATGGATTTTTGAGACAAGGTACAGTGAGGGTGGACTATTCCATTGGATCATGTGTTGTGGAGATAGTTTCTCTGGGGGAGAGTACATGGGAGTGTGATGTGTATTTGTAATCCCAAAACTAAGATCCTTTTTTGAGTTTTCCTTTCTCTTTGATTCCTTGAGAAGAGTTTTTTGGATCTTGATGTTTTATAAGATGTGATTTTTTTCCTTGATGATGTGATGTTTGATTAATGCTTCAAGTATATGAAGAGTGGAAATATGATTTCTAATCAAGATGAATTGTATTTTTACTAGATTGAAACTATATAAGATAGTTAGTGCTTCCCAAAAAAGATAATAAGTTAACATATAATATGGAATTCTTCAATTTTTGTGCTTGGGGTCATGTTGTGTGATGGTTTTGGTAGTGGTTATCTTGGGATATGCAGAGGTTTAAAACGTTGTGTGGATGGTTATTTGTAATGGATGTGGTTTGTGGCTGGTGTGAAATATTGTGGTGTTATACCTTGTGGGGAGTATGGTAAAGTGATGTGGTGGTTTATTTGGCTGAAATTTCTTCTATATTTTTTCAGATGGATTTTGTGTGTTTTGTTGGTGTTAGTGTTCAGCTATAATGTGATCACTGAGAGTTTTCTCAAGGAGTTATATTTTAGACCTCTTTCCCTTTTTCATTCTTTCTTAGTATTGATTCGCGATGATGGTAATAATGTTAAAGGTATCTAATATAATGGTACCAACCTTCGAGACTGTTACTTTGTATGAATTCTGATGGTGGTGGTGTTTTTTGTAGGTTCCAAGGAGTTGGGGATCGAGCTGTGGAAATGGATATATGGAAAATCCAACAAGATGAGTTATGCAGTGTGAAGATCTATGTTTCACTATGAGGTGTAGTGGCTATGGTATGCAGGTGTCATGTTTGAAAAATCATCCCCAAAAGAGGTTTTTTGGTGACACTACCAAATTAGACATGGCTATACCATCGACTAGGGATATGGAGTAGGGTATTGAGAAGATGTATTATGGATTAAATGGCTATGGTGTAGGGTCTTAAGGTGAGTTTTTTATGGATCTTTCATTTTGGGGGACCTATGGAATAGGGGAAGAGGTTACGGCATATCCCCTTTCTAGTTGTTGGGGGTCTGTGGAATAATGACCTTGTCAGCATCAACCTCATCTCTTTATTTTATTGGATCAATAGTGTGTGGATAACTAAAAATATTGTATGTTAATTTTACCATCATTTCAATGGTGTGGTGCCTAGAACTGCACCATGGTCTGTAGCTTTTTTTACATCTATAGGGTGGTGTTATGTGTTAAGCCGTGTTGTGTTGTTTTGAAGGCCACCTGAAATTCTAAAAAAAATCCTCAACCACTATCTTCCACCTTAATTTTCACTTATTTATTTGATGAAACATGTGTATCCCAAGGACTTATTTCTGTCCACCATTAGTGGATTTCAACCCTATCCCTGGAGGTCTTTCTGTGGTATTTTTTGGAATGTTCCCTCCCACTATTTAATTATCTTCTCCAAATTTTATCATTTTTTGAATGGTTTAATCCAAGGGAAACATTTGGTTTTGATGTTTTTTTATAATTAATGATTTTTTGTTGTTTTATAGGATTGTAAGGGTGTTCTCCTTTTTTCTGGTGTCTGGTGGTTTCCTTCCTCTCGATTCAAACTTTTTCATCTAGATTATAAATATTAGTTTGAATTAGGGTATCCTTGATTTTTCATTATGTTTTATCATGTATGAGGGTTATTGTCTTTTTATATTTTTCGAAGATATTTTTCATCATGAAAAAAATGATAAAGAATTGGTTATATTGAAATTGAAGTTGGAAGGGGAAATCAATCACAGGGTTTGTAGCATTTGATATTGTTGATATTGAATTTTTATAGGCATGAATCCTTAATAAGATTTGGTACCATTGGGTGATTTTTTACTATTATTTATTGTGTTGTGTAAACCTTGATGTTGGGTTGTTTTATATCAAGAAATTGTAAATCACATTATCACTTATAACAAACTAATGAAGTAGATTCCGATATAAATTATGGATTTTGTGAGAATATCCTGGAAATAATATATACTGAAATTTTATGTGAAACCCTTATTTTAAATCAGTAATAGACTTATGTTCTCATGTTAAGTGGTTGTGATATGTGGTTGGGATGTGTGGTAGGATGAAGTTGTGTGATATGGGGGTCGATTTGATGATTTTTATTGTTGTAATATGTATCGGATGTGATGAGAAGCGGTACTGATGTGAAATGGTGGCATGTGTGGGTTGTTTTCATGAGGGGGGTGGTAGGTTGTGTTTTATTTTATAGTGTTGTTCTAGATTCCTGTGTAGTGAAGGAATTAAATGTAGATAATGAATCAAAATAAAATGGGTTTAAATGTATAATGAATTTTGAATTAAAATGTGGAGTTTTTCTTAGAAGTTTGTCGTTAAATGTGAATTAAATGGGTGAGACAATGAAATAAATGGGCTGGAAAATGAACTGGATTACTAAATAAAAAGGTTTCAGAAATGGAAAATATGGAAATTGGTTTGACTTTTAATGAATGGTGGAAGGTATCTTATAACTGGAGGATTTTTTGAATTGTGTTTTTTACTTGGAGGTGGATGCCAAATTTAAGAATCTTGTGTTGTTTGGTAGTGATTTTGTGGGTTAGGATAAACAATTTGTTGTAAACCCATATCTTAGAATTTTGTGTGGAATTATATATATATACAATGTATGTTCCTTGTGATTTCTATATACAGCCCACCCATGTGAAGCACTTCGTCATGAAAACCAAATGTTTTGGAGGTGTTTTACCTAACATTCTGGTAGTGAGTATGGATGGATAGTTACTTTTAATTCCCCATTCTATCTGCTAGATGATGTTTACTGGAATTGGCTATGATGTAATGAAGTTAAAAGTGAAAATTAATGAAGTTTAATGATATCTTGTGATGGATTATGGTGGGGGTCATGCATGGTGGGAGGAGGGAATTAATTTTAATTACTTTTTGTTCAGGATACCCTAGTACATGGGAATCATCGTTGTGGTTGTAATTTCATGGCCCATGTGTCTGTGGGAGAGATGTGAGGTGATGTGGTGTGATGTGATGTGATTTCATGTGTTGTGTAGTATTGTGATGTGATCTGATATGATGTGATGTGATTTGATTTGATGTTATGTGATGTGATGGACTATGTTTCTACATTGAATATATATTGTAAATTTATGTGGTAGAAATGGGAGATTTGATATATACTTCATTTGGGTGTGACCATGGAAAATAAATGGGAAATCAAGGTGGATACAATTTTTTCAATATGTTCCTTGTTTTGTTCTTATATTAGGGTGAATTATTTGTGTAGAATGGTCTACTGAGGATGGGATTGATCATTTCACCTGCATAGGTGGTGTGGGTTCTTTTGTTCTCACATTGCTGCATTGGTATGATTCATTCAAATATGCACAAGAGACTTTGGGTTTCCTACTAATTATATTTGTTTTCTCATCTCATTTATATAAAAACTATTTTTTTCAATTTTTAGGAAGACTATACGAACTAAGATGAACAATAATAGCTCAAGCCCTTGGTTTATTTTGTGACACTACCATTGTAACATCCTGTTAGTATTTCTAGTTATTCATATCCCCTCTTAATTTTTCTGGTTTCATTTGGGGATGTTTTATATGAAACCATGGAAATTTTTTGATTGTCATGGGGTTTTTCGTTGTTGGTACACGGTTTTCCCAAACCTTACACCCTTCTAGAGTAAACTGAAAAATATAGGTCATGTGGATTTTCAAGGATGGTGCATAGTTTACAAACCATGCGACATCTTAGGTAAAACTATGAAACCCATTTAAAAGATGCACATGAATAGGGTGTTTGGTTTTGTCTAGCCATGCGGTCCTGCCCAACTAACCATGCATACAATGGTTTTTAATCCAAATTTTCATTTAAATTCATAAACCCCTATTTTTAGACCCCTAAGATACCTCTACAACCCATATGCGATTTGTCCTTCAAAGAGAGATCTAAAGATATTTTTTTCACCTCAGGACAATCCTAGAAGGAATTATAAGCTTGAAGAATGTTGTTGGATCCTCCCCCAGTTAGTTTCCTCTTAATATTCTCTATCTCTTACTCTCTCTCTTTTCCTACCTAGAGTTTGGTAGGTCTCTGTGTTGGTTGTTGGATCTAATCCCCATTATTTTGGATCATAATCCTAGGTTTTATTCTTGTTTTCAGTTTTCATCATTCTACATTGGATAATCCCCATTAGTGTTTGGAGAGTCATGATTCAGTGATCTATGGTAGGTGGATCTTTCATGATGCCCATTTTTTATTAACCCTAAAATTCCATTATTTAGTTTCAATTATTGGAATTATATTTAAGTTCTTTATTTTAATTAAATTGTTTTCAATTTGTTTTTTGGAAAAACATGATTCCATTGAATATGGGGTTTGGTTTTTGATTTTGGATTTAGGAAATAAATTGTGGAAAACACACAATTACATTGAATTAGGGTCTAATTTTGAAATATATAGATTTTAGTGGAATTTAAATAATTGGATTTAAATTTATTAAATTAATGGAAATTGTTTGAAATTTAAATTGATCAATTTAAATTTTGAAATTGAATTGCGTATTTATTTCATATTATTATTTGAAAAAACTGAATTAAAATGGTTGTCATATAAACCTATGTGTTTTATCTTGGGAAAAGGAAAGTTTTTTTTATTAAAACCCATTTTGGATTTTAAAGGGAAAATTGGTATATTTGAAATGAATAATGAGATTAATTGTATTTTAAAAAGTTTTAAAATAAATTTTCCACTTCTGATTTTTAATTTGAGAAAATGAAAGGCTTAGGTAGTTATTGAGTTTTTTGGAAACAACACTAAAATTTACAATGTTCTAAAACATAAATGAAGCATGTCACATCCCAGATAGTATGGTGATGAATCCATATTGGCAAGTATATAGTGGTTATGTGTGTACACATATTCTCATGATCATTGTTTGAGTGTGTGGAGTCCATTATCCTAGAAATATCATACCATTTAGGCATATGACCATGTTGTTCACTTTTTTGTATTTGAAATGAATATATTACATTTTTGTGAACTATTTTTCAGGTATTTTGAATTTATGTAAATTGTTTTATGTAAAAAAATATCTAAGCCATTGTTTTTTGAAATATTACATCTATTGAAATGTGAAGTATTTATTTCAAGTATATATATAATTCAAAAGTTAAAGAACTATTTTTTTAAATATTATTTTTAAATATAAAATCTATTTTTTAAAAATTGAAAGCTCTTGTTTGGTTAATTAAATGTTGGTATCTATTATGGAATCCTTGGTGAGACCCTACTGGGTTTTTAGCTCACACCCAACCTATACCTTTTAGTGTTTTTAGATTTCCTCCATCTAGGTTCAATCGAAGGTAAAGAACCATTGGGAGGTGGTAATAGTTTTTGATCAGTGGAATTAGATTGTAGCATTCATTGGGACTTGGGCTATTTAACTTCCTTTTTTCCTAGTACCTATTTTAGTACTCTAGTTTGTTTTTTCCTATATATCTTTGGGTAAACATCTCCCAATGGATTTTTTCTTATATTCCTATTATATTATTTATCTTTCTTCTTCAATATTTTTCGAAAAATCTTTCCCATAATCATTTTTTGTTATTCCAATTGCTAATCACAGACTCATGGGGATTGGGAATTCCCTACAAGCCATGTCAGGATCATCTTGGTTATTGGGTTACTTGGGTACTCGGGATGGTTGATGACAAAGTGGTATCAGAGCACTAGGTTGAGTTTCTTATCTTGATGTTAGTATAAATTTGGGTATTATTTTTGTGACTTATAATGTAGTTGGGATTGAGTTCATGTCTATTACTCACTATAATAAACCCTATGTCATCAATGGTGGTTCTGGAATAATTACATGAGGATTAGTTATAGTATTTTCATACATTTGATTTTTATTTATTGAAATGAAATTCTTGTGTACCTATCTATTGGGATTAATATCCCCTTGTTTCTTAGTTTGATTGATTAATATTATGACTTCTTTGTTGTCTACTAAGGTGCATAGAATCATTCCTTCAATGAGAAATGAAATTCAGATCCAAGATAAATCTACGAATGAACCTCAGTGAGTGAATCCTCTTGTGGGCCCAAAACTAGTTTTTGTGGTTGTGAGTATTATCCATGATCTGGGAAAGACACCACCACCATACCCCATTCTTACTCTAGCTGTGGAACCATATACGGATGTTCTCCAGCATTGTTCTCAGAAGTTTCTTCACATGAATTCACTAGCGCACCAAGTCTCTAATGATATGCATCTAGATGAGAAATCTTTTAGTAGGACTAGGTTCCTTTATTAATTCTTAGAGACACCTAAAAAATAAGGTGATGTGTCCCACCTTCAAGATGGAGGGACTGAGTAGAATATAGTTGGACACATTGGTGAGGGGGAAGAAGTTTGAAGGATTATAGTGGAAAGACGTCCAATCTCTTTTCACTGACCAATTATATCATGAGTAGATGGTGTTATCTAATGCTAGTGACTTTTTCAAACATGAGCAGGATGACAATATTATGATAGAGTGTGAAATTTTTTTTGTAGAGCTAGTGTAGTTTTCATGAGATATAGTATTAAATGAGAACATGATGACACGAAAGTTTGAGTTGGTAGTTAACCAGGATACCCACTCCTAGTTTTTCTTTCTAACAATTCCCTATTATTCTAAGGTGTTGCATAGAGAATTTATGGTCGATAAGGACATTGATGGAATGTTTGGGTGGATGTGAGTTTATTGTTCTCCAAGGGGTAGTGTGTTTTCCTCTAAGTGAAATAAGAACCAGGAAAATTCTCATTGTGGTTCTCATGAGTAGTGTTTTTAAAAACCTAATGTTGTTCTTATTAGGGGACCATTGATTTTATTCTGATGTATAAACCTAGAGAATTCAAAGAGGGTATGTATTAACATACCCAAGGTATGTGGTCCTTACGAACATTTAGTTCACCTACAAAAGTTATTCCATATCAATTCCACTGCTCATAGTAGAACAATATCATAAACACCTTATTAAACATTGGGGTAATATGATTCATCACATACACAAGGTCTTGAGCCAAAATCATCTAAAATGAAGCTTCTTCACATAATGTATGAGTCTCTGGAGGAATCAGATACAAGTCTAACAACTGTGAGAGGTACCATCACTATATCATCATCATTAGTGGATTCTTTGTTTGATACTTGTGCATCGTATTCATTTATTTCAAACTGTATAGTCAATATTCATAATATTCCTATAGAACTTTATTTTATGTGATGGATATTTCCACTCTCCTTTGAGTGATGAAATTGAAGTCTCTACATAGTCTCGATTATGTCTTATCATTATTAGATGTTTAGCATTTGGGGAGTTTTTTTGTTCTCAACATGACACCACATGATGTCATATTCGGGATGGATTGGATCATTATCAATAATGGTCAGATTGATTGTTATCTTTGATGGGACTCCACTACTACAAACAATGGTGCATTCCATATTATTCATGTATAATGGGACCTAATTTCGAGTAGATCCATACCTTATTATCTAGAGTTGGGGAAAGTGATATTGATTTATGCCATTGATCTGAAGGGATAATCCATGAGTGGAGATCTTCCTCTAGTGGTCATCATGTTTTCCAATGTTCTTCCTTCTAAAATCAGTATATTTTCATTGATTAATGAGGTGGAGTTTTATTTTGATTTTTATTTTAATGCTCACCTTGTATTTGTTCATTATTATTTAATGGCCCTGCTTTAATAAAAGGGTTAAAGACCCAATTTGGTGATCTTCTATTGAAAGACTTTATACACCTGAGTGAGTCAACATGGGTTGTGCCTATTCTCTTTATTAAGATGGATGATGGACCTCTTAAAAGTTATTTTTATTATCGAAATGAAATTTAGTGATGGTGGATAAAAATTATTTTTTACAACAGATTTATGATTTGTTTCATCATTTTAAAGGATTTCAGTGCTCCTTGAAAATTGATATTCGGTTTGGGTAACATTTTTTTTGAATAAACTAATCTAACATTTATAAAATCTAAATTAGAATAAGGTATGAAAAATATGAGTAACTTTTCATGCCCTTTTTTCTAACCAATTCTCTTATATTATTTATGGATTTGATGAACATAATTTTCCATGACTATCTTAATACCTTCCTAGTTTTCTTTTTGGAGGACATCCTCATTTACTCAATGTAGTAGGAGGAACAAGTGCATCATCTGAGATAAGTTATATAATTGTTGAGAATTTAATGAATTTATGCTAAGATTTCAAAAAATGATTTCTGGATTGAAGAAGATAATGTCTTGGGACACATGGTGTAAGAAAATAGTATTTTAGTTGATCCTAATAAAGAGAAGGTTGTTATGACATGGGAGAAACCAAAAAATGTTTTCATGATTCGAAGCATCATGGGTTTAGATGGGTAATATTCGTGGTTCGTTATGGACCTATCAATGTTTTCTTATCTAATGAATAGTCTAAATTATAAGGGATTAAATTTTTCATTGGATGAGAATTATCAGAATTCTATTTTTGTGTTCAAATATCACTTTATTACTGCACCATTATTGACTCTTTGAGTGTTCTGGTAGAGATATGTGGTCTTTTGTGATGCATTAGGTTTTGGTATGGGATAAATTCTTATGTAGGGTAATCATGTTGTTGCTTATGGCTCTCTCAAGCATTGGCCACATGGTAAATACTATACAACCCATGACCTAGACTTGTAGTTGTGATTGAAATTCTTATGAGTTTGAGGAAATACCTTTATAGAGAAGTATGACCATGTATTAAAACCACATGATCCTGAGTAATATATTCTCTCAAAATGATTTGAATCTTCTCTAGAGGTGTTAGGTCGAATAACCACAGTCTTTTGATTTCAAAATTTTTTATACCCTGGGAAGTGGAATGTCGTCCTGGATTTATTAAATAGGAAACTTCCGATTCCTTCAATGATATATTCTTCCGAAAATTGTAACTTTATGGATCCCTTTTCACAATTGATTATTGGAGTCCATAAATCATGGGATGATGTTTATTTGGGTAGTTTTCAGTCTATATCTGCGCATCTAGAGAAGATTCTTCTGAAAAAATATCTTGATGACATGTTCTGTATCATTAGGGACTCTCTTAATGGTGGGGAGACCATTCTTGAATGGTCATTCTACACTGAAGTCATATTATGCTATCAAAATTGATTGGTTCCATTAGTATTAAAGAAAATATGTTATGGGGGATTCCATATTTCCTAGTAGGAAGTGAATCCTAGAACTGTGAAGATGGTCTATGCAATGAAACCCATTTTGGGGTCCAGATATTAAATGGGGCATTACTAAATTTGTCTCTCATTATTATATGTGCCAATTCATTATGTTCGAGAACCAAAAACCTTCCAGTTTTCATTATCCACTTCCATCCCCTATATGGAAGGGTGATGAGATATCTATTGAATTTTTTTGGGATTTTGCATACCTAGAGGATGAAAAATATGATATGGGTTTTGATTGATAGGGTTACCATGTCAGAACATTTTATACCCATTTGTTATAAAATTAATGTAGAGTAGTTGTTAAATATATACATAAAATATATTGTTCATTTTAATGGAGTCACATCCTTTGTAGTTTCAGATAAATATCCCTAGTTCACTTCATTTTGTTAGAGAGGCTTTTAGGTTTCACTATTATATCAGTTTTGTTTGAACATGGAATACCTTATGTAGTCAGTTGGTCAGATTTAAAGGGATATATGTATTTTTGATGATATTATTCTCACTTGTGTTCTCTACATTGGTGGGTCTCAGGATCATTGTTTGTGGTTGTTCTAGTTTTTCTGTTACAATAGTTACTAGTCCAATATTAGAATGGCCCCTTTTGAGGACTTCTATGACTAGCCTTATAGGTATGCATTTTATTGGTCAATGATTACTGAATGTTCCATGGTTTTACCAAGCATGGTTCAAGAGATTATAGAAAATATTCTGTTGATTCATCTGAGAGTGTTGACACCATAGAGCAGGTATATGTCTTATAATGATTGTCATCATTGGTCGTTTCAATTCTTAGTTGGTGACCATGTGTTCTTGAAAGATTCACCTTGTTTGGGTCATTGATGACTTGGAAAGAAATGGAAGATTTCTCCTCATTTTGTTATAAATATTTAGGATATTGAGTTGGTGGGAAATGATTATTTCCATTTATCACTTCCACAATAGCTGATGTTGATACATAACATGTTCCATGTATCTCAGCTATAAACAAATCTATTAGATCCATCTCATGTGGTGAGTTGGAGAGATCTTGATGTTGAACCTAATTTATCCAAGATTAAACATCTAGTAAGGATATATGACTATAAAACAAAGTTACATCATCGAAGGATGATACATTTTGTTCAAGTGTTATGGTAAAATGGTTCTGATTTTCATGAGATTCCAGATAGTGAGGCAATGATGAGAGAGTAGTGGAATCATCTATTTCGAATTAAATATTCTTCATAGGTTTTTTGGGGATATAATGTTTCTACTGTGGGGATGTTGTCACATCATGTTACTATTTCCATGTATTCCTAAATCCCTACTTTAATTATGTTTTGGTTGGGATTTTATTGTGGTTGTTTCAAATGAAATCTTGGATATTTTTTTATGTTCTGGTGTTGTTTATGGATGGAGTATTGTTTTTCCAAACCATGTGCCCTACTAGAGAAAACCAAGAAAACCCCGACATAGGGGTTTTTAATGGATGGTGAATGGTTTAAAAACTATGCACCCAATTTGGAGAAATCATGAAACCCGTTTAAAGAGAAAGAATAACTATATTACACAGTTTGTTCTAACCATGTGGCCTAACCCATCTAATCATGAATTCGAAGTTTCTTAATCTATATATTGATTCAAAAATTCTCTAATCTCCCTTTTTAGACTCACGATGGGCATGTAAAACCCATATGCGATTTTTAATTCCAAGAGATATCCCAAAAAATGTTCATGTCCCTTCAATACCCTACTATAATTAGATTTAATCTGGATGAGATTCGTTTAATACCCTCTCGATTAGTTTCAAATTACTGTTCTTTATCTCCCTCTTTCTCTCTCTCTCCTTTCCTCTCTAGGGTGTTGTAGATATTGATATTGGTTGGAGGATCTAATCCTAGATGTTTGGAATCTTAATCCTAGGTTTAATTCACATTTTACATTTTCCTCATTCTTTATTAGAGAATCCTAAATTTGGATTGGAGTTTCATCGTCTAGGGATTTATAGTAGGTGGTTCTATCATGATGCCCACTTTTTATTAACCCTAAATTTTTTTTATTTAATTTCAATTGTCTAATTTAAATGATGTTAAATGATTTCAATTAAATTGATTTCAATTGGTTTGTTAGAAACCCACAATTCCATTTAATCAGGGTGTTTGGTTTTGGAAATTTTATTTTGCCATGAAATTAGTAAAAGCCCTCATTAATATTGAATTGGGGTGTAATTATGAAATTGATGGATTTTTTTTGGAATTAAAATTGTGGAATTAAAAATTTTGAAACTGATAGAAATTTTTTGAAATTTAAAATTTTTTATTTATAATTTAAAATAGATTTTTTAATTTATACCAAATTATTATTTGTGAAAAAAAATGATTTAAAATAATTCTGATATAAACATTTAGGTTTTATCCTTGTAAAAGGAATTTTTTTTATTAAAACCGCATTTTGGTTTTCAAATAGAAAATTATAATATTTGAAATGGATAATAGGATGAATTTTATCTTAAATAGTTTTAAATTAAATTTTCTATCATTGATTTGTAGTTATAGAACATGAAAGCCTTAGGTAGTTAGTGAGATATTATGAATGAACTCTAGGATTTACCTTGTTCCAAAAAAATAAATGCAGCACAACACATCCCTAATAGGATAGTAATGACGTCCACTTGACTACTATCGAAGGGGGTGTGTATAAACATATTTTCTAGGTCACTATTTTAGTGTGTTGATTCCTTCAGAGTAGAATTATCAAACCTTTTAATCATAAGACCATGATGCTCACTTTTTTGTATTTGAAGTCAATATATTCCATTATTGTAAAATATTTTACATTCCTTGTGAATATATATAAAAAATTTATATAAAATTTTTTATTATTCCATTTTTTTTGAATATTCAACCAATTGAAATGGGAATCATTTATTTAAATTTTTTCCATCATTTGAAATGAAAAGCATTGTTGTTTTAAATATTCTTCTTACATTCCAAATCAGTCTTTTTAAAATTGAAATACCATGTTTAGTTAATTAAATGTTGAAATCTATTATGGAATCCTTGGTGAGGCCCTACTAGGCATTTATGTCACACCCAACATGTGACTTTGGGTGTTTGTATGTTTCCTCCATCCTAGTTCAAGCAGGGGTAAAGAACCACTTAGAGGTGGTTATAGATATTGAACCAAGAACATGGAGAGTTTCATACATTGGTAAATAGTCTATTTACTTTCCTCCTTTTTGTGTACTTTTTGTAGTACATTGGGTGTTTAATGCCTTTTTGACTTCTGGAACACTTCTCATAGTGGAATTTTCCTTATATGAATATTGCCTTATTATATTTATTCTATAATGCTTGTGGAAAAAATCATTCCCACTATCCTTTTTTATGATTCTAGGTGATAGGTAAAGCCCCATGGGGATCAGGAATTAACTTTGATCCTTGCCAGGACTGGCTCAGTTATCAGGTTACCAAGGTACCCAGGCTGGTTTGTGACAGCCTTGTATTTTCATTTTGGATATTTATTTAGAGACACCTATATGAATTTAATTTATTTTTTCACTGAGATATGGGTTTTTCCTTTATTTTATTTTATTTCATATATTTGAATAATCAATTATAACTTATCTTGCAATACCGCATATATTATGAAGGGTAATTCCTCCCATAAATGATATTTTTATACCACTAGTACTTGTTACCAACCTAGGGCCTACTAGAGATGGAACTTAGGGGTCATTATATATATTCATTAATTATCTTTCAAATAGGCGTTTCTTAGGTGGGAGGGGTTCATGACCAGTATCATCTTATACCTACCTTATAGATTTTATTTTTGTATTATTTATTACGTCTAGGTCGTGTCATTGTAATAAGGAAATGTGAGGGTGGATATGTTCGATGGGAAAAATATTAGTTTCTAGTGGATACAGATAGAGGATAACTAATTAAAAAGGATCATAATGTTTAATTGATTGTAAATTAAACCCAATAGGATATAAATGGATGAATGGGAATGATTATAGGGGGATGATCTTGGATTTATACTTATAACATAGTCACATATTGTTTCTTCCGCATCTAAGAGAATAATAAAATTATTTATTTTATATAATTCCTTAATGATGTGTATTTTAAGATGATTGTGTGAAAACAAATTATAAAATACTCTATTTTATTCTATTATATTTGATATCAGTAGTTTATCATGTTATTTTTTTATGTTTGGTCTTATGCCACTTTTTATTTTGAAATAAAATACAATTTTATAGTTGGGTATATGGGCATCCATTATATATACCATAAATAGAGTTAAAATTTTAAATATGATCTGTAATCATGATTTGGTGGTAAAGGTTAAATTTTATGATTAATCTTGGGTGATTATTACATTATACAATTTTCCAATTTTTTGGGAAGAAATGGTTATGGTTGTGTGAAATTATACCAATAAATATGATTAGTTATTAAGTGAACTATTAAATTTTATATTGAATGAATTCCTATGAATATTGAAATTACATGGATCTTTTGGTAGTATAAGGAATGAATATGGATGTGGTAATTCAACTTAAAAAAGAAAATAGTGATCCTTAGTGAAAAAATCAAGAGGATCTTTCTCAAATAAATGTACTAGACTAAGAAAAAAATTATTAAACTTGGGGAAGAGGGTGAACATCAAAATTTATTTTTAGGATTCTAAGAGTAATAGAAGATTAGTTTTTATATATCCATATTCCCAAAATATTACAGTGGAAGTTGGAATTGTAACACTACTCTTTATTAATGTTCTAAAGGAGACTTTAATTATAGACTCGATAGAATAATTCTTTTCCATAGTTGAAATATTATACAAGAAAAGATATATTTCTTTAAATTTCTGCATATTTTATCTGAAGTATGTTAAATAAATTCATATTGTCCCAATGGGTGAAGTAAAAATATGGTTGAATAATGGATGATTTTTTAATTTTTTAGCTATTTAATATATTCATAGTATTTGGAATAATATAATTTTTATAGGTCTAGTAGATGATACTGGTTTTAAAAAACATTTTTAATGGGGTAGAGAATATTATTTGATGTTCTCTCATTATTGGTAAAGGATTAAAAAATGGGCCACTTTACCATAGAAAAAATAGTATTCATAATGGATGACCCATCCATTTGGAGGAAATCATATTTCTGGAACAATCAATAGGGTCTTATCATTGAGAATTTTATAAATATTCTAGTAGATAGATGTGTTTTATACCTTATGTTTCTTGCATATGTAGTTTAAAATACATTATACATTAAATTATATAGAACGTGATTTTTGATCTCACTAGAAGATGTCACGTGAACCCAATGATGGATCTTTTAGAAACTGATGTCTACGGATATTCCCCAGTGAAGTAACATGCTTGATCTCATTACATCTTGTCATTTATTGATTATTTCAAAATAAATGTATAGTTTTATTTTCTAAAGAATAAAATATATTTTTTTGTAAATTGTTTAGTGTAAGGAAATAGTGTAACTTGAAGCATGTTTTATGATTATGTGTATAAAATCAATAATGGGGTTTTATCTTTAGAATTAGTTTCCATAACTACTAAAAATATAGTGGAATCATAAATTATAAAATTATTCTGAAAACCCTTTAAAAATGGCATATCATAGAGGATGAAATAGAAATTTTTCAATTAGGATTGATGAATAAGTATTAACTCTTAAATGATTAAAAATTCTTAGGATGAATCTGTGTGTAAAGTGGAAAATCTAATCAAACTAAATCCGTCTTTATTATTATATCAATACAATATAGAGGAATTTTGGTCTACTAAAACATATTAACATCATCAACTCAAAATAAACTGTATTATTTCCTTTGTAAATGTGGATTCCAAATGTTGGGATCAATGTAAAGAAATTCCTAACTTCTATTTTTGGGGGTATATAAATACGAAATAAAAGTATTCTATTTTAGGATGATAGTAAGAATTGTTTTATCAGAAGTATGATTTTTATTTTTAGATAGAAGGTTATTTAGTTGGATAGGAACTTGGTGATTAAAGAAGATGATTGAAAATAATCATCTCATGTTTAAGTTGATGTGGGTGTATGTTTTTGTAAAAATTAAACTACTAAAATGTTAAAGGGGTACTAATTCAATAAAAAATTAAAAAACAATATGTAGGATTTTATAGGAAGTTTTAGTGGATATTTAGATAGTAGAAAATTAGTTGATATACTAAAAACCTCAGTGTATGGAGAATCTCAAGGCTGAAAATTTGTAGATGACCAACTCGATGCACTAAGACTAGAATGCACTAAATCGCTAGTAGAAGTATGATGATCTTCTCGGATAAATAAACTAGTTGATTTTTGTAGACCACATCGTCAAATAATAATTTTAAAGGATGGGGGATAAATTTAACCTCCAAATAAGGTACATAGTCATAATGATTATTCAAAGTGTGAGCATGGTATAGTGGAGGAGTGGGATTTTTTATATGTTACTATTTAGTTGTAAATAATCTTAACAACCAAATAGAATGAGGGGTTTTGGAAATAAATTTATAAAATTATTACAAGAATAATCCAATACATATAATAGATATAAGGATGTAAAAGTGGTGATTCAATTCCAACAAAATGATGGAATTAAATTCAAATAAATATTTTCATTAGTTTGTAATCATACTATAGTCATGGAATTACTAAGTTTGGTTTTAACTAAAAATATAAATCTATAAAAAATATTAGTGATGGAAAAATTTATTTTTGTGGATATAAAGGATGATATATAAATATGAATCTAGAATATGGTTTTTTTTCTTTGAAAACCAATATATGAAGATGGAATATTAACTAGAAATATGTATTTATGGTGTAAATGAAACTCATGGGTATTATAAACCTAGTAAAAATGGTTTTTTGTCATAGAGAAGCATTATACAAAGAAAATTGGATCATTTTTGTCATAAGAAAGAGTTTGAGGATTATTTATTCTCTATTAAAGTATTTATTAAGAATTTTATGATTTTTATTGGTCCAAATTACCAATAAATTTAAAACCTAATGAAATATTTAAAAAAACACTAAAATGAATGATTTTGTTAATTTTGAGAAGTTTATGGAAAAATGGATTGTAAGGGATCAACACTCCCAAAGATATGTTCCCTCTCAGTTGGATTACATTTGGAAAGTCATTGACTGTTTTTGTATGACATGATGTTAAGAAGTTACATCTCATATTACTGGGAATTTGGAATTCCCCAAAAAAGTGACCTCATTAAAAATATGAGTTAATTCATATTGATTAAATTCCAATCATTTCTAGCATTGGAGATATGATAAATTCATTGGTGCACACTCAAAAAGATATTTGTTAAATGGGTGTTCTTAACAGATGAAGATAAATCTATAAAAAAGAACATCGGAGGGTTTTGAAGTGGATTTTCTAATATCCCATAGTAATAATAGATACTTTCCTTGGTTTTGGTCTGAATAAATCACTATTAGGGTATACTAATGCCAATTTTGAGGGAGATTAGTATATTTGAAATATTACATCTACTTACTTCTTTGTATAGGGTGTAATGAATATTACATTGATTTAATGTTTTTAACCTTTTGTTTCTATCTCATAAATTGAATTCCAATATGTTCTAGAAAGGGAATCATGATATTAAAATTTGTATTTTTGGTGATTACATGAATGAAATTTCTAGTGACAAAGAATTGTGACAATTAAATATTATAGTTAATGTGTTATTCACTTGGTGATATAATATGTATTTCATGAGAGGACCAAACTGTAATACCCTAAAAAATTTATGCGTAAATGATTAAATTTTACAAAACATTTTAATATAGTTTAAATTTATTTTTGTTGTTCTACCTGATATAAATCTACAGTTAAGACTTATTTTCCTAGGGTATTTTCAAGAGGGGTAACCTCCTGTGATTTTTTCCAGGATGTGTTTTAGTGAGTAAAAATCATTCTAAAAGAACATGTATTGGCTTTTGGGGGAAATTATTAGTCTAATATGTGAACATTATGGTTAATTAAATGATGTATTTTTGAAGTAAACCATGGTAATATAAGAAAACTATGGGTATAGATGATCTAGGTTCATGTCTAAAGGTGTTCGGGTTATGAAAAATTGTATTGGATCCAATACCCAACTGAATGTGTAGTGGCACTGCTAGGGATTGAGGATTGAGGTCCAAAATGAGGGAATTATGTAACGTCCCATAGATTAATAAGTGAATATTAATTTTCTTATATAATAATTTAAATAAAAAAGTTGAAATGAATTTTAAATTATCAATTAATGATGTAAATCTTTAAAAAAATTATAGTTTTCTAATATTATGTTATAATATTTTTTAAATAAATAATATTTTATAAATATTCAAAATTATAAACAAATATCATTTTTATATGTTTAAAATAATAATTTTAAAATAACTATATTTATTTTATTATTAATAAAAATATATATTTTATTATCAAAATCGAAAATATTTTTATTGAATTATTATAAATAATTATATCGAATTACATGCAATAAATTTCATTCAATGTAATAAATTGTTAAGAAACTAAAATAATTATCATTATTGAGTATTGTTTAATCAAATAAATTTCAAAAAAAAATATTTCATGAAATTATACTCTTAGAAAATATATAAGATTCTTTAATAGAAATAAATAAGTTATATAAATTATAACATAACTTGTTCTTCCTAAAAGGGGTGATTATAATAACCTAGGAAATGTGACACAAAAATGACTATTATTTTTTCCATTTCAACAAAATTCACCATTATTTTTAGGATCCTACCTGATTATAAAACTATATCTAAATGTTATTGGATAGTAGTAGTGTCGAGATCGATGACCTCTTATGATGTTTCCCAGTGTGTGTGTGGATAATAACAAAACATAGTAGAAGAATATGTGTTGGCATGTGGGGATAATCATTACTCTGAAAGGTTAACCTAATAGATAATAATCTATTGTTCTTAGAGAGTAAAAAAATTTATTATAGGATAAATGTGGGTGAGATTACAAATATTCATGACCTGGGTAGTAATATTGAAGCATAAACACATTGAACTTATGTAGCATTATGCCTATAATATTATAACTGATAAGGGGATAAAGATATAAATGACCATATGAAAAAAACCAAAAGATGTATTACCTAATGTGTCAGTTAATAAAACCTAGGGAAACATTATGCCTCAACGGCGATGAGGTGAATGTGATTAATAGAAGACAAACTTTTCTATATTGACTAAAAGGTGTGGATGATTTCCATAGATCATTGATGTGTTCCTCGTGTAGGATTTTGTTATGATTTTTTAAGACACATAAGGCCTCCATTATTACATTATCGATAGTTTGTAAAATAGTTCTCCAAAATAACATTTTGGTCAAATGTGTAGAACGTAGTCAGACTACCAAATATTTAGGAATCCAGGATATCAAAACATAAAATAGTGGATCCATCAGTACGAGAATAATTAATTAACTTGAATTATATTTAAAATAGTTCAGGTTAGAAAATGTTGGGGCATAGTATATTTTTATAACTAGTATTTAATGCTTTTAGATAGTGTAATTTAATTAGAGAGTAGAAGATTCATGTTGTAATGCATTATTGGATGAATTTATTATATTATGGTGAAATTTGTTGATTGGGTGTCACACTCCATATAAAGTGGGTTAAACGAATTTAAAGTGATATTTAATTTATCAGTTTTCCTTGAATATTGCATGATCTACCTGGATTATGATTCATATGTTTTAAACTCTTTATATCAATTCAAGAAAAATATAAACATTCCTCTCCTGTGTGTGAATGAAAAAAAATCATAACCATGTAAAACTTGTGTGATTTCATTATTCCTGTTTTCCCTTTTCATTTTTTCTTATGTGTGTGTAATTGATTTCATGTTAGGATTTTTTTTGTTTTAATAAATAAATTTTTTGAAGCACTAAATATATAACGAAGTCATAATGGTGATTTTTTTCTTCCATAGCGGTTTGTCGATGGATTTACTTGTGATAATGTCCATGTGGTTTCTCAATAATATGATCACTAATAATTCTAATCTTTTTTAGGATTATCTTTTAAATTTTAATCATCCATGAAAATTTGATATGACTATTTATCATTAATTCTCCAATCAATTCATAAATATAATCTAATTAATAATAATTAGACATTAGTTCTTATACAAATAAATTTCATGTAATGATAAAGAAGAATATTTAAAAATTATAAGAGATGAGAGAAAATAACCCGTTTTTCTATGACACATTTTCATATATCATTTATATTTTTATTTTTTATACCTTGATATGTTTTTAAAACATAATATTATTCCCTTTTATTTGAACTAAAAGTTAAGATCCATTATGATAATTATGTCATATCGTTTTTTGTTCTCCCATTTTGTGTCACATATTTCGATGAATTTTAATACATTGATCAAATATATGTTGATGAATATTATAATTTATTTTATTACCTTTAAAAATTTAAAATTTACATTATCTAATACTTAACCATGAAAAAATATTTATACCAAAGGGATTCAAACATTAAAGATGACCATATATAAAAGTTTTTTATTTATAAACATTATTGTTCTATATAATTAAATTGACTCAATTATTTTTCATCAAATGTTTCAATAATAAAATAAAACAACATATTCCGCAAATTAATTAAAGGTTTGAAATATTTTTAATATAATTTTAAAGTATCTTTTTTTGGGATATGAATACTAAAAAAAATTATTTTCACATATATAATAATGAAGTAAAATATAAATTTTTTTAAAAAAGTGAATTTAATATACTTATATGATAGTTATTCAAATGTATTAAACAAATAACATGACTAAAAATAACTAAAATTTAATAAAACATTTCAAAACTCTTGATTCTTCTCATTAAAATAGTTTAAACAATGTTAATTTTCTGTATTTACTTACATATCTTGATTATTTTTATCATTATCTAGAAAAGGAATGAATTGTTCCCTTTTAGGATAATTATAAATATATTTTATTCATATGTGTCACGGGGATGTTTAAGGATTACAATATCAATTATTTCTTACCAATATCTAAATTTATATAGATCCTATCATGAGGAATTTCTTCCTCAATGATCTAACATTTGTTCATTTATCAACATAAGGTATTCCTTTATAAAATAATACATAATCAATAAGGGATGATTCATTATTTTTATAACTAGGAAAATGTTTCTTAATAATTTTATTTACCTTTATAAATTAGTAACATAATTTTTATTTAATTGGATGATCTACCTTGAAATGTTTTACAACTGAATCAATTTCCATTGAATTCACCCCATGATGTCATATAATATTATCCAAAACTATATTTTATAATTTTTCATATAATTAATACCATTAATTTAATAAGGGATTCCCAACACATATAATTAATTTAAAAATTCATTGTGATTAATTTGAATGAAATTATTGGTTGGTTTTTTTCCTAAAAATAAAATTTATACACAATATTTTAAAATAATTATCTTTTGATAAATCATTAAGATCTATTCAAAAAATTTAATTATAATATTTGAAAATAATATGATTATGAAACATTCATATAATTTTTTTTATAAATTCAAATTTAATTGATTTATATTTTTATTGTAACTCATCATATATTGATTTAAATAAAATCAGTTACTGCATCTGCAACATGGAATGTCTGTTAGGTTATCTCTTATTGTGGACTGATGGGATTCCGCAAGGAAAATACTTACTTCACATAAATAATCATGGAATTTTCTCATTACATTTACTATAATATTTTAATTATAAATAACTTATATAGATATTATAATATATTTTTTAATATCCAATAACATTGACATCATATGTAAAAAAATTATTTAAAATATTTTGAAGTTAAACATTAATTATATACTAAATTAACATTGAAACTAAAAAAAATATATGAAACAATCAATGAATGTGAACTGAGACAAAGACTTGTTTATATGAACAAGGATATGAGAATATGTTACAACATGCTTGATATTAGATATATTATAGTAAATAATAATTATAATATGGATGAATTGGCGTAAATGGATGAGAAATAGTGAGTATAAGGATCTATATTGATATGTAGTGAAGAATTTCTATTATATTTATTTCTTACACCGAACACAATAGAGAGATGAATCAATATCAAAATATAATTAGGTATTTTATATTGATGCTAATATTTTTTAAATGGAATTAAAATGGTCATATGATGTTATAGATCAGTTTTGTAAATACTGAAAATTATTAAATACATTGAATATGATTATAATAATTTTCATGTATTTCATGAAATGTATGTTATTTTTTATTCCACATCTAGGAAATAAAAATAACATAAGGGGGATTACTATGAGTAATTATCAACTAATTATGAAAAATAAAGAAAATCATAAGGATAGTAATTCATTTCATATATTATAATATAAAATTGACTTTTTTATTCTACATGAATAATTAGGGATGGGGGTAACTATGTTATAAATATTTTCAACATTGTTTAACATTTTTAAATGATAGATAAATGTGCTCTAAAATTATCCATGGAGTAATATATATTTGGTATAGAAAATTTGAATTAATGTACAATGAGAGGTCCCAACTATTCCCGTAATATGACAATTTTTTAAAGATAAAAACTATGTTTCATAGCATACAAAATATTCCAAACTCTGCATAAACAAACATTTAAATAATATAATCTAAATATAACCAATATAACATAGCCATTAAATTAGTATGTATGAATAGTATTAACAATTTTTTTAAATATATATATCTGAAGGTTAAAATAAATAATACCTTATTGATTAATTATTATTAAATATGAACTCACTTTTTTTAATAAATACATGTGATTCATCAAAGGAATATTTTCTTTGAAAATGGTATTTATTTATTTTTTTGAGAAAATAATTGTAATTATTTTACTGAAATTTTTTAAATGATATATTATAAAAATTATATCATTATTTAAATCATAAATTTTAATTATCTTTTAATGAAATTTTAGTATTTTTTAAAAAGATTAATTTTTCATTTAATAATTATAAATAATGATTTTTATTGAAAACTATATTTTTTACTGATGTATTTACAAATTAAATGTATAATTTGGGTTAGTTTTAAAATTTAATTAGTTCATTTTTTTAAATAGATTCAATATTTGAGATCATGAGTTCTAAATTTGGTAAATATACCCCTTTTATTTTTTTTGATTGTGGATAGTAATCATTTAAATTTTGTTACCATAGTAAAGGGTAAATAGTCTAATAAAAAATAAAAAAATATGATAAGGATGATAAAATGGCCCTAACAGTTGATTTAAAAATTTTATATGAGTCCATTTTTTCCATACTCTTCCAAGATTCAGTTATAAGGGATTTTTTTATTTGGATGTGATTATGAACTTTATAATATTTTATGTAAATAATGGTAAAAAATGCCACACTCTTGTTTTAATATATTTAATATATTTCACATTGGGAAACCAAAATACATATTCCATTATAATTATTATTTTTAAATGTTAATTGTTTTTCATTATCATGTTAATTTATTTTTAAATTTTAGTTGGTAAAAACATCAATAAAAAATATATAAAGTTTTACAATTTGATATAATTAATGTGACCCATGAATTTAATATATACACACAAAATCTTTGGTATTTATTAGAATATCTTATTGTAATTTATTTATTTTTCAAGATGTTATAAAATTCCATGAAAATAAATAGTATTAAAAGTGCCATTATTTCAATTTTATGAAAACAATAATTTATTAATTGGTATAAAATTATTTAAAATAAAATATTTAGAAAATTAATTATAATATGTTTTAAAATATCATCCATGGTCCATTTTTGGGCCATTTTCCATTTATAGTAACTATAATGACCCTCAAGGAGTAAAAAACATTGTTGTCTTTACATGTGTGAAAATGGTTAGTGAGGTCTTAAAATTAAAATGATAAGGGTAAAAACAAATTCAAAACATAGAAAAAATTAACTAGATAAGATTATTTCACCTCATACTCATAATCTATTCTAATATTATATATTTTGATGAATTTTTTACATCCAAATTAATTTATATTAATTAAATATTTTAATAAATTCCATGACTGTCGCATCCCATTTTTTTAAAAAAAGGAACATATTCTACTCATTTCATCATTATTATAGAACTTTTTGGTTTTTAAAATACTTACCAAAATCCCTTAATAACATCCCTCCCCACATTTTATGGGTTTCAGTTTTTTGAAAAATACCAACCATAGAAGGATCCATGTGTAAAGAAAAGGAGGTTGTCGGAAGAAGGTGTATGGTTCTTAGCTAGGTGTTTTCATTTTATTTATTATTCCATACAATTGAAATATTCTCTAAACATGATTATAAAAATATAATATGTATTTTATATATAATAATATGTTATTATCTTAATTTAATAACCTATATTCATATCAATCCTCAATCAAATGGGAAATGAATCAATCGTTCTTGTGTATGGCAGACTACTACCTCCTAGACCAATGTAATTGTTTTCCATAACCACATATCATATATGGTTATAGTTTTGAAATTAATGTTTATATATATTCATCTAATTTGTGTATTTAGGACACTGGTTTGGGCCTACGGGTCTTAGGGCCTTCAGTCCATCAAAGGCCTTCAGGCCATAGGGCTTCTTATCCACCAATGGCCTTCGGGCCACAAAGACCAAACAGTTTCAACTTAGGCGGACCACAAAAAAGTAGGCCCTTATAAGGAATTAGGTCATGTGGAAACCACTATATTAGAGATAACTAGATTTAAATAACAATAGTGTGTGGAAACAACCATCGGTACCAAGCACTGTGCAGTTCTGTATGGGAAAATGCTAGCCAATCAGCAATGTAGGGTGGATAATTGAATCCTTCAATGGTGAATATGATGGGGAGGGAAAATTATAGTGTTTTTTTGGTTTGGAATTATGGTCATATATTTTGAATTGTACATTTGGGCCTTTGTTTCTTGTATTGGGCCTTGTGCATTAGGTCCTTCGGGCTCATAAGGGTTACCACTCAACTTAGTTGAAAAGGGGGATTATAAAAAATCAATAAAAAAATTAACCTTTGAGCATTTAGATAATATGGTATTTAAGGTATAATTAAAATAATGTAATGATAAAATAGTATGTACATTATTTCCATAATGATCGTTTAAAAATTGAAACATTACTCATGTGTACGTATGACCTATTGTCTCCATGATTGTAACATAATTCATTTTTCATAACCATCATTCATTATTGTTTCAAAAGTATAACTTTTGTAAAAAAAAATCTAATTATTTTATGATTATGATTCTATGGATGGTGTAATAATGACCTATTTGACCTCATTCAACATATAGAATTTATTTTCAACTTATCAACTGAACATCCTAAAAACACTTGATATAGACATAACTGATTAAGCAGTTAACCATGTCACTAAGATAAATGTAATAAATGGTTTAAGGATAAATTAATAATCCAATAACAATATCTTAATAATTAAAATAACTAGTATTAAATTATTATGCATGAGTTAATGGAAACACATGGAAAGTATGGACTCAGGATAAAGAATTTTGTATCAATTTCCTATCATTGAGACATATTTTATTATTATATAAATAATTTTTTTATATATTTTATATACTGAAATTTTAGATGTTATATCATGAATAATACATACTTCATGTAATTTTCGAGTTTTTATTTGAAATATTTTATCCAAAGGTATTTTACTTGAAGGTTACCAAGTTGTAATGTTTTTTTAACCCAATTTCCTTTCATTTAGTTATAACTCTTCATCATTAACGTTGTCAAAACTTGATTATATATGAATCGATATTTCAATTTTTATTATTATATATATCCAATTGTTATGTATATTAGTTAAACATAATTTATCCATTGACTCATTATCAATATAATCATATGATCGTTGCAAGGGTAATTCATCTGAAATTCCATTTTTTGGAGATATATTTATGATATGAATGTATCTACGTTTTTAGGTGTATATGCAACACCCTTAATATGATATATCATTAATCTATTTATGTTATTAATATTTTATGTTTCATTAATGTTATTCATTCGTTGGGGTTATGTATTGAGATGTTTGAAAAGAAAAAAATGTTTTACGTTACAATCTCAATTCATTTCAATATAATTTATGATCATGTTCCTTTAGAGGAAATCATAAAAGATTATTTTCATTACAGATATATCATTTATTCTTATATTTGTTTTGAATTTGGTTTCCTTATTTCTATTTTCCTCCCTATTGAATAAATTAACATCAAGGAATTTGTTTAAAAATGATACTAATCTTGTACCTTCATTTAGATAAGGAATATTTTTATTCCATATTTATGTTATCAAAAAATTTATCAACTAAAAATAAAATATTTCTTAAATCCATTTTACTATTAATTTTAACTATTTTAAAAGGCTTGAAAAAATAAATTTCTTATAATTAACCAAATGGGTCACTTTTTAACCCCTTTATAAAATGTTTGAAAATAATGTTTATTTTAACATTTATTACATGAACAGATTTTCCCTTTTGTCTAGTCCATTTTTTTAAGTTAAGTCCAAATCCATATTTTTACTTAAATAATGACCCTATTTTTTAGGTATAGTAAGCCCATTAAATTTATGGTAGTTCTAGAGGGAATTAAATCCAATTACAGGGCCTGAAAGCCCATATTTTGTTTCTTAAAGTCCCATTCAGGTAATAGTATTAATAAAGTACATGGGCTACTATAAGACCACTAGTACTACAATTAATTATACAGTGCCTCCCACCACTATGATTTCAATTAATTTCATTGAATTTTCCTTTATATGTTTACAATGTTTTGTGAAATAAAATAAATTTCAAAATAGTTATTTCAATTTTCAGTCTTTAAAAGTGATTGTCAATGTTAGAAGGTTATTTTCCCCATTAATGTTTTTAATAATATTTTAATGATATCTAAATTCATCAAGATCAAAAACCCAAAATGTTTCCTATGCCACACTCTAGATATTTATTAGTAATATCATCCATATTCTTTCTTAATATATATTATGATTGTTTCATATATGATTTCATGGAACCCATTCTGTTTTCATAGGTAAATCATGTTATAAAAGTTAAAATGGATGTTTTTATGAGTTTTATGAAGATTTTCAAGATCTATTTAAATTATTTAGGTTATGGTTATTATACATTTATATTATGCTTCTAGAACCAATATTTATCATGGGTGATCCCTATATAGAATATATAATGGGTTCACCTAGATACCGTCAGGTGATCCTGATATATATTATACGAGGGGTGAGCCCCATTATAGACATCTAATGCATGGGGTTATATTTTTTTCTCAAAATAATTATATTTTAAGACTACCGTATGGTTATTTTAATTATAATGTTTTTATAAGGGTTATATAAAGATAATATTCCAAGATACCAACACATTTTTTATGATTGTTATGGTTTTATAACGATTCATTTGATCCAGATTGACATAATGTGGCTTGTTATTATTGATTAAAATTACTCATTCCTTTTTTAAATATTTATTATATTATTTATGATCAAGGTATTTGTGGGTATGAATTCCATTATTTTATTCTCATCTAGTGTGATTATTTCAATATACCCTTATCCTTATATTACTCTCACTAATGGAATAAAATTTTTAATATTTATGTTTACCCTTACTAAAAATTTAAGATGACACTTCTTCTGTTTCCTAATCACTAGGTTTTGAGGAATATTCAAAACGATTTTTTTAGAATGGTAACATATGTCAATAATTTTATAGGAGGTTTTGAAGACATAACAATGAATATAAAATGCTTGTTATAGTGAGAGTTGATATTGATTTTATGAACTGGTTATTTATGGACCGAAGTTGTTAAGATTTTATACTAATTCTCTAAAAATAAAATCCTAATGTATGTAAGTGATCAAATATTTAGTTTTTAAGTATATAAGTTTTGGATGGAAAGTATTGGGTCATGTTTTTTAGTATCAAATCCATAAATGAAAAGATAATTCTAATAGTAATGGATCCAATAGTGGGGATTAATGGTTATAGTAGTTGGTGTCATATAAGGCATTAGATAACTTTGTAGATTATAATGTTTTCATGTGAATTTATCTTAAGGTTTATGGATACCATTATGGGTTTATATGTTTAAGTTTGATCATAAGTTAATATATTTAGACACTCTTTTGAGGTTTTAGGTTATAGAATTTTAATACGACTAATGCTATTTCTGGAGACATTTTATGGGGTTTTGGAATATATAACACTTATGATTAAAATGATTTATTATTTAATATAGTATTCATTTAAAAAATTGAACTAATTTTCCATGATATTTATGACCTTTTGGGTATAGATGATATTTATTATCGATATAATTGTTGGTTATTATTAATTTGGAACATATGTTTTTTTCATGTCTAAAACCATTGGATTGAAGAGTAATTTCATTAATAAATTATCAATGATTATTTCAAAAAAATATCAATGTAATTTTGGAGAACATTATGTGACATTTTGAAATTTTATTTGAAGATTCAATGTTAATTTATATTTTTTTATTATATTTGATCTTAATGTGGCTTTATGGTGATTCAAGATACTTTTAGAAATGATTATCATATCTTAATGATTATTTGGTTAAGGCATATACCATTTTAGTATGAGACTTTATGGGTGATTCGTGTTGTTTATATATAATATTACCTTGAAATAATATGTTATTTAATCATTTTCATTTTTGGATTTCATTCTTCATCAAAAATATTTTGAATAATTTTAAGCATACATTTTTATGGAATGATTTAGTTTGAACTTTGGTGTTATTAATTGATTTTCAATATTAAGGATTTGTATAATCATATAAATTTTAATTAATTTGGGGAATTATCTTAACTGTTTCAAATAATTTTGGTTTTGGTTGTTGTATAAATATGGGAGGAATAATTTGTCGTAATTTTGTGGAATTATGTGATATATTAGATTTTTATTCTAGTGCTTAATCAATGAATACATCATCTGGAATAATCATCATTTGGATAAAAATATATGATTTTGGTAGAAATTTATTAGATGATAAAATTATAAATGAATAATAATTATATTTCCTTATTCTTTTAGTTTAGATAGTGAATGAATTAGTTAAATCTAGAGAAAATTATCTTGAAATAGATATGGTATCCTATAACATTCTCTTCTAATTAATCAATGGTGTTTTCACACATCTTTGGTATATGGATTTTTTTTCATTGACTCACTCATAATAATTCACTCTCTTGTGATCTATCTCTATAACTATACCTCATTATTTGAATTATTTTTTCCTTCTTGTCCATATTTTCCCTTCCCAATATTTTTTTTCTATTCATAAACCTAGTATGTTCTCTTCCAGATGGACTTTATACTTTCCTTTCCGTCTTTTCCAGAGTATTTTTGTTAACACTTCTTATTATGTGGGATTTAAAATAAGTATTTTAAAACAAAAACCTTTTATTAGATTGATTATGTTGCTAATTTTAAGGAATTATTTTCTTAAAGTGTTAAGGAAATGTAAATACAAATATTTTAAAAATAACAACTATGTTTGGTAGCATACAAAATATGTAACGCTGGACACAAGTGAACCATAAAATATTATTATTTATATATAACCAATATAACCTAGCCATTAAATTAGTAGATATGAATAAGATTAACTCATTTAAGAAATATAAATTATGGTTTTTAAAAATAGAAAATTATTCATTGTTTTTTAGTAAACAAGCACTCAATTTTTAAAGTAAAGACATTTCATTCATCAAAGATATGTTTCATTAAAAGATGGTTTTATTGGTTTTTATGGGAATTTATTTATTATCAATTTAATAAATTTTAGATATTTTATTTGAAAAAATATATATCATTTTTTAAATCATCATATCAAAATCATCAATGGTTGAAATTTGTGTATATTTCGAAAAAAAGTGATTTTTTTAGTGAATAGTGAATATACTGATTTTTATTCAAAAAATTAATTTTATAGAATCTAAAAAGTAAAATTATATTCTAGATTAGTTTTCAATTTCAATGAGTTAATATTTATTTAAAATATTCTTATTATTATTTATTAAAAATTTATTTTATAGTCGAATTTAGAATAGATACATTTTTAATTTTAAAAGGGCATTTTTCAGAAAAATAGTTTTTCATAATGTTTTTTCAGTTTCATTTAATATTAAATTATGTAACTTATTTTTAATTAATTATTAATAATGTATTGAATATTTTAAATCTTGTTGTCCAATTTTCTAAATTGTTTCCCTTTATTTTTTGTGACTATGAATTTTATACTTAGTAATTTGGTTTCCTTAGTAAAGGGTGAATTGCATAATTAAAGTTAAAACTAAAATGATAAGGAATAGAAAATGACACTAAAAGATTCCTTCATTTTATTGGATAATTCTATTTCATCCATAATCATCTAACATTTGGTTATATGTATGTTTTCCCATTTGGATGTGATTATGAACAACATAATATTTTATTTAAAGAAAAGTCCAAAATGACACCCTCTAGGTTTTAACAACTAAATTATTTTTTACAAGGGTAAAACCAAATTATATGTCAGATTCATAATCATGGTATTTTATTTTAAATTCTTAGTTGTTAATTAATTAACTATTATGCTAACATGATGATGACTCGGTAATTATATAATTAATAGTAAAATATAATAAATGATATTAAAAATATTGAATGATTTATAATTTGAATGAAATAATGTGGCCAGTGAGTTTTCTAGATACACATAACATGTTATGGATGAATAAAAATATATTATTAAAAAAATTATTAAGGCTATAAAAGTCAAAGTGAATGAATGGTTCTAAAATTTCTAATATTGATATTTTATGAAAATAATATTTTTTAAATGATATAAAATTCCCCAAAACCTATATTAATCCATGTTATTGGTATGTGGTTGAAAATATAAGGAATATTCCCTTTTATATTTTTATTAACAATAATGACCCTCAAGGATTAAAACTCTCTATTGTTGTAGTCGTTTGAAAAACGGTTAATGGGTGGTTAAAACAAAATATAATTGAAAAACATAGAAAAAAAATTCCATATTTAATTTAGTGATATAATATTGATTTATATTCATCTTATATTCTAAAATTATCAATTTTGAGCCATTTTAAAATCGAAATTAATTTATATTAATTTAATATATTATGAAATTCCAAGAGTTCCCCTCTCATCTCTTATAAATGGTCACCTATTATAATAATTTAATCACACATCCAGGTAAATTTGGTTATACCAATACATTAAAAAATAAATTTCTAATTCCCCTCCCCATATTACTTATTTTATAGAGTGGTAACAATACCAACCTTAGATGTATTACATTGTAAATAATGAATGATTTCCAAATATGAGGTATAGTTCTTAACTAAGAGTTTTCATTTTATTTTCTTCTTCTTCATCTTTAAAATATTCTTTAAACATGATGATATAATAAAAAATATATCTACAATATAATTATATGTTATTATGTTAATGGAATACCCTATATTTCTCTCCATCCTCTATCAAATTGTAAAGGAATCTGTCGTTCTTATGTGTGGTGGACAACCACCTCATGAACCGATGTAATTCATTTTCCATTACCACCTCACAAATATTGTTGTAATGACAAAATTAATGTTTGTATATTATATTCATGTAAAATTAATCCTTATGAAAATATATTATAACATTTAATTTCATACCTTTCCATTCACATAAAAATGATTACATAATTCATGCATATGTGTGGACAATCACCTCCAAAAACCGATGTGATTCATTTTTCATCAACACATCACATGAATAATAAATATATAAATATAAGTATTTTTATTGAAATAATATGGTATTATTATATAATTATCATTATGAAAGAAAAAATAATACTTAGTTTTTTCTATAATGATTGTTGAAAAATGGAAACATTACTCAAGAATATCGATGACATATTGCCTCCATGATTATAACATAGTTAATTTTCCATAACAATATTTCATTATTTTTATTAAAATTATAATTTATTTATAAAAAAATAATTATGTAATGGTTTTTATTATTGAGTTGATTTAATAAATTCATCAATGACCTTAGTCAATATAGAGAAGTTTTTTGAACTTATGAATCAGTCATCCTCAAAATAATAGTTGTGTAATAAATGGATTAAGTACTAAACTATTTCATTAATATAAATGTAATAAATAGTTTAAGGATAAAGGAATAAAACTAAAAAAATTATTAATAAATCAACAAAATTTATATGAGTTTGTTATAATGGATTTAAAGGACATACATGGATTGTATAGACTCAAGGTAAGGGATTTCATCTCAATTTCCTTTCATGTATAAATGATTTATTTATAAGAACCTATTTCATTTTATATGGTGTATATAATGAAAAATTACAATTTATATCATGAATTCTTTATACATCATATTATTTTAAGTTAAAATTTGACTTATTTAACCCCAATGGAATTGACTTGAAAGTTACTAAGTGATAAAGTGTTTCCTAATTCAATTACTTTTCATTAGATTGTAATTATTAATAATTGAATTTATTATACCATTAATATATATGAATAAATATATTAATTATTTTATTCAATATAAAAACTTAATTTTTGGATTGTTTTTGTTTCGTATAATATTTCTAATAAATAATTATATATTTAATGTTATGATCATTGTGTGGGTAATTCGTCTCGAATTAACTTTTTTTGGATATATTTTTATGAAAGAGACCTATATTATTTTATTTTGTATATATACTAATCCATTGATACAATAAATCAAGAATATTCTTATATTAATGATATTTTATGTTTTATTTTATGTTACTATTTCATTGGGATTATGATAGAAAAGTTACCAAAGTGGAAAACCCTTTACGTTATAATATCCTTTATTATTTGTGATTTTTTATATTAAAGTTACTTTAGAATAAATAATATGATTTTATTTTATTAAACCACACATATTTAATTCTTGTTTGGTTGTAAATGTTTTTTACATGTTTTCTTTCAATTTTATAAATTATTAACAAAAGGGACATCATGGAAGGTGTTTTAAAATGATACTAATCTTGTATATTCTTTTAGATTTGGAATAATTATATTATATATCCCTGTTTCATAAAATTTATTCATAAATTATCTTTTATAAACTTTAAATATTTACTAAATCTATTTTACAATATATTTTTCTTTCTTTTAATTTTTTTAATACAAAATTTATTAAAATTTTCCAAATGGGTCACTTTTGAATCTATTTACAAAATGATTCAGAATAATGTATATATTATCATTTATAACATGAATTTATTTTCCTTTTTTCATGTCCAATATTTTCCTTGAATCATCATTTTTATCATTCCAAGGAATCTATCAAACAAAAATGAATATAAAAATATTATTTCGAATTTTTAGTTTTCAAAAGTGATTTTCATTGTGAAAAGGGTATTTCATAAGTTATATATATATTGAACATTAAATGATAGTTCTATCCATAAACATCAATTAACCTTAATGTTAATTAGTCTCTACTAGGGTTATTTTTTAATGACACCATCCCATTTATTTCTCTTTATGGATTGTGATTTTTTCAAAGAGATTTTCCAATTACTCATTTCATTTCTACAAGTTAATCAATTTATAAAAGGATTAATGGATTTTTATATGATTTCTATAATGAGATTAAATATATATATACTTTATTTATTTTATATTTATTGGAAATTTTTTATTATGGTTTTATCCCCATTATAATTCATGAGTGATCATGATATATCTTATACATTTGGTGCACAAAGATAGCACTGGATGAGCCCAATATAGCTGATATGATTATTAATCCCCATTATAGCTCCCAAATGCGTTAGGTAATTATAATTTGTTCAGATAATTTTTTTGAATTATATTGAATTGTAATTCTAATTATAATGTTCATTTAAGGGTTCTATGAAGATAATTTTTCAAGATACTAACACATTTGTTTATTCTTTCAAGGGATTTTTAATGATTTCTTTGATCAATATTTTCATCACATAGATCTTGATTATTGATTCCAATGACTCTTGAATTTGTTAAATATTTATTCTATGATTGATGATATATGTTTTGAGGGGTATTAATTTTATTATATTATGCTCATGGACTATGATTATGTCGCCATACCCAAATTCTCATCGTACTCTCACTGATGTAATTAAATTATTAATGATTATGTTTTCCCTTATTGATGACTTTAGCTTTCCCTTATTATGTTTCCATTTCCCCATGTTATGAATGATAGTGATAAATGATTTTGGTTTATAAGGGTTTTATATGTGATGAAATTTATGGGAGATATTGAAGACTTAACATGGAATATAAAAAGCTAGTTGTAGAGGGAGATGATGTTGATAATTATAAACTATTTTTTTATCCTTTAATGTTTAGAGCATGTCCTAATTCAATAAAATTCTAAACCGAAAAGTTCCTTTGGAATATAATTGATCCAATATTTCATTTTTATATTTTATGTTTTTGATTGAAAGAATTACATCCCATTTATTATTATTAAATCTAGAATGGATGCATTTATTTTCGTATCACATGATCTAGGAGTTTCGATTCATAGCTGATATAATTTATCATCCAAATCAAATATTAATTTAACTAGATAATTTACTCTTGAATATTGAAAAAAACTATCAGTATAAAGAACCTGGTGAATGCATTAAATCCAAAAATTGTAAATATAGTATAGAAGAGTGAATTCCAACTAAAAACAAGAGTATTTAGAATGGATCTAGTAATAAAAATACTTAATAATAAAGTAAAATGAAATATATTTAAAAAATAAAAAAAATTAATATCCTTTTTAAAAAATATTAAGGAATTTTTATTTTAAAAATATATATTATATCATTATAATATTATTATTAATAATAGGAATATTTTATTTTATCTTGTAATAACTAAAATAAATTCTTATGAACATATTATTATTATACCTAATAGGATTGGAAATAAATATATTATAATTAATGATTATTGTTTCTCATTTGAAACCAAATGGGTGGTCAGTTAAGAAATTATTTATTGAACCATATTCTTAGATATTAGTAAACAAATTATCACATATTAAATTTATTTTCAAGGGGTTTGTGTTTGTTTTTTCTTTATTTATGACTTTAATAGTTATCATTAGTGGATATGTTTCTAATTTTATATAGATTTTATTTATGATAAAATTTCTATATCCTAGATTATTTTGAGATATATTAATTTATTTATAGACTATATTATGATTTTTTTCTCCATATTATCAACATAGATCATCTTGGAAGATTAAATTATTTTTCATACTAATGAACAATAGGAAAAAAAAATTGGTATGATTATTGTATACCATGTATAGAGTGAATGTTTACATGGTTTTTCAAAAAAATTGGATAAGATTTTTTTGAAAAGTAAATATATTTTTCACATAGATAATGTTTTTTTCATTATAAAATTTATTCAGTTGAACATATAATTATGATTATGTAAAGACTCGGAATTTCTATGTAAGTCTTTTTAATTATATGGAAATTTTATGAGTCATAGAAAATTGACGGCACGTGATTCCGAAGCCCAGAGTGCCTCGAATGAATTTCTGAACATTTGTTTGGGTACGTTCAGTAAACATGCGAGCAGGTTTTCCAAACTTTTGAACCGGTGCTCAAAATTGAAATCTAAGGGAACTGTTTAACTCACAACGACGGTATTCTCTTAATAATACTTTCTCCTTGATGGTATTTTGTCGAGGGTGGAAGTCAGTTTTTTAGGTTTTTCATGAAAATAATAAAATAAAATAATCACACATTTTATTTTATTTTTTGTAACCACACATGTAGATATTTCATAGTTGGGGACCACCTAAACTAAAACCTCCCATGAGAGGTTGTGTAGGTGGGGACCACCAAGCCTAACCTCCAATTAGAGGCTATGGAGGTTGGGACCACCCAAGGATTTAAACCTCTTTAACTCCCTATTAAGTGGGGAGAAACCTCTTGAGCTCCCCACTTAATTATGCCACCCATCAATTAATTAATTAAACCATTTTTAAATTGTGCCAACATAATTTAATTTGAAAACATAAATTAATATGTTGGCTATATTTTTATTTTGGTGGAATTGGAGAAAAGGGTTGGAAAAGGGGAGAGCTTTAGAGAATTGGGGAAAAGCTCTCTAATGAAGAACGCTGGCGCAGAACATTGACTTTCTTCCTCAGGACATCCTACAGCATGGGACGTCTTCAATCCACGATCATCTTTCCCTCCCCAACGATGTCATATCCTCCCTCATGATCTCCGTCAAAAAACAATCCTAGGTAGGGGTTCAATTTTTGTACGATTATATTCCCATGTTCTTCACATTTTAAAACAAAGAACATGGATGATTTCTTTTTCTGGTTGGGAACAATAATTGCAGGAGGATAGGATTTGAAGTTCAATGTTCATGTTCTTTATGAGTCACTTTCTACAACTCTAAAGCAGAGTGCGAGGGACAAACAAACATGATCTGACCCCTCCACCAATCTTCTTTAATGGTGTATCATTCGCGATGGAATAAGATGACCTTGGTGACGGAAATCGTTGTGGGATTTTGAATCCTCTTGAACTCCGTATTAAGGGGGGAGAAACCTCTTGAGCTCCCCACTTAATTTTTCCACGCATAAATTAATTAATTAAACCATTTTTAAATTGTGACAACATAATTTAATTTGAAAACATAAATTATGAAGATGGGTATATTTTCATTTTGGTGGAATTGGGGAAAAGGGTTGGCAAAGGAGAGAGATTTCAAGAATTGGGGAATAGCTCTTTAATGAAGAATGCTAATGCACGAATTTGAATTTCTTCCTCCGGACATTCTCCAACATTGGACGTCTTTAATAACGATCGTCTTTCCCTCCCCAACAACGTCGTCTCCTCCCCCGTGATCTCTGTCAATGAACAATCCAAGTTAGCGGTTTAATTTGTGTATGATTATATTCACATGTTCAACACTTTTTAAAATAAATAACATGGATGATTTCTATTGCTGGTTCGGAACAATCATTGTCGGGAGATAGTATTTGACGTTCAATAATTATGTTCTTGGTAAGCCTATTGCTACCACTCTAACGCGGAGGGCATGAGCCAAACAAATATGGCTCGACCCCTTCATCGTTCTTCTTGAATGGTGTACCCTTCGCGAAGAAAGAAGATGACCTTAGTGATGGCAACCAGAGCATGATTTTGGGCACTGAGGCATGAGAATGGCTGCTTGAAACACCACAGGATGTAATGAAGGAGATGGCGTAACGGTGCCGCACCACGGCCGAACCGCCACCCCATGGTCGGGCCGCCTCTACATGGACAGACCGCCCGCGGTTGATTTGTCGTCCATAGCCGAAACCCATGGCCAAGCCGCACCGCCATGGACCTCTGAGCCGCCCTGTGGCGCTTCGTCGTACCGCTCCGGCCGAGCCACCCCGCGGCTCCGAGCTGCTCTGGTCGAGCTGCCATGCGGCACCGAGCTGCTATGGCTGAACCGCCCCGCAGCCGAGCCACACCGACCGAGCCGCCACGCGGCCCTGGGCTTCTCTGGCTGAGCCGTCGGGTGGCCTCCATCCTCCTGCCCGATCCACCCTGGCCGAGTCGGCCTGTGGCCTCATGCCATCCGCAACCAAACCGCTAGGCCACTCAGGGCCTGCTAGACAGCCCAACGAGCAGGGTCACCCATCACGGGCCGGGATGGACCCAGCAGTCCGGGCCGAATCCAAAGGGCTGGGTCGGGTCGGGTCGGATCGATTGGGTCGCACCGGACCCAGGCCCACTACGACCCATTTACTTCCTTTTGGAAATAACATTGGAACCAAATGTCCATTTGAAAAACCATCAAGGTAACTGGAAATCATGGAGCGAGATGGTCCAATTGAGTTTACCCCACTAATGTTTTGGATTAAGATGGGGAATAGACAGGCTGGATCGAGCATGAATCTAACCAGGCCCCCGTGACTAAAAGGTAAATAACTCACAGACCCGGCATCTGATTCATGCGTCGTCTATTGCGTTGAGACCCCCATGACATGGTGGAGCTTTGATATGCTTCTTCATGGGACTTCATGGCAGTTGGAGTATCGACAACTAGCTCATAGAGCGGATCCTCCCGGAAACGAGTGAGCATGGTGCGAGAACCCAGAAGTTGGTTGAGACTTGATAACTTCTGAACTTTTCTACATGGAGTGACTTGACAAGCCTAGTGGGGAGCACATTTGTGTGATGTGGTGGACCCACGGTGCGGAGCACCTCTGTGTGATGCAGCAGACCCACAGTACACGACAGGAGGAGTACCTCAGCAGGCCATGGTGGGGAGTGCCTCTATGTGACGTGGTAGACCCGCGGTACTCGACAAGAGGAGTACCTCATCAAGTCACAAGGGGGAGATCCTCTATGTGACATAGAAGACGCATGGTGAGGAGCGCCTCTGTGTGATGCACCAGACCCACGGTACTCAACAGGAGGAGTACCTCAGCAGTCCAAGGTTTCTGGGAAGTGCATCTGTGTGACGCGGCAGGCCCACTATACTTGATAGAGGAGGGGATATTTAGCAGACAAGGTGTTCGACGATTTGACTAGGGAAGTTACTTGTTAATACCCTTATAATAAATCCTGGTGTGAGCTGATTGAGTATCACTGCGTTTTCTTCATGATTGAGATGGATTACTTGATAACTTAGGTATATGTATGGACATATGCCTATGTAGGTTTATTTGTTGATTTCATACTTATTGGTTTATCCTTGGTGGTTTTTGTGAGACCATGAGGGTCTGAAGGTCCCTACTGAGTATCCTTATACTCAACCCTACACGGGCTATGCCCACACCTCGTTATGTTGGATGAGGTTGACGGACAACGGTGACTAAGGCTGAGAGAACGAGGACTGGTCGGTGCGTGGAGGTGGACCATATGGTGTGTCAGTACCCAGAGGAGATGGGTGGACGTAGAGTGCTGAGGAGGAGATATGTACCTACCCTTCATGTAGGAACCTCAGAGGACGATCCAGTATCTGTATTTCATCTTTTTTTGGTTGTTTTTTATTTCAATTTTACTTGTACCTTTACTTTTGGTCTTGTATTCTAGCCCCTTTACTTTCATCACTCTTTTGGTTATATAGTTTTCTTGTGTTCATATCTTACTGTGTTCTTGGTTTCGTGAGGTTACAGGTTAGAAAGGAAATGCCTTCCCAGTTTTAGGGAAAACACCTTTTGGGGCTAGTCTCCTGCCCTTGGCCTATGGACGGCAGACTTGGGGTAGTCACGGCACAGGCCCCGGGGGGATGGGTTATGACAATTGGTATTAGAGGAGTTAGTTCTACAAAAGAACTAGGACTCTAATATTTTCTATGAAGCAATAATGTTAAGGTTAATGTGTGAGGTTTTCAGTTCAGGGAGTCCAGTGTTGGTGTGGCAGCCGATGTATCCATACACTAGGAGTCTGACCTCTAATTTCTGACTCAGTGTACGAACACACTAATTTCATGTGTGTTTCCAATAGTTTTCATTGTTTTCTATATATTCATCTCACCATGTATAACTTATTGATCGTGGAACACCTGTTTCTTTTGAGGATTTATCCAACAAAATAGGCAGCTACGGTTCTGAGAGTTTTACACACTGATAGCCCACCGAGCGACGAGGCCTCGGTGCAGGGCCCTTTTCCAGTAGAGGCACCAGCGGAGACACTAGTTGTACCATTACCTGTTGGGCCACCGATGCCACTAGCACCAATAGCAGAGAGTGCACGCCAGTTGAGCGCATTTCACGAGTTCTAGTGCCATAGGCCACCTAGGATCAGGGGAGAGACAGACCCACTGGCGGCTAAGGATTGGTTGGAGGCTGTGGTGAGAGTATTATGACTCGTAGGGACACCATCCAATCTCATTGTGATCCTCTATGCCAACCATCTACATGAATTAGTAGGCAGATGGTGGATCTTGATTCTCTAGGTTCAGGACGAAGTGACGCTTCTCTAGGCAGACATCGAGATCCTATTTCGGGCAGAGTTTTTTCCAGTGACTCTTTGCGCAGTACGCATACAAGAGATTCTTCATCTGCAGCAGTGAAGCATTACTGTAGCTCAGAACTCAGTGAGGTTCACTGACCTCTCATGCTAGTCTACATATATGGTGTGGGTCACATTATTCTGGGCCCAGACCTTTGATTAGAGGCTCTGGCATGATATTAGGGCTTCGAGGATCTCACTCAGCTTCCCTATGTAGGCGAGGGTGCTAGAGAGAGCCCTCTTGGTGGAGATTTTTCTTGCTGAGCAGTCACCAGCAGTGAGACCCACCACCAGTCATCACATAGAGGAGTCTTCTGTAGCTAGAAGTAGATAGACATCATAGAGGTCCAAGAGGACCATACCTATAGGTGGATGACTGCATGACTCAGGATAGGTTGTGCGGGGCACCCGAGGTGGAATCAGTCAGGCTAGGATCATGCAATGTTATTCATGCAGCGGGTAGGGTCACATGGCTCATGACTGTATGACCTATCATATGGATGATTAGCATATGGTCGAAGGACCACCCAGAAAAGGATAGAGGTTCGACTAAGGTGGTCTTCAGGTAGAAGAAAGACATGGAAAAGGAGCTTTCCATGCAGCTGGCAGTGGGTGATGATTTGATATGTTACTGCCACTACCACCAGGAGGTCCACCCTGGCCGTAGGGAGCAAGTGGACAGGGGAGAACACAGCTCCAGGCAGTTGAGGCTTACGATCATGGTGCTCTGGAGATGATACGAGGTACGATATGTGTCTAATCCACAAAAGATGTTGTACTTATAGACACATGTTCTAGTCATTATTTTATTTCCACTTCCCCCGTTCGGAGGTCGGATATTCTGACAGATACATTGGCTCGATCCTTACAGCTAGAGACTCCTACAATAGAGGATTCAATGATTACGCACTGGTGCCAGCAGTGTGAGCTTACTCTAGGAGGCAATAGCTTTTGCTGGGATCTCCTAGTAGCAACATCGAGGCCTTATTACGTCATCTTGGGTATGGACTGGTTATCTACAGTCCATGCTCAGATAGACTATATTAGGCACAATAGGCGGTGTGTCTGCATGGATGGGACCATGTTTACCTTCACCAGTGAGAAGAGAGACTCTACAACACATGATGGACTTACCGGGAGGATAGTGCAGCTGATCACTCTTCAGTTGGATATCCTTAACCTCAGAGTGGTTGATGTGGAGTGTCCGAGTTCTCCTATCATGGTGGACCAGTACATGGATATCATCCCTGATGATGTCTAGGGTCCACCTCCTCACTGAGAGGTGGACTGTTACATTGAAATTTACCCCGGTACGACTCTAATATCTACACGAGCATATCGAATGGCTCCCACAGAGCACTGTGAGATGCGGGTAGAGCTTGAGGACTTACAGGGGGAGGGATTCATTCAGCCAAGTATTTCATCCTGGGCAGCCCTGATTTTGTTCACCAAGAAGGTGGATGGGAGCTTGAGAATTTTTGTCGACTATCGGTGCCTGAACTAGGTGACCGTGAAGAATAAGTACCCACTCCTGAGGATTGATGACCTCTTTGATCAGCTGAAGGGAGAATAGTGGTTCTCAAAGATTGACCTCAGATCAAGCTATCACCATCTCAGAGTGCGAGACGTAGATGTGCAGAAGATGGCATTTAGATGTTGATATGGCCATTATGTGTTCTTGGTTATGCCATTCAGCATGACCAATGCTCCAACAGTGTTCATGGGACTCACGAACAGGATCATTAATCCATACCTTCATAGCATTGTAGTAGTCTTCTTTGATGACATTCTGATCATCTCATCTTCAGAAGAGGAGCATACCTATCATTTGTAGGTGGTACTGGACACACTCTGAGAGCACCAGCTTTATAGTAAGCTCTAAAAATTCCAATTTTGGATCTGTGAGGCTCACATTCTGGGACATGTCATATTAGAGGCTAGAGTTGCAATGGATCCAGCAAAGATTGAGGCGGTACATTCTTGGGAGCTACCCAGGAGTGTGACGGAGGTACTAACTATCATGGGTTTGGCTAGATACTACTGGAGATTTTTACCAGATTTCTCAAGAGTTATGGCACCATTTTTTGCCTTTACGAAGAATGTAAAACCCTTCGTTTGGTCGGAGAAATTCCAGTGATGTATTCAGGAGCAGAGGGAGAGGCTGAATAGTCCCCCATCCTGAGGCTTCTAGAGGAGGGAGTAGGGTACGTAGTCTACTGTGATGCATCAGGGATGAAACTCAGATGAGTCCTGATGTAGGAGTGAGTAGTGATCAGATATGGTTTTCAACAGTTGAGACAACATGAGCTGAAATACATTACCCAGGACCTCAAGATAGCAATAGTGGTCTTCACCTTGACGATGTGGTAACACTATCTGATGGATGAGTGCATTACATTGTACTCTGATCACAAGATTCTGAGTTATATCTTCTCCCAAAAGGACATGAACCTGATACAGTAACATTTTCTTGAGTTCCTCTAGGACTATGACTTTGAGATAGTGTATACTCCTGGGAAGGAGAACGTTGTTGCAGATGCACTCAGTAGGAGATCTGGTATACAGCTCCTAGGCAAGGTGATGGAGGACCTGGCTGCTTTACAGATATCCTTTGTGGATAGAGATGGAGCATCTTTTCATCAATCTCTTACATTCACTCCCCCAATCCATCAATGAGTCAGGGAGGTATAGCATGGGGACGCTAACTGCGATACACGACGTGCTCAGATATCCAAAGGATAGGCACCTGATGGATTTTCTGGTGGTGGGGAGCACGTCCTCCTCTATAGAGGACATACCATGGTAACACTGTCACTTCAGGAGGAAGTGTTTAGGGAGTTCCACAGATCCCTTCTAGTGGTACATCCATGAGTTGCGAAGATGTACCAGGATCTCTGACGACAAACCTGGTGGCCGAGAATGAAGAATGCAGTAGTAGAGTTTGATTCTCGGTGCCTCACTAGTAAGAAAGTAAAGGCGGGGAATCAAGTACCCATAGGCCTGGTTCAGCCTTTGGAGGTCAGAGAGTGGATGTGGGTTGGGATATCCATGGACTTCATGACAGGACAAACATGTACATCCAGAGTCCATGATTCTGTCTAGGTGAAGTCGATCGACTCTCCAAGTTGTCCCACTTCCTACTAATCGGAGAGCAGGGTTCAATAGAGAGCATGGGACGTATCTATGTACAGGAGATTGTACAGTTACATGGAATACCCTTGATGATTATCTTTGATCACAATGCATATTTTACTTCCCCTCTATGGAAGGGGTTGCAGAAGTCTTTCGAGACGCAGCTTCGTTTAAGCACCGCCTTCCATCCTCAGACCGATGGCCAGACTGAGCAGACCATTCAGACCCTCGAGGACATGTTGCATGCTTGTGCCCTCAACATCGGTCCTATCTGGGAGGATCACATGCCTTTGGTGTAGTTTTCATACTGCAACAACTATCACTCCACCATAGGGATGGAACCTTTTGAGGTGTTTTACGGGTGACCTTGCAAATCACCTTTATGTTGGACTGACCTATGGGAGTCAGCACTCATGGGACCAAAGATGGTATGGGATACAATAGAGAAGGTGTAGATCATACAAGATTGGATGAAGACTACACAGAGCAGAAGGAAGTCATTTGCTGATATGAGACGGAGACCTCTAGAGTTTGAGGATGGCGACCACGTCTTTCTATGGGTCTCACCCTAATGAGGTTTGCATAGATTCTGTCAAGGTCGCAAGTTATATTCAAGATTCATCCGACTTTTTCAGATCCTTAGTAGAGTTGGTGAGGTGTCATACCGCTTAGATCTTCCACCTCTGTTGCACCGGGTACACTATGTCCTCCACGTATCCCAGCAAAAAATATATGTGCACGACCCTTATCACATCATCGACCATAGAGAGATGGACGTCGAGGATGGGGTGACATTTAATAAGGTTTTGGTAGAGATTTAGGATCGACAGGATCAGGTCCTTTGCGGATTGTTGATACTTTTGGTGTGTGTTCGCTGGTAGCACGGGAACCTCCATGAGATCACATAGGAGTGGCAGGCTAAGATGCATGCTCAATACTCCCAATTGTTCCCTTAGTTTAAGTTTTTTCTTATGGGGACGAAAATACATGAGGTGGGGAGAATGTAAAGACCCAGGATTTCAATGTAAATGTTTTTTTTTTAAATATATGAGAATTTTACGAGTCTGCGAAAATTACCAGTGTGTGATTTCGAGGCCCATAGGGACCGGAATGAATTTCTGAACTTTTGTTCGAGTACGTTCATAAAATGTGCGAGTGGGTTTTTTTAACTTTTGAATAAGTGCTCGGAATTGAAATTCGAGGTCACCGTTGAACTCCTGCGTCAGTATTCACTAAAGAAGACATTCACCTCGACAGCAGTTGGTTGAGGGTGAAAGTTAGTTTTTTGGGATTTTCTTAGAAATAATAAAATAATATAATCAAACATTTTATTTTAGTTATTGTCACCACCCATGTGGATATTTCACTGGTGGGGACCACCTAAACTAAAACCTCCCATGAAATGTTATGGAGGTGGGGACCACTGAACCTAACCTCCCATGAGAGGTTATGGTGGTGGGGACCACCCAAGGTTTGAAACATATTGAACTCACTATTATGTGGGGATAATCCTCTTAAGCTCCCCACTTAATTATGCCAACCCTCCCCATAAATTATTATGTCACCCATCAATTAATTAATTAATCCATTTTGAAATTGTGCCAACATAATTTAATTTTAAAACATAAATTATGAAGTTGGCTATGTTTTCTTGTTGGTGGAATTGGGGAAAAGGGTTGCATATGGGAGAGCTTTGGATAATTTGGGAAAATATCTCCAACAAAGAACGCCGATGCATAACTTCGAATTTCTTCCTCAGGACATCCTCAAACGTGGGACGTCTTCAATCTATGATCGTCTATACCTCCCCAATGATGTAGTATCCTCCCTCACGGTCTTCATAAACAAACAATCCAAGGTTGGGGTTTAATTTTTTTATGATTATATTCCCATGTTCTTCCCTTTTTAAAACAAAGAATGTGAATGATTTCTTTTTCGAGTTGGGAACAATCATTGTGGGAGGATAGGATTTGATGGTCAATGTTCATGTTCTTGATGAGCTGCTTGCTAACACTCTAACATGGAGGGTGCAGGCCAAAAAAACATGGCCCGACCCTTCCGCCATTCTTCTTGAATGTCTTACCATTCACGAAGGAAGAAGATGACCTTGGTGACGGCGACAAGAGCGGGATTATGGGAACCTAGGAGGCACGAAAATGCCGGCTGGAAACACCGCCGATCGTGACGAAAGTGATGGCGCTACCCCATGGCAGATCCGCCACCCAGTGGCTGGGCTGCCTCTCCGCAGCTGCTCTAGCCGAGCTGCCCCGTGGTATCGAGCCACCCCATGGCACTGAGCCGCTCCGGCCGAGCCGCCTCGTAGCACCGATCCTCTCTAGCCGAACCGCCCCACGGCCTAGCCCCACCGGTCGAGCCACCCCGCAGCCCCAGGCCGCTCTGGCTGAGCCTCCCCGCGGCCTGCGCCCTCTTGGCTGAGCCGCCCTGTGGCCTCACGCCATCCACGGAAGATCCCCCGTATCCCATCGGGGCCTTCCGGACCGCCCAGCGAGCCGGGCTGCCCAACACAAACCAGGCGGGACCCAGCGGGCTAGGCCAAACCCAATGGGCCGGGATGCACTAAGGGCCAGGCCAGACCCAGTGGTTCTAGCTGGGTCATCCCAAACTGGGTTGGCCCAGGCCGGGTCGGGCTGGGTTGGTCCGACCATGTCAGACCGGACCCTGGTCCCCTATGAACCATTTACTTCTTTTTGACCATAACATTGGCACCAGCCGTCCTTTTGATGAACAGTCAGCAGCGCTCTAAATCTTGTAGCAAGAAAGTCTCTTTGAGTATACCCCACTGGAGTTTTGGATTAAGATGGGGAATGGTTTGGTTGTATCGAGCATTAATCCAATCGGGGCCCCTGGACTAAAAGGTTAATAACTCACAGATCGGGCGTCCGATTGACGCGTTGTCTATTGTGTTGAGGCCCTAATGTTCTGTTGGACCATCAAGATGCTTCTTCATGGGAATTCATGGCAGTTTGAGTATCGAAAAGTAGCATGTGGAGTAGATCCTCCTAGAGATGAGTGACAATAGTGTGGGAACCCGGTAGCTGGCTAAGACTTGACGACTGCTAACCTTTTTGACTTGGAGTGACTTGACAGGCCCAGTGGGGATCACCTCTGTGTGACGCGGAAGACCCATGATGGGGAGCGCCTCTTTGTGACGTGGAAACCCCACTTTAGATGATAGAAGGAGTGCCTCATCCGGCCAATGTGGGGAGCACCTCTGTGTGATGCATCAGACCCACGATACTTGACAGCAGGATTATCTCTGCAAGCCATGAGGGGGAGCACCTATGTGTGACGTGGAAGACCCATGGTGGGGATCTCCTCTGTGTGACATGGAAGATCCACAGTACTCAACAGGAGGAGTACTTCAACAGTCCATGGTTTGTGGGAAGTGCCTTTGTGTGACACGGCAGGCCCACTATACTCGATAGAGGAGGGGATCTCCAGCTACTGAGGTGTTCGATGATGTGACTGTGGATGTTACTTATTATTACCCCTAGAATAAATCTTGTTGTGAGCTAATTCATTATCTCTCTGTTTTCTTCATGATTGATATGGATTGATTGATAACATAGGTATATGTATCGGCATATAACTAAGTAGGGTTATCTCTTGATTTCATACTTTGTGGTTTATCACTGGTGGTTTTTGTGAGACTTTGTGGGTACTGGGGTCCCTACTAAGTATCGTTATACTGGCCCCTGCATAGGCTATGCCCACACCTTGTTGTGTTGGATGCGGACGAAGGATAGTGCTGACAGAGGCTGAGAGTACCAGTTATGGACGGTGCTTGGAGGTGGACCATACGGCTTGTCGGTACGCAGAGGAGACAGGTGGACGTGGATTGCTGAGGAGGTGATCTATACCTACCCTTCAGGTCGGAACCTCTGAGGATGACTAGTAGCTATGTTTTTTCAATCTTTAGTTGTTTTTTGTTTCATTTGTACTTGTACCTTTACTATTGGGCTGGTCTTCTAGCCCCTTTACTTTCAGCCCTCTTTTGGTTATACAGTTTTCTTGTGTTCCTATATTACTGTGTGCTTGGTTACGTGAGGTTACAGGTTATAAAGTCAATTCCTTTCCAGTTTTAGGGATAATTCCTTTCGGTGCTAGTCACCAGCCCCCGACCTATGGAAGGTAGGCCTGGGGTCGTCACGACATGGGCCCCGGGGGACGGGTCGAGAGAGATTATCCATCATATAAATAAAGAAAAATATGATTACCCTCTTAGATATAAAAATTTATTATTTTAATATTCAAAGTGATGGGATCTATTGTATGAGATCTTGAACTTATTGGGATTTGATAATGATTTGTATTATGGTAATATAAAATCATAATCACAGATGTGGAAACATAAGTATTTGATTTTGAAAAAAAATCATTCAGTAGAATAATTATATTATTCATATATATATATATATTTAATTCGATAATATTTAGGGTACAATTTATAAAGTCTCAATAACTACTAATATAATTTATTTCCTCATAATCACATTATTATTAATGGTGATGTCAAAATAGCACGTTATATAAATTCATGTTACATTAATTATTAATTTAGGAATTTATTTAATGAGTTTGGTCATTAGAAAAATTCCTTATTATTTTTTTATTCTTCAATTTTATATAGAGTATATCTATATTTTCCTTACCCAATATCCAAATGAAGAATATTTTAATAATCATTTCCTTACTTAAAATCTATAAACTATTATTGTTCTAGAGGGTAAAACTAATAAATTCATTAATTCAATCTAGAATGCAATCTGTCTTCATGTCATTAGATTCATTAAATATTTCCTTCTCAAAGGGATTAAACATAGTAAAATAAATTCTTAATTCATGTTTCATCATCTCATATTGATAAATTTTAATCAAATATATTAATTTATTCATTTATCCACGGAAAACATGGGATTTAAAATTTTAATCAAATTCATTAATAATAGAAAATAAATTGTTGTTATAAAAATAATTCCTCTTAAAAAATTTACATGTTTTTATATAATATATATTATGGATATTTTTTAAAAAATAAAAAATATATAGAATTTCTCAATGGATTCACTAGAGTACATAACATCCCTATCCAATGTTATATTAAAAAAGACTCGGATATAAAGAAAATAATTTTGATTGTTTAAATAAAATGAATATATATTATCAATGGATGTTTCATAAATTGTATTAGGAAATGTTATATATCTATCATCATCTCAATACTCTTTAATTTATTACCAAATTGGTCCATATATTTTTCAAAAGGATTTAGGACGTTTGAATCGCACTCTGAATTTATGTTATATGTTTTAGTATAGTATAAGAATTGATGTCCAATTTTTTTAATATTAAATTATTAATTTTTGGATGCTTTATTTTATTTATATTTGGGATTACACTATTTTAAGGTAAACCAAGGATCAATTATTGCAGAAAAAATTTCTTGGAAAAAAATATGTCATCAACATAGAAAGGTAATGCTCATTCTATAATAGAAAAATTAAATATTTTTAATTCCATTTTTTTTCTATACTAGTACATTGTTTCACAATGTTCAGTTATCCTTTTCCATTGATCAAAAATATGATTTTTTTAATTCAAATTTCCTTAAGTGTGTAAATATATTTAAATATAAAATATTTATTTTCCCTTTTAAAACATATCAAACCCAATAATGACTGTGGGTTTGGAATTAAAAATATTTTTATCTTTAACATTGGTTTAATATATTAGTTTAATTAGGTGCTTTTATAAGTATGATCTAAATATAATACGGTAAGGAATTAATTTTTTTGGGAGATGATTAAAGTTATAATCCAATTTTAATTTTATTATTTTATTTATACTTCATTGAAATATATTTTTTAAAAATTAATTTACCAACCTAAAAGGATTCTCTCAAAAATATTTATTGTGAGTTATGTATCTAATAAGAAGTTTGATTCTCAATTTTCTGAGTTAATTTTGGTTATTAATTAAAATTATCTCATGTAAGTAATTATTTTATTTGAATTTGAGATGAATTTATTAAAAAAATTAGCAATTAAATATTAATTTAATGATTCTAAATTCTAAGGATATCATCATTCAGGAGCCTTCACGTGTAGATATTATCTATTATGAAATCTGTTATAATTTTATTACTATATTTCATATTGATTTGTTATATTAAAATAACTCTTTTCTAAAGGATATTATCTCATAGATATGTTGTAATATCAATGAAAAAATTATTAATGATAGGATTTTGATAAACATTTTCACTATACATTCGAAATTTAAATTAATCTCAATATATTTATTTTCTAAATTGCTAGGTTTTCTTATAATCATATTTTTATTTTCTAAAATTTTGAAAGGGTGCTATACAAATTCATCTCTAAACTATTTTAGATTTCATATATATTTAATTATAGTTGTAGTGGTTTTCTAAAATAAGATATGTTTCTCTCACACTAAAATCTATAGTGGAATATACTATTTATTATTTAATATTATAAGTTATATTTATTTTTTTGGAACCATAAATCAATGAAATATTATCCTAAATAAACATCCATAGAGGATATTATGTTATATTATCTCAGTATTGAGTTGAACTATTGAAATTCATTCTAGTCATATAGAAAACTATTTAACTAATATATTTTTTTATAAAGACATGGTATTGTCAGTATATTTATAATTTATAATGATCCTATTACAATTTTTTTGTAACTCAGAATGAGTTCGAAAAATAATTTTTTATATTGATGTTTCACATATAGTCATGAATGTAGTTCATCATGGGGTTTTGAGGGGCATGGATGGAATGATAGTGGGCTAATTTTATTTATTCTATGACCTAAAAATACACAAAAAGTTGTGACAAAGGGTACATTAGTGGAACTCTAGATAAATAAATAGAGGGAATGGATTCATAAATATCTAGAGATAGACTCAATTTTTATTGATCAATACTTCCAGCTATATTGATGGATTTTATGAAGTATTTAATTAAATGGGGATCGATGTATCAATTTTAAAAGATCTATTTTTATTTATAATTATTTCACACACAAAATATATTGATGATTCTTTTATAAATATATGAAAGAAAAAATTTAATTATTTTATAATAAATAAGGTTCCATGATTTTTTATTGATATTATAGAGAGTGGAAAATTTAAAACTACCGCCTTTCTATTTTTTTAGATTATGATATCGGTCTATGATATAAGAGGATCATAGTGATATATTTATCTAATTTTAAATATTCTTACTTCCACTATTATTTTTATTACGATCATTAATAATATAGTGACCCTAATTTTTCTTATACGACTATGAAAAAATATTTAAGATAGAAAACATAATAGTTATACATTCAGGGATTTAAAAGTTTAGTATCTTCAGAAAATTAAGATCATATATCAATTATTCATAAAAAATAGTGAACTTTTATTTGAAGCCATAATCGTTATCCTTCCAAAATATCACATTCTTTTTAGTATGTGTAGTTACCTAAGGATATACATCAATGAATTGGGTTATCTAAAATCCTAGAAATGGGAGTAATAATGAACATGAATCAGTATAACATGGGTGGGAATAATAATCATTATCAAATCATAATCATATGATCATCATCAAAATAATGAGGGAAACATTTGATAAATTCTTCAAATATGGAAATTCATAAAAATTAATCCTCATTTCTTAGTGGTAAAATACCACACATAGTTGTGAACAAATCTTTCATCATGTTCGTGCACAATTTATGTATGTAATCATAATGTCATCATTGAAAAACCCTATCATCATGTTAAAGCATTATATACATTATATCATAAGATACATCACATTACACGATGTATTTGAGGTCTATATGATTCTGGTATCACCCCTCAAATAATAATATTTACATAATCATGCATGCAACATATAATGTATAACAATCATAGTTAGGAAATAACCCATAGAAATGAATAGGTTTTTTAATGATTTAAATAATCATGATTTAAGGAATAAAAATGGGGTTCACAATTGAATAAGGGAAATAATATTTATAATAAACATCGCCAGTATTAAGTGAATAAGAAACAACTTATGAGAAGGAAAATATTTGTTTTAGAAAGAAATTTTTTATTGTAAAATCATTTTTTTAGATTATAAACTAAGGTCATAATATGTATATCCCTGAATGAAAAGGGGAAATAGATAAAATATATTTGATAAACATTAGATTAATTTCCCTAAAAATGTTTATGTAAAATAAAGATAACCCATAGAGAGATAGTTAGGTTTGAGAATCCTCTTACCTTAAATCCTACTTTATTTCATGGGTTTTCCACCACCTAAACAAAAAAATATAGGTTCAATAAAAAAATTACACTGAATTGAATTTATTGTAATATTTACCAGTAATTATAAATCATAATAATTTGATTATATTTCATAATTACACTCATTAATAGTAAACCATTTGGATATCATGTTTTCCACAAAAAATCACATTATTCTTTGATTTCTCTATTTTGTTCAATTTCATTTACACAAAAGAACAATAAATTTCATAAACCTAAAATATCTATATTTATATGTTTATATATAATAAATAATTTATTTTAAAATTCCATATGGTTGGATACAAGTAATGAATTGGTAAATATCCTTGTTCGTTGTTAACTAACTATTAACGAGAATATCATCCAAGTATAGGGAAAAGTAGGGATAGAATATTAAAACATCAAAAATATACTTTTTATAGTGGGATAAAATAATCAATAAGATATTAAAAAATTCCCTAATTAATTCTTAGATGTTTTAATTTTTAATGCAATTTTGAAAAGATTCATAAGAATAATAAAATAATATATGAGTTTGAAAAAAATACATTCTCTTCTCTTAGAGTGGATTCTCTTATAAAGCACAAGACATCCCTGATTAATGAATTTTGTTTACTTCTATACATACCAATGGTTTTATGGAATTAAAAATAGGATTTAGGAATAAATTTGGATTTAGAATGTGAGAGATGATTAGTTTTCTAAGGGGAGGGAGAGGGGAAATTTATACGTGCGGAGAGGTGTTGTATTAGATTAAAATATTAAAAAAAATACTATATTAAAGGTAAAATATGTAATAGTGAATTTTGGATAATATAAATCATATATAAATATAAAATAATGGTTTTAATACTTTAAAACCCTTTATAATATTAATTAACTGTTTCTGTTAAAAATGAATGTGGAAAAAAAGAAAAATTGTTATTTTAAGGGATGAATTTTTACATTATGATTTAGAAAAAAAATTTAGGTTTGGAAATTATGTTTATTAAATTTTAATGAATCATTTGTCAAATTAAATATTTTTTTGGATGATCCTCAAGTTAAATAAATGATTAGATCCTTATTACATCATGATTTATGTAATTTAAGATACATCTATTACGTGAAAACTATATTTTTGCAATTCACATAAAAATTCAAGTATTTCTGAAAATTACCCATAAATATCCATTAGAAAATGTTCATGTGATGATTTCAAAATTTATATTATTTTTATTAATATTACTTTCTAAAATATTTTTTTTAATTTTTAATATTAAAATTATGATTTTTACGAAATAATTTTTAATAATGTTTATAAAAAATGATTTAATATTTTCTTTGAATTTTTAACCATGATATTTATTTTTTTTAATTAAAATATTTACCATTACTTAAATTAATCATGATAATTATTATTTATATACAATTTTTTATTTTTAAGTAAAATTACTATTCCAATGGTCATGTTACTATTCCAAATAGTTAGGTAAATATTACCAATGGTTAGATGACAACTACGACGGTCACATTTCCCCCTAAAAATTCCTATAAATTCATTCATTAATTATTCACCTCAATTTCTATCAAGTTTTTATATTTCCTTTTTCAGAAATTTTTTTTGGTTTAATTTAATTTTGTTTCATTTATAAAGTATTTTTTGCGAGGGGTGGTTCTAGAAGGTTGAGGCGACCTATATTTTTCCATTATTTTTTTCAATTAAATATTTTATGTCCCCTTATAGTAAGTGTAATTTTAATGGGTCTATTCATTGAGTAATGTAACAATTTTGATTAATGAAATAACTTGTTATTGATTTTTCTAAGTTGTGTTTGTGTATAATATTTTATAATATTATATAATACAATACAATACACATTCATTTTAAGAAAAAAAGACAATTTATATACGTTGGGAATTTTCATGCTTCCCTGCTTTTGAAATTTCATCCCCAAAATTTAAACACATATTATCAATTGGGAATAGACGATGATACTTTATTTTCATTTTTTCCTATGGTTATCATGTATCCTCTTCATACTTATGTTTCTATCAAAGAACATAGACACAATGAATTTATTAATTCCATAGAGAATTGTATCTACATTCCAAGATCATCACTAGTTTCTCTTCATAAAAGTGGTCATTCTCTAGTTCTGATATCACTAGGTTTAGTACATTTTAGTTGATAGGTATGTACTTTCTTGGGAGACATATGTGGAACATATAATGAACATGAGCCATATTTGGTGGGAGTGAAATTGGATTGGACACTGCTCCTATGATATTAATGATATAAATGGGGCCAATGTTCCTAGATATACTTTTACCCTTTTTTAAAACCACATGAATATCTTCTATTGTTATATTTTTTTTTAAACATTGTCTATGAATTAAAACTCCATGTCACTTTAAAAGTTATCATCAATGCTCTTTTTCTGAGTTTCACTATCTTTTATATGTTGTTGGAAGGCATGAACCTTCCCTATCATCCCTTTCAAAAGATCAGGTCTAATTGGATTCCATTACCTAACATCATAATAACAAGATGGATATTTATATTGTTTCCCATAAATATCATTATATAGAACAATTTGAATACTTCAGTGGAAGTTACTGACATATGATAACTTAACTAATGGGATATTTTTATCCTATCCCCCATTAAATTTAAATAATCTTGATCTTATAATATCCTCAAGTCTCTGAATATTCCTTTTAGATTATCCATTAGTTTTTGGGTGATAGTACATACTGAAATTCAGTTCAATATTCAAAAGATGTTTAAGGCTTCTCCATAATTTGGATGTAAACCATGGGTCACGATCAGAGATGATTGAAAGTGGTACCCCAAGTATCCTCATAACTTCATTAATGTATATCTTGGAAAGATGTTTGAGTGAGAAATATTCATTTATAGTAATGAAGTTGGTAGTTTTGGTTAGTCAATGCACCACACCCATATCACATTGTTTTTTTTGATATCTTGAGGAGACTACTGGAAAACTCCATAGTCAAATTCTCCCATTTTTATGTGGCTATAGCCAATCATTACATTATCAATTTGGACTTATATTGAAATACTTTAACATGTTTACATACTGTGAAACATGATATATACCCTACAGTCTCCTTCCTCATGATGTCCCACTAGAAGTTCTCTCAAAGACCATGGTACAACTTGGTACATCCATAATGGATAGAGAAAGGTGACCAATGTGCATTATCAAATTAATCCTTCTTTATCTCAGTTGAGGAAATATCACAAATCCTATTTCCAAACTGAACCACACCATCATCATTGACATTGATGTTATGTATCGTACCATCTTTATTTTTTTCAACTTCTTTTGTAGCCCCAGACCATCCATTTGTGTCTCTTTTATATTCTCCTGGATAGATGGTTTGGAAAAAAATTTGGAAATGTAATTTGTATTCCCTAGTATTGTGATTTCCAATTCCTTCCATTGCATATCCTTGAAGATAGGGTCTTTCCCAAACTATATTATAGATAAAGTGGTGGCTTATTTTCTCCTAAGAGAATTAGCTACCATGTTTACCTTTACCAGATGGTATTGAATAGATAAATCATAGTCCTTTATTATATCTAACCATCTTCTTCGATGCTTGTCGAGTTTATTCTATGTGAAAATATACATTAGACTCATTCAGTCAATATAAATGTCAAACGTTCTTCATAGTGGTATTACTTCCAAATTTTAATGGCATATATCATAGTTTCTAACTCTAAATCATGCATCGGGTGGTTTTTCTCATATATATTCAATTATCATGAGGCATAGGCTATAAATTTTTTGTTTAACATGAGTAAATAACCGAATACTTTCTTTATAGAATTTATGTATATAAAAAAACCTCCTCCACATTTTGGTAGTCTATGTATAGGTGTAGTTATTATCCATTAATTGAACTCATTAAAATATATCTTCGCATTCTTCCATCGATGCATACTTTACCACTTTTCAAGTTAACATATTTAGGGGATAAACAAACAATAAAAATATCTCACAAATAATCATTATTACCCTACTAAGATAGGAAAAATATGGATTTCCATGACAATAGTGGTTCGGGTCTATTCCCTAATTACCTTTGTATTTGAAGGTCCCATATAAATTCCCTCACTTATGGTCACATTTTCCAATAATGTGACTTGTTTCATGAAAAAGTGGAACTTTCTAAATTTATCATACATTTTCTTCTACCTTAATCTTCCCAATACAATTCATAAATGATCTTCATGTTCATAATTTATCTTGAACTAAATAAGATTATAATCAATAATACTGCCAAAAAAATTCATAGTAGTCTCTAAAGACTCTATTCATAAAATCAATGATTATTTTAAGTGAATTAGTAATTAAAAATGGAATAACTATGAACTCATAGTATACATACCTTGTATGGAATATAGTCTTCAGAATATATTCCGTATTCTCCATCAGTTGATGTTATCTAGAGAAATTTTCAAACATTGAGAATTATTGAGATCCTCATACTTGATCAAAAAAAGTTAATAATCCTTTGAAGATGATAACTTTTGTTTTTTGGTGTTTTTATTGATCTCTCATTAAATGATACAGTGCTTTAATGGTCTATTCTTCTTCTTGATAAAGAAATATAGTGAACCCATGGTGAAGCACTAGGGCGTATGAATCCTTTTTCCAAATGATATTATAACTACTTCATTGACTCCACCAGTTTGATCAAGGCAATCCTATAAGGTTATTTTTATATTGGAGTAGATCGAATTATATTCTCTATTGATAATTCTACCTCACGATCTAGGGTATCTCTGGGTAACTCTTCAAAAAATACATCTAGGTATTCCCTATCAATGGGAATTTCCTCCAGGTTGATTTCTTCTATTGACTCAACTATTTGAACAATGTATGCTTCTTCATAAGGTATCAATATACACACTATTAAGGGATTTCCCAAAAGATATTAATTATCTTCCTTTTAATTTTAGAGTAGTATGCGATGGTTTGGAATATAAAAATAAATTTCCATATCCTAAAATTTGATGTGTTTTCTATATAATGAGACATAATCCATAACCAGTATAGTGTTGAATTCCACCATGGGAAGGATTGATAGATTCACTGAAATAATTCTAAAAAAACTCTAATCATAGAAGTGTCCAATAAATTGTTTTAAATTATCACACAAAAAAGTGTTTTTATATATATATCTTGTTACAGGTATCATGGATTCAATTCAATAGTTCTAGAGAAATTGAATCATATAAATGAATGCGTAGAACTAGTATAAAAACCCTTTTACATTTTTGATTGAATAAGATGTGTACCATTTATGACTTTGTTTTCATTATCCACTTGATTAGTAGTGATGGTTTATGATTTCCCTTTCCCCTTTTGATTTGATGGTTATAGATTCTAGTCACCCTCAAGGACCCATGGTTTAGTTCACTAGCGTGTATAGTTCCCTTTCTCCTTAAAGTTTATGATTTGAACTATGGGAGGTTCATTAGAAGGTGACCTCCATTCCTCCATCTTTTTTGTCATCTTCTTCATGTATCTTTGAAATTCATGAGCTTTATGGAAGGACTTATGTTTAACACATTATTCACTTCCCCTTCCTCTAAGGAAATTTTTATATTGTTTGTTCCAAAAAAATTTACATGTTGGTGGTTGGATCTTTTTTCCTCATTTATCACTTGATTCACAAGCTTGAAACATCATTATACTCTTCTTATCTCCATGACCTTTGGAAAAATCCTTAAACTCCATCTATACTTTTAGATCGCAATGAACTACTACATCATTACTAACAAATTAATATATAATTAGATATTTTTTAAGTCTTGGTTTTAAACCACTAAATATTCTATCAATTTTTCTATCATTTTAAATAGAAAATCTTAAGGAATACCATGATAACCTTGTGAATATTTCCTTATAAGACTTGAAATATTAACCTTCCTTTTTATTCAGCTATATTAATTGCCTCACCATCTTTGTTCATAGAGTTTGAGGGAATAACTTGTTATGAAAATATTCTCCTAAAATATTTCCTCCCAATCTATTCCATTTCACCATTCAGCTTGGAGTAATTTATCAAGTCCCTCCATTTATCATATTTTCCAACCAAATGATAATGGTCTAGAGTCTCCTTATCCTTCTAGAATAGTAAACCATATGAAATATCTTCTCGATTGAGGTAACCAATTAATTTAAGAAAATTGGATTGTAATATCCACTAAATTTTGGTGTTTTCTACTATATAAATGACTCAATATCATGTTTATTTTTGGGTAAAGTAGGATGTTCCACATTTTTTGGGTTATTATTCCTAGCCTATGATAATTGGGTAAGAATATCCATGAAATTTTTTACTCCAACTTTGATGGAATTGCAGATTTTATTCAGGAAAATGTTACATTGTCCAACACTTGGGTTGTTTTCATGGGTTCTCCTAGTTCCCACCATTTTATAAAATAGAAATGTTTTGAACATAATGTAGGTCAATAATTCATGAATAAATAATTTATTTCTATGTGAAAATTAAGTTTGAAATCATAAATTATGGGGAAAATTTATTTATAATTCTTCTTAAAAAAGCTTCCTAGATTATTAACTATAAATAGAATCATCCTAAGGGTTTTCCATAATATTATATAATAATAATTACCAAATTAACTAATTATAACCTATGATACCAACTATAGTGATCCTATTTTTTCTTACATAACTATTATATCTTTTTATGATAAAAACATAATTGTTATATATTAAAGGGTTGAAAGTTTTATTAATTGGGGAAAATTCGGATCATACATCACATATACATAATAAATCATAATGATTTATTTAAATCCTCCACCTTTATTATTCTAAAAGTTCACATTATTCTTAGTTCATATAGTCACCTGAGGATATACATAAAAAGATGGGTGAACTAAAATCTGAGTGAGAGGAGGAATAAGGGACATGAATCAATATAACATGGGTGACAATAATCATCATCATTACATCATCAGCATAGGATGATAATCATAACTAAGAGGGAAACATTAGATAAATAAATGGAATGTGGCATTTTATAAAAATGAAATATCATTTCCAAGTGGTCAAATACAATAAATATCTGTGAACAAAGATAGAATCAAGTTAATACATAACATATGTTCATAATCATAACATCATAATTGTAAACAAATATAGCATAATGTTCATGAATAATACACATTATCTCATGATATACATCATATTAACCATCCATTATAGGGATATATATTTTTGGGCCCTCCCACCACATCATAATATTTACAGAATCAGGCATGCCACATATAACTTATGATAATCATAGTCATGAAATAACCCATGCCAAAGAATATGTTGCAAAATAATATAATAAAGTATGGTTTCATGAATAAAATCGATGCTCACAAATGAATATTGGATAATATATTTGGAATAAAAACATCATTTTATTGTGAATAAGAATGAACTTATGAGAAGTAATATATGTGTTTTGGAAAGAAACGTCTTCATGAATTTTTTTTATATTTGGATTATTAATCAAGGTGGTAACATGTATATCAACTATATTTTTCAGGAAGATATGAATATTATTATAAATGGTAAAATTAATGAAATAATTTTCTTTTATAAATATATATAGTGACCAAATCTTTTTACACATATCATTGCATGATTTTTAATATAGACATCTTTTAATTACAACCCAAAGATTGTGAGGCCAAGTGTATTTGGAAAACTAGTTATATAATACATCAATGTGAGGCTACAATAAAACATCATCATTTAATTCTCTATAATGAGATCATAAATCATTTTATTCCCCTTAAACTTTAGGGGATAACCATTGGAATATGTAGACAAAAATGGGTGATCTAACAATCCAAATAAGGAAACAAACATGATAAAGAATCCCAGCAATAGATTTAATGTTATTACATGATATCAAAATAATAAAGTGAATTATTAATCACTTGGAAATATAAAATTGATAACATGGTATCATAATATCATGTAATTATAGCATGTTTTAAAAAAAATAAGACCTAAAATTAAAATAAGTCAACGTCGACTCTTGAGAAAACATCACCTGGTGGACAGAGTCCTATAATACCTTAGGATAACTATATAATATCATACATGATGTCTCATGAGACGAAAATAGTCCCAAATACATTAGATGGATAAATAATTATGATCCTTACCATAACATTAATATGTATTTCACATTTTTAAATCAATCATAAGCCATAAACAAAAGAATTAAAAATTGAAATAAAATGGGTAACATAATCATTCCTCATATCATAAGCAAATGAAATATCATAATTTGAGAAATGATAATAATTCATGTATTATCGCATAAAATGAAGGGTTCATGATAAATATATATATGAAAGAGATATATATACATATTTTATAATAATTCCATAGCTTTAAATTTTTTTTATGAATAGAGATATTTTTAAAAATATAAAAAAACATTCATGATGAAAATTTGAAAATCACATTTGAAAAACTAAAATTAAAAAAATAATATGGAAATAAAATTAATTAAAAATATAATTGAATAATTATAAATAAATATTTAAATAAAATTATATTGAGAAATTTCTTACATTCTATATAAGCTAAAAAACATTACTCTCCAAATTTCTAATTAATTTCATAATGTACCCCATTCAAAAAATTATATGAATATTTCTTTTAAACCATTATTTTAAAAAGTAAAACATGTTTAATATTTTATTTAATAAATTATTGGACAAGTTTAGAAATATTATTTAAAACATTTTTTGAAAACATGGATTTTAAAGGAAAAATGTTTTTTATCTAAAGAGAGAAAGGAAGTCCGAATTTCTTAGAAACATTGTCTCAAACATTTTCTGTACCAAATTGATAACAAGTGTAATATTTACTAAATATTTAATTAATAGACATATTTTAATAAAATATACTTATTTTATTATAAAAATATAAAATAATTCCATTTAATTTAGATACAATCATAAACAGTCCAGAATAAAATGAGATTGAAGCATAAACCCTTACCACCATTGTAACAATTGAATCAAATCCCCCATGAATGAAGATAATTAATTGTAATTTAAAATTCTATAGATTATTAATCATCAAGGATATAATATGTAAAGGTTAATTTTTTACACAATATAAAATAAATTATGTTCATAAAATATCATGTGTCTCAATGAATTATGTTTTGAGATGAAGCCCTTTCCACGAATACAGACTTTTTCATGTATGTCTTTTATCTCCATTATAATTAACATATATCAATTTTTTATTTTCTTAATATCATTTTCTAGGTTTTATATGTTATAATAACCATTTACTTTATTTATTTTAATTACATATTTGAGTACTTAATCAGATATGTCCATTTGTGTGTTTTGAGGAAACTCGATTCTTAATTTTAAAATTTCGTCAGTGTGTTTTACATGGTCAAAGGTATCACTGTTAATCAACTACAAAATCATAATAATTAAAAAAAAAATTTATACAGAAACAATAGATTTAAAATAAATAGTGAAGTATCATTATGAAAAATGAATTATGTTTCAATCATTGGGACTGTTGGTTATACGTATGTTGTGTAACATTTCGATTTGTAAATGATAATGGTGGAAAGAAGTGAAGTTTTATTTTATCACACCATAATTATAATAATATAATTAAGATAATATGATTTCATTAAATAAACTTACATATACTATCAAAGTGATGTAATAATAATTAAATGAATCACGTCGCTTCCCAAGGTTGTAGTTCTCCATACACACGAACGGTGTTATCATTTTTCAATAGATTATAGGGTAAGAAATTATATGATATATTAATTTTATATAATTATTAATATTTAATTAATATAATATATAAAAATTAAATCCATCATTATTAAAATCCTTGAGAGGCAATGATTGAAAACGAATTACATATTTTCCAAAGGTGGTAGTTCGTCGTACACATGAATAACAATATTTTATCCCATTTGATAGAAGAAGAAATAAATTAAAATTATACATCCAAAATAATAAAATATAATTATATATGAAATATTGGTTTTGTTATATTAAAATTTTAATGTCATTATTGATGGTTGAAAATGAAGAAGAAAAAAATAAGGATCCCACTAAAGATGGTTAATGACCAGGAAATTCCGTGGAAATTTTTTTCTTAAATACATGAGAATTTTACGAGTTTGTAGTTTTTGACGGTGCATGATTCTGAGGAACAGTGTGCCCGGAATCAATTTCTGATGTTTTTTTAGGTACGTTCAGTAAACGTATGACCAGGATTTTATAACATTGGAATCGGTGCTCGGAATTGAAAACTGAGGGCACCGTTGAGCTCACAACACTGATATTCGCATAAGGAGACCCTCACTGCAGTTGGGTTTTGACGAGATTGGGAGTTAGTTAATGGGGTTTTTAATTTAAATTAAATAAAAATAAAGGTGTTACTTTATTTTTATTTGTTTTGTGGTTAAAACCTCCATGTGGAGGTTAAAGGTGGGGCCCACCACAGCCAAACCTCCCATGGGAGGATGTTATTAGGTGGGGCCCACCCGATCCCTTTATCTCTTCTAACCCCCCTTTAAACCCCTTGAACTTTCCCATAATGGGGAGCCTCTTCACCTTCCTTCTCCACTTTAATGGTGCCACCTACCATTAATTAATTCTATAAATTTATTAAGCCAATTCAATGATTAAATTGTTGAGACGCAACAATTTGGATACTTTTTCTTTTTGGGAGGATTTGGGTTGGCGAAAGAGAAAGGTAGTGCTTGGAGAACTACTCTCCAACGAATAACGCACCATATCCAATGAAGAACGACGATGATGCTCTAGCCCGAGATCGGCGACGTGTTATGGGCACAACGTACGACGACATCTTTCAATTTTTTCCCGTGCCTTCGACAACGTTCATCGAAGTGAGGTGGGAGGATTTGAGTTGTTTTATGTATGAGTTTTTTTTCCAATATTCGTCGTTCAATTGATGGTTTTGAGTTGCCAATTGATGACAACGTAATGAGGAGGGCTCAGACCGCACGAACACGGTCTAACCCCCACCCCCCACCCCTTCTTGTTGTTCTCATTGTGTTGACAGCGGAGGTAGAGCAATGGCGGACGGCATCGGGCCGACCGCGAAGAAAACCGGAAGCGCAAGGCCGCCGGGATGCCAAGAGGTCGCAGCACCGTCGTGCCGTGCGAAAGGGGAGTCGCGGCCATGATAGGCCACGGCGGAGGCACGTAGCGTCTTCGCGCTGCCCGGAGGCAGGCAGAGGGTCATGGCTAGCCGGGTTGCGGCGGAGGGGCACGGTGACGTCATGTCGTGCTGGTGATGCGGAACCATAGCCAGTGTGGGCTGCAGCGCCGTCATGCTGTACCGGAGAGGGACCACGACCAAAGGCAACGACGGTCGAAGGAGGGTGGCCAGGGGAGCCGGTCGCCGGCGACACTCTACAAGGTAGGACCCGAAGGGTCCTACGACAATCCGAAATGACACCTAGCGCTGGTTCCTTCCCATGTCGGGGGGCACGACACCCCCCCCCCCCAGCGGCATGGCCATCCCAACGGGTTGGGCCGCCATCGGGATGGGCCGCCCATGCGGGTCATGCCGCCACCGGGCCGGGCCACCATCGGGCCGAGCCACTATTGGGTCGGGTTGTAATCCGGCAGGACCGCTCCATCGAACCGGGTCGGACCCCTGTACGGACCCATATCCCAAAATCACATTTCATCCGTATTTTGGGCTACGGGTGTTTGAACGAAGAACCATCTATGGAGACATAAGTCTTAGAGCAGGACAGGCCTTTTAGCATACCCCACATGAGGTTTGGACACAGTTGGGGTATGGCAAGGTTGGATTGAACCTAATAACCAACCGGGCCCCTAGAAAAGATATGCCAAAAACTCAAAGATCGGGCGTCTGATTGATGCACTGTCTGTCGCATTGGGTTCCTTATGATGAGATAGAACTACTGATACATCAACCCGAGACATCGTGGTATTTTAGGCATCAATACTTTGCTCGAGGAGTGGACCCTCCTGGAATCGAGCTTATTGGGTGTAGAAACCCTATGGCTGGATGTGACTGGGATGATAGGATCTTTCGTGGGTTCAACAGCGACAATGCTATATCGGGATCCTCGGTGGGTTCGACAGCTACGATATTGTACCAGGATCCTCTGTGGGTTCGACAGTGACGGTACTGGACCGGAATTCTCCATGGGTTTGATAATGATGACTTCTGTACTGGGATCCTACGTGGGTTCGACAGTGCTGATACTGTTTCAGGATCCTACGTGGGTTCGACAGATGATATGATTCAGTGGCTACAACTAATCATCTCTACCCCTCTATATGAGTTGTATACCTATGTGAGCTTAGTCTTGTCTTCCATTTTTTATCAACAAGATGATTGAATTTAGATCCATTGTGGAATGGGTTGTGCTTGGGCTCGAATGTTGGAGACAGACTGTGATTGGTAACCTAGGTATATGTATGAGCATATACCTAAGTAGGGATGGTTGATTCTTCGTGATTGTATCTTACTAATGTGGTTTATCCTTAGTGGATTTAGGGAGTCCTTCGGGGGTCTTGGGGTCCCCTACTGAGTATTTTTATACTCACCCCTGCATGGGCTTCGCCCGCACCTTGTTGTGTTCTGTGCAGGCGATGGTCTGCATTGATCGAGTTAGACGATGACGGACGAGAGGCTGCTCGTAGCTGGACTAGATGGGACGTACCGCAGGGACGAGTTTTTCGAGATCTGTACCTACCCTTCAGGTAGGATTCCCCGGTGGACGATCCAAGAGCTGTTTTTGCCTTTTCACTTATACTTTTACTTGTTGTTCAGTTGGGTTTGTATACTGGCCCACATACTTTCATCACACCTTTCTTTTCTATATTAGTACTCGTTGCTTCTACTTATTGTGTTCAGACTGTGTGTGTTACAGGTCTAGAGGAAATTTCTGCCCTTTTAACGGGGATTCACCTTTGGTGATAGTTGCCAGCCCCGGGCCTATGGAAGGCGGGCTTGGGGTAGTCACAACACGGGCCCTAAGGAGGGGTCATGACAAGATGATTCCCCCTCCTTCAAACCACCACTTTATGATTCTACCTAAATCATTCAAAAAATTTATTTTTGAACAAATACTGTATATATAGGATAAATTTAGAAAATTAAGGAAGTTAGTTTTTGAGGTATTGGAGGATCCAATGTATTTTAAAAGTTTGTAATTGATGTGACATGAGGTTCTATTTTATAAGGTTGGAGAAGTGGAATTTTTATAAATACCCAAAACTAATCAATAATGGGAAGTCACCCTCCATCCAAGTGAATCCAAATTTTAAAAATAAAATATTTTAGGGTAATTAAGTATTATCCACAACTCTACCATTAAAAATAAATATTTTATAAACACATTCCCGTCTTTATATTTAAGGTTTCTCACTTTTCCCCTTTTATTTTTTTTACAATGGTAATTATTTTTTATTATTTTTATTATTCATCATGACATAAAATTTTGTTTAACATGATATATATTATTAATTATTATAATTATAAAAAATATGGGATCCATTTTATAAAATTTTATTCATATATCTGGCAGTATTTAACTTAATGAAAATCCTGGAGAAGGGTCAGAAAAAACGTTTTTTGTGAAATGTAATTTTTCAAGTACAAGATGATCATATAATAACTATATGATATGTAATAATTATTAAATGAATTTAAATTAATATTAATATGTATATATTATAAAATTAAATCTAAATAATTCATTTATTGGTTATATTATTTATCTAAAATGGAGAAACATTAAGCACTTTAAAGTAGTTTTCAGACAAAAAAAGTTTTTTAAATTCTAAAAATAAACTTATAACAAAATTAATTATAAATATGATATAAATATAACTAATTATATAAAATATAAATAAATAATACTTATTTTTATTTTAAATAAATGCAATAGAAGAAAATAACTTTTAAATTACTAAATTTATTAAAATATATGAAAATTTAACAAAAATCTATATTTATCACTATTCACTAAAAAATAAATATTTCTTGAAAAATACCGAAATTGAAATCTAAGTTAATATCAATAAGTTGATTTAAAAAAATTATTCTATAAAATAAATTTTCAAAAAGTTATAAAAATTAATAATAATATTTTCTCCTAAAAATGCAATAAAAATCATTTTTGAAGGAAATGTATATTTTGTTCAATAAGATATCTTTATTAAAGTTGACTGATTATTTATTAAGAATTTTAAATAAATTTATGTTGAGTAGTAAATTTATATATATATATATATCAAAAAATAGTTGATACAATTCATACCCTCCAATTCAATGGCTAGTTTATATCTATCACATTTAAATAATAATATTTCAATATTATATCTCAGTTCATTTAAAATTGGTGTTGGGTGTTATATACACTATCAAGAATAGTATTATTTTAAAATATCAATGTCATACAATATATCATCATATTATTTTTATTTTTTAAAAAAATATTGGATATGATGTGTTAAATTGTTGGGTTTTCTATAGAAATATTTCAAAATCAAATCCAGCAACATCAAAATAAAAGTAAAAATATATAGCTAAAACAAATAAAGGAAAATAGTGTCATGTTAACATATTATAAATTAATTGGTCAGTTATGAATATTGAAAATGGTGATCCCACTGTGAAGAATGTGGAATATAATTCATAGTAAGGAGAACGTTATTTGACTATAGTAGATGCGTAATTTAATCAATTTGATGATATTATTATAAGTAATCTAGGCATTACATTTATTTTAAAGGTAATATTGAAGAAAATTCTTAATTTAAGAAAAATTCAAATATATATTGACCTAAAATTTTATAATATATTGATATTTCACATGAACATGAGTATAATTTTTAATATCATGATGGGATCTTTTGAAAGAGTATGAAAATAATGGGTTTGGAGAGAATAACAATATATAAATAATTGAAAAAACTATTAATTTTTTCTAGAAATTAAGATGCAATAAGACACTGAGAATAGTTATAAATTATAGGGTAAGATCATGAAATTAATTTAGAAAAATATAATATTAATTCATCATAAAGTGGTAAAGTTAAGGTAGGAAGCTCAAAAACATCAAAATCAAACCACTATGACACCGAAATGGAATCGTTCATAAATTGAGTTGGAAAAAATTATGTAGGTAGATTGCCTAAATTTTTTAAAAAGACTTCAGATATTGGGGAATGGGAAGGTGTTATGGGAAGTTCAAGGAACTGTTAAGGCTTAGAATATAGTGGTAGTTGAAATTGTAAATTCCCTTGATAAGGATAAATATGAACCCAAATTCTTATATATAATAAATAAAGGAAAATAAATCATGTAGGATGCATAAGCAAAAGGTTAGTTATTAATGAATATTTTATATTACAATAGTTTGGGACTATATAATGAAATGGTAGTCAAAATCCTCAATATATTTTTCTCACTAAAAAACATTTCCTGATAGGAGTGGATGAGCCATTAACATAGTTTAATAATCTTAAAGGTATAAATATACCTAGATTGTGTTATAAAATATTTTAGCTGAATAGGAATATGAATCCATTTGAAACTATCAAGTTCACTACATCCATTATTTTATAAAATATCCCACTTGTTAAAGATAATAAAAAGGTTATCAAAATTAGATTTGATAAAAATTTGTATCACCTTTTCCCTCTTTTCTTATAATATGACTAAATATCAGGATCCAAGGAATTAGTGGTAAGAAATATCATTACATAATAAAAGTATTATAGATTTTTTATGGAGTTTTTATTGTTGTAATGTATTATATGGATAATTTTTTCTACTATTTGGTTTAAATTTTTAATAAGTTATTGAAGACATGAATTGATTAAAATATTCCTTTTGAGGTTAGTTATAAAAAATCAAGGTATAATTGTTATTAGAGGAGAAGTAACTAGATTATTGTATGTTAAATTTTTCTATTCATTGGAAATGAATTTCATTTTGATATTTGATATTTATTTCATTCTTGTAAACATACAAGATTATAAAAAATCCACTATCCAATATTAATCTATTTAATAATAATTATGTTAAGTATTATTTAAATTTCATGTCCAATAATGTGTTACTAAAAATATCCTAAGCCAATTTTTCATTTATATATGGTGTTTCAAGCTAATTTAATTATATATATAATCATTCTAAATTAATTATTAAACATAATATTATTAATAATGTTAGTAATTCATATATAAAATGTGTCTTTGGGAAAATGAATCAAGAAATTGACTATATAGAGGAACAAATTACATCTCCTCAAATATCACTTAATAAAAAGATGTTTAATGAGGTGGATTTTAATAAATATTCTTGACTAACTCCAATGATAAATTCCTTCTTCAATGTTAGATAATATATATAAATAGTGTTATAGATTAAAAGATTATTGAAGGTGAAAGATATAAAACATTATTTATCAATATGAACAATGTAATGAAGGTTATCAAATGCCGCAAATATCTTTTGTATAATCGTAATATCATCTCACACAACACTGAGGATAAATAAAATATTATTGAATATTATTAGATTCTAGTTTGTGAGACTTCATATAAAAGGCATCCTTTATTTCTAGCTTTATTCAAGAAGTTTTCATCTAGGTAGATAATCATTTTCAAACATTGATACCATCTGATAATGAAATCAAAAAAAATATTATTGATTTGTACCAAATATATGTTTTAGGAACATATGGTTTCTCAAATATAATATTTTAAAATGGGTAAATATTTTCATGACGGAATTTATGAATGTCATAATCAATGAATTTTGGAATATAGTTCCCATTAAAATAATTATGAAGTATTTCAAATATTTCATTATATGTAACAATAAACTTATATGAACAATGATTTATTTTATTTTTAATAATAACCATAAAAATATATTTGTTAAATTATAGGGGATTAATATGACTAAATTCATTAAAAAATTTATGTATGAGTTTTTTCATTAAAAAAAATTTATTTATAACTATTTATAAAAAATTAATGAAGTTTTAATTCTATGAAAACAATCATTTATGAACCAAATTTTTATGACTATTATTTTATACATATTATATATTGATCACTACTAAACAATGTTTAATTATATTGTCAATTTATATCCAAAGGATAATCATTTATCAGTGATTATAATTGGTTATAAATTTTGATGAAATCAATTGAAGAATAATATATATTTTTTATGAAAAAAACATTATTGTGTTCAATGTATTTTATATTAATAAATTATATTAATCACCATTCATGAATGATTTAAAATAAATTTATTGAAAATATATTTAATAAAATTTAATAAAATTATAAAATTGCATTCGATACGTATGTAATTTGAATAATATCATTTTTTTATAAAAATACATTTTTTTAAATGGGTTTTTAATATTTTATGGAAAGATTTTATGAATATTTTTTTCATAATATAAATATTGAATCTGATAAAATTGATTCGATATTATTTATCATCATGTACAGATTTTTTTATTGAGTCAATTTTATTTTTAGTCATGATTAATAGTTAATGTGGTAAAATTATGTCATCTCAATAAAGGATAAAATGGGAAAAAATGTGTTTTACAAATCAATAAGGCTTCCAATATCACAAAAACCATATTCATGTCTTATTTGATTAGTGTATTTTGATCTCTTTGAACAATTTCATCATGAAAATTACATTTTTGTCACTTTCCCTTGACAATGACATTAATTATGTTTAAATTTTCTTAATTTTAACAAGGGTACTACTCCACTCACTTATAAAAGGGAGCCATCAATTCTCAATTCATCAAGAACATTGATTACTCCTTAAATAATCCTATTTAAAGTATCTTACCAAATTTCCTCCACAAATTATTATATCCTTGCCTCTCTAAAAAACCATCCTATGAATGCTTACGGTGTAATTTAAAGGAAGATATTCAAAAGAGATGTAATTTCCATTATTAGTATATTTCAAGCATTATTATTTCTTAAACAACCTCTAAATATTATATAACCACATAAAGATTATGATATATGATATTTAATCTAGTAAATATATTTTTTAATGGTGTGGTATTGCTATTTTTTATTTTCATCCAATATTAAATGAAAATGTTTATTATGTGTTCACAGGGACTAAAATCTCGATTAAGTTATTTGTTTCATTTTTCATCCCCACCACACCTACATGATTATTTTGAATGATTTAATATATATAATTATATATATTATTTATTATAAAATTATTATTCTATAGAGATTAAATATTGTTAATTTTCTTTTATTCATATTCATATAATAAATTAAACAATACTTGTGCGCATGTACAAATTGCAGTCTCCAAGAAGTGTTGTAATTAATTTTTCATCCCCACCTTATATAGATTTTTGAAAAAGTTTATATAATGGATTAATATGTTATTTATGAATTGTTTTGATTTTTGAGAAGATTAGTTATTAATAAAGGTGCATCTACCACAATCCCCCAACGAAAACATACATTAAAAAAGAATTGGTTTGTAAGAACCCAGGCCTTCTTTTCATGTACGTTTTTTGTTTTGCTGGTCATTTATGGGAAAAAGAGGAGAATCTAGAGATTTTATAAATATGTGTCGTGTACTTTATACGTACATGCTGTGTACTTTCATGCTGCTTGAGGCCGTGTGGTGGCCATGTCATGGCCAAACACATGGCCATGTAGGGGTGATGTGGAGGCCGCTCAATGCGGAGTACGAAAAAGCCTACTACACGCCATGTATTGCAAAAGTACACACCGTGTACTTTCTTTTTTTCATTAAACGGACCGGGGTCGCTTCTTAACCCCAAAAACATCTTCTTCTCTAGTTTCTTCGTCTGAGAGTGAGGGTACGACCACGGATCTTCTCTGAGCCACTGATTCGTCACTGGTTATCCGAATTGAAGACCATTAGTTGCAATAGAATCGCAGTGGTGAGTTCTTGGTTTTTATTTAGCCACATTTCCTGATTTTTTATCTTATGAGTGTAATCCTAGGTTAAACGTTTCATACTTTTTTGCAGATCTAATCCGTAATAGGCCAATTCACAAGCTGAGGTTCAAGTATATCGATCTCTTAGGATCGAGGTAGGTGTTTTGTTGCCATACGTTGAATGTCTTTGAGTTTTTGTGCAGAAGTGTCGGATTCCCATGTATCAGGTATCTCGGGTTAGGGTTTTGATCCTGTATTATTATCTGCCTTAGATTTATTATATGCATGAGGCAATTAGATGAATAATTATTTCTTGTTAGCATGTTTGAGGACTACCCCATGGGTCTTTCCCTTGTTTTGGCTGTTTATCGCCATTTGGCTTGGTTTCTTATGAGGTAGACCTTTTTGCATTGATTTACTGCCTTTATATAATTGATTTCATGTATTTCCTACTATTTATATACTTGTGATGCTTTGTAGCTATTAGCCAAGTAGTTTTTTGAACATACATAGGGCTGATGATAGTCGATTACACACGACTGGACTAAGCAGGGCTGTGTGAACTAGGTGTGGTAGACTAAAGAGAGATTTGATGATTAAGGGCTTCCCTAGAGAGTCTATTATAAATTATTATCATTTTCAAGAACTATGTGAATTGAACATTGTGCTTCTTAAGAGTTTCCTTAGTTATATATTGGGACTACAGGGGGAATCAGATGTAAGTGCTTCCTCAGAGAGTCTATAGCTATCATTGCAAGACCGCATGGGAATTGATGGTGAGAGCATCCCAGAGTGTATGTGCCTTTGTAGGATTACTTGACTAGAGGGGTCTGCCAGTATGGTCCACCCATATATTTAGTGTGAATAATGATTGGTTGGTTGTGATGAGTCCACCAAGCCAAAGAACAAGCTTGGGTTTTGTACTACTTGTTGTTTGTGTAGTCTGCTGAGATACATTTGTGTTACTTGCTATGCCTTTGGAATGTAGAGCTGTTTTCTAGATTCCTTGGTTGATAATTAAATGATTGAATTAAATTAATAAATAAATGAAAATAGATTTTTTAGGATTTTTTACTTAGTGTACTCTTTTTTCTCTACTGCATTTATTTCCATTACTTTTGCTATATTGCTCACTGATAGTAGGGCACATATATTGTGGTGGTTTCCTACTGGGATTAGTCTCACACCCTGTTTGGGTCCTGCTTTTTGGCCCAAACAGGTTATATAGTTGCAAGTGTGGATAAGGAATGTGGCCCTTCTACTTTAGGTACATGATTGCTGGTTGGAGTTGGAGAGCATAGGAATGAGCTTAGGCTTGTGACGCTGCTGGAGTTGTTGTTTACATTTCTTACTTTGATTTGTAGTTGTATTTCAGCATGATGTTGTGTTTACTTCTTCCCTTAGAAACATGTACCTGCTTCATCATTATCATCATTACTATATTTTCATTGCTTCCGCTGTTTAGTTTTAGTTATTGTAAGTTGTTTACTACTTTCGTTATTGACTCTTATTTCCATTTCCTTGTATACCTTACCAAATGAGGGAATAGTTTCCCTAATGAATCACCAATGCCCTCACTACTAGTCGGCATCCTCTGGAAGTTGGTGAAATTCACTTGAGGTCATGTGGCGAACCGGGTACGAGGCACCAGTTGGGTGGCTCCGGATTTGGGTCGTTACAAAGTGGTATTAGAGAATTTTCTTTTCCTTTCTTTTCTATTGACATATTGTTTAGTGACATTAGACAGGTATATGATGAAATAGGTAAATTCTAAATAGCTATGCCCAGGACTTCTAGAACCCGTGTATAGGGAAAAATCCAGGTTACCTAGAATATTGCAATTTTTTAGTTTTTAAAATTTTACAGTTTACTTGATTTCACCATTGGGTGGTGCACTTGTTTTGTGTTGTTACTATTTATATGATTGTGGTACTATTTTTTTCAACTGATGAGATGAGGGTATGCCATCTCATGCATCATATAGGCACTTGATAGAAAATCACATGTCATACAATTCTCAATGACATCTAAATTGCATTATAAATTTCATGCTTTTGTGATAGCTGCTGTGATAGAATACCGGCTATGTTGATAGTGTTTTTTTCGTTCAGAGCTTCTTTATCATGGATGCCAAACATTAGTTTCATAGGTGTTATGGGCCCTCAAGGATCATAAATTCGTGGATCATGAGTTTTTTATAATTTTTACATGTTATATGTATTGTTATGATGCCAAGCTTGGATTCATGAGGACTATGGGCCCTCACAAATCAGAATTTGGAACATTAACTCATGTTTTCTGTGTTTTCGGGGCTTTGGAGCAGTTCCTGAGATACTGCCCAGAACAACATAGAATACAGGGCATGTATTTTATTAATACATGCCGTGTAGTTTTTAATCTATGTCACTGACAATGTGAGTAGAAACATGGAGTACTGAAAAATCTTGTAGGAACACACTGTGTACTAGTTTAGCACACCGTGTCGTATGAAATAGGTACCCGGGCCGTGTCACGAACAACACATGTCGTGTTATATTTTTACATACACATAATGTCTGAATCTTACACGCCGTGTAGTTTGATCTAGGTACTCGGTCATGTCACGAACAACACAGGTCAGTGCTAACCTTCCTCGTACAGGCCGTGTCCATCTGGAACACGTCGTGTAGTGTCAGCCATGTAGCCCACTGTGTAGCTAACCAAACAGTCTATTAGGAATTCATATTACATGCTGTGTTTATCTGGAACACACCATGTAGTGTGACATGGTCACACAGGCCTGGTCACTAACAACACGGGCCAGGTAAGGCATGTATATTAGAGGTTTTGTCTTCCATGAACATGTCGTGTAAGTTTGTCTTAGAGGAGTAGTGTGGCTTAACTGTGTAGAAGGACTCGGGCAGGGAGGTGAATTCAAGTACAGACCATGTTTTAGGGAAACACGCCGTGTATTTGTGGTGTTACATGACCAGTTAGGGTGGATGTACACGCCCGTGGGAATGAACTAATGGAACTCACCGTGTAGGGAAAGAACACACAGCGTAGTCATGTTTTGTATAACTTGAATTCCTTATTTTCCATGTTCCCTCTGGTGCCTTCTGTTTTCCTATTTTTGTTAATCCTGAATCTGAGGTGTGCTTTTGACCTTTCAGAGCTATGGCACCGAGACGTCCTCCCATTGTCTGTCAGGAACCGTGCGACGACCGTACGCTTGATACAGCAGATCAGGGACTACTACTAGTTCCGCCTATCGTTCCGAACATGGCACCTGCAGTGATTCCAGACATAGGTTCTGATGCTCGGTTCAGAGAGGGTTTCATGAGATTCATATAGACCTTCTAGGGAGTTCAGCATCCTACCCCATTTATGGCAGAGCTGACGCCGGTTTTCAGAAGCAACATCCTCCCACGTTCACAGAGGATGGAGGACCACCGGATGCGGAATCAAGGCTAGAGACCATGTTATCCCTCTTTGAGCACTAGGATATACCTCCTGAGAGGAGAGTGAATCTCACAACTTATATACTGTGAGACTCCTCCAAGAGATTGTGGGATGTGGTTTTGCAGGCAGGGCTCCAAAAGGATATGTCTTGGGATGAGTTTCAGCATACGTTCTACGACTACTTATACCCGGCGACGCTAAGGGATGAAAGAGCCAGAGATTTCTGGAACCTGTAGTAGGGTACTCCCACAATTATGTATTATTCCTCCAACTTCATAGATTTATGGCATTTCACTCCTGTTCTAGGTAATGACAATCTGTTTTTAGCAAGGAAGTTTGAGGAAGGCCTCAGACCGGATATCAGATCACAAGTGAACGTCTTTCAGTTGACTTCTATTACTCTGATAGTCAACCAGGTGCTTATAATGGAGAGAAATATGAGGGAGAATGGAGCTGTGGACTAGGACCATTCAGCATCCATGGCTGATTCATTTTAGCTAGACAGTAGGAAGCGCCACCGTGAGTCTACACAAGGTGACCTGAGGAAGCGAGGTATTCCATCTGGTAGATGGGATCTTCCTTCTGGAAACCAAGTGGTGTGATATTAGTGTGTAAAAAGAGGGCATAAGAAGCCTCAGTTCATGAGAGACCCAATGGAGTGTCGATACTGCGGCAAGATGGGTCATCTGCAGCGTTTCTGCTAGGTTCTTCTTCCAGCGGCTAGCGATGGAGGATCAGTTTCGACTCCATGTACAGGAGCAGGATTACCAGTTCTACAACAGACTTGGGGTTGGAGTCCTTTAGGACATTCAGGCCAGGGTAGAGGTTGTGGATGCAATGGTCAGGCTTAGGGAGGTCCAGCTCAGGGATCTCAGGCCACTACATAGGGCCACGGTTCCAGCCAGATTTTTGCAGTAGATCAGATTCACCAGGAGCAAGATCTTGGACCTTCTATTGTTCGAGGTATGATCTTATTAGCCTTTGTTTTATCCTCTGTAATTTTTGATACAGGAGCTTCTCATAGCATTATTTCAATGCATACTGTAGAAATCCATATATTACTGTTTATACTTCTAAGGATATGTTGACACTAGACACACCATTGGGGACTAGAACTGCTAGGGTATGTCAGTGAAAGGAGTGCCCTTTAGAGGTGGCTAGGTATCACTTTTTGGGGGACCTCTATGCCCTAGACATGACAAGCTATGATGTCATTCTCAGAATAGACCGGCTCATTCCTTTATGGCTAGTCATCGAATGTTATCACCATAGGGAGTGTTTCATATCACCAGAGGGTGAATCTTTTTGTTATAAGGGCGAGTGGGATGTCAAGGAGAGTAGAGAAGGACCAGAGCATCATGGGCTAGGTGGAGTTACAGCTCAGATTTCCAGTCTGTATCTAGATGACTACGGGACTTCACAGTTAGACTTTCCTCCAATGTTGGATGGCTTCAGGGATGTATTTCTAGAGGTATTTTCTGGTTTGACTTCGAAGAGTGAGGTATACTTTTCTATTGACCTTGTACCAGGAGAGGCATAGGTGTCCATTCATCCTTATTTGATGGCTACACCTGAGTTTCAAGAGCTCAAGAAGCAGCTGGAGGAGTTGCACGCCAAGGGCTTCATCCGACCGAGTACTTCTCCTTGGGGTTCGCATGTCCTGTTTGCGAAGAAGGCAGATGACACCCTTAGATATTGTGTGGATTATCAGAAGCAGAACCAGTTGATGGTCAAGAAACAATATCCCTTTCCTGGGATTGATGAACTATTTGATCAGCTTCAAGGAGGCCGGGTGTTCTAGAAGATAGTTTTGAGGTCTTATTATCATCAGTTGTGCATTAGACCATCTGATATACCTCTTATAGCCTTCCGGACTAGGTATGGTCTGTACGAGTATTTGGTTATGTCATTCAGTCTCACGAACATGCCAGCAATTTTCATGGAAAAAATGAACCAAGTGTTCCATCCATACTTTGATTCATTCATGGTTGTTTTCATGGACAATATCTTGGTGTACTCTCACACTCGACACGACCATGATACCCATCTTGAGATCGTTTTGAGTACACTGAGGGAGCATCATTTATATTCTATGCTCTCAAAGTGCCCCTGTTGGATGGACGAGATTCAGTTCCTGGGTCATGTCATCTCAGAGACAAGAGTATCAGTAGACCCATAGAAGGTGAGAGCAGCAGTTACCTGAGAGTAGCTGAAGAATGTCTTCGAGGTATGAAGTTTTTTAGTGATGGATGGTTACTACATGTGATTTTTATAGGGATTCTCACTCTTAGAAGTGTCATTAATGGGCTTGAATATGAAGGGGTGAAGAATGTTTGGTCAGAAGCCTGTGATTCAGCCTTTAAGGAGCTGAAGGGGAGATTAACTTCTACCACGATTCTAGTTTTTCTGGTGCCGGGAAAGAGTTATATAGTTTTCTGTGACGCATCTGGAATTGGGCTTGGAGTAGTGCATATGCAGGAGGATCGTGTTGTTGCATATGGATTGCGGCATTTGACGCCACATGAGAGGAACTATCCTACGCATGACCGGGAGTTGGATGCAGTTTTTCATGCTTTGCATTGTTGGATACACTATCTTCTAGGAGAGAATTTTGTGGTATATACTGACCACAAGAGCCTCAAATATATCTTCACGTAGTGTGAATTGAATCTGAGATAGTGGAGGGGGGTTGAGTACCTACAGTATTTCGATTTAGATCCTGCATATATGACTGGGAAAGGCAACGCTGTGGTAGACACACTGATTAGGAGGACACAGATACAGGTAGTTTATGAGCCCAACAGCGAGTGGCAGCTTATGGATCTGTTCTCTAAAATGCATTTAGAGGTGCACAACAGGCAGGTTCATACTTTTCTTTCATCCATAGTTGTTACCTCTACCCTTCTTGACCGAGTTCGAATGAGGAAGCTATCAGATTCTAAAGTCATAGTCCTATGATAAAGCTTGTCAAGAGAGGACCCTCTTCCCGGATAAACTCTAGGCGAGGGTGAGATCTTACGTTTCCAGGGACGTGTATGGGTGCCAGTAGATAAACGCGAAAAGATGATATGAGACTTTCATTCCTCAGTTTGGGTAGTTCATCTTGGTTTTACCAAGATGTATCATGATCTACACCTCCAGTATTGGTGGCCAGGTATGAAGATGGATGTTTCTAGTTTTTTCATGAGGTGTTCCACTTGTTAGTAGGTGAAGGCGAAGCACTAGCGACCAGTAGGGATTTTACAGCAGCTACCCATTCCCGAGTAGAAGTGGAATGATGTCTCGATGGACTTCTTGATAGGGTTACCGAGATCGCCATAAGGGAATGACGTGGTATGGGTTGTCATTGACAGGCTCACGAAGGTTTCTCACTACTTTCCGATTAAGGAGACCTTCGGTGTTGATGAGCATGGAAGGTTGTACTTCTGTAAGATTGTATACTTTCTTGGGGTTACGAGTACTATCATTTCAGATAGGGATGCCCACATAACATCGCATTTCTGGCAAGAGATACAGAGGGATTTAATTACAAAGGTAATTATGAGTACAACTTACCATCCCTAGATATATGTCCCGTCAAAGTGCACGATTCAGGTGCTAGAGGACATGATACGAGCATGCGTCCTTGATTTTGGAAGTTCTTGGGAGAGACATATACCTCTAGTGGTGTTTTCCAACAATAATAGTTTTCAAGAAACTATTCAGATGGAACCTTACATGGATTTGTACGGTAGGCCTTTTCGATCACCCTTGTGTTGGATAAAGGCAAGAGAGGAAGCTATGCTGGGACCCCTTCTTATTCAGGAGACCACAAAACAGGTGGAGTTGATTTGGAAAGGGATGGTTACTGCACATTCTCGGCATAAATCTTATGTTGATCAGTGGAGACGACCTTTGTAGTTCAAGGTCTGAGATCAGGTTGTCTTACATGTTGCCTCAAGGTTGGGAAACAAGAGAATCAAGAGACAAGGTATGCTTTCACCGAGATAATTGGACCGTTTTAGGTTCTGGTGAGAGTAGGTCTGGTTGCTTATAGATAGAAGTTACCTCAGAGGTACCAGGCTATGCATGACGTCTTCCATGATTCTCAGCTTCAATGCTATTTCTCAGACCCATCTCATGTTTTTCAACCCGAGGAGGTTGAGCTGGAGCATGATTCATCATTCGAGGAGAATCCTATCAGGATTGTCGATCATAGTGCAAAGGTAATTCATGGTTGGTATGTTCCTCTGGTATGGGTGATATGGCAACACGACCATGTAAAGGAAGAGACTTGGGAGAGGGAGGCCTATATGTGATCACAATGTCTATATTTGTTTGAAGTGTCTTCTTTGAAACCTTATTATAGATATCCTAGGACGATTTTATTTAAGGGGGGAAGTTTAAAAGAACTCGGGCCTTGTTTTCATGTATGTTTTTCCTTTTCTGGTTGTTTTTTGGAAAAGGAGAAGAATCTGGAAATTTTACATGCCATGTACATTATAAGTACAGGCCATATACTTTGATGTCGCTTGAGGTCGTGTGCTGGCCATGACATGGACACACACCTGGCCATGTAGGGGTGATGTGGAGGCCGCCTAGTGCGGAGTACTGAAAATCCTAGTACACACTATGTACTCCAAAAGTACACCCTGTGTACTTTCTTTTTATCATTAAATGGACCAGGGCCGTGTCTTAACACCAAAAACATCTTCTTCTCCAGCTTCTTCGACCGAGAGAGAGGGTATAGCCATAGATATTCTCTGAGCCACCGATTCGTCACTAGTTATCCGAATCAGACATCGTTAATTGCAATAGAATCACCACGGTGAGTTCTTGGTTCTTATTTCGCCACGTTTCATGATTCTTTCTCTTATGAGAGTTATCATAGGTTGAACATTTAAGAATATTTTGCAGATCTACTCCGTTCTAGGACAATTCACAGGAATAGGTTCAAGTATATCGATCTCCAAGGATAGAGGTTATTGGTTTGTTGCCTTACGTTTAATGTCTTTGAGTTTTTGTGAAAAAGTGTCGGATTTCCATGTTTCGGGTATCTCATGTTAGGGTTTTGATCCTGTATTATTATCTTCCTTATATTGATTGTTTTCTTGAGGCTATTAGATGAATAATTATTTCTTGTTAGAATATTTGAGGACTACCCCATGGGTGTTTCCCTTGTTTTGGATATTTATCACTGTTTGGCTTAGGTTGCCTATGAGGAAGATCATGTTAAATTGATTGCCTGCCTTGAAATAATTGATTGCATGTATTGAATACTTTTATATTCATTTTATGCATTGTAGCTATTAGAAAAGTAGTTTTTTAAACTTACTTGGGGCTGCTGATAGTCGATTACGTGCGATAGGACTGCTCAGGGCTGTGTGAACCTGGTGAGATAGACTAAAGAGGGAATTGAGGATTAAGGGCTTCCCTAGAGAGTCTGTTTTAAATTAGTATTGTTGGCAGGACCTACGGTAATTGGACTTTGTGCTTCCTCAGATATTCCTTAGTAACGTATCGGGACTGCAGGGGTAATTAGACGTAAGTGCTTCCTCAGAGAGTCTATATCTATCATTGCAAGACCGCAAGGGAATTGATGGTGAGAGCTTCCCAGAGTGTTTGTGCCTTTGTAGGATTACATGAATAGAGGGGTATTCTAGTATGGGCCACCCAGATATTCTGTGTGAATATTGTTTGGTTGGTTGTGACGAGTCCACCAAGCCAAAGAACAAGCTTGTGTTTTTTACGTCTTGCTATTTAGGTAGTCTGCTAAGATATCTGTTGTGTTACTTGCTATGCCTTGGGAATATAGAGTTTTTGCTATATTCCTTGGTTGATAATTACATGAATGAATTAAATTAATAAATAAATATAAATTGATATTTTTAGGATTTTATACTTAGTGTACTCTTGTTTCTCTGCTGCATTTATTTACATTACTTTCGCTATATACCTCACTGATAGTAGGGCACAGATCTTGTGGCAGTTGCCTACTGGGATTAGTCTCACACCCTATTTAGGTCCTAATTTTCATCCCAAATAGGTTATATGGTTGTAGGTATGGATACGGACTGTTGAACTTCTACTTCAGGTACATGATTGCTGGTTGGATATAGACAACATAAGTCCGAGCATAGGCTTGCGATGTTGTTGGAGTTGATGTTTACTTTTCATACTTTGTTTCTCTATTGTATTTCGACACGTTGTTGTGTTTGCTACATTCCATAGATAATTATTCATGTTGTATCATTATCATCATTACTATATATTCATTACTTCCGCTTTTTAGTTTCAGTTATTTTATATTGTTTACTGCTTCCGCTATTGACTGTTATTTCCTTTCCCTTGTATACCTTACAAAATGAGGGCATAGTTTCCCCAATGACTCACCAAGGCCCTCACTGCTAGTCAGCAGCCTCTGGCATTTGGGGAGATGCGCTTGACGTCATCTGGTGAACCGGGTATGGGGCACTATTTCGGTGGCACCAGATTCAGGCTGTTACATAGTTAATACCCAAACATTGTTTTTAGTGAAGAATTGCAAATAAATTTGTGATTTTAAATTATTAATGAATATTATATGGTAATATAATTGAAAATATTGTTCAAATATATATTTATAATAAATATATATTAATTATAAAATATTTTAGATCATAGATGAAGCATGTTAGGACCTTGTGTAAGGGTTAATGTTACATTCTCACTTTATATCGAGATTTTTTTACTAAACATCAATTAAGAAAAATTATATATAAATTATCTCTTAAAACACATTTATTTTCTTCTAATATGGTTTTTTCTATGATTTCATGTAATAGTACCATTTTCCACTCTTCAATACTAAATAACACAAAAAGGATATTTTTAAGAAATACTATTATAGTTTCCCCACATTTAATAAGGAATAATTCATCTTCATGTCCATGTTATTCATATTTCTTAATGGATATTTCTACCTATACTTAATGCATACATAAATTTGTTTTATATTATCATTTACATTCATTACAAATGATTAAAAATAATATTTTTAAAGTCTTATTGTATGAATAACATTTGAATTAAAAATATGTGAAAAAAGATTCTTTTTAACATATATGGAATAAATGGATTTTCTTATTATATTTCCCTTTAATATTTTTGAATCATACACTATGTGTATCCTTGTTTTTAAAATTAATTCTATTATAATTTTTTTTGGTAATTTCTTGTTTTGACACGTTACAAAAAAAATCCTTTTTTCAATAAATTTTTAAAACTATTTATCAAATGTTTTTTAAACACATTTTTATCTCTATAAATATATATTATGTATTTTTATGATTATTTTTTGATATGATATAATGATTCCATACACCTTATTTCTATTGATAATTTTTTTTTCAACAAAAATCTATTTTATAAAGGGGAGATTGTTGAGAACAATAATCTATCTATTTATGATGGTTTTAATGTTCACAAATACCCTTATTTGTTATTGTAATGATGTTACATTCAGTATATTTCAGGAAATTAAAATTTTTTATTTCCCTATTTTGGAATAATATTAAATCATTTAATATGTGTGGAATATTTTAAAAAGTGTTCGAAAATATTTTTTTCATATTGGCATGATCTAGAAACACTGTTCATGCTCTACATGCTCAAGAAATCACTTGAGCATGTTACAGAAACATTGTTTATAACCTACATTGAGGAGCATAGTGAAAACATATAATCCATTGTTTATGTTCAGGACATAAAAAAATTATAGAATAATAACCTTACGTTTGGGTTATTAGAAAAGTACAGAAGAAGAACCCTATGTTTGGAAAGAACCTTACGTTCAGGATATCAGAAAAGTATATGAAATCAACTTAAATTTTATCAGTAAAATATGAATCATATACCTTACATTTAGAAGCTGATAAAACTATGGTTAATCATCCTTTATTTTGAAAACTACCATACATTTTATTAAAAAGTGTGGAACATATGCCTTACTTATAGAAACTGATAAAAGTATGGATCATCAACCTTACATTTATAAAGAACCTTACGGATTATGTATCTTATGTATTTCTAAAAAGAAAAGTATGGATATTTTACAGTACATTTTAGAGTTGAAGAGAAAAGTATGGTTGATCAACATTACGTTTTGAACCTTATGTTGTGAACCTTATGCTCCGAGAAAGAAATATATGTATTTCTAACCTACATTTGGTGTCGAAGATTTAAATTATGAATTTATTAATAAAATGTCTTTATGCAGAATATTAGGCAGATTTCAAGCCAAATTCAAAGCCCTATTTTTAACCACATATTTGACTAATTCAAAGCCGCTTATTTGTCATTCAAATGATTGGTTTAAGAGGATATTTTCATGAGGAATTTTCAGGGGAGTTATGACTGCTCTGTTATTCTAACATTTGAATATCACGATTCTAAAGGTAACTTTTGTGGATATAAATTTATAAGGAAAATGCTCATAATTATTATATATATATCTATGATATTTTCTATTTCAATTTGAGGGAGAATCATCAAGAAAATGTATGACAATCTCTTCAGTTCTTCATGAATAAAGTTTTATAGAGTCATTTGAGATTTACAGATCTGATGTTACAAGGAACTACAAACTCTGTTTTTCTATATAAGAAGAAATATGTTGAAGATTCATCAATTCTACATTGATAATGTATCTTGAATCTACTATTGTTGAAGTTTCTCAATTCATTTAAAGATCTACTACATCCGGATTGTCTCAAAACTACTTCTACCAGAAGATCATTCTTTCAGAAGACGACGATCCATAAACTGTCAGTTGTGTGTTTTTTAAACTATAAAGATAAACGAGAAATTATTTCCAGAAAAATACTCATTTTATTTTGAGTAACTGGATTCTCATACTAAGATGGGTATTAGGTTATGTGTATGAAACTGAAGGCTCTGTTTTGAGCCTTATCTTTTAAATGTGTCAACTACCTGCACTCAGTTGTGGATGGTCTACTGATTAGAAGACCAGATAGTGAAAATCACCAAACACATGGAGTATATCATTGGTGGAGTTGACTGGGGGCCTTCAATTCCCCAAACCACTGTAAATCCTTGTGTTCTATAACAGTTTATTTTCTTACTACATAAACAACCTGATAAATACAAAAGGACAGACTTAGGCTTCATCATGATTAGTGCAGAATTCGTAAAGACACAATTCACCCCCCTCTTGTGCATATTTGGAATAACCCGATCCAAAAATTAGTATCAAAGGATGAGATTTTGTAAAAGCTATGACAAGTTGAATTTTTTGGTATTATATAGAGCACAATGGGTGATACATGATAGGGTATGTCAATGGTTCGAGCTCCCTACTTCAATGGTAACAATTATGTATGCTTGAAATAAATTATGGTCATTTACTTAAGGAACCTTGGATACAAAGTCTACTAAAAAATTCTAAATATTATGTGATTCCAGAGAAACCTGAACCATGGAGTGATGATATGGAAGAATAGAACGACATTCACTAAAGATCAATGAATTCTATCATCTGTGGTCTTGGACCAGATGAATTCAAAAGTGTATCTCAGTTCCTGACTACTTATGAAATGTGGAAGACAATTTCATTTGCTTATGAAGGAACTGAAAATGTCAGACAGATGAGGTATACCACAACTAATTTGAAATTTGACACATTCAGATTGATTGAAGGAGAAAGAATCACTTATATGAAATGAAGGTTTACAGAAATTGTTAATAACATCACTACCTTGGGACATCCCATCAAACAAGAAAATCATGCCCTGAAAATACTGAGAGTACTACCACCTGGAGAAAATGGGATATCAGTGTCTATTATACAATCATCACCAGTCAATGATCAAACTATGAGAGAATTAGTTGTAACTCTATTGATATATAATTCTGAGATGCAAGATGAAGAAAATGATCATAATGTCTTGATCAAGAGAGAATACACTACTTTGAAAGTAACATCACAAAAGAAGAGCATAATGGCGAAGAATGTAACAAAAATGATATCATATAGTTTTGATTCTTCTAATTTAGATGTATAACTGGCTCAACTAGCTATAAAATTCTGCAAATTCGATAGAAATAAAAAGGGATTCATAAAATCCTTCAAAAGGTATGAAAATGAACCAAGGGAGTTCAAATGCTATGAATGAAAAAAGATGTGTCGCATTGGATTTGACTGTACTCAATTAAAAGGAGATAATAATAAAAATCAAAAACAATGATTCTGAGAAGAAATAAAAAAGTGAAATGAATGATATTTGTAGTGTTTCTAAAGACTCTAGTATCTCATCAAAGTCTGACTAAGAAAAAGAAAAATCATATCTAAAATAAAATATGTGCTTTATGGCAGAAGCTGATGAGGAAGTAGGTCATAGAAGCTAAACTGAAATATTTTATATAGACAGTGGCTTCTCTAAGAATATGAGTGGGAATTCCTCGAACATTAAAACATTAACTCAAAATGATATAGGATTAGTGAATTTTGGTGATAATTCCAATGGTAAAATTATTGGCATTGGAACTGTTTTAGATCCATAATATGACTCAATTAACCAAGTACTCTATGTACAAGGATTGAAACATAGCCTAATAATTATCTCTCCACTCTATGATGATGGTTATTTTTTTGATTTTTATAAAAACTAATGTTTTTATAAAGATAAATTGCTTAAATTTAGAGCACCCAGAACTGATAATGTTTATACTCTAAATTTAAATTACATGTGTAAACAAAAACTATACTACTTAACTACAAAGATAAATGAATTGTGGATCTGGCATAGAGGACATGGACATTTCAATGTATATGTTTTACAATGGTTAACTAAGAAACAATTGGTTTCTTCTTTCCTAAGTCTCAATTTTGAATGTGATATATTTTGTGATGCGTGTCAACATAGAAAGTAGCACAAATCATCCTTCAAATTTGTTAACAAAATTTCTTCATCTAAACCGCTAGAACATATCAATATGGATTTGTTTGGACCTTTAGGAATATAATGAATGGCTCGAAAATTATATGTTTTTGTTTTAGTTGATTAATATTCTGAATTTACTTGGATTTATATTCTAAAATATAAAAAAAAGCTTTTACAATATTTGAATATTTTTGAAAAGTAGTCCAAAATGAAAAAGGTTTTAAAATATTTTCATTAATAATTGATCATGGTGGAGAATTTGATAATCTAGAATTTAATTCCTTTTGCTCAAATATGTGTGTTAAACACACCTTCTCAACATCATCAACACCTCAACAAAATTGAATTTTTGAAAGATGAAATATGACTATTCATGAAATGGCTAGGACTATGCTAAATGAGTACAATATATCTACCTATTTCTGGGCAGGTGTTATAGGTATAGACTGGTATATAATGAATAGTGCTTTAATCAGGCCAATTATTAAAAAGAAACCCTATGAACTCTAGAATAATAGAAAACCTAATGTAAATTACTTAAATGGTTTTGAATGCAAGGTTTACACCTTAAACACAAAAGGAAATCTTGGTATGTTTGAAAAAAACATGATGAAGGCATTTTATTAGGATACTCTGCTACTTCCAATGCTTATAGAGTTTTAAAAAAAATTCATATATTGTTGGAGAATTTGTTCATGTGAAATTTGATGAATCTGATCCCTTTGAGAAAAGGAAGGACCAATTTGATGAATCTGGCCCTATGATAACATGAGACTTGATAACTTAAAAGATTTTGTTGAAAAATATTTAAATGAAATTTAGTCCAGTTCAGAAGAACATGAAATTGAAGAACCCAAACATGTACTACCTAGACTGTCTAGAACTCTAAAGAATCGCCATTTATAAACTGTTATAGGAGACCTAGATACTGGAATAAAAACTAGATGAAATGTTGTAAATCTTGTTGAATTCTCTACCTTTCTATCCCTATTTGAACTTAAGACATTAGAAGAAGCCTTTGTTGATGAAATTTAGATTATACAAATGCAAGAAGAATTAAACCAGTTTAAGATAAATGAAGTTAGGAATTTAGTTGATGTACATCAGAACTATCCATTTATAGGAACTAAATGGGACTTTAGAAATAAACAATATGAAAAAGGAATAATAACTAGAAATAAAGAAACACTAGTTGTTAAAGGATATAATAATGAAGAAGGTATAGATTATGATTAAACCTTTGCACTTGTAGCTAGATTAGAATCTATTATAATCCTTTTAACCTGTGCATCTCATATGAACATTAAATAATTTCAGATGGATGTTATGTCTGCCTTTTTAAATGGTTACTTACTGAAGAAGTTTTTGTTGAGCGACCTCCTTGTTTTGAAAGTTCACAAAAACCATATTTTGTTTTTAAACATATTAAATCTCTTTATTTCCTTAAAAGAGCACCTAGATCTTGGTATGAAAATTTACATTCATTTCTTTTGATAAATTATTTTACTATTGGGATGGCATATCCAACATAGAAAATTGTTAGCTCTAATATTTTATTGGATAAAATTTATATTGAAGATGTAATTTTTTGTTCAACAAATAAAAACATTGTCATGAGTTTTCTAATTTAATGAAAATAGAATTTGAAATGAGTATGATGGAATAACTAAAATTCTTTTTAAGACTTCAAATTTATCAAAAGTTTTTTTGAAATGTTTTAAATGAAAACAAATAAATTAATGATTTACTAAAGAAATTTTGAATTGAAAACACCAAGACATACATAACTCCAATGTGTACTAATATAAAACTTGATTTAGATGAAACTAGAAAATCTATTGACAAAAAGTTATATAAGGGTATGATTGGTATATTATTATATCTTATGGATATAAGGCTAGATATAATGTATTCAGTGTGTTTTTGTGCTAGACTTCAATCTTGTCCTAATGAATCTCACTTAAGTGTTGCCAAAATGATTTTTAGTTATTTAAAATGAACATTTTTTCAATATCTTCTCTATCCATGAAATTATTGTTTTAATTTTATTTCAAATTCAGATACTGACTTTTGAAGTTATAGATTAGATTGAAAAATCACCACAGGGACTTATCACTTTTTAGGAATATCTTTGGTGTCATGGTCTAGTATGAAACAACACTCAGTTTTTCTATCAATAACTGAGGCAGAATATGAATCTGTAGGATGTTTTTATGCACATGTTTTGTGGATGAAAAATAAACATATGGACATTGGACTAAATTTTAATAACACACCAATTTTATTTGATAACAAAAGTGATATAAATAATTGAAAAAACCCTATTAATAATTCTAGAACTAAGAATATTGATATCAGACATCATTTTCTAAGAGATCATGTTCTTAAAAAAGATATATTCATAGAATTTGTAAGTAATGAAATCCAATTAGTTGATATTTTTACTAAACCACTTCCCACTACAAGGTTTGATTTTATTAAGGGGGAGATAGGTTTATTTAATTTTAAATGAAATGTTATTTTTAATTTATACACGTTTATTTTTTTATTCACTGTTTTAAATAATTTAATTATTTGTTTTTAGAATAATTTAAATTTTATTTTAATAATTTTCCCCCACATACATTTTATTTTACTTAAATAATTTAATGATTATTATGTTTTTATATGATAAGAGAATCAAGGATGTCAGAAACCGTTTCAAATTCAAAACCCGTTCATTTTTTCAAAACCATTCAAAACACCAAAAACCCTTACTGCCTTCATCTACCTTTTCATAATCCTCCAATACCCTAAACCTTAGAGCCTTCATAAATTTGAAACAGAAATTTACAAGACATAGAGAATTGTGGAAGGAGAAGCTACTAATTCCAAGTGTCAGTGCATGACGAGAAGATGGATTCTACAAGGAAATGTAATCGACCTAGTATGGTTGTATCAAACGGATCACATACTGCGACAAGCCTTCACTTTTTAAAATCTCAAGCAAACTTTCAGTGGAAAAAATTTAGAGTTTCTATATGAGGTAGGGCTTCATCACTTTTTCAAATCCATTTAGTTCAGTCTTGGAGATACAGAGGATACCATATTTGTAGAAATTGAAGATCGGGATTTTTTCAATTTCATTTTTAGAAATAGATATAATCTTAAACTACCCTCATGAGGGTGTTTATCATTTCAACTTAGAGAATATTAGAGATGATGAACATAAGTCAGAGGATATTATGTCATTTTTATTTGGATATACAATTACAAGGGAAATGTTAATGAAGGATCTGGAACCTAATATGAAGATTCTTGATATGTTTGTGAAAACAGGGATTACACCTAGGATGTCAGAGATAGATAAGATTTTGTTTCCTAACCAGTACTTAATTTTTTTTCTTATGAGTGAAATCAAGTTGAATTTTCCGACATATATGGTAAGATATCTGAACTACTGCTATCCACCAGAGGCAAGAATGAACTTCTATCCCTATGAAAGTTTCATTTAAAAATTAATGTTTATGTCTGATAAGGTGAGATTAATGTATGCCAATGTAAGATGAAATCACAGTAAAATTTTCAATGATGGAATTATATTGAAGATTGGCTTCTTCTGGAGTAATTTGAAAGGAAATATAATGCATGTTGGAGCTGAGGAAGACTAGGAATCAGCTCAGGGGGAGAGACCTACTAATTCTAAGGAAGGAATGGTTGAATCAAGAGTAAGTTGAACCTCAAGAAGACTTTGATTTGAAGCAATTGATCCAACTTTTGATGAGGAAATCCAAGAGGGAATTCAGAGGAAAAGACATCGAGTGGATCCAACTGGTGATGAGCCTATTCAAACAAATGGTGATTCAACTGAACCTCTTATGAGTTTCAAATTTATTAGAGAACCTAATGTACAGCAAATTGAAAGACAAAAAATTTCATAGATTGAGGTGACTCCTCAAGTGGAAAATAAATTGTGCCTCAAACATATGAAAATCTATGAGAAGATAAAGTGGTTGGACCTGAATCTCCTCAAACTGTATAGCTTAATTAGATTGATCAAGAGAAATTAGATCAAGAGGAACCTATTTTTGTGGATCCTATCTTGGAGAAAGTCAATGAAGAAGATGCTTAAGAGGATTAAAAACCTGTTCATATAAATCAAGAAGATAACCCATATGAAATTTACACTAAAATTATTAATGAGGATTTTTTAGTGGATGATTCAGTTAAGGACATGAAGGAAGAATCAGTTTAGAAGCTCGTACAAATAGAAGATGAAGTGAAATTAGATATTGAATTTATACCTTTAGTTTTATTAAAACTAGTGGAAGCTCAGACTCAAAATCAAGCACAAGGTGCCTCTATTTCAATGAATGTAGAAGTTGAGGAGCTGTATATAATGTTTATAAGAGTTTAACTGGAAAATGCTTCTTTAAGAAGAGCATTGGAAATGGAAAATCAAAGATTTTAGAAAATGAAAGCCAGATTTATTTAAAAATATTAAGTTGATGTTTTTAAGAAGAATATGTTGGATGAAGTTGAAAATTTGAAATCTGAGATGGTAATGAAGTCAGATTTGGAATATTTTAAGCTTTCCATGGAGCTACAATTCATAGTTGGAAGGAACAGTCATGTAGGTACCTTAGATACTTCACCTGATCTGATAATGAGATTTCAGGCCACTACTATAGTAATGAGAAATATGAATGAAAGGTTGAAGGACCTTTAGTGAAACAGTTCTCCATTATCTATATTTTTAGACAACCAAAAAAATATTGTTGAGAAGATAACTTCAAATGAACCAGGAATAATAACATTGTTGAATAAGTTCAAAGATATGTTAACAATTTTTATGGAAAACGAAAAAAGGTTGCATAAGTTCTTTAGATTCCATTTGATTAAGGATATTCATCTAACTTAATAAGGATGATATCTCATTATCTAGATTTTATATTTATTAATGATAAGGTTGATGAATTAGTTAGCATATATCAAGGCAGTAATCCAGAGAAGATGAGACCAGTTTCAAATCTTTGTTGAGTAAAACCTTGATTCTCCTTGTCATTAATGTACTTGTACTTATATTTTCAATAAAATATATTTTCATCCCATGTTAATGTGTTATTAATTTGTTTTACTATACTATCTATGATAGAATTTTAGTAATCCAACTTCACATATTGAAAAATAGTTTAACATAGCATTTACTTAAGTTCAATGATGCATTAAAATGTGTTATATTCTTTACTCTATTATTCTTTTTGATATCACAAAAGGGGAGAAATATGGATAAATTAAAATTTTGTTTTATATAAATATTTTACATATATGGAGAAAAGAAAACTATTAATTTTAAGTGACGAAATTACTAAAAAAACATTTATGGAGAAATTTTTGGATAAACACAAAATTTTATTTTCTTTATTTATAGGGGAGATATTATTTTACATTATAAAGGGGGTAAAAATATAAAATTTAATAAATAATTTATTTAAAATAAAATATTGTATTTATCTTTGAAAAATTCTAAACAATATATAATTAATTTTGTAAGATCATTTCATTGGTTATTTCATGGGTTTTGTGATCATCAAAAAGGAAGAGATTGTTCAGCAAATGTTGTTTTCAACAACACTATATTTTATTAAGGGGATATTGTTGAGAACAATACTCTAACTCATTATAATGATTTTGATGTTAAAAAATACCCTTATTTGTTATTATAATGATTTTACTTGGAGTATATTTTAGGAAATTATTATTGATTAATTCTCTATTTTGGAATAATATTAAAGCATTTAATCCATATGGAATATTTGACAAAGTGTTTGGAAATCGTTTTTGCATATTATCATGTTCTAGAAACACTGTTCATGCTCTACGTGTTCTGAAATCACTTGAGCGTGTTCTGTAAACACTGTTCATACCATAGGTTGGGGAGCATAGAAAAAGGATGTAATCCGCATTTAATTTTGGGAAATCAGAAAAGTATAGAAGAAAAACCTTACATTCAGGTTATCAAAAAATTATAGAAGAAGAACCCTACATTTGGAATTAAACTTATGTTTAGGATATCAGAAAATTATAGGAAAAAAACCTTACGTTTTGACAAAGATTATGGATCATATACCATACGTTTAGAAGCTAGTAATAGTATTGTTCATCAACCATAATTTTGAAAAAAAACCATGAACTTTATAAAAAATTATTGATCATATACCTTATGTTTACAAGCTGATAAAAATATAGATCATCAAACTTACTTTTATAATGAATCTTAAAGATCATGTATCTTATGTTTTATTAAAAAGGAATGTATGGATATTGTACCGTACATTTTATAGTTGAAGAAAAATGTATGGTTGATCAACCTTACGTTGTAAACCTTACATTGTGAACCATAAATTGTGAACCTTACATTCAGATAAAGAATTCTATACAGTTCAACACTACATTTGGTATTAGATATATAAATTATGACTTTAATAAGTAACATTCTTTACGTAGATTATTAGGCTGATTTTAATCCAAATTCAAATCTCGGTTTTAAATCATGTCTTTGACGGATTCAAAGCCATCTATTTGTGATTAAAAGGATTGATTTAAGAGGATATTTTCATTATGAATATTCAAGGGAGCTATGACTGCTCTGTTAGTCAATCATTTGAGTATCGTGATTCTATAGGCAATTTTTTGGATCTAAATTTTTTGAGGAAAATGCCTTTAGTTATTCTATATATATCTCTGATATATTTTCATACAATGTGACTGTGAAAATTCATGAAAATATATAACAAGACCTTGAGTTCTTCATGACTACTATTTTATAGAGTCATTTGAGATTTACAGATCTACTGTTACAAGGAACCAGAAAAACTATCTTTTCTAAAGAAGAAGAAATACACTGAAAATTCAACAATTCTATATCGATTAACTGTTGTGAATCTACTATTGTTGAAGTTATTAATTTAATTTCAATATCTATTGCAATAGGATATTCTCAGAACTACTTCTACTTGAAGATCATTCTTTTTTAAGATGATGATCCATCAACTGTCAATTGCATGTTGTTGTAACTGTAAAGATCAACTGGAAAGTATTTCAAGACAAATACACTTTTTATTTTCAGTAACCGACTTCTATTACTAAGCTGGGTATTCAGCTCTATGTATGAACCAGAAGGATCTATTTTTAACCTTAACATGTAAAGGTTTCAACTACCAACACTCTGTTGTGGACGGTCTGTAGATAAGAGGACCAGATAGTGAAAATCACCAAGCACGTGGAGTAGAGCATTGGTGGAGTGGACTGGGGGCCTTCTATTCCCTGAACCACTATACATCCTTGAATTATTTAACCGTTTATTTTCCACAATATAATGAACTAGATAAATACAAAAGGATAGACTCAAACTTCATCAAGATTCGTGAAGAATTTGTAAAAGTTACAATTCACCCACCTCTTGTGCGTATTTGGTATAGCCCGATCCAACAATTTCTATTGATGTATTTCGATGATTCCTTATAAAAATTATCATGAAACCCATTTCCCTCATAGGATTAATTAAGAGATTATGAAATCATAAATGTTATGTTCTTGCAGAAATCATAAATATCATTTACCATTCTATGATGGGTGGGTCCTTTATATCTCTCCAATTCATTTTTTATGGTTATTATATGTCATTAGATTACAAAAGTATTCTAGTAATAACTCTTAATGAAATATATTATGGGATGATGGAAATATTTTCTTATGCAAGATATTAATGGAATCTGGTAATAATATCTAGTCCATTATACTAATGTGTTATTGTGTTTCTTCCTAGTCTATCCTCATATGGGGTGATGGTAGTGATTTCAAATCTTTTATGTTATGGAATTATGGTATGGATGCATGATACAAAATTTCTTGATTTCATTTGATAATGTTGATTCCATATTCATATTTTATCCTTCATTGTTATGTTATTTTTTCCATGGATCATGATAATGGTTTTGTTTTGATACCATGTTCCATATTTTAAAGAAGTTTATTCCCTAAACCTAAAGTTGTGATCAATTTTCATATGGGTATGATTATCTTATGCAATTCCCTTAATTATATTCTCCCATAAATTTTGCTCTCTTATGATATTTAAAGTGATATCTTCCATGTTTACCCTTACTTATCATTCGAGCCCTCTCATTCTTATGATTCCATTTCCACAGGTACTGAAGAAGGGTTATATGTATTATATTTCAATGAGGTGTACTATGTGAGCAGAAAATTATGGGAGATATTGAAGATATATAATGAAATTAGTTGATTCTGTTTGTAGCCACTAAAGTTACAAAACCATTATGGTTCTTGGGGATGTATTATTTTTATAACCATTAGGGTTTCTAGTATTAGATTTTGGTTTTTTTATTTTTATATTAGGTTATGAATAATATAGGGATAGAACATACAACAATATCTTTTGAACTATATATGGCATAAAAGAGGATAATTGTGTCATAGCTTGAATTGAAGGTTTAATAATTGAGGATATCTCCTTATTTTTTCATATAATATGAATTATCACTATGATTATTATTTCTCATATACATATGTACACCGTTTTGGTTTTTTTAATGGATTGTATTAGGTGTAATTGAGTTAGAAATTAATTTCAATATCTATGTAATGACTTCGCTCATGAGAACCCAAATTTCATGGGTTCAATAATGAAAAACCATATGGGAATAAATTCCCAAATCCCTCAAATAATGAATAACAAAGTGAAATATGTTGTGATTTTGAGGGAACCAAAGATGTAGAAACGTGAAATTAATTCTTTTATACCGAAACATCCACCTTCTTCTTGTGTGTCCCCTAATCCAATATTTTTTAATAATTAATTAATGAGATGGGAAATATATTTTATGTTGTCTGGTTATCATATTATGGTAAAATATAGTTGTCTATCAATTGTGAAGTTATTTTAATCAATTATGGACTCTTATAAAAAAACATGAGTAAAGAGGAAGAAATCATATTTATGCAAGGGGATGTGTTTAGTAAGGTATTTTTTAATAAATATTTTCATTAAACACATCGTACTAAAATAGATAGTAACTTTCTAGCACTGGTCTAGTTGGATGATGAATCCATTAGTTCCAATGAATCAATCGTTACAAGACTTATAACGTATTATTCTATTTTTATCATTATGATTGAACAAAAACATTATTGGTTAATTGGTGGCTCAAAACCAAGTCTCCAAAAATAATTATCCATTACTGGCTGTATTATCTATGATTAAATCATTTTATGTGATCTCAAGGTGGAAATGGAAGCTCGAAACTCTCAATATGCTCATGAGTTTTGTGATTATAAATGAATATTTGAGTTTTAGGGGAACTCAAAAAATGGATCACATTATGTAAATAAGATCCAACGTCCAATATTCAAAAAGTGAAGAATGAGGAACTTTGGAAAATGACTTTAAGGGTAAGGAAAATGATTTTCATGTATAAGATCTAACAACCATGTATAAAATATTTGTAAAATTTAAAATGAATAAAAAATAATAATTGGAGAAAATGGTTTTAACTAATGAAATTCAACATTAAATATCCTTTTATTTTGGGAATTATGTGAATCAATTCCATAATCCAAGGGATAATGAAGATAAAAATACTTAATAACCTCCTAAAAATGATAATGATAAATCTTGTATAATAACATCTTTTAATTTGGGTCCTAAAAACATTGAGGTGAAAGAAAAATTTATCATCCAATATATAATGGTAAAAATCTAATTTGATTCTAGATCTACCTAATATTTATATCAAGATAATATTCTAGACATATTATGTCCCTGAATAAATGTTAATATATTTATTTAATAGTAAAAAAAATAATTGTTTCTTAATGACATATTATTTCCATATATCTTATCTAATAATATGTTGTGGTAATGTATTTCTAACAAATATTTTTATTCTACCTATAGTCCAATTTTTTTAAATTTCCATATGGATAATCTCTCTACATATATCCCATGTAAATTATTCATTAAGGAAAATGAAATTTTATATTTTAAATCAACCATTTATTTTCTATTGATCCATGGTTAAATATGATCTTTAATATAGAAATAAGTTTTATAATGTGTGTCTTACGACGTATACATGGGTGTATTTATGTTAAATAGATTAGGAGAAACTAAAAATTAATGATTTGAATAAATTTTGGGAATGTAATGTTGTATTTCATTATGAATTTCCTAGTTTTCCCATGAATCTTGAAGATGAGGTGTGAATAAAATTCATACTGATTATTACAAAAATTTCAAAGACTCATTAAAGAATATTCTAGATTGAGTTGTGGTATTTTGGAATAAAGTCGTATAGAATCATGATTGGGGATCCATATGCAATAGTTATCCAAAATAGAGTCTAGAAGTTATATTTAATAAAAATAATGATAGTTCAAAGAGTTTTTTTCATTGATTATCAAAAGTATAAAAACATTACAATCGATAATATGTATTTTCTACCTCATATTCATGATTTTCTTGATTGAATTTATTGAGATAGATAATTTTTAGAAATTGAAATTCATTATAAATATGATAAATTTTTGGTTAAAAGTGGGGCCTACCCATGAAGTCCTATATTATATGGTATGGACCCTTTAAATTTATAATGCTGATATTTGAAATTAAAAGTGCCCTTGCTATCATTATGGAACTAATTAATATAGTGTATAGATATTATCCTGATAAATTTTTGGTAGTATATATAGACGGTGTTCTTAAATATTCTATGTTTAATGAAGAACATGAAGATCATTTTTTGATTATGTTGATGAAAATGATGTGGTGTTTACATACCAAATATAAAAAATTTGAAATTTTGCTACCAAAAAAGCCTTCTTGGGACATGTAATTATAGTTGAGGGAATATTGGTGGATCCTTAATATATATATGTTATTAAGTATTGGCCTAGTAAAACATCTTAAATTTTTATCTATTATTTTCTTGTTTTGGTGGGATATTAATGATACTTTGTGAGAAATTTATCATGTATATGATATCCATTAACTAGATTGATTCAAAAAGAATAAAGTCTTTGGATAGATGAATGGGAACAAAATATAAAGGATCGTAAGGGAAGGTTATTAAGTGCACCTGTTCTTACACAACCATGATGTGGATAATGGTTTTTGGTATATATTGATACATTAATGAATGGTTTGGGATGTTTTACCTTGAAAAATGGTGTGGTGTTTCCATATGACTCACACTAATTGTAGATTTATGGTAAAATTTACCAAAACAAGGATTTGGAGTTTGAAGTGGTAATTTTTCAGTTATAAATATTGAGGAATTATCTATATGGGGAAAGTATTCATTTATATTGATCATAAAATCCAGATGTATATATTTATATATAAAAAATTAATTTCCTATAAAGGATATTGTTAGAGTTCATTTACGATTATAATTTATCAATAAATTACCACCACCGGAACGTGAAAAATATGGATTATTATTTGAGTTGAATGGGTAATGTTATCCCTTTTACGATAAATATTTATAGGTATCTAAAATTTCTATATTTTTAGATTATAGATCTTGAAGTTATAATGGAAGGGTACAATTCATATATTTCCCTGATGAATTTTCAAATATTTATTTATGTAAAGATTAAAGAGGATTATATTGAGTATTTGAAACTGAAAAAATTTGGTAAGTAGTGTTATTGAATTAAATAACTATATAATGGAAGTATTAATTGAAAAAAAATTGATTATGTGTCCCATAAATACTAAAATATAAGAAACAATTTTTTGATTAAGTATATTGATTAGCATTTATTGTCCATCCTTGGAGTGAAAATAGGTATAGAGATCTCAAAGTGTAATTTTTGTGGCAAAATAGAAAGTAGTATATTGAATATTATGTATCTAATTTCATGATATTTTTGGAATTGAATAGAGAGAAATAAATTTATAATGGGACTATGAGACCATTAATTATACCAAACTTGAAATTTTATAATATTTTCATGCCTTTTGTCAATAGAATCATAAATAAAACTAAATACCATTACTTAATTTGGGGTTTTATCAATATACTGATGAAATAATCATAGTTCATTGTTTTTAGAGACTATTTCATTCCTGATAATCTTTTCGGATATTCATTAATATACTATTAAGGCTAAATGGATTACAATATTCAACTGTGTCTGATCATTATATGAGGATTACGTCAATCTTCTAGAGAAGTCATTGGCATGTGATGAATATATAGTAGAGTGTTTATAATAAATATCATACTAATATAGATGGTTTGTTTGGGGAATATATTAACACCATAGAATATATTCAAAGATCCTATTTTGGGAATTTAATGGATGTAATGAACAATCAAATCCTATATTTATTTTTCATAAAAAATACCTTTCACTTGAGAATTTAGGTGGATCCTTATGAAACCCACTAAATTAGGAATTAAAGGACACCAACATGTTGGGATGAAGATTGAGAACGAATGCTATTGGAACTTGATATTTCCAGGTATATATGAGAAAATGATAGATCCATCCAAAATAACATCAGTATAAGGAACCGACCTTAAACATTAGATAATATAACTATTTTAACTAGATTTCACTTATTTACATTCCCATTGATATTTTCAGTGTAGAGTTTTATAATGTTAGGAAATTACTCATACATATCCACCAAAAAGCATAAAATTGGGTACCACTAAAACAGTATCCATTTCTTCCAAAACAAAAAATCTTTACCATAAAAAAACAACATGAATTCATTGAAAAATATTCAGAACAATTAACTTGACTTCCTTCTTTCTCTTACACATCCTTATAACTTTTGAAAATCATTTGAAAACATGGGATGATAATAAGAAGCTCAGTAATGGATATAATAAACAGGAAATCAACCGTTAGTCCATGAATAATTACAATCCTTTGAAATAATTTTCACAAAGACATATTTCTCACCCATATATACTTGCTTTGTGAAACATGAGATTTACATAAAACATTAGAGACAATATATAAAAACATTAAGGTATCATATGTAATTAAATTATTATATTTTAACCCTCATGGATACCTTATTATTTTTAACCGTCATGGGTACCTTACAATGTAACCCTCATGGCTACCTTATGTTGTAACAATCACAGTTACACTTGGAGTAACCATACGGAAAAGCTACGACATACACATACCCAATGAATTTATGGAAGATATATTTCCTACACTTCACCATAAATAGTTACCAAGAATTAGAAAATAATAATAAAACCTGAATAACTGCATAAAAACAATACTTTTGAATTTTGTAAAATACAATTTTAAAAGCTAATTTTTAAAGAAAGTCCTTTACAAATGTCATATAATTAAAGTGAGAAATGGTTATAATGAAATTAATATGTTTATACACTATAAATAGACATAATAAAACATAATAGAAACAAAAATTCATCACATAAATAATCCTATTTCCACATAATGAATATTGTAGAAGGTTAACCCAAAGAATGGAAATCAGGTTAAGAATTCACATACCTGAGGTTTGTCTTACAAATTTTTTTTAAAACTCCTATATAATAGTTAAAATAGTGTTAATAATATATGAAATAAATATATTATTTTTTATAACAACTTATATGATCATTTTATAACATCATTGGACACATTTATTAATAATATTTTTTTTATTTACATTGTTTCAGGTGCATTATTTACATGGTTTCCATGGTTGGTTCATAACAGACTTTCTTATAGAATGGAAGAAAGGATCCTCAAGTGGAGTGATATGGTGTTAGTATTTATTAATAATATTAAATTATTCCGTAAATAATTTTTTTAAGAGGGTAAGTGGATTAATCATTAGATAGATCATTAGTGATATTCATTTAGATAATATTGGTGGTTCTTTGATAATCCCCAACATGTTTCATCATTTACATTTAATATTATGCATATAAGTTAATTATAGAACATATGATAGGTCATATCATAAAATTTTAAAACTATTTCATCCATTAAATGGTTTTACAACCGTATTTTAAGGAAGTAAATGAAATTAAATACATATTGTCCACGATATCGGTAAATCAACACATCATGGATGATGTTTTTATTTCTAGGAAAATTGAATGAGTAGAAGAATAATGATTATGAAATTTTTCATAAACATGATAAAAATAAAAAATATATATAATACTATAGATTCCGTGCCTCTTGGGTATGGGGGTGAATAGAGTATAAGAAATGAAAATAATTGATAAGAAAACATAAGAAAATTAAAGGGGATCTTTACCTCTGGATCTATTCTCCTTGAGATCCTCTTTAAGGCCTTCGGTGTTCACCTTTTATTGAGACCAGTAGGTTTTGGAAATGGGGGGAGCCTTAAGAAGAGTATTGTGAATAATTTAGGCAATTCTCAAAACATCAGAGGTGTGAGAGGATGAGAGGGGTCAGAGTGGTATTTATAGTGAAAGTGAGGGAGTTTTTAATTAATTTCAAATGAGACCTCATTAGTGGTATTTGAAAAACCATGGGTCGGCCTAAGGTTATTACCAATGGTATTGGACACTTGGGACCCCTCATATAATATTTTTATCCTAATGATTCGACAAGAATGATTAAATCATTATAATTTCATTAAACACCCAAAAACATAAATTACAATTTTTTAACTATTCATTGAAAATAAAACAATCTATGAGAAATCCAAAAAAATAACCCAAACTATATGTTGATTTGTATATTTCGGAAATGAAATTTATTTTTCAAAAATAATATTATAAATATGATTCATTTAATTTGTAAATAAAATAATAATTTATTCGAAAAACAAAAATTGTAAAACTATAAATCATTTTATATCACCTTAAAATATTAATCAGATCTCATTATATTTTAACATTAAAAAATAAAATAAGAATATTATTTACTATTCATAAGGGTCATATTACTATTCATTTTTCTATTCATAAGGATATGTTACTATTCTCCAAAAAAACAAGTTGGTTATATTTTACTCCAAATAACTTACTGATCACAACTGTAGAAGATCGTTTTTTGAAATTAAAATCATAGAAGTGGAAACCATTTATTTAATGGTATTTTATAAATACCTACATAAAACAAAGTTTCATCCATTTAAATTTATTTTTTTAAATACTTGCGGTGTTATATTCTCCCCACCTTCTAGAAATTGCATTTATGTAACTTTATTTACTTATTAGACTAGTGTGGGTACCTTTCACTCAATGCATTTTTAGATTCCCATGTATCTTCTTTAACCACATGGTTTTCCCAAAAAATAATTACCAAGTTAATTTCCTTATTTAGAAATACTTGGTTATATCAATAAATAAAATGAATAGGTTTCCCTTCATAAAAAATGTTCTCCTCTAGTTGAACTGCTTTTAGGCTCAAAACAATAGATGAATTTGGAAAATACTTTCTCAATATCCAAACATTAAAAACATTGTGTTCTTAAGATAAACATGGAGTATAAGCTACTCCATTGGAAAATAGTCCAAATTTCTCTAGGATTTCATAAGATCTAATAAACATTGGACTTATCTTTCCTTTCATACAAAAACACATAACACTTTTCCATGTGAGATTCTAATAAAAACATAATCACCTACCTTAAAATAAAATTCGTTACTCTTATTATCTACATAAATTTTTTTCATACTTTGTGTTATCCTCATGTGTGGCTGGATCATCCTCACTTTCATATCCTCTTCCTCTAAAAATTCAGGTACCATGAACTTCCTTTCCCCAACTTCATCCCAAAAAGATGGAGTTCGACATCGCTTCCAATAAAACATCTCAAAAGGTAAAATCTACATTCTAGAATTAAAATTCATATTATAAGAAAACACCACTAATGAAAGATGTTGATCCAACCTTCCCTAGTAGTCCATTGATAAATCTCAAAGCTTATCCTCCAAAGTATCGCCCATTCTGACTGCACATCCGATTAGGGATGAAAAGTTGTATTCAAATTTAATTATGTTCCTAATGACTTATGAAGGCCTTTCAAAAAGTTAGAAGTGAACATGAGATCATAGTTAGATACAAAAGAAAGAGGAACTTCATGTAATATGACCATCTCTTTGAGATATAATTTAGAATGATGATCTAATAATATAGTATCTAGGATAGGATGGAAATTAGAATTTTTAGTATGTCGATCATCTATATCCCAGATTGCATTGTTACCTCGATAAGTTTTTGGTAGTCCCACAATGAATTCAATTGATATATTTTCACATTTCCACAATTACTCTAGAAAAGGCTGAAACATCCATGTTGGTATCTACTGATCCTCTTTAACCTATGAACATGTCAAACATTTCACAGTAAAATATGCAATATCGCTTTTCAATTCATCACACTAGTAACACTTCTGGAATACTCTTTAAATCATTGTGCTTCCAGGATGAACTGAAAATGGAGAACTATGTGCTTCACACAAAAAATCATTCATAAGCTAATAATCACAAGGAATACACAATCTTGCTTCAGAACTCAACACACAAAATTTATTAATAATAAATTTAGAAAACTTTCCCGCTTTTACCATTTTTACCTTTTTCTATAGAGCCCTTTAATCTTTTTGTGCTTGGTTAATTCAGTCTAAAAAAATATTACTATACTAAAACCCAAAATAAAATAGAGTAATTTCCTGCACCAACAAATTCAATGGAAAAATTCAGTATTTAATTGATCAAAGTGTCTTACTCCAACTATAACATAGTTAATGATGCATGATCCTTTCAACTCAAGGCTTCTTCCACATTCTTTGTTTTCAAGGATGGAAATTGAACGTGTAATCATAATCCTTTATAAATTCAAGATATATTCTCTTCCTCATATTTAATTCCTTATGAGTTAATATATACTTCATACTTTTCAGGTCAGTATATATTTCTAATTTGAGTCTGTATAAATGATACATTGAAATTTTTAAAGAGAAAACCACAGATTATAATTTAAAATCATGTTTGGGATAATTTTACTCATTAGGATTTGGATGTCTTGAAGCATATGAAATTTCCTAATTATTATGCATCAAAACAAAACCAATCCCCTTTAATAGAGCATCATTGTAGATGAAAAACACTCTGTTTCCAGAAGTTAGGGTCCGAACTGGTGCATTCACCAATCTTCTTTTAAATTACTAAAAACAATCATCACATTATTTTTCCAAATTAATTTAACTCCATTTCGAGTTAACATGGTTATTGGACTTGATAATCGTGAAAAGTTTTCAAAAAACCACTCACAATATCCTATCAAATCAAGAAAACTATGAATCTTTGTTATATTTGTTTTCCTTGTACGTTCTTCAAAAAATATTTTTTTGGAAGGACTAATAGTTATCCTATCATTATAAACAATGGGACCAAGTAAAGAAGGTTTTTGAAAACAAAATTCCCACTTTCAAAATTTTCCATACATTTTATTTTCTATTAATGTTTTTAAAATGATCCTTAGATGTTTTTTATGCACCTCTTTATTGCTACAATATACTAGAATTTCATCAATAAACACAACCAAAACCTTATCCAAGAACTCATGAAATATTATATTCATAAGACCCCTCAATACAACAGGAGCATTAGTTAACCCAAATGGAATAAAAAAATTATAATGTCCATATCTACTTCAAAAAGTTGTTTTTGAAATTTCATCCTCATTTACCTTCAGCTGATGGTATCAGGATCTCAAGTCTATATTTTAAAAATACTCTCCCTAGAGTTCATTAAACATGTCATCAATGAGATGAAAAGGATGCTTATTCTTAATAGTAATGTTATTCAAATCTCTATCATCAATGAAAAGTCTCATGGAACCATCTTTCTTTTTAACAAAAAAATAACATCTCCCCATGCTGAAGTGCTAGGATGAATGAATCTAATATCTAGATACTCAAGAAATTAATTTTTAAATTTCAGAAGTTCCACTTTATCTATTTGATAAAGGGGATTTGAAATTTGATTAGCATCAGGAACTTATTCAATTGTGAATTAAACATCCTAGTCAGATATAACATTGGGTAACTCATTAGTAAAAACATCAAGGTATTCATTTACCACTGGAACATAATTAATCTAAATAGTTCCCTTTTTTCAACAATATGACCAGGATAACATTCATTTCCATATTTCAAAATTTTATTAGCTACCTGATATGTTATCAATTGTATGGATTTATTCTTGTATAAAAAATGAAACTCTTTCTAAAAAGAAACTTCCTTATATCTAAAATCAATATTAGCATAATAAACAGAAATCCAATCTATATCGAGAATGACATCTAACTATATTAATGGAAAACCAAAAAGGCTTGTAGGTAATGTATTTCCAAGGATAATAGTAAGAAGATTATAAAAATGAATTTTTTCTATAAAATTTCATCCTGCTGTTTTAACAATAAGTTCTAGTATAATTTGTTTAGGTGATTTTACAATTTACCTGAAAATTTCTCTAAAAAAGGATTATGTAGACCCCGTATCAAAAAATACTTTAGAAAAATATGAGTAAACAAATTACCAGATAGAACTTCATTGGATATCCTAAATTCTAATGACGTAGTCACAAAGGATCTCATTACACATTTCTGCTTATAGTTTGGATACGTTCCATCACTCAAGTATTTCTTTGGGAAGGCATTTTCAAAATGACCCATCTCACAACATTTGAAACACTTCATAGATTTCATTCCAGAACATCTCTTAATATCACTTTTATTACAATCTCAGGTCAAATTTCCAAACTTAACACATCGAAAACACTTCCCAGTTTTAGTAAGGCATTCCCCATGGTTCCTTTTTACCACACTTTTCACAGATTGGAAACTAGAATTTCTTAAGATCAGATTTTTTTATTTATTATTACCCATCGTGTACCATTTGGACATCTTCTCCTCTTTGTTCTCAAACTACATGTGATAATCAGCGAAATCCATTTATACCCTCTTAGAACATTGAACAAGTTTATAATTAACTTTTCAATTATAGGGATTCCCATGCCCTTCGGTATCTTGGATTCAGTCCTGAGTAAAAGCGATTGATTTTATTATCAAGATCCTAAATAATTTTCAAAGTGTACCTTGCTAGTCGGTTGAAGTTTTTTTCATACACGATGACTAAATCTTCCTATAGTTTCCTCAAATCAAGGAATTTCTTCTTCATCCTAAGTCAAACCACCATAGGAAAATATTTTTCACAGATAATAATGTTAAATTAATCCCACTCTAAGGATTAAATCTCCTCTTTATCCCTAATATTCTTCACAGATAACATTAAATATATTTTCAAGGGCATTAATTCATCTTTCAAATATTAATAGGTCAGACTATCCCCTAAAATAACGATGGTGTTTCCTCATAAAAGGCTCAACTATCATCTTGTTCCTTTTTTGTAGCTCTGTTTGTTCTCTTTCATGGATTCCATAACCATTTATTTCCTGTGTCAGTTCATCCATTGATAACACAAACTTCTCATTTCCAATTACTACTATTCTCGATTACGGATTTAAAAAGATATTAGCCTCTCAGTTACTTATAACATTAGATTCCCTATTTCCCATATGGAAAACCATTCTGAACAGAAATATCTTTGATGAAGAAACATGGTAATCATTAAATTGAATATCATTTTAACATAAAAATAAGGTAAAATTCATTCATTGTAAACTATTAACATCATAAAAATTATTAATGTTATCAAAATCGTGCTCTAATGCCAACTATAAGGACCCGAAATTAAATATTACATAATCTAGATATTTCAATTAGATTTCTCTTCTTTAAATTCATAAATATCTTTTCAGTTTAGTATTTTATAGAGTTTGGAAATAACTCATACATATAAACCCAAAATCATACAAAGTGGGTTCCACGAAAACAGTCTCCATTTCTTCCAAAACATAAAATTTTGAAAGAAAAAAAATAGCATGATTTCTTTGACTAATGTTCTTAACATTTAACATAACTTCCTTATTTCTCGTACACATCCTTATAACATGTGAAAAAAATTAAAAAACTTGGTATGAGCATAAAAATATCAGTAATTTATATAATAATAATGATATGAACCAGTATTACATGAATACGTAAAATCATATGAAATCATTTTCACAAATACACGCATCTCACCCATATATACTTACTTTGGAAAACATGAGATTTCCCTAGAAAATTAGTGAACTTATATAAACCCATAAGGGTATATTGTGTAATTAAATACTTTTATTTTAAGCCTCAGGGATACCTTATGATTTTTAACCCTCATAAAAACCATACAATGTGACACTCAGTGATACCTTATGGTGTAACCGTCGCATTTGCACTTAGAGTAACCATATGGCCTACCTCCAACATTCAAATAATGAATGAATTTGAGGGAGATATGCATCCCAACCTTCATCATAAACAATTTCCAATAGCTATAACATAATCATATAATAATAATAATTCAATAAAAATATTACTTCTGAATTTTGTAAAATAAAATTTTAAAAATGAATTTTTTAAAAAAAGTCCCTTACAAATATCATATAACTGAAGTGATAAATTAATAGAATGAATTGAATATGTGTAGAAAAAATAATTAATCCTAATTAAACATAATATAAATAGAAATTCATCACCCAAATGATCTTATTACATCATAATCATTAATTTATAATGTTTATTGAAAGAATGTATATCGGGTTAAGAATTCCCTTACATCGGGTTTTTTCATACTTCAAATTTTTTAAAACACATTTATAATGGTTAAAAAAGTGTTATTATTAATATATTTAAACATATTAGTGTTTATAAAACATTATATGATCATTTTATAACATCATTTGACCTGTTTATTAATAATATTTTGTTATTTAAATTATTTTGGTTGCGTTATTTACATTGTTTTCATCATTAGTTCCTACCGGATTTTCTTGTCGAATGGAATCGAAACTACAAAAGTTGAATAAAATTGTGTTAATATTTTTCCAGAATATTAAATTATTAAATAAATAATTTTGGTCATAGAGTAAGAGGATGAATCATTAGATAAATCATTAGTGACATTTGTTTACATCATTTTGGTGGTTCTTCAATAATCACGAACTTGTTTTGTCATTTACCCTTAATATTATGCATATAAGATAATTACATAAGATAGGATAGCACATATAATTCATATAAAAATATTTTTCATCCATTAAAATGGTTTTACGAATTAGAATTTATGGAATTGTAGGAAATTGAATACGCATCATCAACAATGTCCTTAAATCGACACATCACATATGATGTTTTTATTTCTAGAATAAGAGGAATAAGAGAGGAAGGATGATGAGAAATTATTCCATAAACATGATAAAAACAAATTATATACATTATAATAGAGCTTCCATTCATCTTGAGAAATGGTAGTTGAATGTAATATAGGAAAATAATGGAATTGAAAAGAAAACACAAGGAAAGTGAAAGAGGATCTTTACCTCTTGATCTCTTCCCCTTGATATCCTCCTTGAGGCCTTTGGTTTTGGCCTTTTGGTGATACCAGGAGGTCTTGGGCGTGGGTAAGAGCCTTGGGAAGGTTATTGTCTAGAAATTAGACAATCATCAATTATTTAGTGGTGTGAGAGGAAGTGGTGGGTGTGGGTGGTATTTATAGTTAAAGTGAGGGATTTTTAATTAATTTCAAAGGACACTTGTTTAGTGGTACATGAAAAACCACAAGCTTGCCCGAGGTTTTTTCCAAGGTATTCGTCACATGGGACACATTATATAATATTTTAATCCTAATGATTCTAACAGAATTATTATATCATTATGATGTCATTAAACACTAGAAAACATAAAACTGTATTTATTACTATTCACTAAAAATCCAACTATCTCAAAAAAATCCCAAAAAAACACTATAACTAGTTTTAAACATTTAGAATTCAAAAATGAACTCCATTTTTTAAAAATAATTTTCTAAATATGATTAATTAAATTTATAACAAAAATCATAATTTATTCGAAAAAATAACAATTTTATAACTATAACTCATTTTATATCACTTTGAAAAATTTATCAAGATCTCATTCTCTTATAACCTTAGGAAAATAAAATAATTTTTTTATTCACAACTTATAAGCTTTATATTACTATTCTTTTTAATATTCATTATAGTATGTTACTATTCATTACAAAAACAAGTTTGTTTTATCAGACGCTAAATAACATACTGATCACAACCATATATGACCATTTTTATAAAATTAAAATCATAAAAGCATAAAATTTACTTTTAAACTCTAGTTTATAACTATATATGTAAAACAATGTTTTATTCATTTCACTTTATTTTTATAAAATCATCACGTGTAACAATTAGGGTAGCTAATAGTAGAAAAAAGAGTTATATTAATAACCATCAACCAGATCTAGATTTAAATTTGGACACATGTTATTCTTATGGATATCTCGATAGAAGTATTCAATTGGGATTACATGTAAGGGGATGTGAATCCCAAATAAAATTGTTATTTCAATATTCATGATCGATTATGGATGCCAGTTTATCCCAAAGGGCATCAAAAGAAAATTCATGTGAAAAATGTTTCCAATATATCACATTTGAGAAAGAACATATCTGACTCATAAAATATAATGAAATAAGAAGTTTAATTATAGGGGAATTATATTTATTATGAAAAATGTCCAAGGAGGATTTTATATTGGCCATATAATGTGTTATGGAACAGGACCACTAACTTTTATATTGTTCAATAGAGAAACAATATATTCAAGGAAGCTATGTGGGAACCATAGGATGTAATAAAGAAAAGGTATCCTAATTTGATTCAAGTAAATGAATTTCTAGGGATTAATTTATTTTAGTGGGGGTAGAATGAAATGAACCAATATTTTAAAATATATTTCCTAGTAGCATAAATCTAGAGTATTTGGTATCTAGTTGTACACACAATGCTGAGTTTAAATGAATAGTGATATATTTTATTATTAAAATTTCTAATTATAACCTAACCATTAAATTATTGGGTAAGAATATTATTATTCACATTAAAAATTTATTATATGATTGTATCCTTTTAAAAATATATTTATTTATTCTTAAGAAATAAGTACTCGATTTTTACTTATAATAATAAAATCATATAAGAACTAATTTTTAAAGAATTTTTATTTCTATACATTATATTTTAATCACGAAAAATCATGGATGAAATATGTTAATAATTTTTATATATAGTGGAATATTCATATATTAATTGCTTATTTTTTGGATTTAGAATAAGATAAGATATTTTGAATTTAAAAATACATATTTATATAAAACTATTTTTATTTTGTAAAATGTATTTTATCATTAAAAATTAAATTAATCACTAATGATAAATGATTTTTATGGATTGTAAAGATACTTTTTGGTAGTATTAGATACCCAATAGGCGGTGAATTGAGTACCAATTAAAATTTCTATTAAAATTTTTTTGATTAAAATCCCCCAATTCAAAAAAACCCAGTCAATTAAGGCAGTAGAGATATAAATGTATAATTTCTCAACAAGTTTCTCTAAGGTTGATTAGTCCTCAATTAAATAAATTTAATCACTAATTCTACTTTTGATGTAGGTTTACTAAATTAAAAACATATACACACTAGCCAAAATGAACAATCAGAGTGAATGTAAAAACAATATTCTAACATTGAAAAATATATGCAGTGGATAAAATAAAACATAGTACTTGATGATTATCACACAAATATAAAAAATAGGTTCAGTCCCAATACAAGACCTAATCCTCTCCACTTGCTGATCACCTTCCACTAAGCAGTTTATATAAATAAACTTGATACACAGCTTGTATCGGGCTTTACATCAGTTTTTACAAACTCTCCAGGTTCTACAACCTCTACCACAGTTCTATGTGGGAAAACAAGAAACTAACACACACAAGGATTATTCCATAGTTATTCATGGGAAAAAAGAGTTGAGAGAGTTTTGAGTTGGTATTTTCAGTATCCCCCTATTAAAACATAGAAGATAGTGTGTGTGTGTGTGTGTAACAAACACACACTACTCAAAAATGTAAAATAATGAACACAGTGGAGCTGAAGAAATTTGCATTGAGTTTAAAATGATCTGTGTGTTTGAAGTTCAGATTTGGACATCTTATAGGTGAGGAAATGAAGGTTTTATTCTTCTATGCTAGTTTCCTACCAAAAAATAGTGTTGCAACTTTTGGATACTGGCTTCCAGGTACTGTGATGCTCAACATCTTGGTACGAGGGTTCCCTGAACCACAGTAGTACAACCTTTAATATGTTCTTCAAAAAGATCTTCATGAAGCTATTGGATTTTCATAGTAAGCACTAGAGTTTTCTTCTTCTTTTTCTTTTTCACTTTCAGATATGGCCTAAGTTTTTCTACTCTCACTTAATACACTTTATTTTAGCTCGGTCTCCTTTTTTAATTCCATAGAACCAACAAGGGGAATCATCAAACCATGTGAGGTCTTCCTTGTACTTCGTACGGTTTCCAAATACAGTCTCCTTAAATGTATACAATCAAAATTAATTATTTTCATATGCATTAAATAAATCAAATATTACTTTTATGATAATATTAAAAAGAATTGATAAAGTAGAGAATTTTTTATCATTAGACTAGTAACAGTTTCCTGTCCATCGGTATCATCTTCAGCAGCAAGCTTAATCAGCTGTAGACTTTATCAGTAGCCTTATCCAGTGGTAGACTTGTCCAGTGGTACAATTCACCAATGGTAGACTTTTCCAAAGTTAGGCTTGTCCAGTGGTTGACTTTTCCAACGGTAGGATTGTCCAGCGGTAGACTTGACATGTGTTAGACTTCACCAATGGTAGATTTTTTCAACATTAGGATTTTCCAGAAATATACTTGTCAAATGGTAGTCTTGTATAGAGATATACAAATTAAAATAAGACTTCTAGTAATTATTATGATAGTGGACTTCTAACAGAAACCCTTTGTAACAGCAACTTTTCACAATAGTGACCTATCACATTGACTTACCATCGGTATGCTTCAGTAAGTACTCCAACGATATGTTTTACAACAGTGAACTTGTACTATTGAATTCCAATAGTAACATTATAATTGTAGCTCTTATAACAGTAACATTCATTAGTAATGTCTTCAACTGTGACCTTTTCACCTATGACTTCAAGCAGTAAGGTTCAGTTGTAGCTTTGTCAACAGTGATAGTGATAGTGGCCTAAAACCGTGACCTCTTACCATTAACCTTCATCAGTGACCTTTGACTTAGAGACTTTTTATACTGTAAACTGATTATATCAAAGTCATGATATTAATATAGATTTAAATAGATTTTCAAATAACTATCCGATTATAGAATTGAACATGATTTGGGATTATCAAAATAGGTTAGTCCAACAATCTCCCCCTTTTTGATAATCACAAATTATCCCATTAAACATTAAAATAATTATAATATTATCAGAGATAATGACAATCAGAGGTAAGTCAATAAAATAAATAGGTGTTACAGATAAACCTATCACACATGTAGTAGCAGAGATTAATGAGATATGGATATTGAAATAATTATGTGGTATTTTCTCCCACTTTGTGATTAGTAAAAATAAATACAATTAGAGATAAAAGAGAATAATTGTATTAATGAGATATCATTACATGATTCAAATAAAATTATAAAAGACATATCAAAAGATACAACCGCACTCAATAAACATCAAAAATAGGTAAGGACTGCATCCCTTTGGAAGAGGAAGAGGGAGGGTCTGCAATTGGAGGTGGAGGCTGAGGCTGAGGGATAGCATCAAGGATGGTAGGAGAAGCTGCAACATAAGCTCCAGTGTCTCTGGAGGGAGTGACTCTTAGAGGAATCATTGGAGTCATGCTTCTTGATGGCTTGAGTAGGAGGCATCATAGGAGTAGCACTGGCCGAGGCTGAGGTAGTGGAGGCAGAAGGTAAGGCTAGAGGAACAATAGTGGGTGTACAGTCCACATGGAGTAAGGGTAACAGAAGATTAATGAAGTCCATGATGATGCTTCCACCTCTCTCCATGGATGAGATAAATTCATCCTTATTCTCTGTCAATTTCACCAAGGCAGGAGTCTACTGTCCTAGTCTGCTGACCTGATCTTTAAAAGCTCTGGTGACTGGAGGAATCCTTAGTTTTTCCAAGAGAAACATGAAGTGACCATCCATCTGATTCTTGGTATAAACCATATTTTAGTAGTAATAAATTTGTTCCTTAATGATCTTTTGGTCTTGGGTATATTCCCTTAAATAATTTCCCACAAGGGTATGAGATTCCCTCGTAATAGAGATGACCTGAGAGTCTGAGTTACTAGCACCAGAGATATTTTCCACTTCCTCACTAAGAATGGATCTGAAAGATTCAATGTCAACTAGAGGAGAGGCTGAAGATGAAGTAGAAGCACTCAGAGGTGCTAGAGAGAATGATACAATCTTCATAAAGGATTTAGTCATACCACTGATCAACCTCTTCAAATAATAATCTTGGCTCTGAACATGGGATTTCATGGACTTATTGATGTCCTCAAAGATTTTAACCATCTACTGCACTACTCCTTTGAAATATTGAATATCTTTGTCCACATGAGCCCTAGAGGTCAGAATAGAATTCAATATTTCAATATATTGTTTCAGAAGCTCCATAGACTATGAAAACTCCCTCATTTGACTCTGACACATCTTTATTTCCTAAAGTAGATTAGAGTGAATACTGGAGTGTATTTTGGCTGACTCAGATGATGAATGCTCCTAAACTAGAGAAACAACCTTGTCCATCTTAGAGGACCAATACTTAGACATTCTATGCAAGTAGGATTTCAAGGATTCAAGGTCTACCTTTCTGACATAGTCTTGAGGGAAAGAGTTTTCTGGAGGTATGAAAATTAGGTTTGGCACTGAAGGTCTTCTATTGGGCATTTCAACTTCTTAGTCATCATAGTCTAGACCCAACACCATAAACCCAGGGTCCTCAGCCCACCCCTCAATTTCATGCACAATAGATATTGATCAATGGGAAAAAGGATGATCCCCCACACATGGAGCAACCTTCTTAATAACTACATCAGCTCCTCCCAGTCTTGCCCCTCCAGCTTCTGATACTACTTGATCAACTGACTCATCGGTAGAGTGATCCACTGCCTCTACCTAATCATCCACAATCACAATTGCATCATCAGAAAACACAACATCTCTTACTAGATCACTTACGTCCCTTTATTTAGTGCCTATCAAAGTACTTAGACTGAGATCCTCTCATTCACTATCGTCAGTGGTTGTTCCATTTTCCTCATAGTCAGAATGACCAAATTCAGTAGATTCATCCTCTTCTGAGGTATCTCAAATAGTAATATGAGCCTCATCATACTCTTCTTCACTGGTTTCTTCATCCTCTCTGTCCCTTAGGATAGATTCTCTCCTTGGTAACTCTCTTGGAGAACTGTCAACTCCAAAAGCTACCATTCCAACTATAGGACTGGATGGTAGATCTGGATCACTCCTATCATCTTTAGGAGTACCCTCTTTATCAGGTTCCACAACCTCCTCTACTTCTTCATCAAAATATATAGGTTCCGCCTCATCAGGATATAGACTTGGATCCCTCATATCCCTTGTCTTAGAAGGATTATTTACAGGGAAAACATCTCATAAATCTTCCCTTCGTCATTTACGCATTCTCTTCTCCAGGGATTCCATCTAATCTCCATGAACTGGAAGATTAACTTAGAGATACAAATTTTTTTCTTGGATAAAATTGTTTCCTCTTTATCTATAGCAATTCCCTTAACCTTCAACATCATAGAAATCAGTTTGGAATGAAATAGAGCATTTGATTTAGAACTTGGCTTAGTCATGTCTTCCAACTAAGCCATCAGCAACCTACACATGTTGATCTTATTTCCATGCTTCAGTAAATACAAAATGAATATGTCCTGATACATCAAAACAGAAAATTCCCCTCTCCTAGTAATTATCACATGTTGGATAAACTTGAACATAAGTCTATCCTCTCCATTTATTTCAACAACAATAATCTTCCTTGAGGTCGCATTTCCTGTTAGCTCTTCCAATGCTTTCTTATTCCCCAAAATCTCACTATCTGGAAGAATCACTCTATAGTAGTTTTCAAATGTACCCTCATGAGGTCCCCTTAGACATTCATCCCACTCAACAGATAAAAAGATTACCTCGGTTCTATTTACTCTTGACACTAGTTGGTTCTCATCATCTGACTTCTCGAATTTCATATAGTCATAAAATTCTTTGACTAGCCTTGGGTAATACTGTCCATTATTGTTTTCAAAGCACTCCACCCAGCCTTGAGTCTCTAGTTCCTCAATCACTAAGGGTTTTCTTGGGAATAACCAATCATCACTTAACTCCTTTTCATCCACAATCGTTCTCCTTGACACATGCGGGTTAACATGCTCTGTTGATATATTACTACCACCACTGAACTCGGCTCGGGGTCTTTTAGGCCTTGGCACATCCCTATAATCAGTCGAAGGTCGCTTGACTCCTTCCATTGAGGTTCGAAGTGGTTTGAGTGTTCAAGGGAAAGTTAGGATTTATGGATTTTGGGAGCAGGGGTTCGACAGTGAGGAAGCGAGTGGATCGAAATGTGTTTGTGATCTAATTTTATCATTTTGTGATCGAAACAAAAACAAATAGAGAAAAAGAATACTAACAATATAGTTTATATTCTCACATAAAATACAAAGTAATGGTAATGTCCTACTATGGGGTACCCATCAATGAGGTTTAACAGTGAGGTCTAACTGTGAGGTCTAACTGTGAGGTCTAACAGTGAGGTCTAATAGTGAGGTCTAATAGTGGGTCTAATAGTGAGTTTCTGACAATGAGGTGCAATGGTGTAGTTATAATGGTGAGGTTCAAAAGTGAGGTTCCCTATACAAAAATTAATCATCCCCAACTCATGTTTGATGTAGTTTGTCCTCTCAGAATTCAAGGGCTTTGTGAATATATCAGCCAATTGATGTTCAGTGAAAATAAATTAAAGAGTGATATCACCTTTTTGATAATTATCTCTCAAAAAGTGATGTCCCACATATATATTCTTTGTTCTTGCATGAGATACTTTATTTTTAGAAATTTTAATAGCACTTGTATTATCATAATTTATTGTGACATGTATGAATTGATATCCATAGTCTAGTAAAGTGTGTTTCATCCACTTAATTTGAGCACAACAACTACCAGTAGCTATATATTCATCTTTAGAAGTAGATAATGCAACAAAATTCTATTTCTTACTACACCATGATACTAGTGACTTGCCTAAAAGGTATCATGTTACAAAGGTGCTTTTTCTGTCTAACTTGCAACCAACAAAGTTAGCATCAAAATAACTTATCATATCAAATGATTGTCTTCTTGGATAAAATAGTCCTAAGTTGGTAGTATATATGAGATATTTGAAAATCCTTTTAACAACATATAAATGAGATTATTTTGGATTATCTTGAAAGCGAGCACAAATACATACAGTAAACATAATTTCAGGCCTACTAGGTATATGGTAGAGAAGACTCCCTATCATACCTCTGTAGTTGGTTTGATCCACTGGTTCTCCAACTTCATCTGCATCCAACTTACAAGTGGTACTCATAGGTGAATTACTACCTTTACTACCATCCAAAGAAAAATGTTTTAAAAGAACATTAATATATTTACTTTGATTTAAAACAATACCATCTTTATTTTGAAAAATCTCAAATCCAAAGAAAAATTTATGTTCTCCCATTAAACTCATTTCAAATTCATTTTTCATTATTTTTGAAAAATAAGTACACAATGAATTTTTAGAAGATCCAAAAATAATGTCGTCTTCATATATTTTTACTATAAAAACATCTTTGGAAATTATTTTAATGAAGAGAGTAGGATCAGATATTCTATTGGTAAAGTCTTTTAAAATAAGAAAAGATTTGAGATTATTATACCAAGCTCTTGGAGCTTACTTTAAACCATTTCAAGCTTTATAAATATTAAAAAAATTATTTCAAAAATGGGCATTCATAAAACTGGGGGGTTGTTCAACATACACATCCTCGACTATATAGCCATTTAGAAAAGCACTTTTAACATCCATTTGATAATTTTTAAAATTCAGACGAGGTGCATAACCAAGTATTATCCTAATGGCCTTTAATCTAGCTATAGGTGAAAAGGTCTCCTCATAGTCTATTTATTCCTCTTGAATATACCCTTGTGTAACTAACCTAGCTTTGTTTCTAACTATATTTCTAGACTCATCAACTTTGTTCCTAAATACCCATTTAGTGCATATTGTCAAAATATCTATAGGTCTTTAAACTAGTTCCCCAAATTTGTTTCTTTCAAATTGATTCAATTATTCTTGCATAGTCATCACCCAAAATTCATCGTTGATAGCATCATTAATATTTTTAATTTCATACTGTGAAATAAAATCTCAATGTTCATCCTGGTTTCTTAGAGAAGATCTAGTTTGTGTTCCTATATTTAGATCACCGACAACAGCATCTAAAGGATGATTCTTGAGAGTCCTAATTCCTCAAGAATGGGTCGAACTATATTCATCAAGGTTGTCTATTGGTTTATACTCAACAGATGCGGAGTCTCGGAAATTTCAAGAACCAGTCACTTTCACAGGGGGTTCACTATTTTTATCATTAATGTCTAGAATTGACATATCTTCCTCAAGATATTTAAGAGAGGTTTTAGGTTCATGTTGATCAGTCTCATCGAATTTGACATAAACTGAATCATCCACACATTTGGTTTTCATATTGAATAGTCTATAGGCTTTACTCAGAATTAAGTAGCCTAGGAAAATTCCCTCATCACTATTGGAAGAAAATTTGTCAATATTATATTTATTGTTAAGGATAAATACTTTTTGGCCAAAAAATCTAAAGTAATTAACCATAGGATTCATGTTGTTGCAATGATCTTAAGGGGTATTCTTATGAATAGGTCTAAACAAGACTCTACTGATGGTATAACAAGTTGTATTTACAGCTTCATCCCAAAAACGAATTAGTAAATCAGTCTCATTGAGAATTTTCCTAGTAATTTCTTGAAGGGGCCTATTTATTAATTCCATGACTCTATTATGTTGAGGTGTTCTTGGAGTCGAGAAGCTGTGAAAATAGACACTGTGTGAGCAATAAGATTAAAACTCCTGATTTTCAAACTCACTTCCACAATCACTTCTCAAGGTCTTAATTCTATATCCACCAAGATTCTCTAAAAATTGGAGTATTTGATAAAATAAGAAAAAGATTCACTTTTGTGAGATATAAAGTATACCCAAATGTACCTAGAAAAATCATCTACAAGAATATAAACATAGTACATCCCATTTAAACATCAAACTCTTGATGGTCCAAACAAATCCATGTAAACCAACTCAAGTGGTTGAGAATTAGAGACTTATTTCTTTGGTTTAAAAGAAACTTTGTATTGGTTTACCTTTTTAAAGGGATTACACACTTTGAAAAGTGGGAATTCCAATTTAGGTAAGTCTATAACTAGACTTTTCATAGATAGTTTCTTAAGGGAGTGCACGTTGCAGTGTCCTAATATTCTATTCCATAACCACGATTCATTATGAAAAGAATTTAAGAAACAAAAATTTTTCTTGTCTAAGGAATTTAAATCAACAACATACACATTTTCATTTCTTCAGGCAGGGAATACTAAATTATTATTGGAACCAAAAACATTGCATGCATCATTTTAAAATATGACATTAAAACCATCCTCACAAAACTGAGAGATCCTAAGTAAAATGTATTTTAATCCATTAACAAAGAGTCCTTTGGAAATTAATATTGTATTAGGGTTACCAATCTGGCCTAAGCTGATGATTTTTCCCATTGCATGGTCACCAAAAGATTCAAGTCCACCATCAACATTTATTAGGCTCTTGAAGCAAGAATAATATCCTCTCTTATGTCTTGAACATCAACTATCCATGTACCAAAAGGTTTTACAGGAACTCATTAAGAAATTTACCTGAAAATGGATTAAGCATGGGGTAACATTGGTACCAATATTTTCTTGGGTCCAAAGAGGTTAGAAAGTAAAAATTTGGGAACCCAAATTTGTTTTAGAGATTTCTAATAATCAACAGATAGGTTTTAAGACATATGGACATTGTTAGGTCCTCTAAAAAATTTCCTTTCAAAAGATGGTCCACAACTGGATCTCATGCCTTAGCCCTGTTGAGGGCTTATGTCTTGATGTTTCACATATATATCGGGAAGCTAACCAGGTTGCAGATGCTCTCTCTAAAAGGTCCATCATGGAGGTTAGTTACAGTTGGACTTTTGTTTTTCCCATATATTGTGACAAATTGTTTAGAAATGATAGGGATCTTGTTCTGTATACACGGATTTGTAAGGCCTCCTGATTCTAAGTTGTTATGTACTATTTACTCTTTTTTATAATAAATTTGTTGGGAGAAGGTTTTTCCTATCTTCTGAACCTTTTGGAAATTCTTCTTTGTCTTGGTTGATATCCTAGAATAGTTGTGTATTTAGGGGAAATTGTTTTTCCTAGTAACTGAGTCAAGGCCTCTCTACCGGTAGTAAACTTCTCATGATCTTTTATTAATTTCTCATTGGATAATTTTAATTCTGTATTTTCTTTTCATAGTTTGGAGAATTTCTCTTTTTCAATATCTAAATTTGATTTATAATTTTCATTTAAAGCATGATATCTTATTAATGATTTATATTTGTCCTTGAACTCATTAATGTTATCCTCAAGAATTTTACAGTATTCAAATAATTCATCCTTATTCATATCTTCATCATCATGTGACTCACACTAATTTCTTGAATAATAGGCATTATATATAGGAGAATTAAGTGTTACCTCAGATTTTTCTATCATGAAACATAATTTGGCATGATTTTTCTCTTCACTATCAGAAGAATCAGATCCACTGGAGCTGTCTTCTGAAGAACTCCAAGTACATTTAATAGCCATTTTGTAACCCTTTCCCTTATATTCATATTTCTTCTTAAATTTCATCTTGGGGAAGTCTACCTTCACATGAACTTTTCATTTTCACTCATAGAAGATTACTTAATTTGAGTTATTATTCCATTTTCTGTATTTCATCCATTTTCCTTAACAATCATACTTTCCTTTTTAGTTTGACTTCCTAAATAATTTCTTCTTTCAGTAGAACTTTTTAAAATTCTAGCAAGATGATCCATCTCATCATCACTGTCTGAGTCTTCACTTATGGAAGTATCTACAGGAGCTTGAAATTTCTCTTCATCTTTGTTCTTTAAGGTAGCAGTCTTGAATACTACAGATTTCTTCTTTGGTTCTTCATCTACATCTTGGTTCACTTTGAGTTCTTCTTCATAAATCATAAGATTTACAATGATTTACTTTACTAGTTGTTTGCCTATGTCACAAGATTCTCAGTTAGAAACAAAATATCATCTCCATCTGTCAGGTAGGAGTCAAAGCAATCTCATAATCTGGTCATTACTGTCTACTAGTTTTTCAAGAAGACTCATAGTATTCACTATCTCCTTGAACCTGAGATACGTGTCAGAAATAAGTCCATCAAGGTTCATTTTAAAATTATCATATTTAATAGTACATTTATTGAATATCATTTCTTTAACATTGGTTGTTCCTTCATGAGAAATAGCTAAAGTATTCCAAATTTCATATGCAGTTTTACAAGAAGATATTTTACTGAATTCCTCATCACCTAGAGAATACTAAAAAAAATTATTTGTTGTATAGTTATTGTTATATGTGGATTTAGTCAACAAAGTCCATGTTTCTCTTATAGTAGTAGGAAATATATGTTGTTCCACAATTGTGACCCAGATTTCATGTCCCATGCTCTCTAGATACATTTTAATTTTTTATTTCCACTGATCATAGTTAATACCATTAAAGAAAGGTGGCATGTTAGTAGCAGCACCCTCAACTCTAGTTTCTATAGTTACATAGAATTTAATGATCATAAGATTTAGATATAAAAAAAAATTTAAGATCATTATGATACAACTAAAATCACAGTTGAAAAGAATTTGAAGACATGAAAATAAAAACCTCTTATAAAAATTGTTGGTCAGAGTGGGTACTCAAGAGGGGGGTGAATTATGTTCCAAATAAAATATCTGTTAAGAACATTATGATTAAAATCCTTTAATTCAACACAGCCCAGTCAATTAAATCAATCGAGATATAAATGTTTAATTTCTCAACATGTTTCTCTATGGTTGATTAGTCCTCAGTTGGATCAATGTAATAAATAATTCAACTTTTGAAATAGGTTTACTGAATTAATCACATATACACACTAACCAAAAATAACTATCAGAGTGAATATAAAAAAATTCTTTCTTTGAAAATTATAATTAGAAAATAAAATAAAATAGAGTACGTGAAGATTAGCACAACAATGTAAACAAGTTTTTTATTCTCAAGCTGAGACCTAATTCTCTCCACTTGGTGATCACCTGCCACCAAGCAGTTTATATAAATAAACATGATACACAGCCTGTGTCAGGATTTATAATAGTTTTTACAAAATGTCCTGGTTTTACAACCTCTACCATAGTTCTACGTGGGAAAACAAGAAACCAAGACACACAAGGATTCTTCCACAGTTATGCGTGGGAAACAAGAGTTGAGAGAGTGTTGAGTGGTGATTTTTAGTATCCCCTATTTAAAGGAAAGGAGACAGTGTGTGTGTAACAAACACACACTGCTTAGAAATTTAAAATAAGGAACACAGTTGAGCTAAGAAATTTGATTTGAGTTTATAATTCTCTATGGGATTGAAGATAAGCTATGGACTTCTTAGAGTTGAGGGAATTAATGTTTTTTTTCTTCTCAACATGTTGCCTCCAGAAACAGAGTGTCAGAACATTTAGCTACAGGCTTCCAGGTACTGAGATGTTCAACTTCTTAGTACAAGGGTTCCTTGAACCACAATAGTAAAAACAGTAATATATTCTTCAAAATGATCTTTGTGAAGCTCTTGTATTTTCAGACTAATCACAAGAGTGTTCTTCTTCTTGTTATTTTGCGATGTCGTATATAGCGTATGTTTTTCTTCTCACACTTACTATACTTTCTTTTAGCTCGGTCTCCATTTTTAATTCTATATAGTCGACAAGGGGAATGATCAAACCATGTGAGGTCTTCATTGTACGTTGTACGATTTCCAGATACGATCTCCTAAAATTTTTACAATCAACATTAATTAAAGTAAAATGCATTAAATTAATCAAATATGATCGTTATGAGAATATTAAGAAGAACTGATAATGTATAGAATATGTTTTCAGTAGAATGGTAACAGTAGCCTGTCAATTAGTAGTATCTTCAGCAGCAATCTTAATCAGCAGTAGACTTTATCAGTTGGCTTATCCAGTGATTTAATATTCCAGTGGTAGACTTTACGAACGATAGACTTGTACAACAGTAGGCTTGTTTAGCAGTAGACTTGTCCAAAGGTAGGCTTTTCGAGAGGTAGAATTTTCCAGTGGTAGACTTCACCAATGGCATATTTGTCCAATGGTAGACTTGTCTAGTGGTAGACTTGTCTAATGGTTGTCTTGTCCAGCAGTAGACTACTTAACAGTAGACTTATAGTAATTAGTATGATAGTGAAATTCTAACAGAAACATTTTGTAACAGCAACCTTGTCACAAAAGTGACATATCACGTTGACATAGAATTTGTATGCTTTGGTAAGTACTCCAACGGTAGGATATACAATAGTGACTTTATACTGGTGACTTCCAACAGTATCTTTATAACCGTAGCTCTTATAATGGTATCCTTCATCACTAAGGTCTTCAATGGTGACCTGTTCACCAATGACTTCAAGCGGTAAGGTTCAGCTATTGGGTTTTCAACATTGATCATGACAGTGGCATAAATTAGTGACCTCTTACCAGTAACCTTCAACAGGGACCTTTGACTTAGATACTTTTTATACTATAAACTGATTTTAGCAAAGTCATGAGATTATGATAGATTGAAATATATTGTCAAATAACTAACCCATTATATAGTTGAACCTGATTAGGGATTATCAAAATAGGTGAGTCTAACAATGATATATTTAATAAAATATATAAACCTTCATCTAATGGTTTCTATAGATCACATAATGGGAATAAAATACTTTTATTGGAAAAATTATATTTTTTCAAAAACAAATTGGTCATGTTTTCACTGTGAATAATAGTATCAATTTATACCATATATATAAGATTAATAAGATAAAATAGTTTTAATAATTTTAATCATAGTGTAAAAAAAAATTTATATGTTCAATTTTATTTTTATTCATAATAAATAGTTTCTTATTTAATAATAATTCTTCATGATACAAGGTTTAAACGGTTTAAAATGGGTTAAACTAATGGATAAGGATTTAAATATCATAGAAACCCAAGCATTATCGTATTGGTTGAGAGTATTTTGACCTCCCTCACAATTTATGTTATTAAATTTTCCATTTTGAGATACTTTCCCAGAAGAATTACATTTAATGTATTTAGATAAATATAACATTTACATTGTTAATAATTATATCACTTATAAAATGGAACCTCATCTCCTCCCATATTCACACATTTTTCTCATATTAGCTCAAAAATTTATTATTCCAATTTCTTCATAAATTTAAACTACATGTCCTATAGATATTGCTTTCACCAAAATCTAATTCTATAATGTACTAAGGTGTAATACAAAGGAAGATACTCAGTGTAATTTTTCATAATTGTTCTATTTCATGTTTTATACATTCTTTACCCTCTAAAAAGTCTCCAACAAATTTTTAAAATTGAATTATTATATTTACTATAATAAAAAATTTATGTCAATTACATAACCATTTCATATCTCCCTTCTATAAAATTGACAATAAAATCATTGTTCATGAATAAGTACACTCTATCATCTAAAATAAAAAACATTATTCTTAGTTCATAACCACTGTACATGGATTTTTATGTTGATGTATATAATATGTGTTTATATATATATATATATATATATATATTATATTTATGATATAATTATGATTATGTAAAAATAAGTTTTTATTTACTTTCCTTTCTTCCCATTAATTGAAAAATTAAAATGTTACTAGTGCATACGTATGGACTACCATCTCCATAAAGTGATAAAAATAATTTTTAATCACTAAAAAAATGGGTTTTTAATATAATTCTATATAAAGAGTAAATATGATATTTATGAAATTATTAATATTTTTTAGATGATGAATCCATAACCATTTTTTAAAGACCATAATAACTCAACTAAAACATGGATGAAAAATGAAATAGTTATGACTGAGAATATTGTTTTAAGAAGAGAATTATTGATAAATGGGTGATAATAAATTATGAATGGACCATATATTTTTATATTAATGTAAATATTATAATGATATAGATGAATAATTAATATAAATTTATTTTAAATGTGGATAGAGGATCCACTAAGTACGTTGGGACATGAGGTTCGACATTATATTGCAATCTCTCTTTTTAAAGCGATGATTGATGTTTCAATTTTTATAGTAAGAAATTATATTTAATTTATTTGGTAAGTGAAATCTATTTTATTCTAGTATGGTGGATTTCTTAATGTATTAGTAACTTGTTTACCCTGTTTAGTACTGAAAATGGAAAGTGGGTTTTCTTACTAAAAACTGACCTAGTTTTTATTTTTTTGAGTCAGGATTCATTTTAAAGACCCAACTTCTCATACATAGAAATTACAAAAAAATTATGATTATTCATTAAATTAAGAAAACACACCCACGATGATCATAATGGTATAGTTACTTTGGAAACATGGAACACAATATTCATATTTCATGAAATATCTTCAACATATCCCATAAATATCATCCCATATAGTACTCTTATAAGATATTCCTTACATAAAACCTTTCTTCAGACCCTATGGAAAAGAAACATGTGAAAATGTGATCTCAAATGCCCAAAAAGGGAAAAAATGAGTGATATAAATATATCATGTGTATAAGTGTAATATAACATGAGAATAACATTTAAAACCCAAACCATTTTTTAGTAGATCATAAATGTGAGTCATTGCATAAATCCTGGAAGTTCATAAGACTTGAATCATGAGGAAATCAAAGAACATGATCAATAAGAGATTAAATTTAAAATAAGGATTATATTTTTGGCATACATATAAGCATATAAAATAATTTCTTTGGCCGTTAATGGATTTCATCATATATGTAAAATGATATTACAAATATAACATGGAACATTTCTTGAGGAAAATAAATTTTCATTAAAATTCAGTAAAAAATCCTAAAATATTTTGGAAAACATGTTCATTAAAAATAAAATTGAAAATTTATAATTGAATATTTAAAAATCAATTAAATAATTTGTTAAGGAAAATATAATTTCATATTTGAAAAACACTTTTTAAAAGATTAAAAATTTTCAAAATCATTTTCATTGAAGATAAAGTTAAAATTTTATAAAGGAAGCATTAATGAAAATAATAGTCATTATGGTAGGAAATTCTTCTCATGACATATATGTTAAGAAAAATATTCCTTTAACATTTTCAGAAAAATACCAATGGGAAATGTTTGGAAAATGAAATGAAGATTCCAATCAAAAAATTTGTAAAAAGTAAATCATGTGTAAAATTTACATTAATGAATATTTTTAATAATGTTAAAATAAATTTAAAAAAAATTTAAAACACATTGTATTAGAATAAAAGGTGTTGATAACCCATGAGATAAATTAAGATGAATTTTAAAAAAATTATTATGAACTCTTTAGTACATAAAAAGTGGAAAATGGGAAAAATTAATTCTATAAAAACAAAATAAATATAAAAAAATACATAAGTTTATTTATAGATATATTATAATATACCATCATTATAGGAATTTCCATGAGCAATCATGATAAATGATGAGATTGTAACATAAAAACCTTACCACATTGGTATCTTTAAATCCAAATCCAGATACAAGTATAATATTAAATTAAACATATAATATAATGAGTATAAATAAATTTATGATATTACATGTCAAAATATCCATATATTCTCCTCAAAAAAGATTTTATGTGGATAACATAACATATGTCACAATGAATGAAAATTGAGACAAAATTCCCATACTAATTTGGTAAATTTTGAACCATTAACTCAATGAAAAAGTGATCCAAAAATTGAAATTTTAATCCTAATATATTTAATTATTATCATAATATATAAAATTATTTATTAGTATATACACCACATAAAATAATTTTGTGTTGAATATGGCATGTGTCTTATAGAAGTAAAAGGTGAGATGAAAATACCTTAATGTAAGCCACGAATTCCATCAAAAAATTTGGAAACAAAAAAAATAAAAATTAGTTTATTTTAAATATATTATATAAGAATAATTATATATATATATACCATATATTACATACTTGTGACTTTTTATTACCCTTTTATTAATAATTCCATTTTAAAGTCTTGTTTTATGTAATTACCCCATTGTTCGTTATGCCTTTTTTTATTTGTTATTTTGGGTCATGTTACTTTGATCATGGTAACATAAAATATATAGTGTTAATCTTGTGATAAGTATCATATATATTCATTATATATGTATTTATTGTAATCCGTAAAAGTTATATATAGAAAATTAAATGTAATGTTCATGGAGACAGTAGGTCGTACATATGCATGAACTCTATTTCCACATTCCAAATGGGGGAAATTAAAGAAAGGTAAAGAATATATTACCTTTACTGAATAATTTTTAAGTAATATATTTAATGTTTTATTTTTTAAACTTGTCCTTATTTCCATACATGAAAATCATATGTGAATAATGATTCACAACACTTCGCGATACAATAGTCTTCTATACACACGAACGACGTTATCATATACCCCTGAAATGTAATGTAAGAAGTAAAATCTGATATTGTGATTCGAGAAGAAAAATAATATCATAAATATCATATATGAAAAATAAATACATCATTATATTCATCTTTTAGAGGTGCTGATGGAAAACCAATAACATTGGTTCGTGAGGATGTAGTTTGATGTACACATGAATAATGATTTTCTAACCCAATTAGGGGAATAGGAAAAGTATTTATGTTTTGAAATTAATATAAAAATATCTAATACTGTTTATTATAATAGGTTTATTATATAATAATGGAATAACAATATTATAATATGGTGCAAGCATAAATAAAATAAAACACTCGGTTTGGGAAGGTACCACTTTTTCAAAAAACATCACTTGGTTTCAACCCAAAGGATTCTTAAGATGGATTTATAAAAAAAATAAGGCATATATTATGAAATAAGATAATTAATGAATTTATTTGGTGTATAAGTTTCTAAGAAGAAGTGATTTTATGGTGTGAATAGTATATGAGAGAGGTGGCCTTTTATATGTGATGTGAGTGGCATACTTGTAATTTATGAAAAAAAAGGTGTGCCTATGTTTTTTACTTTCTAAAAAGATGAAATTTTTTCCATTATATAAAATATAGTATATAACGTATAAAAATTTACATAAAATGGTTATTTAAAAAAATTTGGTCAATTTTTACCCATATCATTTTAGTTTAATGCTCACTAAACCCTTCTTTACCTCAACCCCAGTAAATAATGTTTATTGTTTCTATTATTCAGTATGGTTAAAAATTATGTTTAAAATATTATATAATATAATTTATTCTAATTCCAAATATGGGATCCATTTTTTAAAATTCCATTCATATAAGTGGAATTTTATAATTTAAAATTTTACCCACATACGTGTTGAGAAATCGGTTTTCCAAAGATAAAATTTTCAAAAGAATAAAAAGTTTTTATATCAAAATTCAATATGAAAATTACTAAAATGCCTTAAAATGTACCAATATATATATAATTGAACTAATTTTACCTTTAAAATCTGCTTAATTTTTTTAGTTTTTAAATTTTTTAATGTAAATGATAATTCTTAATAAAAACATGTATTTTTTACTATTCATCAAAAAATTTAACTGCTCAAAAAATTATCAAAAATTCACCATAAGAAAATTTGGAAATTATTATTTAAAAAATTAATTTAATTATTTCAAATTAATTTTTCAAATCAGAAAAAAATAAATTTAAATTAAGGGTTTATAAATGTTACAGAATTACTTTTTAGAAAAATTCCGTTTTTCTGCCTAAAATTGGATTTATTCTTATCTCTTATCATGAAAACAAATAATATGAATGTTAAATAGATGATTGAATAAATAATATATATATATTAAATTAAAATAATTCATATTTATTTCAATTTCCAGTTGTAGATCATGTTTTTGGGCATAAAAATGTTTTTTTAGGCAACAATTTTCTTTTATTTTCAAATGGTTCTTATTTTTAGTTGTAATTAATAAAAATACAAGGAATTGTTTTATATAAATTTTAAAGATAATATTTTCATAATTTATTTAATATTATCCACACCCTCCATTCCAATATTAAGATGATATGTTTTATATTAAATAATAATATCTTAATAGTATGCCATGTTTTTTTTTAAACTCGGTGTAGTGTGTAACACAAGATAAACTCGATATTTCGTGTAATCAAAAATATTAAAAAATAAAGTAAATTTATTTGAAAAAAATCAAAAAAACTTCGGCTTGTATACCCTACCCCTCTTAAATAAATTCCATCCTTGCAATTTTAACTTATGTTTAGTAATCAAGGGTTTAACATTTGCAAACCCATTTGTGGGAAACCCATATTGTAAACAGGGTTAATAAAACTTTCTCATGAAATGATAGAAAGAAATGTGAGAAGTTCATATGAAATAAAAAATTCTAGGTTTCCAAATTTGATAACATAGGTCGGAAGTGAATATTAAAGCATGGAAAAATAACATAATGCCTAAATGGTGATGAGGAGTGAAAGAGATCACTGAACATAAGAATGTGAAAGAACTATGAAAATCAAAAACCATAAAACAAATAGTTGAGATAAGGTCATTTATATCATAAGAAAGGATAGTGATAAGACAAAATTTAATTTCATGGACCTTTTCCAAATGTATAAGAATTTTCATGAGAATATATACATAATTAATTTCATTCCATTTCAAAAACACAATGTTATATTTTGGTTGTGATTTGAGAAATTTCTACTTCGTCTAATTATCCAATAAATGTAGATGAATTTTTTATGATTGAATAATAGTTGGGTCATAATATTCATAAAAAAATTATAATCAATTCTTTATTTCTCTATTTAATATCAATGATAGAATTTTTATCACTGGTTATCCAGTAACATCCAAAGTTCAACATAATTCATTACATGAATAGTCAACCTTAAGGCTCCTCCTTGTCTGACCAGAATTGAAATAAAATAATTTATAAATAAGGTATCTAAATTTCTAAAATCAACTTATCATTAGTCCCCCAAACAACAGGATGTATCACTTCAGTAAACATACTAAATATATGAATATATTGTTCATATATTCTTGTAAAACATGTTAATATCATAAATAACCATAAAACCCTAATGAAAACATATGTACGTTTTCATTCCTTGAATAAAACAATATATTATTGAATGTATTCATAAAATAAAATAATTTTATAAAATCCATTAATTATAACATAAACATCAATTTTCACAAATCATTAATGAGTTCCATGGTCATCAACACGATCCAATATAATTTATTCATATGCCTCATATATTTTTTCAAACATAATTATCTCAAAATTAAGAACATATTAAGGGATATATTCTCTTAATAATGATTTTTTCATAAAAAATCACCATTAAATTAAATCAATTTTTAGGTTATTAGTACCATTCAATATATTATCCCAAATCCTCAATGAATACCATAAACTAAACAATCCTTATATATTTCATAATTCTTGAATTCCAATACATAAACACTTCAATCATTATACATCATTCTTATACTATTAACTATGATTCATCATCTTATAACATAATAACTCTTTCCTATAATAATAAATATAAATCATGTCATAACATTAATGAACCTCAACATAATCATGCTTCTCACGTTTAACATAAAAAATATTGTAGGAACAACCTATACGTTTTATATTTCTTTCATAGTTTACTCATCTTCTATAGTATAACCATTAATCATAACACCATGCTAATTCTGTTCGTGATCTTTCCCACTAGGATGTTGATTTGAAAAATACCCCAAATTTACACATTCAAAACATTCAACCATCAATAATACCTTGGGGACACCATTATTCTTACACAATTAATTTACCAAATATTTCATTTTTCCTCATCAATTACTTTATTTTTTCCTTATATTCCATACATGAAACATCTTACCATTCCTGTAATGCATTCACAAGGTGGATTCTTCCCACATTCTCTAAATATAGTAAATTTAATCTTTTTTCCTCCTTGGACTCCACTACCCAAAATCTCGATGAACACTATAATTATTTCCTTGGCAAGTCTGATGGTTGGTTAAGGTGCATGTTGGTAATAATATATCATTATAAATAATTAGGAATAATCACAATATCATTCACTCAAGTCAACATTCCATTTGGTTTCTCATCAAAAAATTGCCTACCACAATCAATTTTAATCCAATTCTGTATGGCTCTCCCAATTGACTATGACTGAGAAGCATAGTGCGAGTAACAATAATCATAGGGGAAACCACATACTCATGAAAAATCACATATAAGATGTCTAAATCAATAAAACATATTTTAAATATATGTCAACTTATGTATAACCTAGGTCATTCATACCCATTATTAAAATCATTATTGATAATTCATAATGATTTTTTAAATTTCCAAATCATATACCAATGGAGTGCCAAACTAGGTGTGCTGCAAGGCCCATTGACATTCTCCATGTAAAGATTGAGTTTATATCAATACATCATTTTCATAATTATTACCCATTGGTACCTATGTTCTAGAGCCACATCCACTTATAGTATCCATACGGAGTGGTAATTTCTTGGAAACCACACAATCTATATTTAAGAAAATTATAGTAAATTTTCATATACATTGGATCGTTCTTATAATTATCCTTAGAAATATCCCAAGATATATCCTTATACATAAACCTAGATATTTCACAAAAGTTTTATCATCCATGTTTCTAATGGTTAAATAAAATTACCTTATGATACCAACTATAAAGACCAAAACTTCTCATACAACATATTACATATTTTTATATTAGTATTCATTTCATTACACAAACACACACCTAAGAATCGTAAAGGTATAGTTCCCTTGGAAATATGGAACACAATATTCTTATTTCATGAAATATCTTCAACATATTCCATAAATATATTCCCATATAGTACTCTTCTTATATATACCCTAAATAAACCATTTCTTCATAACATGGGGAAACGAAACATAAGAAAAGGTGATCACAAATACTCAATAAAGGTAATAAAGGGAAACAAGAGCATATCGTGAAAATAAGTGTTATATAACATGGGAATAACATTTAAAAACATACCCTATATTTAATAGATCATAAACATGATTGATGTCATAATTCATTGTAGTTCATAAGACCTGAATCATGAGGAATAAAATACCATGATCTATGATAACATATAAATGATATAATTCATTGATTTGTTTATTAAATATAATCATAAAAAATCCTTTCCATCGTAGTCCAGCTTATTTCCAAAATTATCACAGTGGAATGGGTTTACTCACCAAACCATCTTAGTAGACAATTTTCACTCACATGACTATCTTAATGGATAGATTCCCTTACTAAACTGGGTTCACTCCCAATTCCAGTCATATTTATCTCATGGGATATCAATCATTACCTAATAAATTTTAGAGAGATATTTTTTCCACTCGTCTTTGGTTATAACATAACCACCATCTTTAGTTATAATAAAACCATCATCCTTGGTAATAATGTAACCACCATCCTTGGTTAAAACATAAACTCTATCCTTAGTTATAACATAACGAATGTCACATAATGAAATTCATGCATATGTGAGAGATTATAGCATAAAACATTCACCATATCAAAACCAATTAATAAATTGGTTTCATAAAAATTTCATCATAACATAACCTATAGAAAATAAATAGGGTTCATAATCATTCCATAATTTTATCATTTCATCAAATCATAACCCATGTAAAAAGAATAAAGTTTCATAATAACTTTATCACTACATAACCTAATTTATACAAATGGTTTTTTAACATATTTTCATCATAAATATAAACAATCTAGATAATTAATACAAATTTTATCCTTCAATGAAAACCCTGGTAAAGCATAGGTAATATCAAAGTATATCATCTTAGATGGAAAATGATTTTGAAAAATAACTTTGAATATTTCTTGAGGAAAATTAAATTTCATTGAAAATTAAAAAAATTAATAATAAAATATTTTTTAAATCCATTTCATTGAAAATAACCGTGAAATCATACAAAAGAATCTTTTTAATCCTTTGAAAACATTTCTTGAGGAAACTATCCTTTAATTATAGAAAAACACATTGTAATACATAAAAAATTTTCAAAATCTTTTTTCCTGGAAATAACCTAGAAAACATATAATGGAATATTTAATTAAAATAATGGTCATGATGGAAGTAAATTATGTTCTTTACATAAAAATTAAAATAAATATTCAATTAACATTTTGAGTAAAATTCAAATAGACATTGTTTGGAAAGAGACATGATGATTCCATTCAATTTTTTTAAAAAAATTCAAACATGGTTCAAAAAGTCATTTAATATATTAGTTTAATAAAATAAAAATCATTTTTATAAAACATTGTTTTATAAGGAGAAGTGTTTTTACCGAAGATAGAAATAGAGATGATTTTCTTAAAAAAAATATTATGAACTCTTAAGTACATAAATAGAGGAAAATAAAATTAAAAAACTTATCTATAAATAACCATAGGATAATAAATATAAACTTTTTTACTGAGATTTATATCATAATATTTCACATTAGAAGCCTAATGATGAGAAATCCAGATAAATGATGAGATTATAACACAAAACCCTTACCGATTTAGTAAAATTGAATCATAAAGACAATGAAAGTATAATTATTAATGATGAATATTATATCCTGAGAATAAATAAATTACTAATATTATAGGTAAAAAAATTTATGTAAACCTCAAAAAATAATATAGGGTCAAAACATATCATATGTCACTATAAAGGAAAATTGAGATAAAAATACCTTACAACTTTGGTAATTTTTTAACCGTAAACCCCATGAAATAATGGCTATAAAATGAATATATATATCCCTATATGTTTTATTATAAGAATATTATAATATATTCATGTGTATTATATACCTTTCATAAATGAAATAGGTGTCTAATTGGCTTGTGTCACATAAAATGTAAAAGAGAAATGGAAATCCCTAACCGTAAGTCTCGAATTACTTCATACACATTAAAAGTTGTTGTATAATAATATAATATTATTATAAATATATTACATGACCATAAATATATATATATTACCATATATGATTTACTTATGACATTTTATTACACATTTATTTATAATCTTATGTTAAAGTAGTGTTTTGTATAATAACAACTTTTTTTTCATGTTTTGATTTTTTATTTTTGGTCTACTTACTATGATCATGTTTTAAAAATACCCAGAATATTAAACATGATAAAAATATAATATATATTCTGTACATATGTATTTAGATTAATCCATAAAATTTATAGATAGGAAATAGAATACATTCTTTATGGAGACGGTAAGTCAAACATACGAGAGAATTATGTCTCCATTTTCTCAATGGGTGAAATGAAAGAATGTTAAAAAATATATATTACCATTAAATAAACATTTTTATGTATTATATTGAAAAAAATATTATTTAAATTATTCTTTATTACCTTCCTTGTAAATCATATGCAAAGAATGAATGACATAACTTCACAAGGCAGTAGTCCGCCACACACACGAACAACATTATCATATTCCCATGAAATGGAAAGTAAGAAAAAAATTATGATATTATGATTCAAGAATAATATTAATATCATAAATATCATATATAAAAAATAAATAAATCATTATATCCATCAATTAGAGGTGGTTATCGAAAAAAATAACATTGGTTCACGAGGTGATAGACTACCGTACACATAAATGATGAATCTATAACCCATTTTATGGAAAATGATAAGAGTTAGGTTATCACATGATCAAAATGAATTTTTTTTATCAGGAATATATTGAGGTTATTATATGAAAATGTTTTAATAATAATTAAATGATGTTAAGGGAGAAATAAAATATGATTCTTGGTTATAGAAGTTGCACCTTTATCAGATAACTTCTTTGGGTTTGCACCACAAGGATGCTTATGATACCTTTATGCCAAAACTAAGACTTCTTGGATGATAATTTGGAACTAAGAATAGTATTTTTTCATAATTTAATGATTAAATTTTATTTAATTGAGTGAATAAGTGAGTATATTTGGTGTCTTTTTATATGGGATGTGGGTAACCCATTTATATTTTTTGAAATAAAAATGTGAACCTGCTTCTTTAACATTAAACAAGACTTCGAAAAGGGAAATATAGAAACTAAATGATATAAGGTCAAAAGTTTCCCATAAATTGTTTTTTTTAAGTTAATTTTCATTTTTATCCCTTATCTATTTAGTTTATCCCTGAGTGTACCCATTTTGACCTTAACGGCGGTAAATAATTTTTACTATTTTCACTTTTCATTATGGTAAACAATTAAGTAGTAATTATAATATAATATAAATTATTATTATTCCAAATATGAAAAATATATTTCCAAATTCTAGTAATATTTTTGAAAATCATAATTTAAAATTGAACCCACAAACGCGATGAGAAAGTTATTTTCCAAAGAGAAAATGTCCACAAGTATAAAAATTTATCATATCAATATTTAGTATGATAATGATTAAAATAACATAAATTGGATTAATATATAAATATAATTGAACTAATTTTACCTTTAAAATAATCTTAAAATATCTTTATTTTTTTAATGCTTTAAAATATATGGAAATTCTTTATAAAAACAAATATTTTTCACTATTCATCAAAAAAATTGTCTTCTTAGAAAATTATCAAAAATTCACCCTTGGATAATTTTGAAAATATGATTTAAATAATTTTTTTAATTTTTTTAATAAATTCCTTAAAATATAAAATATTTATTTTAATTTAATTATGCTTAAAGAAGATAAAATAGCTTTTTAGAAAAATATAGTTTGTAACCATAAAATTGTATTTACTCTTATCTCTTGTCTAGAAAACACAAAATATGAATGTTAGAAATTTAAATGAAAAAATAATATATATATTTAATTAAAATAATTTAACAACATGGTTTTGTTTAATTTATTATGTTAAAATAAGTTTTTGTCCATAAATTTTTTTTTTCAGAGATAGATTTCCTATATTTTCAAATGGTTATTACATTGATTTCTAATTAATTGGTCATCAAAGAATTAATTTTATATACATGTGTAAATAGTATATTTGGATACTTTATTTAATATTATTTGTATCCTTCATTCCATCATCTAGGTGAAAACATTCATATTAAATAGTAATACATTAATAGTATGTGATGTTTTTTAACTCGACATTATCTGTAACACAAGATAAACATGGTGTTGTGTGTAACACAAGCTATAAAAAATTAAATATCTTTGAAAATTATATTTCGCAAAATCATATGGGGTTAAAATAATTATCTACCATATCTATGATAATAAAATTGTTTGACTAATGTTTTTATATATGTATAATGGTATAATAAATTACTTTTTTACTACCTTTTTCTTTCAATAAAAATCAATAAAAGGAACATTTCATAATGTTTTTTTATAATTTAATTTGATTTTTTTACAAAATTGTGAATCTAATGTTTTATTTTTAATGTGTAAAAATGAATGGAATTTCTTATTTCCATGTCATTTCATCTTATTAATGAAAAACATACATTTTTATATAGATTTCTAATGAAAATATTATTCCAATGGTTTGGTGACTTTTTTTTCCAAAAGTTATAAAGGGAAAAGGAAATTTTTGCTTGTTTTTAAAATCATAGTTCAAATTCCTTTATAAAATTATTTTTTCATCTATGTAATCATATATTGAGGATTTTTATTCATCATTGATGATATGATCTAATGATATTATCCACCATAATTCTTTAGATCTATTATAGTGATTAAATATTAAAGTTCACATCCAAACCATTTACTTCCTTGTATTAATTAAGTTATATTGGAATTATGAATGTTATTTTCTTATGGAACACGTATATATGTCTTATCATTCTATAATGGGTGGGTTCATTTTAGCCATTCCAAAACATTAGTAATGGCAATATATCTGTTGAGAATAATTAGCGATGTTAGTAATAGTGTTTGATTAAAAATATAATGGGATCTGTTATTATTATATAATTTTATATAATAAGGGATTGTTGTAATCATATTTGATAAATTATAATGTGGGGATCTAGTAATGATTCCTAATACATTATGATATGTGGTGTTGGGGATGAATCTTGATCCATCATGTTATGAGAATTTTTTAATGATTCTTGAACCATAATTTTAGGATTTCCATTAATTATGTTTATCCGAGATTCTTATATTATTCCACATGGTTCAATTATTTTTTCATTTCTCGTGGTAATGGTTTTATTTTGATACCATTTTTCACGTTATACATAATTTTATTCCATGACCATAACATTGTGATCTGTGTTGTTTTGAGTTATATTGTCTTTTGTTATTCACCTTATTACATTCTCATGGCCTTATGCTCATAATTAACTCACTTTTGATCATTGAAATGATATCTTTTATATATACCCTAACTGGGCATCTATTCTCCCCTTTTTCTTATTCTATTTACCAAGGTTATGAAGAAATGATTAAAGTAAGATATGTCAAACAAGGATACTGCATGAAAATATCCTTATGGAACATATTGATAATCATTCAAGAAGTAACATGATTTTTTATCTAGTCTTCAAAGACACTAAAAATTCACTATTATCAAGAATTTATTATTTTCAAATTTATATTATATTAATGAAATTTGATGTAATATATATGCATGTTATACTTGGGTTTCCCTAATGAATATATCCAGATATTTCTTAAGCCTGTGATCTCTTCCTAATGGAACTTTTTTTTATTTCATTTTACTTTATTTAAAGGTTCCCAATGAGGAAGAGTTAAATATTTTTGGAAAAATTTCCATGTCCAATACAATGTATAATATTATAAGTAAATATTATTCTAGAATACTTGTCAGTTTACATGGAACTTTTTTTTCTAAATAAAATTTTGGTTATTAAATATAATAATGATATAGTACTTTTTAATTAGTACATAAGAATTGGTTAATTTGTTAAAAAAATGGTAAGGTATATAAATTCATCAATTATTATTATTATTAGTTGTAATAGGAAAACATTTCGTGGATTATTAAACTGAATCATTTGGATGTTGGGTATTTCTGAAGAAGATACGAAGATAGAAGTTAGAGGTAGATATGAAATTCGTGTTTGAAGGATGTGTTGTAGTGTTTATATATGAACCATGCCATGGAAAGTAGTCTATATGAGAATTATTTTATATATTCTAGTTTTACACTCCATGACTTACTTATTAATTTTGTAGTTTTAGTATTTTCTCATGCGGGAGCGGCCATGAGATTTTTGTTTCACACTATTCTATAGTAGAAGTAAAATTGTAGTGTCATAATATTAAGTTTTTCGGAGAGTTTTTAGGGATTATTCATATCGATATTTACCCTATGATAATATAATGAGAAATTCATTCGGTTAATCATATGATAGTATGGTTTAATCATGGTTGTTTATGTCATAACATAGTTTAATTTTTTTATTTTAGATTTATTTTGTTTATGTTAATTATGGTGTAGGGTTTTTTGGATTTATCTTATATAATGCTTTGATTTTATAGTTTATGGATGATTATTGATGTGTGACTCTTCTTATTACAACATGGAGTCCATGTTAGTTAATTTCCTAGATCTAACAATATTGTATCTATTGGGTCATGGTTTTTTTACTAATACATGGCCTAGTTTAGGTTTCTCTAGGTTTGGAGAAGGGTGTTGAGGATAATATCACGAACCTCAAAGTTTATACTTTCATTGGGTAGCCACATTGGTTGTGTACTATAATTTACTAAATTTATATAATTGAATGGTTTTTACATCATTATTTGAGGAGTGATAATTAGATACCACCACATGATTTTAGAAGAGACGCCCATTTTTACCTCATTATATTGTAAGAATAAGACCTGAAACCAGGATTAATTATGTTTCATGTTCTATTGTAAATTATAAAGAATATTTAAATTAATTCAATTCGTTTGACCCTTTTTAACCATAGATTACTAGAGGTGAATATTTGTATATAATTGATCCATCTATTGTAACACATAAATATTAGCTTAGGGGATTGTTATTATTTCATCCATGTTTGATTATCTTCTTATCTACTTCATCCTGTTTTAATATCCCTTTATAAGTTTTCTTAGAATATATATTGTTTTATTTTGGGTGATGTTTTCCTGGGTGATTAAGGAATGTTATTTCTCTATAGATCTTTTATGTTCTTCTTAGGATTTTCAAGGAAATTTGGTTATCTTATTCCCATTTCTCTTCTATAATATTATATTCGTTGGTTTAGGCAGGGAATTTGAGACATTTATTTAATTATTTCTTTGTAGATTTTGATTAATTGTACATTTTTTATTTTATTGGGCGGTATGGATTATCTAATATATGATAAGGATCTAGATCAATGAATTCCTATGTAAAATGGGTGTTTCACGTGGTATTTATGTGTTTGAAGGTTATTTCATAATTTCAGATGTTTTCTCAATAATATATGATGTCGTAATAATACATATGGAATGATATTGTAATGATTGGATTACCTTCCATGAATGGTCTAATATTGTAATAGTTTAATTAAAATGTAGGTATATTGAAGTAGATATTTTTATTGGCATTCTTTATGTATATTATATTGAATAAATAAATAATTACTATTAAATAATAAAATTAATGTTGGTTTGATTTTGGTATTATTATCACATGACTTTATTGTAATATAATTAAATTTTAACAATTGTTCATCATGTATTAAAGGAAACAAATTATAATAATAGGAATTTGAAAATCGAATGAGTGTTTTTTCCCTAATTACTAAATGAATATACAAATATGATAAAAAATTTATATTTTGGTTTGATTGTTTATTAAAATTACTTTTTTTTCACTGTGTTGTCATGTTTATATCTATTTTGGTAATTATAGTTGTTCTTTGTTTTATTAATTTGATTATCAATATTGTAATGTTTTTTTATTTGTAGAAGGTCTTAATGGAGGGAATTTGGTAAAGGGATTTGTTATCGGTGGTTTGGAATGGTTGATTGGGAAATTATATGTATTTATTTTGTAGATGATATTTACACTTTTTCGAGTTCTTGTTAGCTTGGGGATAGGTGGTGGATGATTTTTTATTTTGAGGATTTTATTTTTCATTGTAATTTCATTGGGAAATGGTCTGGTGTGAAATAAAAACATAAATTATGGGAGATTATGGGTTATGATACTGAAATTTCTAATTGTAGTAAATAAAAGATGAAAATTGGTGTTTGGTTTTAGTAACTGTTAAATAGAAATATATAAATATATACTAATGGATGAGTTAAATTTGAAAAATGATTATAGAATGATTTGAAATTAAATATGGATAATAAATAGAATAATTAACATAATTAGTTTTGGAATTTTATGACTACGTTGGAAAATTAAATGGATCTAAAATAATGAATAGTAATGGATGGAAAAAGTGTAGATTATGAATGATGTATGAAATGGGACGTAAAAAAATTTGTAATTATTATTGTTTTTTATGAATATATGGTGTTTTCTAGTTCATAGTATGATATGATAAGTTAGTGAGAGATGGTGATGAAGAGGTGGTTTTTATTGGTTGTTTTGATATCTCTATTTAATGTGACACCATTGGATAGGAATGTGTTTCCCATACCTAGTCATGTATTTTATTATTATTTATTATTCTTCACCACACATATTAGATAAATATACTAACACTATTATGGATTTGGGTTATATGTGTTTTCCAAAATAATCAATATATAAAGGGAATATATTGTTATCTAATACCTCTTCTGTTTATTCTCATTAAATGTATTATGTTATGTGATGTCTAAATAAAGGTTCATTAATATTTTTTGTAGTGTATTTTTATTAGATTATTTATATCCTTGATTATTTCATTTTTATTTCAATTAGGGTATATATTAGGGGTCATTCGTGGTGGAATGATGGAATGAGGTTGATTTCCATCAAGTTAATGATACCCTACCATGAAAAAGATGTGATCTGTGGATGTGATGTGGAGATGTTGTGTGAAAAAGTTTATATATAGTTATGGATATGATGTGGTTTATAGATATGTGGATATAAAATGAATTGAAGTACATAAAGTATATTAATGGGGCATGAGAGAGACTAGATCATATGGTAAGTATATTTTGGGATATTTCATGAAATATTCTTCTGATAATATATCACAACACATTGATATAACAAATGTTGAGTGACGCTTGGTGGGGATGGGTGATAATCATTCAAGAATATGTGTATTTTAGTTATGTTCTTTACCCTTTGAGAAATTAATATACTTGTTCAATATTAGCATGAGTCATTTTTTAGAGATTCCAATCATGTATAACTTTATACTAAAATCTATATGTATATATAAATATCATATAGGTTTCCTAGATAGAGTTGGGGACTGAGTCGAATATTACTAGATTGACGGTCAGAGATACTTTCTGAGTCACTACCATAGGAGTATCTTTTGGAATTCTATTTTGGAGTGTTATTTATATAATATATTTAATATCATTTTCGAATCAATTAATTTAAATTATTATATTATGTTGAATGGTTTTTTATGTTCCTAGAAATATGATCATAATTCCACCCATTTATGTTTTATTATACCTTTACTCTATGTTTCCAACCTAAGTCCTATTTTAGGTGCTATTTGGGGGTTCACTATCATTTTCACTACAGGCTTAGGTGGGTTTCCCTTTGGTGGATGGTTCTAAAATACTTATATTAGGGTTTTGGATAATATATAGGATATATTTCATAGTTAGGTAAGAGTAAGGATGACTATGTATTTTAAGTTAATAATATTAATCTAATATAGCATGTTATTTTTTATGGGATAAAAACAAGTAAATGGAATATTATGGTTCATACCATATGATAAAAGGATTATATGATTAATAAAAAATTATAAGTAAATATGATAATTATTTCATGTTAGATTCCTAGGAGTTGTAGGGGAAATATTATTATTTAATCCTTTGATTTAGATGGGGTGATTTTGGGGAATTGAAATAAAATTAATGAAATAATTTTAATCAACTTCTAGGTTCTTCAGGTTAAGGATTTATATCAAATTGAAAAATGAGTTAGGATTTTAGGTATATAAATTAGGGAAATTATAATAATCATTATGGATGATTTTATTTTTAATAAGATGTTATGTAAAATCCTAGGTAAATAAAGAAATAATACATTTTCATAATTATTCATATTTCTGAATAAAATATTAATTTTACTTTAAAGGGGTCTATATTCTCAATGGCGTTCCTGATACGCAACAACGGGTTTTTTTTTGAAATCTTACGTTGCATAATAATAATAAAATATAATTATTTTAAATTTTAGTTAACGCAAAGTCTTTGTATTGGTGGGAATTAATAGAACTAACTACAATATGATTTAACATGTTTTTTAAATGTTTTTACATTTATCCAATAAAATTTAGAGGCTTAAAATGTGAATTAATCTAATTTTTAGCATAAATACTATAATAATATTTAAAAGGTCGATTTACCACCTTTGTATGGTGAACCCTATTTAAATATAGTTTTTTTCACTTTTATATGTTCTATTTGACCAAATAAAATTATTCTTTATAATGTGGGCATCAAAACTAACTTTGGGTAAATTTTTGGTATTTTTCTTATAAAATTCATTTTTTATGAATAGTGAAAACTACTGTATTTTATTCAAATGTGCATTTTAATCTAACATATTTATATGGTTATATTATATTTTTAATTGGTTTTAAAGTGTTATTATATTATGTTTTTACCATTTAATCCAATTTTGTTCATTGGAATTAATTTCACTTTGAAATTGTATATAAACAAGTATCAATTTTTGGATAGTTTTTGTTTCTAAAAAACATGCTATTTGTTTTGATAACATGAATTAATTTTAAATTAATTAATTGAAATTCTATGATTTCAATTTGGTAAAATAGACATCATCTTTGAATTCGGAATATTAAATATATATTAGTCTGAATTTTTGGTAGTTTTCTGCAAAACATCAATTTTTTATGAACAGTGAAACCACTATATAGTAGTTAAAAATTGACATTTTTATTTAAATGAAATTTTACTGCTTATGTGGATACAATTTCGAAAATCCAATATACATGGTTGTTATTAGTAAGTAAAATTTTGTTCAATCAGATGAAAATAATTTTTTGGTGAATAGTAACTTTTGAGTTTTATTTACCACTGTTAAAGGTATATAGGTTAATTCAAGGTAAATAGAATATTATAATAATACAAAATTACCTTACCACTTGTCCTAACCTTATTGTTGAGTCATTTACGACCATGGGAGTCTTTGTGTTGATTTTGGGACCCCATGGATCCACATGGGAGTGATAATGATACTTTAGATTAATTAATTTAAAGTAAAGACAAAAATGACATAAACAAATATCTTTTTGTAAATAAATTTTCACATGGGGTTATATAAGTTACATTTAAGACAATAAATATTAATTGGAAAGCTAAAAATATTTCCTACATTATGGTATTTATTTTATAATTTTTAGACATCAAATAAATTAAATTATTTTTGACACAATAATGATGCAGTGTTTACCTCATTAATAAATGGTTTAAATAAATAAGATTATAAATATTAAAAAAATATCCAAAACATGTCCAATTATTACTGGATTAATTTATTTCGACCATGAGTCATCTTATCTTATACTTTAATTAGTTATGTACTTTTATAAATCGAAGATAATGTTATAATAAAATATTATTTCCACACTTTTCTAAGGACCCCCTCCTCCCCCTTATAAAAGGACATCAATTCTAACCTATTCCTCACACCTATCAAGCCACTTGGCTCATCCAAAACCTGACCAGATAATCTCTCAGGATTACTCTCCTCCTCCTTGAATCCTTACCTTATGCATAAGTCACTTTAAGAAGTTCAATGGGTTCAAACCAAAGGGAGTTACCCAAATTAAAGGGAACAGTTTTCTTAACTTCTTTTCTTTTATTTTACTTTTAAAACCCCTAAACTCTTTTTATTACATTATTTTATAACAATAAAATTTTCTTCAATATACTATGATATTTTTATGTGAATTATTCCAACTATACTTACACACACCTCCATCTAATGGATGAAGAACATACTATTTCGGTGAATGGTAAACTAACCCCTCCCAAAACTATGATTGTTCGATTATCTCCTATCGCCTATCATGGTGGCCATTAAGATAAAACTGTATTTATATATGATATATATTATGTTTATGTTTTATTTATGCTTCTTTATTTTTCATTTATCTCATACCTTTATGGTTTCCATTATGGGTTAATGCGATAATTTCATTTGAGGAAGTGCGGACTACCGCCCCCTCAAAGTTATATTACTCGTTAATGACATATGTGGGATGTATAAAGGATGAAGTTAATGATATTATATATGATATTATACTGGAATTATAATATACCTATGTATCATTATGTTTTAATTCTATTAAAATAAAAAATTAAAATCAAAGTAACATTCATGTGTACGTAAGACTTACCGTCTCCATGAATGGTGCATTTCATTTCTTACCTCCATATGTTATGTACTATTATAAATACATGTATATATTGGATATATATTATATAAATTGTATCAAAAATCATGAATATAATTTTATATATAATGAACTTTTGATCATGTGAACAAATTTTAAATATAAGAAGTCGATTTTTGACTCCAGTACAAATATCGACAAAACAAATGTTATTAACTTAAATGATTACATTATGATTATAACATGGTAATAAGTGATATAAAAGGGATAATAAACTCAAAAAAGGTTCTTAATCAAGTATACATTTACTTTATTTTATTATTCAGGATATTGAAGAACAAACAGGTCAATTCGGAAATGAGGTAAGGTACTTCGTCTCAATCTCCTTTCATTAAGGAATATTTTGTTTTAATACACAAATTTCTTTTTTACACTATATAAAAACATTTGACTTTTAATTTTATTCAAAGGGAGTCTTGTTCTACCAAGAGTTTTACAATACAACAAAAAATTATGTTTTTTTAATGTACGCGGTGACAACGACCTTTCTGCCGCCGCGAGTATTATTTGATCTTTGTCACCCTTAACAAGCCGTAATGTTTTTGAAAGGAAAATAAATACCATATACTATTTTTATGTATTTTGGTATGGAAAATGGTTTTTATAATGGAATTTTTATGACAATATATTTAAATGATATATTGTGATTGAAATGTGGAAATTTTATCTTTCCATTATGTTTTTTTATGTGTTATGAATATGTTACGGTTCTTGGGAATTGTTTACGTATATGGGTGGTTTTGTGATAAACCTAGGGTGGGTGAGCCTGAGATAGCTCTATAATGCATTGGGTAACGTGACAAAGACAAACCTGAATTTTTCTCCCAATATATTTACAGAATATACTGTGATGGGTATTCCAAATGTAACTCCCTACATAGATGTGATAGCTACAATGTAAGTATGATATGAATTCCACAAGTCAGCTTTATGATTTATGTTTTCTATGTGTTATTAATAAATCTTATGATTTCATGAGGTATTTTAAATAGCTTATGTTATGTATGAAATGATGTACTACCATTTTCTTTCTTTGTTTTATATCCCTTACTGTGATTTTTAGGCTCATACCATGTTTTGAAATGTTTTTCACAGGAACTAAAGATAAATAAGTTCAAGGATGGGATCAAGGAAATGTTGGGACAACATGAGGAGGAAGACAACTATCCAAATTAGTAACCTGAGATGGTCAGAATCGGAACTGAATAGTTTTTTATAGTGATGGAACTATTGAATCATGCAATAAATGTTGGTGGTGTCCATGCACGAGATCAGTCAGATCAACTATAGAGGAATATGTCAGTAGTGGAGCATTTTATCAGGCAACATCCCCCATCATTCAGAGGATCATCTTGCCCTATGCCAGTAGAAGGGTGGATTAAAGAACTGGAGAAAAAAAATTTGTCATGCGGTGTTCCAAACATCAAAAGGATAGTCTTACAGTTTACCATTTTGAAGGTGAAGCTGATCAGTGGTGGTTGATGGTGAAAAATATCAGGGATAGTGAAGAAATTGATGCTCTTGAATGAGATGAATTCAAATATATGTTTTTTGAGAAATATTTTCCTAAGGTGGTTCATCTTAGGAAGGAAAAAAATTCCTGTATTTGAGGTAGAAGGATGACCTAGTGGCTACATTTGAAGAAACATTTACTCGACTGGCAAGGTATGCTCCAAATTTCATATGAGGACTTGATAGAAAAATAAACCTTTTTACTCAGGATTAATGCCAATGTATCGAATGGCTTTATCTTCTTGTGAGTTAAAAAGGTATGAAAAACTTGTTCATTATGCGAAGAAGGTGGAAGTGGAGTTTGCTGATGATTAGGTGCTCCTTGACAAAAAATAGAATAAAAGGCCAAGGTGGAAGATGAGAGGAAAGAAATCTTAAAAAATGTCTGATGGTAATAAACTTAAGTTTACAGTTTTGGAAAATTGTGGAAAAAGGAATTTTGGGTAATGACTTTTGAATTCCGGTAAGTGCTACTGATTTGGTAAAATGGGACATAAGACTCATAATTTCACTAAATAATATCAAGGTAATGGTAATACAAAATATGATTTACAGTCAATAAAATGTTTTATGTGCAATGAAATGGGTCATTATAAAAATGAGTGACCAACAAAGAACTCAACTGAGCGAAAGAAGCTAGACTACAAGCAGAAAGGGGTGGTGAAATCCTTTGTAACTTCTTCAGAAGATGTTGTGAAATCAAATAATGTAGTATCAGGTACACTATTTGTTTGTTTAGATTATTCCAATGTTTTTTTTTTGATTCATGGTCCACACACTCTTTCATTTCTGATAATTTTTCTAGTAATTTATAAATTCCATATCAAGATATGAATATAGAACTTATGGTAAACAAACCTGGAGGAAATGTTGTGACAAAACAAAATTATAATAACCTTCATGTCCTTGTGTGTGGAAAGAATCTACCTACAAACCATATTGTTTTTCCTCTATTAGAGTTTGATGTTATTTTGGGTATGGATTAGATTTTATTTATCATGCTAAGATTTACTGCAGAGCTAAAGAGGTCTCTTTTCAAAAAGATTATCAGTTTGTGTACAAGAATGAACTCCTTCTTTTGATAAAATATCAGGAAGACGAGATACTAGTAAAATATGGGAATTAATGTTACTTTGCACAAATTTTAGAAAATAAAGGATCTGTTGAAATTAATGATGTGCTGGTGTTAAATGATTACCTTGATGTTTTTTCTGATGAATTGTATGGTATTATACCTGATCGGGAAGTTGAATTTATTGTTGAATTAGTTCCTGATGCCAACCCAATTTCAAAACCCCCATATCCAATGGCTCATATTGAACATTTAGAGTTAAAGAGGAAATTTCAGGAGTTATTAGATAAAGGTTTCATTCGACCTAGCACATCACCATGGGGAGATCCTTTTTTTTGTTAAAAAGAAAGATGGTCCAATGAGACTTTACATTGATTATAGAGCATTGAATAACATCACTGTTAAGAACATGTATCCTTTTCCGCATATCGATGATTTATTTGATCAGCTCTAGGTAGTTCAGAATTTTTCAATGATTTATTTGAGGTTGGGGTACCATCAGTTGAATGTAAAGAAAGGATACATTCTGAAGACCGAATTTCGTACTAGATATGTTCATTATGAATTTTTGGTTATGCCTTTTGGGTTAACCAATGAACCTACTGTATTCATGGATCTTATGGATATAATTATCCGTGATTTCCTAGATAAGTTTGTGGTTGTGTTCATTTATGATATTTTGGTTTATTCTAAAAGTAAAGTGGATCATGAAAGTCATTTAAGGGTTGCCTTGAAAACCATAAATGAAAAGAAACTATTTGGGAAGTTCAGCAAGTGTGAATCTTGGTTATTGAAGATTTCATTCCATGGTCACATTATTTCAAAAAATGGCATAATTATTGATCCTATTAAAAGAAAAGTTGTGGAATAATGGCCAAGACACACAAATATAATCGAGATTCATAGTTTTCTTGGGTTGGGAGGTTATTACCGAGGATTGTTGCATATTTTTCATCGTTATCTAGTCCACTAACTAAGATAACTTGAAAAGGTGTTATGTTTGTTTGGAAAAAAGTATGTGATGAATATTTTAAATAATTAAAAAGAAGATTGGTGAATGCTCCAGTTTTGGCACTACCTTCTAGAAATATTGAGTTTGTTATTTAAAGTGATTCTTTGTTGAAAGTACTTGGTTGTATCCTTATGCAGAATGATCAGGTAATTTCTTATGCTTCAAGTCAGTTGAAACCTCATGAGTTAAATTACCCTACACATGATTTGGAATTAGGAGCTGTTATTTTTTCTTTAAAATTTTGTAGGCATCATTTGTAGGGAGTAAAATGTAAAATATATGTTGATCATAAAATTTTAAAGTATATATTAACTCAAAAAAATTTAACATGAGATAGAAGAGATGGTTGGAATTAATCAAGGATTATGATTGCACGATCCTTTACCATCCGAAAAAAGAAAATAAAGTGGCTGATTCTTGGAGTCGAAAAAGTAATGATTCATTAACCATGACACATTTGGAACGAGATCCTTTGGTTTTTGATTTGTTTAACTTTTTCATAGAAGTTTTTGGTGCAGGAAATTCTTCAATTTTTTTTCAGCTGTTAGTGAAATCATCTCTTTCAGATAGAATAATGAAAGCATAGAAGAAATATAGTGAGTGACAGAAAAAGGTAGAGTTGGTTTCTAATGGTAAGAATCCTGAATTTATCATTGATAATGATTGTGTTTTGAGGTTTGGGAAGAGATTATGTGTGCCTTGGGATTCACAGTAGAAGAATGAGTTGTTATGTGAATCTCATAGTTCTCTGTTTTCAATTCATCCTGGAAGTAATAAGATGTACAAGGATCTTTGTGAGTATTACTGGTGGGATGGAATGAAAAGAGATATTTCTGATTTTACTGGGAAGTGTTTGACTTGTCAGCAGGTTAAAGCAGAGTGATAGTTACCGGAAGGGATGCTTTAGTCTTTTTCGGTACCAGAGTGGAAATGAGAAAATATATCCATGGACTTCATTGTTGTATTACCAATGACATCTCGAGGTAATAATGCAATCTCGGTTATTATTGATCGATTGACTAAATCTACTCATTTCCTTCCTATTCAAGATACTTTGTCTCAAGATCAAATCTCTCAGTTTCATGTTAAAGATATAGTCAGGTTACACGGTGTTCCCTGCTCCATTTTATCTGATTGTGATCCCAAGTTTAATTCTATCTTTTCGAAAAGCCTTCAGAATTCATTGGGTACTAAATTAAATTTTAGTACAGTTTTTCATCCGCAATCAGATGGGCAGTCAGAACGAATAATTCAGACCATGGATATATGAAACATGCTTGTTCTCTAGATTACTAGGGAATTAGGGACCAACATTTTTCTTTGGTTGAATTTTCTTATAATAACAGTTTTCATTCCTATATAAATATGGCATTATTTGAGGCATTATATGGAATGTTTTGTCAAACTATAACTTCTTGGAATGAAGTAGGTTAAAGGAAACTGATGGGACTAGATTTGGTAGAAGAGATGGAAGAAAATATTTAATTGATTCAGAAGAGCTTGAGAACAACTCAATGTATGCATAAAAGTTACACAAATAATCGGAGAAAGGATCTCTCTTTTGAGGTAGGTGATCTTGTCTTTCTCAATGTTTCTCCATGGAAAAGTGTGATGTGTTTTGGTAAGAAGAGAATGTTGAGTCCGAGGATCATTGGACCTTATGAAATCCTAGAGAATGTTGGATCAGTTGCATACAGAGTGTCTTTACCTCCAAGATTGTCCCAAGTACACAATGTTTTTCATGTTTCAATGTTGAGAAAGTATATTCCAGGTCCATCTCATGTTTTATGTCCTGAGGTAGTTCAGTTGGAAGTGAATCTCTCTTATGAGGATCAACCAGTCCAGATTCTTGACCATAGAGAGCAAGTGTTGCATAATAAGGTAATTTACTAGGTAAAGGTTTTGTGGGAAAACCATATGGTTGAAGAGGCAACATGGGAATATAAAGATTCTATAAGGGATAAATACACTCCATTTATTTGGTAAGTGAATAAAAATATGAGGACACAATTTGAAAAGGGGGGTAAGGATGTAACATCCTAGGTAAATAAATAAATAATAAATTTTCATAATTATACATATTTCTGAATTAAATATTAATTTTACTTTAAAGGGTTCAATATGCCTGATAGAATACCTGATACACAACAATGGGTTTCTTTGAAATCTTACGTTGCAAAATAATAATATAATATAATTATTTTAAATTGTAGTTAACGCCTAGCTATTGAGTTACTGAGAATGAATAGAATTAACTAAAATATTATTATACATTTTTTTAAATGTTTTTACATTTATCCAATAAAATTTAGAGGCTTAATATATGAATTAATCTAATTTTAAGCATAAATACTCTAATATTCTTTAAAAGGTCGATTTACCGCCTTTTGATGGATAACACAATTTAAATATAGTTTTGGTCACTTTTATATGTTCTATTGGGCCAAATAAAATTCTTCTTTAGAATTGGAACATCAAAATTTACTATGGGTAAATTTTTTGTATTTTTATGATAAAATTCATTTTTTATGAATAGTGAAAAATACTTTATTTTAATTCAAAAGTACCATTTAATATAATTTATTTATATGGTTAGATTATATATTTAATTTGATTTGAAGTGTAATTATATTATATTTTTACCCTTTAATCCAATGTTGGTCATTGGACTTAATTTCACTTTGAAATTGGATATAAACAAGTATCAATCTTTTGATAGTTTCTGTTTATAAAAAAACATGCTATTTGATTTCACAATGGGAATTAATTTTAAATTAGTTAATGAAAATTCAATGTTTTTAATTTGGTAAAATAGACATCGTTTTTGAATTCGGAATATCAAATATATCTTAGGCTGAATTATTTGTAGTTTTCTGAAAAACTTCAATTTTTGGTGAATAGTGAAACCGCTAAGTAGTAGTTAAAAACTGACATTTTCATTTAAATGAAATTTTACTATTTCTATAGATTGAATATCAAAAATTTGACATACAGGGTTTTTATTAGTAAGTAAAAGGTGGTTTAATAATATAAAAAAAAATTCGTGAATAGTATCTTTTGACTTTTACTTGCCTCCGTTAATGGTAAATAGGGTAATTCAAGGTATATTGAATATTATAATTATAAAAAATTACCTTAACACTTTTCCTAACCTTATTGGTTGAGTCATTTACGACCATGGGCAGCTTTTTGTCAATTTTGGGATGCCATGGAGCCACTTGGGAGGGATAATTACACTTTAGATTAATAAATTTAAAGTAAGGTCAAAAATGACATGAACAAATATCTTTTAGTAAATAAATTTTTACGTTGGAAAATATTGGTTATTTTTTCATCTATAAATATTAACTGGAAATATAAAAAATTTCCTACATTATGGTATTTATTTTATAATTTTTATACATCAAATAAATTAAATTATTTATGACATAATAATGATGTAGTGTTTACAACATTAATAAATGATTTAAATAAATAAGATTATAAATATTAAAAAAACGTCCAAAACATTTCCTATTTTTATTGGATGAATATATTTCTGCCATGATTCATCTTATATTTGAAAATATGTAGTTTTTTACCATCAGAAACCGAAGATAAGTTTATAATAAAATAATATTTTCAAACATTCCTAAAGAGCCCCTCCGCCCCCTTATAAAAGGACACCAATGTTAACCCATTCCTCACACCTCTCAAGACTCTTGGCTAGTCCAAAACCTACCTATAAAATCTCTCAAGATCCATCTCCTCCTCCTAGAAGCCTTACCTTATGCATAAAAGACTTCATAAAGTCCTTTTCGTTCAACCCAATGGGAGTTACCCAAATTAAAGGCAAAAGTTTCTCTTAACTTTTTTTCTTTTATTTTACTTGTACAACCCCTAAACTATTTTTATTACTTTATTTTATAACAAAACCAGTATCCTAAATATACTAGTATATTTTTATGAGAATTATTCAAACTGAACTTACACACGCCTCCATCTAATGGGTGAAAACATATTGTTTTTATGAATGACAAACTAATGCCTCACGAAACGATGATGGTTCGATTATCTCCTACCGCCTCTCATGGTGGCCATTAAGATGACACTATATTTATATATGATATATATTATTTTTATTATTTTTTATACTTCTGTATTTTTCTTTTATAGAACACCTTTATGGTTTCCATTATGGGTAAACGTGATAATTTCATTTCAGGAAATGCAGACTACCACCCCCTCAAAGTGATATGACTCGTTAATGCCATATGTGGGGAATATATAGTATGGAGTTAAGGATATTATATATGAAATTATTATTTAATTATAATATACATATGTATCATTATGTTTTAATTCAATTAAAATAAGAAATATAATTGAATGTAGCGTTCATGCATACGTACGGCTTACCGTCTCCATGAACGGTGCATTTCATTTCTTACCACCAAATGTTATGTACTATTATAAATACATGTATGTAATGGATATATATGATATATATGATATCTAAATCATGAATATAATTTTTGATGTAATGAACTTTTGACCGTCTGAACAACTTGTAATTATAAATAGTCCTTTTTTGACTCAAGTACCAAATATCGATAAAACGAACCTTATTAACATAAATGATTACATAATGATTATAACATGGTAATAAGTGATATAATATGAATAATAAACTTCAAAATAGTAATTAAGAAATTATAAATTAACTTTAGTTTGTTATTCATGAGATTAAAGAACAAACGGGTCAAGTCGGACACGAGATAACGGACTTCGTCTCAATCTCTTTCATTGAGTCATATTTTGTTTTCATACATGGATTTATTTTATACACTATATAAACACATTTGACATTTACTTTTATTCAAGGGGGATATTTTTCTATAAATCATTTTACTAAACTACAAAAACTAATGCTTATTTTAACGTACGCGATGACAACGACCTTTCTACCGCCGTGAGTATTATTTGATATTCGGCTTCCTTAACAAGTCATATGGTTATTTAAAGGAAAATAAATACCATATACTCTTTTAATGTATTTTGGTATTGAAAACAGTTTTGATAATGGATTTGTTATGTCAATATATTTAAATGATATATTGTGATTGAGATACGGAAATGTTATCTTTAATTTAAGTTTGTTTTATGTGTTATGAATATTATATGGTTATTGGGAATTGTTTACATATACAGGTGGTTCCCTGATAAACATAGGGTGGGTGAGCCCGAGATATCTCTCCAATGATTTGGGTAACATTATGCAGGTAAATGTGAATGTTTCTCCTAAGTGGTTTATGGAATATACTATAATGGGTATTCCAAATATAACTCCTTACATAGTTGTGATTGCTACAATGTATGTATGATATGAATACCACAAGTTTCCTCTATGATTTTTGTTTTCTATGTGTTATTCATAAATCTTATGATTTCATAAGGTATGCTAAAGAGCTTATGTTATTTATTTAATGATGAACTAACATTTTCATTCTTTGTTTTATAACCCTACAGAGCTTTTTATGCTCATCCCAAGTTTCAAAATGCTTTTCACCGGACCTAAAGATGAATAGGGTCAAGGATGGGATCAAGGAAAAGTCATTATGTCTAAAAAATGGGACTACATATTACTCTTTTTTTCAAAAGATTTTATTTTATGAAAAAAAATGGAAATAGAGTAGAAGTGTCTACCTTGTAATTTTTGAGATGCAATGAAATAGTTATGGCCTAATTCTCTAAAACTCTAACCCTAAAATGATCATTAATGTGAATTATTCATTTAATTCAACATTATGTAATGTTTAAGGTCGGGTCCTTATATGTTACATGTTATAGTCAGTCTTATTTTGATTTATAAACTCTTTTTTGATTTATACATATGATTTTTTTGATATGTGGTTATTCTCATATAATCCATTCATTTAAAAGGAATATGAAACTGATATAAATTTTTATCCCAGCATTTTAATGAATTTTAATTTAAATAAATGGTTAGTAATTAATTATGGACATGATATGATAGTAATCTAAAGGACCATTGAGTTTTCGTAATGAAAATTAATGTATAAATAATGTTTTAAAAAATTCTTACCGTGTTCTATGTTGATCAAAATTTCAAAATTTGAATGATGATAATTTTTATATTATTTATATGAAAATAAAATTTTATATTTTAATATCAAAATTAAAATATATTAAAAATATACCATCTACATTATTTCATTACATATGATTTTTAAAAAAATATTATATAACGTAATTTATTTCCCAATATGTTTAGTTAGTTAAAAATATTATATAATTGTGAATATAATTTATATAAGGGATATTAAAATATGAAACAAGATAAATTAAAATAATTTAGGGTGAAAATAATAATATATTATTATAAAGTATAGTTAAAAATTATTTTATTATCAATATAGACACGTATAATTATTAATGAAATGCTTTTGTTGATTGTTTTAGATTTTAAAAAGTTGAATTTGAACACATCTTAGTTAATGTAGGGATGTGTATTTAATTATAGGAAAATATTTTATTATTCTGATTAAATTATGATTTTAATAAATAAATAATATTGAATATGGGTTTTTTTTATGTCCCAAACTTGAGTTCAACTAAAAGCTTCCTCGAGCCCAGTTGGCCACATTGCCTAAAGTCCGTCTCCCCAAATGCCAGAGGAATATGGATAATTTCAAAGTCCTAGGGTATGTACATGAGGATGATATTTTCATATTACCAAAGTGCATTATAGAGGATAACTCATATAATTGTAGGTAAATATAGGTAGCAGTATATGTAAACAAATAGAACCGAAAAAGAAGATGAATAATAAATCATAGTAACAAATAATAATAATATAAAAGAGCTGATGGTACATCTCATGTTTCTATAAAACTAGTAAACATGAATACTATGTAGTTGGTAAAACATGTTATACCAAAAAATAAAAAATAATCCAAAAATGATCCTCGGCATCCAGAGATACAACTCATTCATCTTCTACCAAACTCCATCCTCAGTAAGCAAGCAATCAAGTTTCCAAAGCAAGAAACTTCCCTTTGTCAACACCTGTATACATGTAATCTTCCCTGGTACCAATGGAGACTTAAATATGTTGTGAGATAAATATTAGTAGGCCAAAACCAATGTATTTTACAACATCAAGTCTGGGTAATAGAAATTGAAATAGATTGTGGGAATTCATATATAAAAGTAAAGTAATACATTGATGCAAAATCCTATGTACATACTTTGGCCCCAGTTGTGGTCCGAACATGTAACCAATTCATTAATAAATTATGTTTAGTTTTATATAAGTCCCGAGAGTTATAACCAACAAAAACATTCTGACATGATAATAATGATGATAATGTATACAAGATATAACATGACATCAAAAAGGATGATAATAGTAAAGAGGATCTGAGGTAATAACCATGGAATCCTTGACCTTAGGAGTCGATCCAACTCAGTGATAAACTATAGCCTTCATATATGGGTATAGGGTAATCTAAGGGGAATCACCGAAGTATTTCCACAATAATGTAATTCTAATCAAGTCTATGGAATTCATACAATGTTAAGTGGGATAAGTAGTTACTAGTGCCAATTCTCTATGCAATGTGCATCATGTCTATAGACATAAAGCTAGATCAATGTATTTTATCCAAGGCATTATATAATAATGATGGATGGATCATATGGTGTCATACTGAGCATCCACAATTAGATAAGGATTTGTTTCCTGGGTGGGTATCTACCTTGGAAACCCACATCCCTTGATCAGAATGGAATCCATGAGTTCCCAAGGCATTATCTCAGGAATCCATGTCTATCTCTAGTCTGACCCCTCCTATAATAATATCATGGATCATATACATTAGGAACCTTACAATAAATTCATTTAATATGTTTGTCCTTGTGATAATCATTCCATTTAGCAAGTCATCTGGTTCAGTTCATCACATTTCATTAGTGTGACAAGTATAATAAGGCATGTTACCATTTAATTAATTCATATAAGTCCAATTTAATTCATTATGGTTTCTTATATTCCGTCCATAATCATGGAAATGTGTGCCATAAATGTGGAACCAAGTCATTCCATTACATTAAATTTGGCCTAATCAGATATATAATATACTTTCCAATTCCACATAAACATCCATTCATTAATTTAAAAACGTAACTTAGAATATTATGGTGATATATACATGTTATAACCATTTATAATTCACCCATTTAATTAAAATTCACATCGTTACCAAGGTCAAGTCACAGCTCACCTAAATGGTGGCTGAAAAGGCATAACAGGATAATAAAAGGCCAATTATGGAAACACCCTACATGGTGTGGTATATGTTGAGGTCATAACATCCAATGATGGATTATATTTATGGAAAGTGTCTTAGAACACGATTCTAATGACTATAAGAAAGTAATATGAATTTAATAGTTCACTACCAATGAAATTGGTGCGCACACATAGATATTTATAAAATGATGAAAACATGATGTATGGTTGATAAACCATAGAAATTAGGATCATATGACTCTCCTCATCTAGTATTAGGCTTTTAAATTTTCCTAGACTATAAGAGATATAAAGAATGGATCAATGCCTTAAAAATAGGGCGTATGATCCTGCATCTAAGTAGATTTGTTAATAGAAAGAATAAAAATGAATAGATAAAATGCAATTGAGTATATACTGATGTCCATCCAACATGATGAACAAGGATTGAATCATAGTTTGGATAGTGATCTGGAATCAAAAAAATAAAAAAGTGGCTTTTAGAAGCAGAAAAAGGAAGTGGAAACCCTCTCTTGTCCCCTGGAAGAGCAAAAGAGGAAGGAGGAAAACATAATTAGATAATTAAGGGTAATGTGGTCATTTAATAAAAAAACCTATGTTACATGGTTTGGCTGAATTATTGGCCAAACTATATATCGACCATGCTCCATCTTCTATACGGAGGGGCACATTGTATGGTTCTGCCACACTGTAAGAGAAACCATGTTCCAGCCATTCAAAATACCTCTACTAAAATGTCTATAGTATTTTCAGGGGTGTGTGTCCCCTAGAATACAGTTATAGAATACTGTGTTCCATGCTTCATCCCATTATCCAGCCCTACTTGGTTAGGAGTGACTATACAGGCTGGTTACCATGGTTTCTACAAACTGTATGGCCCAGTGGTTTCGGCACTGGCTGGGGTCCTGAGCTCCTAACAAGCCCGAGACACCCCAAAAACCTTCAATAGTTCATTAAGAATCCATATTAGATCCAAAATAAATAATTAGATAAAATCTAAAATTATCCATACCTAATTGAAAACTATGTTATTACAATCTTCCTTGCATAAATGAAGTGGTCCATAAGTTCAACTTCTAATGGTGGTGAAACAATGTATGAGAACAACTCTTGCCACAACGCATGTATATCCACCTACTGCTCTCAATTTTCATCATGTATACATTCGTATTTCCATAAAACTCATACTAGAACTATATACCACCCTAGAGGATCCTTAATTATCTATTTAATGATGCATATAGTATAATTCCCAAAAGGATCATCTTCATCCAGATCAATATCCTCTTGACTGAAATTATGAGATGATTCAGTCTGATATTTATGAATCTATGAAACATGGAAGATGTTGTCCATGGCACAAAACCTCTAAGATAGTAGCAACTAATAGGATATTAGCCTGACACTCTCCATAATCTCAAAGTGATCTACATAATGAGGTGGAAATTTCCCTTTCCACTTTATCCATTTGTTCCCATGCATGGGCGATACCTAAAGGAAAACATGATCCTCAGCAACAAACTCTAGAGGAAATTGACAGTAAATGATATATGATTTCTATTTAGACTGGTAAGTAGACATTGAGACGAGGACCTAGTTGGGATACCACTCCTACCTCTACATAGAATTGGGTGAATGGAATGGTGTACTATACAAGGCCTTAAAAGATCCATTTGAATTGTTTCCTAGGATCTATCATTGTAGGAAAACTCAGTGATAGGGATTTTCTTCACCCATGAACTACTAAAATCAAGTATGCATGATATGATCATATCCTCTAACACCTATATCATCTATTCTTACTGGCTATTGGTTTATTTGTTAAATGATATTCTAATAATTACCTAGGCACCCATATATTTCTACAAAACCATCTGTAACTAGGATGTGAAGTGAGCATACCTATCCCAAATGATAGTATGAGGGCCCCTGTTCCATCAGATGATCTATCAAACATAAAATCTTCCCATTTCATCAACTGAGAATGTCTAACAAATAAGAATAAATTCAGCTACTTTTTTCATTTTTTCAATGTCTTTCCAAACTATGTTGTGATAATGAGGTGACTTCATTATGCCAACTACAATGTTCATGGAAACTTCATCGTATTTCCATTCCATGAATGGAAGTGGCTATAACATTCCACTAATCTACTGGTTCTCTTCCATCATGTGCTGAAATTTGTAACACCTATTAATAAAACCATCTATCAAACATTTCATCCCATAACACCTATAATCGAATCTCATAACTTAATAAATCTTAGAGATTCCTGGATGAACTTCACACTAAGAATTGTGGGACTCCTGGATAAGTTCATCTATCATATCAGTAACAAGGCATACACTTCCATGTATAAATAGGATGTTATCTCTACCCAAATAAAAATACATAGGATGTTCATCTATTGAAATACTTTCACGGAGAACCAATCCTTCAGGGTTTAAAAAAAATTCTCTTCAACTTCTCAAGGGAGAGGTAACTATCAAGGCTAAGAGATACGACAACTCATGACATTTATGTAACTAAAAATTCATCTTAGAGAAGATGTCCATCAATTTCTATTAATCATTGGTTTCTTTAATGTCATGTTCCTAATATTACAGACTCAACACATCAGCTTCTAAATTTCCTTTTCAAGGTTTATAGATAAATCTAAAACTCTAAGGAATGAAGATATTTAATATGTATCCACTATTAGTGGTTCAAGTCACACTATGTAAATATGTATTTGAGGAAATTGTGGTACGTATTCACTATGAATCACTTAGACATTAGATAGTGTCTCCAAAAATGTAGGTTATGGACAATTATGGCTAGCTCAAGTATGTGAATTAGGTAATTTATATCATGAGGTCTTAACTGCTAAGATCCATGTGTGATGACTCCTTACTTATATGAACTACACCTACCCTAATTCTGAATGATTCACCAAACATTATAGAGTCTGATCTATAATCTGTAGGAATCAAAATAGGTGTCGACAGTAGCCTTCCTTTCATCTCATAAAAGGATTTACCACAATATTCTAAACATATGAATTTAACACCATTATTTGTAAAACTAGTAATAGGTGAATCATGATGTGAGAAGTCCTTTATGAAATTATCTTAATACCTATCTAACCCTTAGAAACATTTTTTGTGAAAGACGTTCTTGGGATTCTCTTAGGAGAATACCGCACTCACCTTCTTTTGGTAAACTGACACATATTATTCTGAGATTATATGACCTAGGAAGTGAACTTTTTCAATCCATAGGTGGCACCAAGAAATATTTGAATTAATCTGATCCTCTCTTAGTGTACATAAAATGATATTAAGGTTCTTATCATGGTTTGTGTGACTATTATCATCCACCAAGAAGTCGTCCAAAAATACGTTGAAAAAAGAATCTAGATAGATGTGGTACACCCTATTCATCCAACACATGAAAAATTGTAGGTGTGTTTGTAAGACTAAACATCATAACATGGTACTCATATAGACCATACCTACTATGGAAATCTATATGAGGTATGTCTTAAGGTCTAACTTGAACCTGAAGATAACCCAATCTCAGTTCAATCTTTGAGAACACCCTATCTCCAGGATTCCTGTCAAAGAGATGATCTATTGGAGGTAGTATATACCATTTATTCACTATGAATTGGTTTTATTGTTAAGAATACATGTATAAATGATAGTTCTTATCCACTATCATAGAGAAAGTCTTGGGTTAACCACGAGCTGAAATGTTAGGATGTGAAACATTTTACCTCTAGATCATCCAACTTCTGCTTGAGCTCTTGGAGCTCAGTAGGTGCCATCCTATACAAAGAAATGATAAATTGATCTTCCGCAAGAAAAATATTGATCGTAAACTATACCTATCTCTCAGGTGGTAATCTAGAAATATCACCAGTAATGAAATCCTTGAAAATATCTACTACTAGTGGGATTTTATCAAAATGTAAACCATTATCCTCTATGATGAGACTAGTAATATGGGTGGATAATCATCTTTTCATAGGATTAATTGGTCCATATCTATTAGCCTGCACATGCCACTCACACTTTTTAGATAATTTCTTCCCTATAGTGATGTAAATGATACCTTGTAATGATTACCATCTATAATGGAATGATGTGAAACCTACCAATCCATCCTGGTAATGATATTGAAGGTAGTCATATTATAAACAATAATAAAGGGTAACTTCGTAACTCAAGTGGATACCCCTACATTAGTGTATGACCTCTAATCATTCTCTTAAATGTTTATCCAGTGTAATTACCCCCACAATAATATTGAATTTCAAGACAGATACCTTCCATAATAGATAAAGAGATAGAGGTGATTTAATCACCTTTAACAAATAAAGAAGATACTATAGTGGAGGCTACTAGAATAGTACTTCATATTGTAGAAGGCCATGCACTCTTATCCTCAGGTATCGGTTGTAGTGCCTGAAACTGACCTGATCCACATCCCTATGCTATAGCAAGACAACCCTGAGTATCAAATATCTTCTAGCACTGCTGGTGATCAGAAGTCAAGATAGCTCAGCCATGACCTCCTCCACAAAAATTCTTTCCAATGTTACTCCAACTCCCAACCTGAAGCAATGTAAAAGATCTTCATCCTAAGGGTGGTGTTGGGGCAGATCCTCTTTATAACAACCCTTCTCTTTATTACAAACTTAAAATTGATTTACTACATAAACTCTTCACCTGATACAACATGGAGGATTGAGAGGTCTAGTGTCTTTGGGTATTAGGAACATTACACAACAACATAAAACATAAAACACACAACATTTTTATTGAAAATTTCATTTTCATAACCATGACATTCCCTCATACATAGCATTGAATTGGATAACCTGAGGACATACATGTGAGAAGGGTGATCTATAAAGACCATTAAGGGAGTAAAAAAAGGAATAAAATGAAGAATTTAATACATGTAAGGAAATATGCATATCAATGGAGCATAAAAGAAATATTAACATAATGGCATGATATAGCATGATTATCATATCATAGAAATGTGGCAACAACACTTAAAATGGAATTACCATGAGCCAAGGCTCATTGCACAGGGAGCATGAGTAAACTATCATTGCACATGAATTAGAAAGATTAAATAGTCATTTCTCTTGAATTATAATGATTAAATCCTATTTTTACTTGACATATCATGATAGTAATATTTACCCAGTACATTGGTGTGCTATCAGGGCACACCCTTCTTAAATATTTTATTTCAAGCATAAGTGTGCCACATAGATCATACAACATGGATTCGTTAAACATCATAATTTATTCCCAAATAATTTAATGTGGAATTCATACATGAGAATCTATAATCAATCAGTTAATGTTTATAATGTTGAATACCCATGATAGTGAAATGGGCATGGTATTCACCACATAGACTTTCGCTTGCAAAATATTGCGGTGCAATTTCGGTAGCATAACGGGGTGACATAAGATTTCATAAAAATGTTTTATTAGAGATAAATGGGTGTCTCACCATATGTGCATGAAAAGGAAAGTAATGGGGTCATATAAATACATTTCCAATCAAATTTAATGGAATTTAGACTCATAATACAAAAACATTGCTTGAATGTGAATGAGAAGAGAGAAATTCCTTACGGAATTTTTGCATGGTAACATGTGTACATGGGAGGAATTAATGAGAGAGAAATAGGTATTTCATCATATCATAGGGATAATAATATAAGGGAGGTGTTAAATCATACCCTTGAATTTATAATTGAATGTAAAAGAGTATTACAATATAAAGAAATTTGGAAAAAAATAAGAAACGAAGGAATCCCTTACATGGAAGTGTGATTCTAAAGGCTTGGGAGAGGCTTGTGAGAGGCTTATTGGGAGCTTGGGGCACTTTGGGAGGATTATAGAGAGATAAGGGAAGATTTTTTTTGAACTCCAAAGTCTTTGAGTGAAGAGGAAGTGGGGGATTGGGTGGGTTTATATTGGAAATGAGACGAAATTCTTTATTATTTAGGATTGAGACACCACACATTAAACTAATCAAAACCATAGACAAGCCCATGATTTTTCCATTTTTTCCCAAATGGGAGTGGAAACAAGTATTTTATAATCCCAATGGCCAAAACATTCAAAATAATAGGGTTTCTTATGTAAAGGTTATTCACACTCTCAAGGAAATCAATTTAAAAAGTTAAAATGTTTTATATGTCTTGAATGGTCCACTAAGTCTTTGTATAATAAATCAAAATAACATAAATTCATATTATTTTAATGTTTAAACATATATTTTCCGAACATAATGTTTAAATTATTTTATTACATCCCTATTTGGTCATTATGATTTCACAAAATACATTATACATTCAAATGGTATTTAATTTTACCCAAAAATTTGATTGTCTCGGAAAATTATGAAAAATTCACCGTTGGATAATTTTGATATCCTCCTTTAAAAAAAATATTCATTTTATCTAAATTATTTTCAAAATATTTTAATTTTTACTTTAAATAAAAATCGATATTTATCGAATATTCATGGGTTTTGACAAAAATAGCTTTCAAACCTTAATAAAAATTTCAATTATTTTCATATAAATTATACGATCATTTATAATTAATAAAAAGTATTTTAATAATGATAATAATTTATAAAAAATATTATTTAATTCAAAATCCATTAATTTATCAAAATAGATTTCTTAGTTGAATATTAACTAAAAATACTATTTGTTATTTAAAAAATATTTACAAAGTAACAATAATAAAATGAATGTATATTCTTTATTATATACAAAAATAATGCACATAATCATAGAGCTGAGGTATTGTTATATAACCCCTTATAGCACCTGCATAAGACCGAAAGGTAAGGTGTGTGATGGTGACAAGCACTTGGGGTGGCATGGATAACATCGCTTGGGTGGTAATCTCTATCAACTTCAACTTCTCCCGTTGGCAGTTCCATCCGAGCTTAACATGTTTAATATCAACTTGGGCTTGGTCAAGAGAGAATCCCAATGATACCACCTCCTTTCTATGCTCTGAAAAAAGGGCTTCGGATGAAGAAAGCCAACTGGATGAGGCCATCACTTCCTTTTTCTGAGTAAATTGGATTTGTTAAAGCCCAATATTTATACTAATCAGTTGATCATTGTTCAATGGCTATATAATCAATGGTCACAATTATTAATGGTATTTTAAAAATTCAAATACATAATACCAAATAAGTACATATGTTTTATATATCTATTTTATATAATAAAAAATTTAATTGGATCAAGAGAAATTTCCATTAATAAAGTTGGTGTCATTAAAATCATCCCCCCTTAAAAAATTTCTCCTTCGAAATTTACTTTTCCCACACTAAAACAGGTGTGGGTAACTCTAGTTCACCACTTCCTCCAATTCCCACATTGTCTCTTCAAACATTTGGTTTCTCCAGAACACCTTGATGAGGGGTATTGTCTTATTTTATAGAACGTTTTTTCTATGATCTAAGAATATAACTGTTTTCTCCTCGTAAGAAAGATCATCCTCTAACTGTACAACATCTGAAGAGAGTACATGTAAAGGGTCTAGTATATACGTCCTTAAGAGGGATATATGAAAGGCATCATGTACTTTTTCCATGGTGGGTGGAAGTGCATGTCGACAGGCAACAACCCTGACACGATAAAATACCTTGAAGGGGCCTATGTACCTAGGACTTAACTTCCCATTCTTTCCAAACCTCATGTCCTTCATCCATGGAGATATGTGTTGAAATACCATGTCTCCAACAATGAACTCATGGTCTCATAAATGGTTATCTGATTAACTCTTCTATCAACTTTGGGATACGTTGATATGTTGTTGAATGGTTTTCACCTTCTCCAACAATTCCTCTACCATTTCAGGTCCTATAATCGTATTCTCACTGACTTCATCCCAACACACTGTTGTTCTTTACCTTTTCCCATAAAGGGATTAAAATGGTGCCATTCATATGCTCGAGTGGAAACTATTATTGTAGAATAATTCAACTAGTGGAAGATGGTGGTCCCATCCTCATTTGATGTCTATAGAGAAAGATCTTAACATATCTTCATGTGTCAGAATAGTTCACTCTAATTGGCCATCAGTTTGTGAATGATAGGTCGCACTAATGTTCAGTTCAGTGCTTAGAGCATGTTGGAGACATTTCTAGTACATCAAGGTGAATCATGGATCATTATCAGATATAGTATATAGCGGTACGTCAAGCATCCTTACAACTTCTTTGATGTAAATATATGCAAGTTGATCCAATGAGAATTCCTCTTGAATTGCAATAAAGTGAGTTTTCTTCATTATAAATTACACAACGACCCATATAGAATTGTTTCCTCTGGATGTCCTTGGAAGTCCAGTGACAAAGTCCATGGTAATGTTGTACCACTTCCATGTTGGTATGGGTAGTGGTTGAATCATCCCCTTAGCCTTTTTCCTCTCATACATAACTTTCTGACAAACCATCCAATTTTATTTATATTAAAAAATCTCTCATTTCATATTGTCCCACCACAAGTTTTCTGGGAGATCTCGACCTATCTTTGTGGTCCTCTGGTGAATAGAAAATGTTTAGTTATGTGCATCATTCAGAAGCTCCTTCTTTATCTATGGATCGGATGGTACACATGATTGTAACCCAAATATCACAATTCCATCCCTATCAACCACGAACTCTGAGGATTTACCATTTTTGATAGCTTCTACCCTTTTTAGAATTTCTACATCCTTTCTTGGATCATCCTTTATTTTCTACATTAGGGATGAGGGATGGTTGAGAAATCATTTGAGAATGTATTGATGATGATCCTCCCTTAATGATTCTCATGTCTTCCCTCTTCAAATATAAGAATATTGGATCCTTTTAAATTCTCATCATTGTTAAAGATGGAGGATCCTTTATACTTAGAGCATCTGTGACATTGTTTTCCTTACCAGGATGGTAGTGGATTGGGAATTCATAATCCTTGATGATTTATATCCATCATTATTGGGGAATATTCAGCTCTATTTGTGGGAATATATATTTGAGGCTCATGTGATCTTTATATATCTCACACTTCTCCCCATATAGATAATGCAGTTAGATTTTCAACGCAAAGATCACAACTTCCAACTCCAAATCATGTGTGGGACAATTTCTCTCATGGATTTCAAGCTGTCTTGAGGCGTAGGCTATCAATTTATAATTCTACATCAACAGACAACCCATTCCCTTCTTCGAAGCATCACTAAATACCACAAAATGTTATCCAATTGTGGGTAGCATGAGCATAGGTGCAGTGATAAGCCTTCTTTTTAACTCCTTGAATCTCTATTCATATTCATCACTCTAATAAAACTTTACTCCCTTTCTAGTTATCTTGGTAAGTGGGTTGGAAAATTGTGAGAACATTCTCACAAATCAGTGATAATATCCCGCTAACCCTAAGAAACTATAGATATCCATTTCCAATTTTGGACTTGGACATCCCTCAATTGCATTTGTCATGGAGGGATCCACAGATATCCAATTACTTGTGATGATATTACCCAATAATGATGCATCATTCTACCAAAACTCACACTTGTTGTACATTTCATTGAGATTCTCTTTTTGTAACGTCTCTAGTATAGTTCTTAGATGCTCCTCATGATCCTCCATGGTTTTTGAGTATATTTTAATATTATCTATAAAGACTACCACAAATTTTTCAAGGTAGTCTGTATAGATTTTATTCATCAAGTCCATGAATATTGATGGAGAATTAGTGAGTCCAAAATTAATTACAATGAATTCATAGTGCCCGTAACTTGTAAGAAAAGAATGGTTAGGGATATCATCCTTTTTCACCCTTACATGATAATATCCCAACCAAAAATATACCTTGGAGAAGTATTGTGCTCCATGCAACTGATCAAACAAGTCATCAATTTGTGGTAGGGGATACTTGTTCTTTATCATGATTTTGCTAAGATCATGATAATCAATGCAAAGGCACATTGACCCGTCCTGCTTCTTGAAGAAGAGGACTGGTGCACCCCATGGTGAAGCACTTGGGAGTATAACCCCTTTATTTAGATTCTATTATAGTTTTCTATTCATCTCCTCAAGATCCATAATAGCCATTCCATATAGAGTCTTGGATATTCATAATGCCCCGGGTATAAGGTTAATTGAGAATTCAACATCTCTTCATGGTGGAAGACCATTCAATTCCTCGAGGAAACACTTTAGTGAATTACCACACATTATGCATGTCTACATGGATGGTTTCCTCCTTAGACTCAATCATATGATTTAGATATGTGTTCTCATAGGGTAGTAATATTCACACTTGAGATGATAGTACAAAATAAGATTCATCTTCATCCTTGAACATGTATAGAATTGGTGGTCGATTATCTATATGGAGAGTGATTTTCCACTCACAAAAATTTATGTTGGATCTATATATGGAAATACAATCCATTCCAAGAATTTAATAAAATTCCAAAAGAGGGAGCTCATGATGTTCACCAAGAAGTTTAATCCATTGGTTATAATAGAGGAGGAGTTATATTCCTTGGATGAAATGATTTCCCATTTTCTGTACTCACTGGCATCTTTATTTCCATGATTTGTGGTGTTGTTGGGATTGTTTTACTAAACTTTTGGGATACAAAAGAGTGCATAGAACCAGAATAAAAAAGTATTTTTTTATATTCTTGAATAATAACTAGCGTACCTATCACCACATCGTTGTTGGGGTTCCCATCTGTGGTAGTTATGGAAGAAGCTCGCCCTTTATTCCTTGGAGGTTATTGGTTTCCCCAAAAACCCTTGCCTTAGAGAACTTATTTTCAAGGCGCCCTGGTTCTTTGTAGTTGAATTAATGAACAGTGTGTTGAGAGTCGAATGGAGTGTTCATATCCTCTTTCATAGCAATGAGTTTTTCTTTTCGGTAGTTAAAATATTTTTTCCCTTATCTTCCACACCTAAAGCATTTACTCGTCCCTTTCAGGAAATTTCTAGGGTCCTTCTTTTTGCAGCTTTGTCAAGTAGGATGATGGTTTTTCTTAGAACTTTTGGATTTTTTCATCAGACTGCCAAAAGTAGAGTCCAACTAACTCTTGTTATCCCCATGATACCATTGAGATCCTCCAATATCCATTTGGACCATGAGGGCACATCGGACCATTTCCTCATAGCTGTCGATGTAATGGATTTCTAGGCCTTTCTATGGGATAGGTTTCAGCCCACCAAAGAAGCAGTCAACCTTGCATTTGGGGGTAACAACAATTCCATAGGCATATCTTGCGAGCCTTGTGAATTTTTCCTCACATGATCTGATGGATTTGTCATCTTCTTTCTTGAGTAAGGGAAGTCCCTTTCAATCTTAGGCAATTGGGTGTGAGGAAAATATTTATCGAAAAACATTTTCTGGAAATCCTTCCATTCTAACACCTCGATATCCTCCTCAGGCTTCTTATTTGAGATCAATGTTCACCATTGATTGGCATCACCCTCCATATGATAATCAGATAGAAGAACCTTCTATTGTTCAGAACATTGAAGGATGGATAAGATATTTTTAATGGATTTGATCCATTGTTCGCCGATTGAGGGATCAGATGATCCCTTAAAAGTAAGAGGCCTTTGTCTCATGATGCTCTCGATAGAGACTTGTTTTTTATGGGGGGAGGGGGTTGAATGATCCTCTTGACCCATGTTTCTATTCAAATATTGAGTTAACTGAGATATTATCATGACAAAGTTCACGATTCCAGCTCCCATCAGATTGGGCATCTCATTAGAATAGTCATCACATTGATCTTCGTGTTGGTTGTTAGCCCAATTCCTCCTATTACCGGCCATTGGAAAGAATAAAAGGATATTTAGGGGTAAAACATAAAGGTAAATACATGGAGAAAACATATAACATATAAATAACATATATTTGTTTAACTTAAAAATCTATAGTCTTCAACCTATGTTATACATCATCTACTTTCTAAAATATATTCCTAGGGGTATTTTTTTTAATTCCCTTAATAATGGTTCATACTAAGCTTGTGAATTTACCAAATCATATCCCCTAGGAGTGTCATCACCAAGACTATATCAAGGCCCATTGTCATGTACCAGGATACCCTGATTCATGCCTGAAACACATTGTCGGATTTTTCACTCCTATGTACATCTCTGCCAGATCCGCCTCTACGTGCTCGTATCCAGACAGGGATGTATTTGCATGATAATCCGCTTACTCAATACTCATCAAAACATAGGGATGTTTTTATTATACATATTATTTTACCTAAGGATTTCACTAGGGTTTTATAATCCTATTCCAAAAAAATAACTAAACTTATCCTCTGATACCAACTATAACAACCATGCTCTTTATTACACACTTAAACATGATTTATTACAGAAACTATTCACATAATATAACATGGAAGATCATGATGTATAGTGTCTTTAAAGCTTAAAAACATTACATATCAACTTAAAACATAAAACAAACAACATATTTATTGAAAACATCCTTTACATAAACATGATATTCCCTCGTACGTAGCATTGTGTGGGATAACCTGAGGACATACATGTGAAAAGGGTGAGCTATAAAGCCCAGTAAGGGAGTAAAAAGTCATAACATGAAGAATAAAATACATGTTAGTAAATAGGCATATAAATGGAGAATAAAATAATCATGAACATAAAGTCATGATATAACATGATTATCATAACATGGAAATGTGGCAATAACACTTAACATGGTATTAGCATGAGCCAAGGATCATTGCACATGGAGCATTAGAAAACCCTCATTAAGATGGAATTAGCATGATTAAATCCTCATTGAACATGAATTATCATGAGTAAATCATCATTTCACATGACGTATCATGATACCAATCTTTACCTAATGCGTTGGAGTGCTATCAGGGCACGCCCTTCTTAAACATTTCATTTCATGCATAAGTGTGCCACATAGATCATACAACATGGATTCATTAAAAATCATAATTTATTCCACAATAAAGGAATGAAAAATTAATTCCTAAAAATCTTTAGTCAATAAGGAAATTTTCAAAAAGATGAATACCCTCGATAGAGAAACGACCATGGTATTCAATACATAAAGGATTTGGCTTGAGAAAAATTGCGGTGCAATTTCGGTAGCATAATTGTGTGACATAAGATTTCATAAAAATGGTTGATGAGAGAGAAATGGGTTTAACATAATATTTACATGAAATTTAATCTGAGGGGGTCATATAGATACATGTCCCAAAAAAGTTAATGGAATTCAGACTCATAATAAAAAACAATTTCCTGAATATGAATGATAAGAGAGAAATTCCTTATGGAATTTCAGCATGGTAATAGGTGTACACGGGTGGAATCAATGAGAGTGAAATAGGTCTCTCATGATTTCAAACATAGGTAGATTAATATAATGGAGGTTTTAAATAATACCCCCAGAATTTTTTGTTGAATGTAAAAGGGTTTTATAACATAATGAAACTTGGATAAAAATAAGAAAGGAAGGAATCCCTTACATGGAAGTGTGATCCCAAAGGCTTAAGAGAGCCTTGAGAGAGGCTTCATGGGAGTTTGGGCCACCTTGGGAGGATTTTAGATAGGTGAGGGGAGAGGTTGGACGATCTACAATGGATTTGAGTGAAGAAGAAGTGGGAGCTTGGGTGGGTTTATATAGGAAAGGAGAGGGAGTTCTGTATTATTTAGGTTTTGGACACCACGCATTAAACTAATCAAAACAAAAAACCAACCCATGTTTTTTTCCCCATGGTTTCTTCCAAAGTGGAGTGGAGAACAATATTTTTTATGTCTAATGGCCTAAATTCTTAAAATAATAGGTTTTCAGATGTATAGGTGAGTTACACTCCCAATGAAATCAATTTAAAAAGCTAAAATGTTTTATATGTATTGGAGGGTCCACTAAGGATCTGTAAAAAATCAAAAAAACATAAAATTGCATTTTTTTAAACATAGATTGGCCCAAAATAAAGTCTATAGTATTTTATTACATCACTATTGGGTCATTATTATGACATAAAACACATTATATATTTAAACGGTATTTAATTTTTACCCAAATGTTTGATTGTCTCAGAAAATTATTAAAAATTCACCAATGGATAATTTCGACATCTTGATTCAAAAAAATGTATTAATATTATCTGAATATTTTTAAAATATTTGAATTTTTAGTTTTAAAATAAAAATCGATATTTATGGAAAATTCATGGGTTTTGACAAAAACAACTTTCAAACCTTAATAAAAAGGACAATTGTATTCATAATAATTATACGATCATTTATACCTAATTAAAATTAATTTAATAATAATAATATTTTATTACAATATTATTTAATTCAAAAAGGCATTAATTTATCAAAATATATTTTTTAGTTTAATATTAACTAAAAATACTATTTGGGATTTAAAATCGATATACAAAGTAACAATAAAAATGAATGTATATTCATTATTATATACAAAAATAATATACATAATCATAGGGAAAAGGTCATGTTACATAACCCCTTATAATACCTTCATAATTCTGAAGGTTAAGGTGTGCGATGGTGAAAGACTCTTGGGGTGGCTCGAATAACATCACTTGGGTGGTAATCACTATTAACTTCCTAATCTTCTGTAGGTGGTTCTGTTCGAGCTTAACAAGTTAAATCACGGCTTGGGCTTGGTCAAGAGTGAATCCCAATGACACCACCTCCTTTTTGAGCTTCGACAAATGGGCTTCATATGGGGAAAGTCTACTGGATGAGGCCATCACTTCCTTTGTTTGAGTAAATTGGATTTGTTAAATCCTTGTATTTATACTAATCATGTGATCACTGTTCAATGGCTTTATAAGCCACGGTGACAATTCTTAACGATATTTTAAAATTAAAAAAAAAACATAAAACCAATGAAGTGCATATGTTTTACAAAACCATTTTATATAATAATACATTTAATTAGATCAAGAGTAATTTCCATTAATAAATGTTTGGGTCGTTACACTCTACCACTAGAAGTAGATGGAAAGGTCTGAAAAAATATCTAAAGATACCCCTTATGGATATTATCCCATCACTCCAGAGGATCCTGATCACACTAAGGCTTTATAATCCCCTATCTTCAATTCTAATGGAATACTATAGAGTTGTTCGTGTGGTTACACTAACTACCACTACTCTGACATGAAACCTTAAAGGAACATTTCCTGCTACTAAAAGAACTACTGGCTTACATTGGAATTGTTCCTCTATTCCTGGTACTATCTCATCCCCTTAGGCTTTTCATAGTCATAAGATACCAATTTAAAATTTTAGAAAATGTAGGTAGGCAAAAAAAACATTCACCTTATTACAGATTGAATACTGAAGCTGTAACACCCCAAGATTTCACAGTGTGTTATTTCTTCAAAATAATTCAATAACTTGCACTACACGCAACACCGAGTTCAGACACACCATGACTTACCAAAAAAGCCGTTAAAAAGAGGATATGAATAGTATTAACTAAATTTTAAACTTTATATAATCCTTATAATTTTAGAATCCATATTATGTGTTTCTTAGACATAATGTAAGAACAAATTCCTTTTCAGTAGTGCACTTTTACCAAATTTTAATAGTGAACCCTTTTTAAATCAAATATTTTAAACTTTTATATATTCAATTTGACTAAATAAATTTACTATTTAGAATGGGGACGTAAAAAATTTATAATGAAACATTCCAAGGTTCCACGGTACGTTTTCCTTTGAATAATACAGTAGTGTGTGTTGTACGCAATTTCGAGTTCTAACACACACCACAACCAATCAAACTAGCCGTTATGAATAGTAATACCTAATTTTTGAAATTTTATAAATTTTACCCCTCAAAATGGACTTCATTTTTGTATTCGGAGTATCGAAATTATCCTAATGTGAAATTTTGGAACTTTTCAAATAACATTTATATTTTGATGAATAGTGATAATTACTAAATTTTAATTAAAAACAACTTTTTTAATCGAAATAATTTTTATTGATAAATTATGAATTTGAGTGGTTTTAAAGTATATTTAGAATATATTTTTACCATTTAATACAATTTTGGTCATTGTAAATAATTTCACAATTAAACCGGACAAAATCAAATGTCAATCTTTTGATAGTTATTATCTCTTAAAAACATGCTATTTGTTTTGACGATGGGAATTAATTATTAAATTAATTAATGCAATATATATGTTTTGAATTTGGTAAAATAGACATCATTTTTGAATTCATAATGTCAAATATAGCTTAGGCCTAATTTTTGGTATTTTTCTAGAAACTTTCATTTTTTGATGAATAGTGAAACCACTAAGTGGTAGTTAAAAAAACTGATTCTTTCATAAAACATAATTTTACCACTTCTGTGAGTGTAATTTTGAAAATTTGAGAAACAAGGATAATATCAAGGAGTAAAATGTGGTTCAATGAGATGAAAATAATATTTGGTGAATAGTAACTTTTTACTTTTATTTACCACGGTTAAAAGTGAATAGGGTAATTAAGTGTAAAAATGATATTAATATTACCCTAACACATGTCCTAATTCTATTGGACAAGTTTATCTCGACCAAAAACAACCTTAGGAGTAAAATATTATAATTTAGGTCCACTTGTATTAGATTAGGACATTTATTATTATTTAGTTCAAAGAAGAGTTAAAAGAGTTAAAATCAATGATTATTTACAAAAACATTTTTAATATAGGGTTATACATAAGCTAAATTAGATTGTAAGTATTCATTAGAAAGATAAAACAATTTAATACATAATTGTATTTTATTTGTAATTTTTAGAAATTAAATAATTTAATTTATTTATGACACAATGGTGATGCAGTAATTACCTAATTAATGAAAAATTAGAATAATTGATATTATAAATTCCCAAATAAATGTAATTAGAGACTTTTTATAAATTAAAATAATTTTATAGGTTAATATGACTTGTTAGGATTGATTTAATTAACTTTTTATAAGTAATAATTCTGTAATGATATTTACAAAAATCAATTATTCAATAGTGTCAAAATTGACATAAAAGATTTTTTAAAATAAATATAATAATATTAATTGATATTAAATTCATAAAAATATAAGGTTCAGTCAAGAGACTTATATCATGATAGGTGTATCATTAATGGACCACTTGGGGGTCTCTTGGATATATATAGTAATTTTATTAACCATATAATAAAAAAATACAAAGAGACATTGTAAAAGTGAAACTAATTAACTAAGAGTTAATACTTAAAGATAAGGTAAATATAATAACCCAAACCATTCTAAATTCTATTGGTTGAGTGGTTTTCGACCCATCCCCACCTTAACCTATAAATAATACACTTTGGATCCATTGGAAACCGAATATAAATTTATTATAAAATAATATTTCCAGCTTTTCCAAAGGTGCCCCTCACCCATCTTTTAAAAGGGCACCCACCCTTCTCATTAATTCACACCTTCAAAGCCTTTTGGTTCGGCCAACCCCAACCAAACTACTCTCTAAAATTCCATAACTACAACCTAGAGGCCTTATTTTGATCAAAAAACCAACCTAAGGATCCCTTTTGATCAAATCAAAAGAAAGAACCCGAAGAAGAGGTAATGTTTTCACCACCCTTTTTCAAATTCATTTCTTCTTCAACTTATTCATTATTTGTTATTATCATTCTAAAATAAGGAATCCAGTATCTACTATATACTGTAATATTATTATAAATATGGTACAACCATATTCAGTTTTCTATCCATCCTTTGAATGACATGTCACCATACGTGCATACGTACGGCTTACCGTCTCCACATCATGGTGTAATTGTTATTCAATATATTATTATTTGGATGGGTATAATAATGACATGTAATTAATGTAAATAATAAATATAACATAATAATTATTCTGTATATAAGATATACCTTCCAATTAAATATTATTTTAATATCAAAAGAATGATATTGTCGCTCATGCGTACGTACGGACTACCTTCTCCACGAACGCGATGAGATTCATTCTCCATCATATCCATTCAAGTATAATTTTCATTTGATGATTTAAAAATATTGTTTAAGGACTTGATATCATTCTGTATATGAATAATATACAACCTATCCATGAAAAGCATGGCTTACGTAACCAAACATATAAAAGAAAACGAGTAAGTTAACACCCGAAATGATGATAATACAAAGATATTATTAACAAAGAAATGTTAAAAGATCATATATGATAACATAATAATGTATATTATTCTTGTATAATTTAGTAACAATTATTTCACCATTATACTAGAGGTTAACCTACCCCCAACCATGGAAAATTACAAGGTAAGTTTTATTTTACAATCTCTTCATTATCCAAGGTTGTTTATACGTAATTATCTACTGGGACCTCTTTATCATCCACATCCATGAATCTTGAAAGTGTATTTCAAAACATTCTTACTATTTTACAGAATATGGGTTAAAGTCATTTATACTCTTTTTTGACTTTTTATAAGATGTTTATAAAGGAATCTTTCCGTCATTTTCCAAACAAGGTCCTTTTTAACCTTTTTGACAGAATTAAGGTAAGAATGTTTTTTAACTTATACGGCGGGTGTGGCTATTTTCTGCCGTTATAAAATTTTTGAAGCTTCTCTTACAAGATTATAAGAATATTTTCAATGTAAATGTTTTCTTTTATAATTATGTGACTTTTAAATGATTTCAAAATGAATATTTTAAGAATTTATGAAAGGTACTATTTATCAAAATCAGAATTTTAAAAGTTTTAAAGATTTGTCTTTCTAAATATTTTTAATTAATTTCCATGTTTTCAAAATGATTTTTAGGATTTATTTATATGGACATGAATGTTTTGAAATGATATTTCATTTCAAAAGTTTCTAAGTGGAATGGGACACTTTGATTCAAAAATCTCTTTTAATTTACTTCCTTAATAAATATGTGACTTTTATATGATTTCAAAGAAAGAGATATTTCTCTCAAATAGTTTTGATTTCATTTATTCCAAAATCCTTTGATGGATTTTAAGTTTATTTGAAGTTTATTTATTATGATACAAAACTTCCATATTGTTTTGAAGTTTTTGTGATGTGTTTGACTGTGGATGTGTCATTCTTATACCATTCTTGGTTTATGGATGAAGTATTTACATTTTGTATGCTAGTTTTAATACGAATGCATATGTTATGTTTGAACCTTTTCATATGGGAATGAATTTGTCTTATTATGTGATGGGTGGAGCCCGTTATAGCTCCTCGATGCATCGGTAGGTCTCATGATAAAAACTAGTGTCTTGGCACAAGTCCTTGGGAAAATATTATTTGTAGTCTTGGCACGAGGCCTTGGCTATGTCGTAATGATAGTCTGGAATTATGCAATCCATCATGATGAAAGTGGTTATTGATATTGCATGTGATTATTCGATTAGTAGAATATCCACGTGAATAAGTAAATGGCATTATTTCATTTTATTTTTTCCATACTATGTTGAAGTTCAAGTTTAAAAGGCTTTTGTTTTAGTTATACATTGCCTTAAATGTTTATTCTTATTTATGAAAGTTTCCGCTATATTGTTATCCTTACTGGGCATTTGAGCTCACCCCTTTTACTATGTTTTATTTTTCCCAGGATGTGAAGAAGTATTTTATAAATGACCTGTAGGGATAGTATGGGGGGATATGAAGACAATATATTGTTGTAGTTTTTTACTTATTGATGTAATGTAAACTTTATGAATATATCTAGTGTTTCCAAGGCTACTAAACTAATCGGTCTTTTGAGACTTGATCTTTCTTGTGATCATGCCAATGTTATGTAATACTGCATCGACTCTGGGTATCTAGGGTCGGGGCGTTACAGTTGGTATCAGAGGAAGTTTAGTACAAACCTTGGAAGCTAGATTTAGATAAACTCTGATTAGAGAACATAGATTTAAGATGGACTTTGAGTATTAGTATAGAATAACTTCCTAGAATTTTGGTATTGTATAGATTTTGTGAGTTTTCTGAGCAATACATCCCTGTCTAGATACGAGCAGGTAGAGGCGGATCTGGCGTAGATGTACCTAGGGGTAAAACCCGAAAACACCGCTTTGAGCTAGACTCGAACGGGAACTGGTGCACGACAACGGGCCTTGATTCACTCTTGGTTACGACACTCCTGTGGGATATGCTTAGGATAACTCTCATTTTCTTTACAAATCATTATGAATGGTTTATGAGTACATACTTCCTTAAAGAAAACATTTTTATGATTATGGATTATATCCATAAATAGTTCAATTTTTGTTAAGTGTTTTACAAGTATGGAATTATGTATTTTGATTCATAAACTGATCTAGTTTATGACATTGTTTAGAAATGGCGCCCAATAGAAGGAATGAGAACTCCAAAAGTACGCATGATCCAAAGTGTAAGAAGGATCATATCTTTCATGGTATTAAGCCAGAATATATAAGGGAAATAGTCTCTCATGTATTATCATCATATGAAGAAATAGTATCATGTGTTGATAAGATAAGTAAATAATTCTCGGAGTCCTTTGGCATTGAAGGGAAGCTAGAGAAGGAAAGGATACTAGAGAGAAGGAAAGATAAAAGGAAGAAGGTAAAGAAGGATTTTCCCATATGTGATAAATGTGGAAAGAATCACCTTACAAAATTCTTGAAGGGAATGAGAGTATGTTATAAGTGTGGAGAAAAAGGACACCAAGTACGTGACTGCAAGGGTAAGAAAAAGGTTTCAAATGTTCAATGCTTCATCTGCAAGGAGTTTAGACACTATGAGAACCAATGTCCCAGTCATCAGACTGTGCCGCAAATGATGATATTGGATAATAATCAAGTTATGATACTACCAAAGATAAAGAGGAATGAATAGTGTTCTTATGTTGTTATTTTGGAATTATTTCATCAAAGTGTTGTATCAATGATGTACTGGAAATAAATAAGGATTGTACTGCATTACTATTTCATTGAGGATTTGAGATTTTATAGTACTAAGAAAAGTGACTGTACAACAAGTTAAACTTTTTAGAAACTACATGGTTGAAGGAAAGATAAACCTTAATATGGTCTTAATATTGAGGTACTGATTTTGGAATAAGATATGGTTGATTTGGTAAATTATATTGGATATTTTTGACTGCCTTGAAACTGATTAAAGATTTGTATATTCCATCATTGTTGGAGTTTACAACATTTTTCGATGGATGAAGTATATCCAGTGTTCTATAAGGAATGAGGGATCATGAATGTAATCAATAAGGTTTTATGGTAATTAAGGATGTTTCATTGTTTTAAAAAGAATACATGATGAAGGTATTCACATGCTATTACGGGGTAAAAAGGATATTTATTGTGTTTAAATTCCTTATAAATTTTGGACTTTGAGTTTGGACAGAAGTATTTTGGATAATTCTACTTTTAGATTATCTTTGGATTGCCATAAAAGGACAACCCAGAGGTCGGGCGGCAACCCGTCGTGTCCGGCAAGTCCGCAATACTTGAACCCGCAACTGAAGGGTGACAAGGGTGTATCACCTACCACTGGCCCACATGATGTCTTGGATTGAATAATGTAGTCTTTTTTAAAAAAATCTGGTAGATAAATTATAAATTCATTTTTTAACCCTATATGAATAGGATAAATAGAATATTATTTTTAAGTTCTATTATCTTTTATAGTGAATGATGAGTTTGTACTAGAAATTAGTTAGAGGATGGAACTCTACTTGTCAAGAATATATTTTTCTTCTTCTCTTATTCTATGAAGAAATTAATTCTTATACTTTATTTAAGGGACACTAAAACCAAAAATGGGTTTTCCTAATACCCTATGTTTTGTTGAACTGATGGTATTTCAAATCATCATAGATTAATGAATTTAAGAACCTCAATTTTAAACTTGTTTGTGATTGATGACCTCAATCACTACCTATAAATATTTACTTTTTTCCTCGAATTATATGTCTCTAATTGCCACCAATTTTCTCAGAATAGAGATCATAATTTGTTGGTGACCCTTTTATTTCTCTTTTCCTCTTATTAAGACTACATTTTATTAACCCAATTTCCGATGTGGGTTTTCCCACAAAGATATTTTCTATATTCAACCTTTTATTTTTGAAGAAAAATTTCAAATTGTGAGGACACAATTTATTGAAGGAGGGGAGAATGTAACACCCCAAGATTTCATAGTGTGTTATTTCTTCAAAATAATTCAATAACTTGCACTACACGCAACACCGAGTTCAAGCACACCATGACATACCAAACAAGCCATTCAAAAGACGTTATGAATAGTATTAACTAAATTTTAAACTTTATATAATCCTTATAATTTTAGAATCCGTATTATGAGTTTCTTAGACATAATGTAAGAACAAATTCGTTTTTCAGTATTGCACTTTTACCAACTTTTAATTGTGAATCCTTTTTAAATCCAATATTTTAAACTTTTATATATTCAATTTGACAAAATAAATTTACTTTTTAGAATGGGGACATAAAAAATTTACAATGAAACATCTCAATCTTCCATGGTACGCTTTCCTCTGAATAATACAATAGTGTGTGTTGTACGCAACTTCGAGTTCTAACACACACCACAACCAATCAAACTAGCCGTTATGAATAGTAATACATACTTTTTGAAATTTTATAAATTTTATCTCTCAAAATTTACTTCATTTTTGTATTTGGAGAATCAAATTTTTCCTAACGTGAAATTTTGGAACTTTTGGAATAACATTTATATTTTGATGAATGGTGAAAATTACTAAATTTTAATTAAAAACAACTTTCTTAATCGAAATAATTTTTATTGATAAATTATGAATTTGAGTGGTTTTAAAGTATATTTAGAATATATTTTTACCATTTAATACAAAGTTTGTCACTGTACAAAATTTCACAATTAAACCAGACATAAACAAGTGTCAATCTTTTTATAATTATTATCTCTTAAAAACACGCTATTTGTTTTGACAACAGGAATTAATTTTTAAATTAATTAATGAAACTAATATGTTTTGAATTTTTTAAAATAGAAATCGTTTTTGAATTCATAATTTCACATATAACTTAGGCCTAATTTTTGGTATTTTTCTGGAAACATTCATTTTTTGATGAATAGTGAAACCACTAAGTGATAGTTAAAAAACTGAATTTTTAATAAAACATAATTTTACCGCTTCTGTGAGTGGAATTTAAAAAATCCAAGAGACATGGTTAATATCAAGGAGTAAAATGTGGTTCAATGAGATGAAAATAATTTTTGGTGAATAGTAACTTTTTACTTTTATTTACCACGGTTAAAAATGAATAGGGTAATTGAGGGTAAAAATAATATTAATATTACCCTAACACATGTCCTAATTCTATTGGACAAGTGTATCTCGACCAAAAACTACCTTAGGAGTAAAATATTATCATTTATGTCCACTTCTATTAGATTAGGACATTTATTATTATTTAATTCAAAGAAGAGTTAAAAGAGTGAAAATCAATGTGTATTTACTAAAACATTGTTAATATATGGTTATACATAAGATAAATTCGATTGTAAATATTAATTAGAAAGATAAAAATATTTCCTACATAATTGTATTTTATTTTCAACTTTTAGACATTGAATAATTTAATTTATTTGTGACACAATGGTGATGCAGTAATTACCTAATTAATGAAAAATTATAATAATTAATATTATAAATACCCATATAAATGTAATTTGAGACTTTTTATAAAAAACAATATTTTTCTAGGTTAATATGAAATGTTAGGGATTATTTAAGTAAATTTTTTAGAAGTAATCATTCTGTTGTGAGTTTTAAAAAAAATCAATTATTGAATAGTTTCAAAATTGACATAAAAGAGTTTTTAAAACAAATATTATATTATTAATTGATATTAAATTCCTAAAAATATACGGTTCGGCCAAGAGACTTATATAATGATATGTGTATCAATAAGGGACCACTTGGGGGTCTCTTGGATGTATATAGTATGTTTATTAACCATATAATATAAAAATACAAAGAGACATTGAAAAAGTGAAACTAATTAACTAAGAGTTAATAGTTAAAGATAAGGTTAATATAATAACTCAAACCTGTCTAAATTATATTGGTTGAGTTGTTTTCCACCCATCCCCACCTTAACCTTTAAATAATCCACTTTGGAGCTATTAGATACCGAATATGAATTTATTATAATATAATATTTCTTTCTTTTCCAAACGTGCCCCTCACCCCTCCTATAAAAAGGCACTCCCCTTCTCATTAATTCACACATTCAAAGCCTTTTGGTTCGGCCAACCCCTGCCCAAATACTCTCTAAACTTCCCTAAATACAACCTAGGGGCCATTGTTTGATCAGAAATCCAACCTACGGAGGCCTTTTAATCAAATCAAAAGGAAGAACCCGAAAAAGAGGTAATGTTTTCACCACCCTTTTTCAAATTCATTTCTTCTTCAACTTCTTATTTCTTTGTTATTACCATTCTAAAATAATGAATCCAGTATCTCCTATATACTGTAATATTATTATAAATATGGTACAACCATATTCAGTATTCTATCCATCCTTTGAATGAAATTTCAACATACGTGCATACGTATGCCTTACCGTCTCCACATTGTGGTGTAATTGTTATTCAATATATTATTATTTGGATGGGTATAATAATGATGTGTAATTAATGTAAATAATAAATATAACATAATAATTATTCTGTATATAAGATATACCATCCAATTAAATATTAATTTAATATCAACAAAATCATATTGTCGCTCTTGCTTACGTACGGACTACCGTCTCCACGAACGCGATGAGATTCATTCTTCATCGTATCCATTCAAGTATAATTTTCATTTGATGATTTAAAAATAATTTTTAATGACTTGATATAATTATGGATATGAATAAGATACAATCTATCCATGAAAAACATGTCTTAGGTAACAAAACATATAAAATAAAACAAGTAAGTTAACACCCGAAACGACGATAATACTAAGATATTATTAACAAAGAAATGTTAAAAGATCATATATGATAACATAATAATGTATATGATTCTTGTATAAATTAATAACAATTATTTCACCATTATACAGGAGGTTAACATATCCCCATCCAAGGAAATGTACAAGGTAATGGTTATTTCACAATCTCTTCGTTATCCGAGGTTGTTTATACGTAATTGTCTACTGGGACCTATTTATCATCCACATCCATGTTTCTTGAAAGTCTATTTCAAAACATTCTTACTATTTTATATAATATGGGCTAAAGTCATTTATACCCTTGTTTGAATTTTTATAAGAAGTTTATAAAGGAATCATTCCGTCGTTTTCCAAACAAGGTCCTTTTAACCTTGTTGACAGAATTAAGGTAAGAATGTTTTTTTAACTTATACAGCGGGTGCGGCTATTTTCCGCCGTTATAAAATTTTCAAAGCTTCCCTTACAATCTTATAAAGATATTTTCAAAGTAAATGTTTTATTTTATTATTATGTGACTTTTAAATTATTTCAAAATGAATATTTTAAGAATTTATGACAGGTACTCTTTATCAAAATCAGAATTTTAAATGTTTTAAAGATTTATCTTTCTAAATCTTTTTAATTAATGTCCATGTTTTCAAAATGATTTTAAGGATTTATTTATATGTATATGAATGTTTTGAAATGATATTTCTTTTCAAAAGTTTCGAAGTGGTATGAGACACTTTGATTCAAAAATCTCTTTTAAGTTACTTCCTTAATAAATGTGTGACTTTAAAATGATTTCAAAAAAAAGATATCTTTCTCTCAAATAGTTTTGATTTCATCTATGTCAACATCCTTTGACGGATTTTAAGTTTATTTGAAGTTGATTTATTATGATACAAAACTTCCATATTGTTTTGAATTTTTTGTGATGTGTTTGACTGTGGATGTGTCATTCTTATACCATTCTTGGTTTATAGATGAAGTATTTACATTTCGTATGCTAGTTTTAATATGAATATTTATGTTATGTTTGAACCTTTTCATATGGGAATGCATTGGACTTATTATTTGACATGTGGAGCCCGCTATAGCTCATCGATGCATCGGTAGGTCTCATGATACAAACTAGTGTCTTGGAACAAGGCCTTGGAAAATCTTATTTGTAGTCTTGGCATGAGGCCTTGGCTATGTGGTTATGATAGTCTGGAATTATGAATTCCATCATTATGAAAGTGGTTATTTATATTGCATGTGATTATTCGATTAGTAGAATATCCACATGAATAATTAAATGGAATTATTTCATTTTATTTTTGCCATACTATGTTGAAGTTCATGTTTAAAAGGATTTTGTTTTAGTTATACATTGCCTTAAATGTTTATTCTTATATATGAAAGTTTCAGCTATATTGTTATCCTTACTAGGCATTTGAGCTCACCCCTTTTTCTATGTTTTATTTTTCCCAGTATGTGATGAAGTATTTTATGAATGACCTGTGGGGATAGTATGAGGGGATATGAAGATAATATATTTTTGTAGATTTTCACTTATTTTTGTAATGTAATCTTTATGAATATATCTAGTTTTTCCAAGGCTACTAAACTAATCGTTCTTTCGAGACTTGATATTTCTTGTGATCATGCCAATGTTATGTAATAATGCACCGACTCTGGGTATCTAGGGTCGAGGCGTTAAAAAATCTCATCCTCAAAGCATATAGCACACAAAATCTCATCATTGAATAGAAGTGGTGAAAAATGTTGCGACTCAATAAAATGCTCTGAATAATCCATAACTAATATAGTACCATACTCTATATTTTTGAACTCTATGGCTTGGTCAAATATTAGCGTTTGAGGGAAAAAGTTATCATAGGAGCCATTATGTAAAATACCACATAACATGTCTAGATGAAGACCTGCCTAGGTAATTACATCCCACCAACACATAGCCAAATCACACAGCATATAAGTCGAAATATTGATCCTCTTCTATGGAGGAATGTCCCTATTATCAAAGATATAATGTCTAGACTCTGGAAAATACTCAAAATCCTATGAACCATCATCCTTGGAAAATGTGGGAGGATACTACTACTAGAACTCCTGAGTCAGATCATCTATAATATGTTCAAGTCATAGAGGATCCTACGTGGAGCACATCAGATGTAGAAAACTGTCATGAAGCTGAGAGATATTTCTCAGATTAGTTATAATAGGAGGTTCCTTAAGTAGAAATCTTGGAGGTAATACATGCATCTCAAGTCCCACCATGTCTGGATCATGGTAGCAAGCACCCTCCAAGGGCATGACATGAGGACATTATGGTCGCATTGGTCTAAAAATTCCAAGCACACACCTTAGAACATCCTTATAAGTAGATTGAAACTTTTACATAATAAGAACCTAAAAGAAAGGGATCCCTACCTAAGTTATAATACCCAAAAACCCATCTTAGAAAGTTGTGTATTGTTAGTTTTTCATGTTTAAATTAGATGGGTTCTAGTAGTTGAAGTTTCAATAGCACAATTCCCCTTAATTCACTAGAAACTATTAAATTTATGTTTTATTGAACATTTATTTATTTTCATTTTCTTATAAAATTATATCTATGTTTGATTATAATGAGTTCTCAATCACATTGAACATGGTTCTATACAACTTTTCATTATAATCAACACCCATTTAATTCTAGTTAACCCATTCAACATTGGGTCTCAGAATGTAATGGGTTATATAGATTGGACTAGCCTAGTAAACCACCCATTCTAACCTACGAGGGATCATACACCTCATGAATTGAAACTGGAAGTCACTTAATCTTATCCAAATAGTAGAACAATAATATATATAAACATTTATCAGACAATAATAAAATTCATATCTAGAAAATTCAATCATAAAAATGTGGCTATATGGCATTTCATATGCATGGAATTTGAATTCTTGGTTCCTATAATGAAGCATATAATAATTCTCATTTCCCTCATATCATTAGGCCAATAATGAAATAAAATAATCAATAAAAAAATTATATCCATCAAATAGAATTTACATCACCCAATAGGTAAAGGATATTAACTTTAATAAGAAAAAACATAAAAATATTATTTTCATTAAACTCAGCATTTACCCAGAACATGGGTTAGCTACATCCAAGAATGACTTATAACCATCTTCCAAGAATTCTTAATCTTTATAATATTGTCTCAAAATAGTAAATGAATAATGGAACCCTTCTAATACCACTTTGTGACATCTAGAACCTAGGTTCCACTCAAAGATGCCCCAAGACTAGTTACCCACATAGCCTTAAGGGAATCCCCCAAAAAGCAAGAGGATACTGACAAGAAGCTAGGGCCTAAGGTGTTTCTATATAGATACTATTACATCATTACCATAGTGTATTATATCAGATAATTAATATGAAAATTGGTATATAACATAAGAAATATAAGTAAATAGATGGAACAGTAGAAGAAAAAAAGAAAAATAAACAATAGGAACAACATATAATAATATAAAAAATTTGAGGACATTATCATGTCTCTATAAAATTGGAAAACATGGATAGAAGGAATTATGTAATACATGATATAAAAAATTAAGAAAAAATAATCCAAAAACTATCCTCAGCATCCCAAGATCCATTACGACCATCTACTACCCAACTCCATCCTTAGAAATCAAGCAAGTAATGTCCCAAGCAAGATGCTTCCCTTTTTAAACACCTTCAAACATGAAGTCTTATCAGGTACCAATGGAAACCTAGATATGGTGTGAGATAAATCTCAATTTTCCACCACCAATGGTTCCTATAAAATCTATTATATTTCATATAAAATGAAATATTGTGAATGAATTTATATATAAATGTAAAAAATAATGGTAATGTAAATACCTAAGAACCTACTTTGACCTCAGATTGTGTCTAAAAATGTAACTAGTTTATTAATTTTTTTTCGGTTTGTATAAGTCCTGAGAGTTATAACTATAACTGACATCCTACATGATAATAATGATGAAAACAGATCCAAGATATAACAAGTCATCCATAATGATGATAATAGTAAAGAGGATCCAAGGTAATAACCAGGGCATCCTTGACCCCATCGGTTGATGCAACTCAATGATAATCTGTATCATGGCTATAAGGGTAAGGGTGTAATCCATGGGGAATCTCCCAATCCATTCCACAATAAGTAAATTATAACTGAGTCCAAGGAATTCATCCATGTTAAAATGGGATAAGCAGTGATCGGGACCAAGGGTTTATCCAAGGTGCCTCATATGTGTAGACATCACCCCGGATCCATGTTTTTTATCCAAGGAATACTATAATTATTATATATGGATCCTGTAGGGTCATACCAATCATCTAAAGTAGACAAGGATTGGGTTCCAATGTGTGTATCAACCATGGAAACTAAAATTCCTGAATAGGGATGGAATCTATGAGTGGTCAAGGAATTCCATAAAGAATCGAAGGTTATCTCGATTTTGACCACTCTTATAATAAGGTCATGGTTTTTTAAATTAGGAAAATTCAAATAAATTAATTTATTATATTAGTACATGAAATAATCATGCCATTTAACAAGTCATTTAGTTTACTCCATCACATTTCATTTGTATGATAATGATAATAAGGCATGAAACCATTCAATTAACTCATATAAGTCATATTCAATACATTGGGTTCATTATGTTCCCTTCCATAAGCATGGAAATTTGTTCCCAAGTAATTCCATTACATTTATTTGTTCATGTCAAATATATAATGCACTTTTCAATTCCACTTAAACATTCATTAATTTATTTGAACACTTACCTTACAAGTTTAAAGTGATATATATGCATAAAAACGATTTATAATCCATTATTTAATTTAAACTCTTACCTTTATTTGGGTCAAGTCATACTCACTTGAATGTTGGTGAAAAAAACATAATAATCTACTAGAAGAACAATTATGTAAAAACCCAACTTTTGGCAGTCAATGTTGTGGTTATAACTTATAATGATGGATTAAATTTATTTAAATGGTCTTAAAACACTATTATAACAACTATACGCAATGAATATGAATTTAATAGGCTAACCATGATAAAATCAGCATTCAACCATAGATATTTATGAAACAAAAAACATGAGGGTAGAGTTATATACCACATACCTTCAGATCGTTTGACTCTCCTCATCTAGTATCAGCCTTTAATCATGAATGGATTGGAATAGATCTGGAAAATGGATCATCACCTTGAAAATAGGGAATATGTACCTACATATAAATAGTGTTATCAATAGAAAGAAGAGTGATGAACAACTCAAAATAAATTGAGTACATACCGATCTACATCTAACATGATGGATGGGGATTGAATTGGAGTTTGGATGGAAATCAGATATCAAAAACTAAAAAAGATGATTTTTAAGGGATACAAAAGGGAGAAGAAACCATATACTATCTAATGTAAGAGAAAAATAGGAAGTAGGTAATATTAATTATAAAAATAAAGGAAATATGGTCATTTCATCCAAAAAACTAGTTTGTACAGTTTTTCTGAATAGTTATCCAAACCATGCACCAATCAATCACTATATTAAGTAAGGAGGGGCACTAGTTAGGGTTAGGATGAAATGTTAGAGAAATCGTGTGTTAATCCTGAAAAACACCGCTACTAAAATGTAATAATTTTTGGTATGGCTGTGTGGCCCCTGATGTATGGTTAGGAAAAACCTTTATCCTAACATCACCCCACTATCCAGCCCCACACAATTATGAGGGAATGTGCAGGATGGGTTAAACAGTTTCTACAAAATGTGTGGCCAAGTGTTTTCTCCACTAGTCAGAGTTTTTAGCTCCAAAATAGACTCATACACAACCAAAACCTTCTATAACACATGTGGTATCAATATTTAGTGTAAAATAAATAATTATAACAAATTTAAATGGAACCATACCTAATATAAAAAACTAGTTTCCTAAATTTTCCATTAATAATTTTGTTCTGATTTTCAATGTGTGTTTGTAATAATAGGTGGTTGATGGAGTTTTAGAAATAGTTTTAATTAATCCTCCTTTCAAATGTATATTTAATAATATTAATTAAATATTTATTTTAAAATGTATTTTTTAAAATAATACTTTTTGGTTTGGATAATATTTTTTTTCCTTCAAAAAGAGTACATGCTTTAAAATAATGAAATTTATCTTAAATGGGTTTATGTCCTATTCAATGTATTATTTATTCTTTTTTTAAATGGGGGTATTAACGTATGTTTTTTATATAAAATATTAGTTAGAATAAGAATTCATTTTTTTCAAATTCTTGTTTGTTTTTTTCTTCTTATTATGGGAGTAATAAGGATGATATGTTATTTAAGAAGAGAGAACATTGGTATCATAGGATAATGAAATTTTTTCATACGAATGACTTAGTTTTACAAGTTTGTTTTGAAATATTGAATAAGATTCCCACATAATAATCATGTATTCCATTTTCATGAGGTATTATTTAATTTTATAAATTTATTATATTAATTTGGATGTTTGGATTGAAGACATGTTGATAGAGAACTATCGGTGTGTTGTTCTCTTAAAAATGAAGGAGTATTGGGATAAGGTGTTGTTGAGTTTACATTAACAAGGGGTATTGGTATTATTTGGTGGCGTGTCAAGAATTATAATTGAGTTGTGGTTATAGTAGGTTGAGGTTTCATTGGATTTTATGTGGGAACAATGATCAATTTTAAGTTTCTCAAGAAGTGGGTTTCCTTCATGGTGTGGCCTGAATGTGGTGGAAGATAAACCATCGTTTATTGAATGAGATTTCATTAGAGGATTTACTTTATATCATAAGGAGATGTTTATTTTATAAGTTTGTAATGTAAAACAAATGAAGTAACTATCAGTTTTTTATTATGAAATATGTTTAGTATTTGATTTTTTAGATCATTTTAGTACATTAATTTCCAAATTTCAATACTTTTTTTCTAATGAAGACATAAATGAGTGACCTTTTGAGTCTTCTTTGAGGCTATAGATTTTATGGTGGGTGTGATGTTCTTGTTTTAAGATGTTTAATTAAGTGTGGATCATGTTCAGATTATTTATAGAGGGTTATCATTGGCTATCCAAAAGGATGGGGAAGGGGTCTTGTGTTATGTGTAATTAGATAGGTGTAAGATGAGAGTTAGGTGATTTCATGATGTTTGGGCATGACATCCTGGTAAGACTTTGATGGTATTTAAGTGTACCTACATTGGAAAAGTGTCACTTATGATTTCCATGCAATGTTCCATAAACAATACAAGTTCCGTATGATTCATTGTGTCTCTTGGTTCATGTAAAGTGATTAATTTCCCAAAATTATTTTCAAATTTATTGATTTATTTGTTAGGATGGTGTGGTATTGGTTAGAAAATTTATTCGTAAGTATTATTGTATTCTATATGATTATATAATTCATAATAATATCTATTAAAATATTCATTGTATTTATTTATGAAGTATAATAATTGATATATTATCATTTTACTTCTCTTAAAGTTGTTTTGAGAATTCCATTTTGATTTATTTTTAATAAGAGTGATGATTTAATATAAAATGATTTTAGAATTTAAAATAAAATGAATATTCATATTATTGTTTACTGAAATTTAAAAAAAAATTCTAAATGAAAGATAATTCATATACATTAAAATTCATGTAATGAAGAATCAATAGTTCTAGAAACATAATTTCACAAAATTATTTGGATATTATGGTAGGATTGAATGTTAGTATGAAGGTTATTTTTTTAGTGAAAATTATAAATGTTGTCCTTTCTTATACAAATTACTTTTAAGATACCTTTTTAGAGAGGAATTTTTATTTCATGGGCATCCCACATAGTAGGTGGGTTTTAGGAATCCATATGTTAGAAAAGGACTAGTGTTGAAGTAGTGTATATAAATTATTAGTGATAAGTGTGCAGTATATTTTTTCAATGAGTATTGAACTTTCTCAAGACATTATGGTGGTTCCATGGAGAAGAATACTTACTCAATTGGGATATAAATTTTTTAATTCAAATTACTTTGTACTTTTTGGGATATCTCTATCTATCTCTCTCTTAATGATTATTTTTTTGGAGTTCCATACTCAATATTATCCATAAATACAGAGCTATTTGACATGGATATGTTTTCATAGATGTTGTTTTCCATGATTTTCATTATGTTTTGGTGGTAGTGTTGTATTTTTTTGAAGTAATATCTTCAATATTTTCGATTTTGGGTCCCTTGTTTTACATTCTAGGTTTGTTTAAATTCTAAAAATGAGAATAATTAGAGAGTTATTTAATTTAATGACAAAAATATTCTCATATTGTTGTGTTTTATATTTTAGTTGATGGCGGCTACAGGAAGATATTAAAAGAAAGGGATTGGATATAGAGGTTAATTTTCATCTTTATATATTCCTTTGGTAATATCTTAATATGTTTCATGACAAAGAGTTTACTAGAGGACATGGTTATACTATAGTCAGGTGTGTCATTCCATAAAGGGTTTGTATACATCATGGTTTTTGTGTCATGACATAGAGGAGGATCCATGAGATTTTATTATCTTTATGTTTTGGGGAGTGAATATTTTTTTAGTGTAAACATGTTTGGTTATTGTGAAAACTTCTTTAGATCATTCTCATATATATATTTCTCAAGATAATCTGACATTAATGATAATATGGTAATCCTACAAAATTTGGATTGCTCTATGGTTTTCTAGGGCTCAAGGTGTAGTCCATGTGGTGTTTCAAATTGTTTTAAGGTACATTGGTCATTTTTCAGTGTCCTTTGTATTTATATTATATTAGACATCATGTTCATTACCCTCAGGAGAGTTTTTCTGTGAGAGACCCCTTTTTACTGCATGGATTATTAGATAGTTATTTTTCATTTTTTGTTTCATTAATGTCTATTACACCTTAGTTATATTCATCACATCATGGTTTGGATTGGTTGTTTTCAAGTTTAAACTGATATGGAAGAGTATCATATGGTGTTTCATGGGGATTCATGTTCTGTGGTGTATCTTCCTTGGTTACCTCATGTAATTCATTAAATGTGTCGAGTTAAGACCATTTTGACTCTGAGATTTGGGTATAGATAAGGAGATATCACAACATGATTTTATGTGGTGCTCTCATTTTATCCCCATTATGGCATGAGAATAACCAATTAAATTATGATTCAGTAATTTTACTACTCAATTATATATTTATTCGATTGTATGAATTCATTTAAAATACATCTACCCTTTTCAAACCCTAGGTGTTCATAAGTTCATCTTTGCAGATCATTAATCTATTTTTGGTAGCATTTGATTATATCCTTCCTGATATCATGGTCCATTAATCCAAGTTGAGATTATCCAATCATTTTATTTATCCTAAATGTATATAATTCTTAAGATTTTGTGTCATATTATTAGTTTATTCAAGATGATGTTGGGTCATGTTATTAGTGGGGGGGTTTTGTTATAGGTTATTGAGATTATTCATTGGGTGTTCTTAGAGGGGTGTTTGTCTTCCTCTTATTTATCTCATTATATCATTGAATATTTGGTTGTGGTATGGTATTAGATACTTCTACATAAATATTTATGGGTGGTTTTATATTAATCATTTTTTCTTTAAGTGTATTGTGTGAACTAACAAAAATAGTATAATGAACTTTATAAATGAAATTAGATGAAGAACATAATGTTTTATATATTCATTATGTTATTCTATCTGATAGTTTGCTTTTTCATGTTTCCATGTTCATATATACCACTGACATAATAATTTATTTTTTTATAATGATATAATCACCTTCCTTTAAGGGTTAAATTCTTAAAATGTTGTAATAAAAATAGTGGTATGTAAATAAAAAAATTGGGTTAATCCAATTTAATAATGGTATATGCATGAATAATGGAGTTTGATTAAAAAATATGTTTATGGTTATTTTTCTATTATGATTCTTGTAAAATTATATTGTTTTGAATATTTTTCCCATTCATAATTATATATTCACATTATGATGTTTTTAGACTAAATAAATGTGGATTTAGAAATTTATTTTTTTTAGAATTAAATTTTAAATGAAAATGAATGTATAATAACAGGGAGATGGTTTTTTATAATTTCATACATAAATTATTTTTTTGTAACATTCATTATATTTTTATCCTTATTATGGTAATTGGTCTTATTTTATGTTTTTTTTTCTTTACTTAACTTTTTTTTATTTGTGTGGTCTTAGAAGAAGGTTTTTTGGGTTATAATGGGGGTTAAAGATTTAATGTGGAATTATTGGGGTATTTGATTGGGAAAGTGTTAAACTAATGCAATTGATGATTAATTATCTTAGTTTCAATAGTTTTATGATTAAATAATATATGTTTTTTATGTGGCCTTATGAGGAGGTTGTGTGTTTGTATTATAATTACCCAGTTACAAGGTTTACTACAAAAATAAAACCTAGAATATTTAAGAATGATGGTTTATGATGGATAAAATTAAAAAATTAAGTAATTTATTAATGGAAAGTGGTATATTATATGGTAAATTGTATATGTAATTGTTTAAATTATTTTATAATTGTTTAGGTAAAATTCGATAATGAATAATGAAGGGATTGAAATAAAATATGGTAATTTCATAGTATAATGAACATAATGATGATTATAAGGGTAAACCATGAATTGGTAAATGATTATATCTATAATTATTATCATTAATGGCTAGAATAAATATAGATTGTTAGTGATAAATGAAATGGGAAACAAATAATGTTGTAATAAATTTTCTCTGTGAATGGAATGGATATATTATGTCTATGTATGAAAATATATGTTGGTGGTAGAGATTATTGTTAGAGTATACTATAATGTTTTGGTGGTATTTGTTGGTAATGATATATTATTGGTTGGGAATGTGTGTAATTACTATAATCAAATATATTAATGATATTTCTTCTGCTCTATCATACGAGTGATATAAACCTACTAATACTTTCATTGTTTTGGATTCTAGTAGTTTTCCCAAATATATTGGTTGTAGTTGGAACAAATTGTTAACAAATCATTATTAATCACTCTATATTTAAAATTACTGTGAATTTTAATCGATAAGGGTAGGTAAATATATTCTATATGTAGTTTAGGGGTTTTAAAGAATGATTATCCTGTATTATATGTTTTAAAATTATAATGAGAATAGACGGTGGCACTCATGCATAGAAGGATGAGGTAATGAGATATATGTTCTTAATATTCATGATACACTATAGTTATTAGGATATGACATGAAATTATCATGTGGTGATATGGTGTGTGGTGGTGGATATATAGTTATGTATTTGATTTGTTTTACAAATATATAGATATGTGGATATAAAAAATGACTATAGTAAAGTACATATCTCTATAGGGAGTAAGAGTAACTAGATCATTCGGGAAGTGGATGTTAGGAACCTTCATGATTTTTTTCTAAATTATATATATTTTCATTGATTCAATATTTTTTAGGTGATACACGGTGAGTATGTATGATTTTATTCCAATAAAAGGTGTGTCTTATTTTTTTAATTTATTAACAAATTAATTATTAGGATTATTCCATATTTTTTCAAATGTTTTGGAGACGATAATATAAGTATCGTTTTATTTGAACTTTTATGTATATAAATATATTTTACAGGTTTTATAGTAGATGTTGGTGAATGGGTTTTTAATTACTATCATGAGGCTCATAGTTGTTTTCAGAGTAACTCCATACGTGTTTCTTTTGGTATTCTGTATTGAGGGCTTTAATTGGAATGAGAATTAACTTCATTTTGGAAGAAAGTAGTATTTTTTATTATATTTAGTTTTTTTGTGTCATTATATATTCCATGGACTATATAGGTATTTTGTTCTATTAACATGTGATAATATGCTCGTTGCAAGTCAACAACCATTGTCTAATTAAAGGTGGGCTTTCGGGGTCACTTTAATCATCACTAAAGGCATTAGGGGAAATCCCAGTGCTGGTGTTTCCTAAAATTGTGAATGATTTTATTACTATAATATAAACTTTTTTTTCAAATAATTACTCTATATAGCTTAATTAAAAGCTTCATTTACTATGTTACAGTATTCTAATAATCTATTACAAAATATGTGCCTCTTACTGGAATTAATGTAGGTTATATTTCATTCCCTCAAGGAGTTAACATTGGAGGCCCAATTTCTTCTATTTTTTTAATTTAATTCAATTATCATAGGATTTATATTATTAAAATGTTAGAGGGTAAGAAATAAATTTTAATTTGGGCAGTTCCTGGTATTAATAGTTTCTCACATATCTATTATGTAGCTGTCCATATTTCCTTTTATTAAGGAAATAAGATGTTCATTGTTAACATAAAGATGTTCTTTATCATTACAGAATAATTTTTATTCAAAATATTAATTTCGATAAGTCTTTTTTTACTTTTTTAAGCATCACTTAGGTAATGACCGCAACCCTAGTAACCCAAATCTAGTATCAACATAATTACACTAGCACTAGATAAAAGGTATATGAAGGAATGAATAGTTTAGTAGTCTTGGTAACCTAGATACATACTAGAAATTCATATTACATTTAAAAAAATACACAAAAAAATCTTTTGTGAATTCCATTATTCCCCTTAGAATATCCATGTATATAAATCACTAAATACATAAGGGAACCCTCGGGAAAAAATAAGAAAGGGGTGATCTTTGATTCTCAATGACGGTATACTTACAATGGAATATGTCATGAATGAATAACAATAATCAATATGGAAATGTAAATAACTAAAACACGTGTCATTTAATCAACAATTTGAGCATAATAAATATGAAATAAAGTATTATAATATAAATACATATAAATAATCACATAATCTTGAAACTTATACCTAGTTATTATAACAAATTGAATAGTCACATGGATATAAATGATCTCATAATGAGAAAATTCATAATGTCTAATATTTGAAACTATCAAGACCTTTCAGAAGGTAGATTAATTTGTTTCGAGAAGCTCATCTAACTTTTCCAACTGATTTGTCTCATGAGACCAGGTAATGTATCGAGGGATTTCCTATAAATTGGATCCACCCATCGCATACAAATTATAATTCATTCCTCATATGAAAGGGGTGAAACATAATGAATATAATGATTAAGATTGATAGAACAATATAATAGATATTAATACATACCAAAATAAAATAAACATAATCATAAACCCTCTATAGTAATATGGTGAATGGTAATAAAATTTTATGTACTTATTAAAACTGATCATAAACCGTCAAAAGAAAGAATAAATAGGATATCAACAAAAAATATCCATAGTGGATCATAATTAAAATAATTTTTTTATTTCAATGATGAATAGAAATACCATAAGAATGTTATGACAACATTTTTTAGGAAAATAACCATTTCATTTGAAAATATTTTTTAAACAAAAAAATCACAAAATACATTCAAAATAGTTTTCATTAAAAATAAAATTTTAAAACATGAAAAAAAGTCTTTGAAACATTTAGTTGTCAGGATGGTAAAAAATTGTTTCATTCCATACACATTAAAACGAATATTCTTTTCACATCATTGGTAAAATTCAAATGGGAATTGTTTTGTAAATGATATGAAGATTCCTTAAAAAAATAAAAATAATAAAAATAATGGTAAAATGTTGTAAATAAATTATTTTAATATTGTTAAAAACTATCCAGAAAATATTTTCAGAAAATATTTTTTAGAAGAAAATGGATTTTCAACCAAATATAGAAATGAGGATAGATTTTCTTAAAAAACATTCTCAATAATTTTTAAGTTCAAAAGAGGTGGAAATTGTATTATTACTTAAAAATTTCCTTATTAACTAGATTATAATAAAATATATTTATTTTATGATATAAATATCGAATAATTCCCCTAAGTGGGACCCAAACAATATCAATACTAAATAATGTTGATATTGTGAAATAAACCCTTACTACTTTGATAACTTTTGAATAATAAGTAACATCAAAGATATAAAATAAAATGAAAAAATAAAGACCATTAATATAAATATATTCAAGATATATCATATCAAAATATTTAGTATATAAACCTCACAAAATAATAATTGGTGAATGTTGCATATGTCTCATGGAAATAAAAGTGAGATGAGAAACTCTTACCTTATGTATGACTATATTAATATGTGTCTGTAATTATTATATAGTAAATATATTTATATTATACAAATATAAAAAACCATACTCATATATCACATACCATATATGATTTACTTATAGTCTTTTATCACCTATTTATTGAAAATTCTTTTTTAAATTCATTTTTTCATGTGATAATTAGTTCATTTTTCATGAGTGTTTTAGTTCAGTAATTTTTTTTATTTTAGTTTGATCATGGTTAAATAATATCTATAATTTTAAACTTGATATTAATAATTTATATATTCATTATATGTGTGATTATATTAATCTATTAAGTTTAGAGGTAGAAAATAGATTACACCGTACATGGGGACCATAGGCTATACGCACCAATGAATGTCATTCCCATTTTAATATCTAGATGGAATGAAAGGAAAATAAATAATAATTAATTTTTAAAAAATAAATATTATTTAAAATAAATCATATTTATTAATCAAGTATTTCCATATTACTATTTGCGTAAAAAACATGAAAAACATTTCACAATACTATATGGAGGTGGTAGTCCACACATATGCCAAGACAACATTATTCTTGTCCAATGGATTGGAAGGTAAGAAGATATATTTAATATTATATTCCCATAAATATGAATATATAATAAATATTACATGTATTAATCAGCTTTAACCTTAATACCTTTCATTTAATGTGTAATGGAATAATGGATCACATCGCTTTACAAGCTTGTAGTCCGTTGTACATATGAGTGTTGTTGTCATATCCCACATAAAATGAAAATTAAGAAGTTATATGTGATATATTAATTAAATAAGTATAATAATTAAATAAATATAATATAAATTTGTTAAATATGCTATTATATATTTCTTTTAATGGTGGTGATGGAAAATGAATTACATGGGTTCACAAGGCGGTAGTCCTCTGTACACACGATCGACAGTTTTGTTTCCCATTTCATGGATGTAGAGATTTATCTAGGTTATTAAACTAAAATAATAAAATATTATTATATATTTTATACTATTTAAATTATAATAAAACAGTTTAATATTTTTTTAAGCTCGTGGGATAATAAATAAATAAAATACACATGTTTAATAATTTTACCTCTTCTCTGAAGAGACTCTTTTGGTTTATACTTAACACCTTATTAGGAGGGGTTAATAATAAAAATAAGGTATATATTATGTTTTTATGGAATTAACAAGTTATTTGGGTGTTTCTTAGAGAAAAATCATTTTGGAAGTGTGAAAATGGAGAAGTGGTGGGGGCCTTTTATAAGTGTGGGAGAGGACACACAACAAATTTTTTAAAAGATAATGTGATGCCCACATGTTTATCATGAAAAAAACCTTTAAATGGGTCATTATTAATCCTTAGATATTATTGGGTATACATATATCCATATAATTTGTTTCTTGCAAGTTTTATGTTATTTTTATCCCTTATCTCTTAGATTAACCCCACGGTAAAGTCATTTTACCTTAATGGTGGTAATTAATTTTTACTATTTTTACTATTCATTATGGTCAAAAATTAATTTTAAATAGTTATATAAGATAAATTATTCTGGTTATTAATATGGAATCCATTTTTCTAAATTAAATTTACATATGTTAGAGAAATAAATTTAAAATTAAACCATAGATGCGACGAAAGACCGATTTTCGAAGAGGAAAATTCACAAAAGTATAGAATGTTTTAATATTATAATTCTATATAAAATTAATTTAAATAAAATAAATTAGTTAAATTTAAATATATTTTAACTAATTTTATTTTAAAACCAATTAAAAATATAATTTCACTTTTTAAATAATCTAAAATAAAAAGGTATTTTCATTAAAAATCAGTATTTTTAACTATTCATCAAAACATTAATATTTTCAAAAAAATCCAAAAAATTTGCCCAAATATAATTTTGAAATTTATAGTTTAAAAATAAATCTTATTTTTCCAAAAAAAAATATAAAAGTGGAAAAAATAATTTTTATATTATGTGCACAAAACAAAAATAAACTACATTTTAGAAAAAAACTGTTTCCCAAAAAACAATTCTCTTTAAAATGGTTCTTGTTTAATTTATAATTAATAGATAACCATTGAATTTTTTAATAAATTTTTAAAAAATATAATATTCATAATTTAGTTTTTACAATTAATATTCTCCATGTTAACTACTATGTTATAAGGGTCGTGTTTAAATAATAATATATTAGTAGTGTATCGTGTTCTGTTCAAACCCGGTGTTGTGTGAATTTCAAGCTATCTAAGATATTAAATTAATTTTAAAATAAATATATTTTAATATATATAGGTTTTATATTCTCTTATAATCTTGGTATTTTAGGTCATATTCCCTATGGAATATTTTGTTACTATTTTAAAATCGTAGGGTGTTATATTTCACCCCCCCCATAAATAAATTATTAACTCACAATTTAGTCAGGATCTAAATAATCATGAGTTTGAAATTTAAAAATATTAATCTTTCATTCTCACATCATGATAAGGGTAAATAAAACAGCATCTTGATAAGAGATAAAGGGAAGTATGAAGGTAGTCTAGAATAATCACAAAAGGAGGTTTCCAAGTTAGATAACATGGATGGGAAGTGAATATATGGATATTGAAGACAAGCGTAATGCCCAAATAATGATGGAGGGAAATATAGTTCCTTGATAACATAAAATTTAATTCTTAATATGAGGTCAAAAACAACAAAACAAAAAATCAATGATGAGCCAAGGGACCATTCAATTCATCGAAAATGAAGGTACTAGGATTACATTTTTGTTCCAAGATCTTTTTCCGGATGTTTAGTAATTATTTTACCATCTAGAATGAAAAAAATGAAAATATACATGATATATTTCTTTTTAATATACTCAACTTCATCCTTTAGTTTTGATTTGATCAATTCTAACTTCATTTCATACTCCAAGAAATGAATATCCAAAAAAAAATTTTATACCTGAATCCCATTTTACATATCATTAGAATAAAAAGTCATTTCTCCTATATTTGGATAATTTCCAAAACCATAATTGTTGTAATATGTTATCCAAAAACAACCAAACTTCAACTTAATCAATCCCAGATATATTCAACCTTAAGACACATCCAAAATATTCATATCAAATTAAAATTCCCAAACATTTTGAAGGAATATCACTAAATCAACAATATATTCATCAGATAATATAAATTGGCTCTTAATATGTAATAATCCCATCCCACCAAAGATACCACAATGAGGGGAGATAGATAATGACCCCCAAGTCCCACCTCTAGTCATCCCCAGGATTCCCACTAGCATAAAGTGTATGAAATCTCCGGAAATGAGATCCATTTCCCTCTATAATAATATAAGATCATGAGATAAGATGAATCATCCACAAAACAATCCTAGAAATTTTATAAATCAAACCCAAACCATTCCAAAATTCATGTATAAATTAAACTGATATTGATAAATGTCTCCAAAAGTAAATACCCAAAAGTAAATCTAAAGAAGCAATATAGAAACAATCTAAATATCTAATCTATTAATGTCTAGCATAGTTCACATAGTACTCCTAGAAAATTAAAACTAGTATTATATATGTGGGGTGAGCATAAACGTATACTCATTATAAAAACCAAAGTCTCTAGTGCACTTGTGAACGGAGCATACTCATGAACGAATGATCATCCAACAGAACCAAAAACACCTAAACAAGTATACTAACCAAACCTAATATCACTATGTCTCACTCACAATATAACACAACCAAGTATAATAATATAATATGAAACATATCATTGATAGACTGGACCACACCAATTTGCCACAAATTTGCCACCTAAATGATATATATCTTGATTCTCCCACCCCTTCTAGATCACATCACATCACATTTCATATACAAACCCTTGGGCCATCATATAAAATCATATACAATCCTAGTGGTAGATGTCTGGGCCATCACACAACATCACATAACTAGGGTGGTAGGTTATCATGAACATGAATAACATCATCTCCAAGCTCTCTTCCTATGATGCATGACCCCCACTATAAGTTATCTTATCAAATCTCACTCTTAGATGCTCAGGTCATCAAATCACATCTAGATTGTGGAAATTTTTACTTTTGGCCATCACAGCCTATTCATTTCACCAATGCCTGATAGAGGGGTTAGAGAAGTGTGGGTATCGATCCATTCATCCTCCCACTAGTATGTCAAAAAAGAAACCCCCCCCCCCCCAATATATATGTATACAGTTTTTGGTACATGGTGATCAATGTGTGCGTGGCGCATATAAAAATAATTGGGAGTATAAAATTTTATACATATATAATATCAAACACACAAGCCTAGTTCTATGGGTTCAAAATCGAGGTATTAACCATATCATAATGTCACCACATCGCATCACAACCTTCAAAACATATTTGGAATCTTCTAAATGAAAACACTAGAAAATCCATTCCACATTCCGCAACCCCTTTCAAATTAATCCATTTTCTTTATTTCACATTATAATCCAGTTTCATTAAAACAACCAATTAATTCCATTATTTATAACCCATTTAATTTATATTTAACATCCCACCATTTAATAAAGCATCCATTTATAGTTTATTGCAATTCATTTTATTATTTCTAGTCTATTATACAAACAATGTTAATTCCAACACTTCTCGGGAAACTAATGTAACAGAGCACACAATATGTATAAATAATGAACAACCTAATAACCACATTTTTTCCCAAGTAGGATCGATACCAATGAGTGGGGGTGAATTAGTGGATCATTTTTATTTTATAAGAATGTTTCTTGACTTCTTTTAGTAAATATTCTCAACCTCTGAAACTTGTTAAAGTTACAATCCACTCAAACATAACATCTCTAACTTACCATTAGTATGAAAAAAAATATAAATAGAAGGCATCATGTGATATTTATAGGGTTTGGTATAAAGAAATAAATATTCAATGTTGGATAGTTCCACCAACTTTTATTATTCCACTATGTTATTTTCAGAATACAAAGGGATAAGTAGTGAAAAATTCTAAATTTCATGTTTAAACATTCATTATATAGTTGGTTATACCCCCTCTAACTATAATTTTCAGTATCAACTTTCCCAAGCTGTTTTTACACCCCATCTAGTATAGAATCATGTTTAGAAACCGATATGTATCCATAGTCATAAGCTTCAGTTTCCTTCTTCTTTTCAGATCAACTTTAGAAAGTCTTCACCTTATCCAAAATTAATATTAATTAAAATTTACTTGGGTAAAATATTAAATAACTTAAAAAATTCTCTACAGAACTTTTTGGTCTTGAAAACACTTCTAGAATAACTTTCTGAAAATTTTCCTCAACAAAATTCAGTCTAATCTTCCTCACTTTGGTAAACTCTTTTCAATGGCCTCCATCTGATTGGACGTGGTCTGATTCTCCTTTTTTCATTCCTAATTAAATTGAGAATAAACTCAATTGGAAACTCACAATTCCTAAATCTGATGGAACTCAGTTCGATGAACCTCTCTCTAATAGATGTCACTCTAATGGGGTCACTATGATAGACTTGCTTCGGTGAAACATCATCTGAAGTAATTATCTCAATTATCTGATTGAACCTCACTCTAATGGACTTGTTCCAATGTATATTCCTCTACATCAACCTAAAAAAACAAACTCTGGTAGGAATCTCAATACCTAAAGATAAAATTTCAGAGCTATTGGATCATGTTAACAATTCATGTTTCACCCTTTTTATAACTGTATTTTTCTATCCATTTATATTAACCCTATAATGAAAAAATGCATAAAAAACAATTTCAATTTCCACTCAACTAAATTCCTAAATCCTGATTTTCTCATGGATTTAAGTCTCCATATTTGACTTCTTCAACTCTTAAAAATAGTTCTAGGAGCTTCTCGAATCTTCTTGAAAATTCATCTTACTTTTGAATTTATAACCATTCTTCAGTATGATTCTAATTTTCACTCTTATTTAATCATTATGATTCTTCATTACAATGAAGACATATGAAATACTAAGGACAAACCATTACGATGATCGCTTATAAACACTGAAATTATCTCTATCCACATATCTGAAATATATTCAAATTATTTGTCCTTTTCATTTGTTCCTTGGACCGAAGATCCTATGTCTGATGAAGTTTATCGTATGATGAATTTATCAGTTTCATTATGTGTCCGATGGATCATTCTCTGCTTCGCTATGATATAACGATGTCAGTTCCTGTCTGATAGTCGGCACCACTTCTTGAGAAATAGTCAGTACTTTTTTAATTTTTCTTTGGACCTAATGGAAAATATATCAATGTTTATTATTTTTTTATCAACCCAATTGATAAAAAAATTAAACTTATGAAAGCCCTCGACTACATTGTGGATTGATCTTTGATCCCATTTTTAACCAGTCTCAACATCTCCACACAAAATAAATTCTCCCTCTAATTCCGTTTTGCAACCATAAATGCATCGGACGATTGGTATCAAATTACATTATTATCATTTTATGAATACCACATCTAATGGACCAGTGTCAAAAATGATTACTTTACTTAAACTTGATAATTCTTATAACCTTTTGTTATTTTTTCACTAATGAGTCTCAAACTGATAATATTTATCATTTTGTTATCTGTGTTTCTCACATCGATGAGAAAAAGCCAAAATACATTACATCATATTCATATATCTTCCACAAACATCTACATGTATCATGAGTTCTTCATGAATTATGATAACTCCATGATTAGTAATGAATCATCATATTTTGTGCAGACTCCAATAATACTTTTCATTATGGTCAACACTTTCATTCTAGACTCAATAGGATTTCTATTACAATTTACTGAAGATTCCAACATATTTAAGAAGAAATCACAATTTGATGGATCCTATTCAATGACTCGTACAATCAAAACATGTATTCCAGTACAAATATGATTACCAATACGATTTTCAATAGCTTTCACCAGAAAACCCAATATAATGGATCATATTCATTGACTCACGCCGATGGGATGAGTCTAATTTTTCATTTCTATGAGATGTGTCTAAAATCCAAAACTTATACATTTCTCAAATTCAAACAAACATCATCTATTGACAAATAATATAGACTAAACTCTCCATGGGCCTAGAAAAATACCCCATTCATTTTTTTGTACTTTATTCAAAACAATAAGTTGTGTTGTTTTCTTTAATTAATTTTTCTTATCCACGTAAATTCATGTCTTCTACATGTCTACATTTCTAACTCACCCTATTAATTTTCTCACCCCTTAATATATCTTCTCCCCCTTTTATGATAAAATTCAATGGTAAAATCATGAAAATTTTCCACCCTTCTTAAAAAATTTATAATTTCCAAAGGATGGAACTTTTCATCTTAAAATATTGACACTATTTTTTTTTAAAAAAAATTGGAATCACATGAGTTTCTTAACAAATATCCATTAACTAAAAATCTATAAGTATATGTGGGTGATCTAAGTATGTAAAAAAATATTTAGTAATCAAGGTTGTGAATTTTTATATATTTAAAAACATTCATGTAATACCATTTTCGTGTTTCATTCAACATTATAATTTCTTGGGGGCAATATTGGGAGTATTTTTTGAAGTTAAAAGTAACATTCACCCATCTCAACAAACATATCATAAAGTTCAATTGTATAAACACAACTTTAAAACACTCATATTATGTATCCTCATTACATTCTTGACCATGAATAGTAAGAGACTCAAATTTCAGATTTCTTATTTGTACTCCTTCAATTCCTTGCAAAATAGTACAAATACAATGGTTTTGGATTAAGGAGGAACATTAATAGGTTTTTTGAAGCATATTTTTTACCAAGAGTCATCTCTTAGTATTTTTTTTTTCTTATTCTTGTTTTATTTTTCATTATATCAGTTTTCTTACTTCATTTCAACCTTCTCAAATTTTGTAGAAAATTTATTTTCATTTATAGAATCTTCTAATAAGGATTTAAATTTCATTTCTCATTTTGTGACCTTTTTATAATGATTCAAAAATAACTCTTTCATACCATCCTCTTATTCTGGTAGGATATTCAAATGATTTTTAATAACATTCACTTTTTTCTCATATCTCTGGCCTCTTTTCAGAATTTTGAAACCAAAATCTATTGATATATTTTTTACCAACATTTCCAAAATCTTTAGAAACTTTTTATTACACATTTTTTTAGCTATTTTTTGTTATTCTTCTAACTTTATTTCCATTTGAACTTGTTCTGGCCAAATAACTAAGCACTCCATCATTTCAAACATAACATTTGTTTTCTCCGCTTTCTTAGCATACTTATTTTTCATCATCTTTTATGTTTTCTTTTGTTGGTTCAAAATAATTTTTAGGGACATTTGATCTTATTTTATCATCATAGCTCCCCCTAGATTCATCACTGATTCCTAGATGATACATGTTATACCAGCATGAATAATATATTTATTTGAAAAATCCACAACACCAACAATGATATCTAAATCCTGATTTTTTGGATAGATAGTAAAATTGTTCAAAACTATTTTTTTTTTGTTCACATATAATGGACCACTTTTCTGAGAAGGATATATGCTTGAAGAATTATTATATTTCTTGGTGAAAACTTTTCTCTCACAAACCTTCTTTTGTAAACCTTTCTTTTCACCTTATTTAGAGGTTTCTCCATTAACATCAACTGTGATGGTAATTTTTTTTATCTACTTTCTTCTCTCACTTTGTATTGTATGAATCATTGATTTTTTTTTAATAAATGTTCTTATTTATTATCTAAACTTGATAACATAACAACTATCATATTTTCAAATTCATCTATATTCAATTTCTTCTGCTTACTTTCTTTAATGAGTGAATATTATTTCATGTGGAAGTTCACATTGAAGGCTGATATTTCTTCATATATTTTTATTTTTTTTAAATATCATCAATATTGGTATTAAATGTTTTGATAACATTAATATTTTTCTCTTCATTATTTATCTGTTCATTCCTCTAAAAGTTTTTTCTCCACGTCCTTCTATATCTTCTTTATTTCTTCATTGAGTTGAGTATTATGTTCAATTAATTTTTCCAAATTCTCTTTTGGAATCTATTCCATTTTAGTAGTTTTTTCATCATTATCATCACTATGTGAATAATTACTTCTACTTATAATTTTACAAATAGAGTTTAGTTTCAGATCATGTTCATCATTGGATGAGGAATCATCCCTCTTTCTTCTAAAGAGATAAATATTCATCTTCATTTCATAAAGAAATATTTTCTTATGTTTCTTCTACATTTTTTGTGGAAATTATCATCATCTTCCTCAGACTCATATTCTACAACTTTATTCCTAGTAAAATGTTGGAAAAATATATATTTCCTTCACAATTCCTAAATTTAATAGTTTTACTTTTTTGTTTTCCCTTATTGTATTTCTTATAAAGAAGGGAAGCAATTTAATTGATGTATTTAACTTCTTCCTCTACTTAGGAATCACTTGATTCTTCTTTAATTTATTTATTTAGTTCTTTTCTTTTGAGAATAACTTGAAGGAAATTTGTTGACCAACATTTTCATTAATTTTTATAACATTATTTCTTCTAATTTCATTAGTAAAAAGAATATTTTGTAGATCATCAAAAGATAGAGTTTCAGGATCACTATCTTCCAATGATAAAACATTGGCATTAAATATATCCGGAAAAATTCTCAAGATATTTTAAACAATAGTTGAGTCTACCATATTTTCACCAGGATATCTTCTGGACTTCAAAATCTCAACCATCCATGTAATGAAGTCACTTATAATTTTATACTCATCCATTTTTAGATCCTCATACTTAATCCTCCTTAGTTGTAATTTTGTCTTCTACACCTTCATATTTCCTTTATAAATGATTTTAAACTTATCTAAGATAAATTTTGTAGTTCATTAACCCATTACTATAATAAAATCAATTTCAGTTAGTGATGAGATTAAATAATTTTTATCTCTTCCATTATTCTCAATATTTTTCTTATCAGTGGTAGTAAGAGGAACATTCTCCATACGAGGAGAAAATTCGACTATAGTAGCTTCCAAAACATCATATCTAATAGACATGATATATGGAATAATTATATCTTTCCATGTATGATATTTATTTTCATTGAAAACTAGAATCCTCTTATAGTTAGGGGATTGGAATTCTCTCTTCGTCGTGAGGGATCTTGTAGAGGGAACTAGCTCTAATACCAATTTTTTTCCCAAGCCAGATCAGGAACACTGATAGGGTGTGAATTAGTGGTCCCTTTTCCTTTTATATGAATATTTCTTATCTTCTTTTAGTAAACATTCTCAAAATATAAAACTGGTTAAAGTTACGAACCACTCAATTATAACTTCTTAGCCTTAGCTTTCACATGAAATAAATATAAAGAGAAGGAAAGACATGATATTTATATGGTGCGGTATACATTCCTGCTTTATTCCTTGTTTGATCGTCCCACCAACATGTAATCTTTCACTATATTCATTATAGAATATAAAGGCCTAATAATTTAACAATTCTAAAATCCATAAATAATCTTTCTTTCTATTGTCTATTATACCCCAAAATAATATATTTGAGTATGTTCTTTCCAATAGCTATGTATACACACCAAAAATCATACAAGACTTCTCAGTAACTAGTAAGTATATATGGTTAAAAATTGAATTTCCATTTCTTTTTTAATCAACTTTAGAAATTATTCTCTTTCTTCACTAGTAAGCTGAATCAAAATTTACATATATACAGTCTTCATGAACCTCAACAATTCTCTAAGAAACTTTTTGTCTCAAAACTTCTTCTATAAACTTATTTTGGAATTATTCTTTAAAATGTGAATCTAATATTACTCAGTACTGTAACCTCAATATGATGGTATCTATTTGATTGGGTTCTATATATTTCTCCTTTTACTCCTCCTTCTTTAATTGAGTAGAAACTCATTTGGCATCTCACGATTCCACCATCTTATAGAACTCAGTCAGATGAACCTCACTCTAACAGATGTCCCATAGATGGTGTCACGATGATGTACTTTATTTGGTGAAACATCAGCTGATGGAACTTTCTCTGATTATTGGATTGAACATCACTCTCATAGACATGTTCTGATAGAACTTCCTCATCAAAAACCCAAAAACCGAACTCTGTTTGGAAACTCAATACCTGATAAAAAATGTCAGATCTCTCACCAAATTAACCATTCAAGTTCCACCATTCATAAAATTGTATCATTCTAACCATTTATAGAAACCCTGGAATAGAAATGGTAAGAAAAAAAATTCTATTCTCTCTCTATGGAAATTATAAATCCCAATTTTCTCAAGAATTTAAGTCTAGATTTTTGACTTCTTCAACTCTTCTAAATTCTTCTGGGAGGTTCTCAAATAATTTATAAACATCAGCTTTATGTAGACTTTATAACCATTATTCATTATTATTCTAACCATCATTCTAATTTCTTCATTATTATTCTTCATTACAGTGAATACATATTCTAGACTAAAGATGGCCAATTATGATGGATGCTTGTAAACACTGAAATTCTATTTGTATAAATATCATAAATATCTTGAAATTATTTCTCATTTCCATTAGTTCCTCAAACTTAGGACCATAAGTCTCTGTAATTTCATCATATGATGACCTTATCGATGTCATCGTGTCTCAAATGGATTTTTATTTGATTTACACTGGTATATTGGTGTTAGTTCCAATTAAATAGTTAGAACAAGTTTTTAAAAAACAATAAATAATTTCTTTCTTTTCCTCTTCGTCTACTTGAAAACATAACAGAGTTTCTTCTTTTTGTCTTTACCCAACTGATAGAAAATTCATCCTTATGAAACTTTTCACTGTATTTTTTATTTATAACAGGTCAAATGTTTTATTGGTCTCAACATCTCCCTCTGAAATCAATTCTGCCTCTGGTCCCGTTTTGCAACCATCGATGCATGTAATGATAAGTGTAGGAATTCATTACGATCATAGCTGGAATACCTCATCTGATAGACCAGTGTCGGTAGTGACTACATCAATTTAGTGTGATCTTTAGAAAGAACATTCTTCCAGCCTTCTTTTATTGTCGCGTTTATGACTCTTATACTGATGATCTTCGTCCTTTTTTGACTGGTGTTTCTCACACTGATGGGTAGCAGCCAAAATACTTCGCATAATATTCTCCTCACTTCCACAAACATCATCTAGTGTAGAAAATACTTATTGATTTAGGATAAATCCAAGATCAACATGCATCATCGGGATTTTTGTAGACTCAGATACAACACTTCATTATGATCAACACTTGCATTCTAGACTTATTATGATTTTCAGTAGCTCTCAGTAGAAATCTCAATATGGCGGATTGTATTCAATGATTCATATGATCATAACATTCATTAAATACTCAATATGATTTCAAATATGATTTCCAGCATCTTTTATTAGAAATTTTAATATAATGGTTCTTATTAAATGAGTCATGCAGATGGGATGAGTCTGATTCCTCATTTTGATGAGGTGTGTCTGGAAACCAAAACTTATGCTTTTCTCAACATTAATCATAAATCATCTATTGAAATGAAATCCAACATAAACTCAAAATGGGACTAAAAAACATACACTTACACCTTACATCACATCAGAACCACTTTCATAGCCCTACTTCCCAAATTCACCACAACCACCATTTCAACCCCTCTACAAAACCCCATCACATCAACTACCCCCAAGAAACATCACAAAATTGCCACTACACTTTCATCACATCATCAAAACCATGACATGACAGCCCAAAAAAACATTATAGCACACACATAGTGTTTTCTAGATCATGAATAGGGGCTTCCATTCAATTCCACTTCATTTTAAATGGTTATTATCTCACAATCCTTAAGATCTTTTAGAATTTAATTCATTAATCGGGTATTCATGATTATCCAATTACTTATTAAGTGTTTTCAACAACCACACAACCATAATTCCACAATTAACATCATAACATAACAAGAAAGCACCACTAATGACCAATTTTTTTTGTGCACATTTAATCCATACAATTGAAATATCAATAATTATAAAAAAAATTACAATAATAATAATGGTTTTAAAAACATGTTATTCAAATTCCCTTTCTCTTTTTGAATTAATTCACCCAAATAATTTAACTATTTATTTTGGATGATTCCATCTACACATAGATAAATAATATAAACCCTCCCTACATGATACACCTAATGGGTAATGCATGATAATTCCCTACTTGAAAGAAAAATGATTTTCACCAATCACTACACCAAAAATATGTGGTCTGCACATAAGAAGAAAAAACCTTTAGGTACTAATTAGAACCAACCAAAAAACAATGATCCAAAAAACAAAGTTAAAAGTAATTGGAATCCTCTTATATCAAGAGAATGTAATCTTGAAGGAATAGATAAATGATCATCTTTTTATAAAAAATAGATCTGAAACCACTGGGATTTGATATGGTTTTAATGGACCATTTAAGGATGATCTTATCAAATCCATGTGATATGACCACTAAAATGGAACCTAAGTTTTTTAAATCGAGAATATAGTTTTTCTCCATTAAAATGTATTTAAAATCCATTAATTAAGACATTAAAACCATTTTTCATCAAAGAAAATTCCAAAATGAAAAAACTTGATATTTTAGGAAAATTGGATTCACTGTAGATAAATCATCGGGATCCACTAGCAAAGATCTTATATTGGTGATCTACCACCAAAATGATCTACCATTGGTTATCTATCACTAGAGAACTACCATTGGTGATCTAATACAAAAATGATCTATTTTAGGTGATCTACCGCTAAAGATCTATCATTAGTGATCTACTACCAGAATGATCTACCATTGGTGATCTACTGTCGTAGATCTACCATTGGAAATCTACAACCAGAATAATCTATCACTGGTGATTGATTGCAAAAGATCTACTACCAGTAATCTAACACCAGAATGATATACTATTGGTTACCTAGTACTAGAGATATACCATTGGTGGTCTACTTCTAGAATGATCTCCCATTAGTGATCTACTTCCAGAGATCTACCATTGGTGATCTACATCTAGAATGATATACCGTTGGTGATCTAGAACCGGATTGATCTACCATTGGTGATATACCATCAAATATTTAACATTTTTAAACTACTTCAATAATGATCTATCGTTGGTGATATAATTCTAGGATCTACTGTCATCCTCTAAAACACCCATTGTTCCTCCTAAACACCTCAAAACTCCTCCCTTCATTAAACTAACACCATTGTACTTTCCCCAAACACCATAATCATAATATTTCTCGAAAATTAATGGTCTGGAAGGTCTAAGAAATTAGATTGGACAACTCTCAAACAATTCACACCCTCAATAATTCAAAATCGTCTTTAAAAGAAACAATTAAATGGTCTGAAAAACCATCCCTCTAGATACCTCTCAAGGATCTCGTTACATATGAAACACTACAACCAACCAAAAATTCTAACCAAAGCATCAACAACATCCCAACAATGTTTACTAACCTGAACATATGAAAAAATGAAATTTTATCCTCTATATCAAGATATTATCTATTATGGGTGGCACTAACTCCACTACATGGGTTTAATCACATTATAGTACAATTCATCTCTATTAGGAATTGGGTCCTCCACATTTCATACACAAAAAGATTTATCACAAATTTCATTTAAATAAAAAGGTACATATCATATAAAATAGAAAGGCTAAAACATCGCATAAAAGTATAATAAAGAAATACAGGGGACAAAATGACTCAAAATAACTGTGGGTACTAGGAAAGAATATGTGTCCCATGATCCCAAGTACTCTCTTCCAGGAAACCATGTCTCTATAGAACATGAACAAAAATAACGGGTTTTCCTCACAAACCCTTCTCTTAATAGTCCTGGATCTCTAATATATTCTCTAAAAACATAATGTTATCTTCAATATCCAACTCTCCCCAATCATTGAAATGGGAGTCATCGTGATGATAACAACTGACATGAGAGGTGTGGAAGATGTTATGGATTTGGTCCAGTCATGGCGGATGTTCCAATTAGTAATCCAACTCACCACTGTTCCCCAACACCTTGAAGGTCCCAACATATCGGTGTGATGGCTTACATCCTTTATTGAACATCCACTTCCCATGTGGAGGGGAAACCCTCAATAAAACATGGTATCTAACGAAAAACTCTAAGGAACTCCTCCTATGATTATCATAAGACTTATGATAATAATTTTTTTTCTTTATTCATCTATCAAACCTACTAAATCTTTTGTTTCATGCTTTACACCACATCTATTCCAAAAAATTGTTGACCCCCAAATATCAACATAGTACAATGATGAATGAAATGGTCTCGTGTAAAAAACCTCAAAAGGGGCCATACCAAGGGATGAATGATATTTATTATCATAAGAAAACTCAACCATGTGTAGGTTTTATTACGAAAATATTCTGATGTCCATGAAACACACCTACAACATGTCCTCTAACCTCTAGATAGTCTGTTCTATCTGGACATCTTTATGATAGTGGAAACTTGTTCTAAAGCCTAACTATGTTCCAAAATAATGTTTTAATTCTCTCTATGATTTTGAGATAAAATGTTCCTCATGATCTGATATAATGGACCTTGGTAATCCATGATGTTTCACCACCTCATCCTCATGCCTTTTTCTAAAACATTCATTGTTCCTGACTCCATGGTCACAAGGAAGTGAGCTAATTTCATCAAATGGTCCAGGATTACCAAGATATAAACACAACCTCACTAATAATAAGGTAAAATCATGAAAACATCCATTGATATGTCATCCCATTTCCACTTGGGATCATCCATTAAATGCAACAGCCCTCCTGGAACATGGTGCTCAGCCTCTACCTTATAGCAAACTAGATATCGAGCCACAAAATCTTCCACTTCATGCTTCATCCCAAGACACCAAAAATATTCCCTCAATCCATGGTACTTTTTATAAACTCCCTAGTGTACCAATAAAGGTAATATATAAAACTATTTAAGGATTTCCTTGTGCATCACTATCTGAAAAAACAACCAGTCTTGAAACATCATCTAATTTTATCTATCATCTGATCATCCCTCTAAACAATCAGCATTCCCAACATGATCACACATCACCAATACCTCTGAGTCCTTCCACTAAGACTCATCTACCTACATCATCTTATAATATTGAACCATCATCTAATATAAATTCCTTCTACCATCATCCATTCTCATATCTATGTTCAATGCTTCATATTCCTCAATTTCTCACTAAGCATCCCTAGACTCCGGAATAACATCCTTATGTAGATTTCATATCAAAGCATCATCCACAGTAATTCCTTTTCCTAATGTGTAAGAGATCTCCAAATCATGATCCTAAAGAAAATCTATCCACCTCCTTTATCACAGATTTACATCACATAGAAAAGATATACCTCAATCTCTTATGATCTTTGAAGACTATAAAGCACTCCATGATGAGGTAATGCCACCACAACTTCATGAAAACACAACCGCTCATGGCTATAGATATTGGGTGGTATAGTTAAGTTCAAGGGGATGTAAATTCCAAGACCCATAAGAGATCACCACATTTTCCTACATCAACACGCATCCTAAGCCCAAATGGGACGCGTTATAAAATACCTCAAACACCATACCCTGCTTAGGAAACTAAATCACCGGATCACTAACCAACTTACACTTCAGGTAACTAGATTCTACCTGGTACTCATCATCCTACACAATATCCTAGTCCATCCGGGTCAAAAAAATCAATATGTATACAACTATTAATAAATTAGGATCAAACCTATGATAATACCACTCATTCCCAAGAAAACTATGAACTTTTCCCATGTTCTAAAGTGATACCCAGGAAACAAATGTGATGACCTTCAACGGGTCTAATTCCACACCCTAATGAGACACCACATGCTTGGAGGGACTTCACCACTTATATCCAAAACATACACTTGGAAAACATTCAATATAGCTAGTGGTGTTAAATAACATATAAAAAACTCTATGATTCTTGAAATTATCCTCCTATGAATTTGAGTAGATCAATATGTTGTCGATGAAAACAACTTTAAACTAGTACAAGAATTTATAGAACATAGATTTCATGAGCCCCATGAACACAGCTGGTGCATTAGTGATATAGATACATATGACCACAAACTCAATGTGCTCATAATAGCATATAAAGGTAGTCTTACAAATAGCCCTATATTTCACCTTTAATTAGTGATATCGAAACCATATATTGATCATGGATACCCAACTAGCTCCCCTTAACAGGTTTAGATGATAATTGATCATATGAAGATGATTGTGATCCTTGATCCTCATGTGTTTGAACCTTTGTAATTCTATGAACAACCTTATACTACCATCCTACTTTTTACAAAAAAAACAATAGAGAAACCCAAGGAAACAAGCTAGGCTAGATAAAAACCTTTTTCAATAGATTATCTATCTGAATCCTCAAATTCCACAACATGGAAGGTTACATCTTATAAAGATCCATCAAAATCATAGAACCACTAGTCTATAACTATATATTGAACTCAAAATTACATCAAGGGGGTAGAACTACAACTCCCTTGGGGAAAACATCTAGAAACTACCCAACGACCTTGGGACCCCCAATGTCCCAACATCCACAGACCCCACTGGAATATCCTAGATTATATAATGATGGTTTTCTTTATGCCTATTTCCCAAATGAAATCCCTACTCACCAATGAAAACCACATTCCAACTATCCACATATGAGAAAATGACTCTACTCTAGAAGAAGTTAATAACAGCATGAAAAGAATAAAACCAGTCAAGTCAAATGATGATATATTATGGCTACATCTGATGAAATAAAAAGTTCTCCATAGGACTAATGTAGCTCCATCTTCACTCTAAATCCCATGCACACGTCAAACTGACTTGTTTGTCCTCTGACTAGAATATCCAACACCAAGGGCATGAGAATACTCTTTATGTATAGTCCTATAACATGGACTACAGTGGGTTCAATAATGGAGTAATAATCTCCCAAATCAAGTAATGAAGAAATAGTGTTACAGAATAAAATAAATGCACCATGAATGATCTATGTACTCTCTAGTGATACAACCTGTACTTCCTACAACTTACCATGCACAACTCCTTTTCCTCTCTTATGATGGCCTCTTCTAGGACCAAGATCAAGTCTAGGTCCCTAAATTTGTGGAACATCCTAAGATCGACCTCTAACTACCACATCTACTCTGACTAGAGAAAAAGGCTACTTACCCTACTACTAGAATGGAATCACTGGTAACTTTTGTTGACTCCAAAACTAAACATGTCCTCCTCTACCAAACTGGGATTGATAAACAACTAGGCATGGATCCCTATAACGATCACAAACTGCACAGTTTAAACACACTAGTATGAAGTTTCCATGAATATCACATAAACCACAATCCCTAGAAGTTCATAAGGGAAACTGCTAAGGTCAACTCATCCTCAGTTGAAACCTCAATTTCCCTAGAGTCTGAGACCTACCACTAAAAAATCAACTCCATAAAGAAACCATCTAGTTAACCATTCATGGTAAAACTCGACATGAGTTGATACAACCAATCACCATTGCATTCTTTTAAACTACCAAATTCATTTTCAATTTAAAAGGATTAACTTCATACATGATTGAAGGAGGGAGTTCTTCCAAAATACATCTAGCATGAGACTCCCAATCAAGAAAAATGTTTGGGGAAACATAGAAGGTCCAAAAACATGATCCTAATATCCCACATATAAATACTCCAATTCATAATGGATATTAGATATCGCCACTTCATAGCCTCTATGGTCAATGAAAGTAACTATACTCAATACTACTTCTGAAATTCAACCCATGAAACATTTGCATTATTTTTATCACTAAGGTATAGCTTCCACAATTGAGATGAAAATTCTTGAATTTGACTAACTACCAGAGGGACCCAGTACTCCTTTAGGGCCCAAAAAAAACTAAAAGTGATCTTCAACTCCTCTAGTTATCTATCTATATCTAAATTCGAAACACTACCCTCATAATTCCTCAAACAAATATGCTAAAAATCCGGCAACTTCCTCTGTCAGTGATCATCATCTGGAACTAGATCACACCTATATTGAACAACTGGTTCATCCTGCTATGATTCACTTCATAAGACACATATATTTAATCACCAAGATCCATATATGATAAGGGAAACAAAAATTTGTTAAACCATGTAGTCTGGAATTTTATTTCGATTAATTTTAATTTAACTTGTTCATTTTAACCTTCCAGAAACAACCAAACAAATATAGGAACACAATTCATCATGATACAGGTATTACATCTAGGTCTCTACCCTACAAACAGGTCCCCCTCTCTTGGACATTCAATAAGCTTACAGTCTATGCACAAGATCATAGGGGCCCTAAAATCCCAGTTCCTAGCCTGTCTCTAAGGCCTATGTCACATAACAAGTTCAACAATCAATGTTTCCATACCAACCCATGAAATCCTCATTATGCCTAACTCAAAAGTCCATCCTATCACTCGACCATATTCCTTTGATACCACACTATGATGACCCCCTTCCTCCAAAGATAATACAATATGCGGAGAGAGGTAATGACCCCTGAGTCCTACCTCAAGTTGGCCTCATTTGGGGACTAGAACCAAGGGTATAAAAATCTAATGAAATGAGAGTCATTACCCTCAATAATAAAATATTATTGGGAAATAAGATGAATCATCCACAAATAAATCGATGAAATAATATATAAGAAACTAAAACTACCCCAAAATACATGTATTAATAAAAATGATGCAAATAAAATTCTCTAAAAGTAAATACAAAAAATTAAAAATAAATCAGTGGAAGAAAAACTTTCTAAGGATCTGAGATAATAAATTCTAGCAAGGTACACGTAGTCCTCCTGGTGACCTGAAAACGATTTTATATACATTGTTTTAGCACCAAATAATACTTGGCAAGAAACCCAAAGTATCCCACGCATAAGTGAAAGGAGCATACTAATGCACGCATGATCAAATAACCGAACCAACAGTACAAAATAGGTAAACTGACAAAATTCATCCTCAACATGGCCCACTCATTAAATAATTCATTCATGTATAATAATATAATATGAAACATGTTGAGGATAGGGTGCCCCACACCACTTTCCTGCCGATTTTCCACTCTCACAACCAAATGATGTAAATCCTAGAATTCCCACCCCTTCAGCATCACATCACATCACATTACACCCTCACACACCAAGGTCTTGACATCGAATCACATCACATCATGCACATCAAAACCTATTCCATCAAACCAAATAACATAATCAGGGTTGTGTGGTATCATGAGCAAGAAGAAAATAAACCTTGTGACCTCCTCCTACTATTCACAACTCCCATCATATGTTATCACATCACATCTCTCCCAGAGATGCATGGACCATCACACCTCATCTAGACATGGTCACTTTTGACTTTTTGTTATCACAACTCGTGAATGTCCCCAACACCTAGAAGAGGGAGTGGGGATGATCGGGTAGCCCTCCATCTATCCCCTCATCAGAATAATGGGAAAACACCCCCAATATATATAAATATATATGTGTGGGGGGGGGGTGGAACACAGTGCTCGATTTGGGTTGAGAGTCTATTGAAATCATAAGGAATATACAGTGGTGTACATATATAATATCAAACACACAATACCAATCCAATTTATTAATAATCAAGGTAATAATCATATCACAATGTCTTAAAATCATGTCACAACCTCTGAAACATCTTCAGTAACTTCTAAATGCACAACACCACACAACAACCCATAAGCCACATCCCCAACTCCTTTCAAATTAATACATTTTTTATATTTCACATTATAATACAATTTCATTCAAACATACAATTTATTCCAATATTTACATCCCATTTAATTTATATTTAATATCCCATAATTTATGAAAACATCATATTACGTTTTATTCCAGTTCATTTTATTATTTACATCCTATTATCCAAAACATTTTAATTCCAATGCTACCCAGAAAACTAGCATAGAAATTCACAAAGGAGACATCATAAATAAACATCCCAATAACCACATTCACTTACACCTTCTATAACATTGAAATCACTTTCACAGCACCACTATAAAACTGCACCACAAACACCATCGCATCCCACTATACAACCACATAACATCTACTACCCCCACACACTTCAGAACAAATCCATTTCTCATGCATCACATCTTTAGAACCAAGTCACAAAACAAAACCACAGCTAAAAACACAATACATTACACACATAGTGTTTTCCTGATTAGTCATTGGGTATTCCATTCAATTCCACTTCTTTATTAAAGGGAATTATCTCACAAGCTATAAGATCTCGGGGAATTCAACTCATTAACCCTGTTTACATTATTTGAAATTAGATATTAACTATTTTGAAAAAACATAAAACAAACATTACAAAGGTCACATCATAACAGAGCAGTCAAGGACACCCAACAGCCAAAATTTTCACTAGGAATTTATCCCATATAGTAGAAATAATAATAATAATAATAATAATAATAATAAGGATTATAAAAATATTTGATTCAAATTCCATTATCCCTTTTTAAATTCATTAACCAAATAATTCATCTTTATTAATTTTGATTCAAATGTATCTGTATAGATAAAAATATAAACCCTCATTTCCCTAAATACATAAAGGGAAATGAAGGTAAATCACTTACTTTGAAGAAATAAGCTTTGCAATAGTTTTTCCAGCAAAAACGGGTGGTCTGTGTATAAGACTAAACCACCATTATGGAAGAATTAATTCCAATTCCGGAAAGAAGGATCCAAAACTCAAAGGGAAAAACAATTGGGAACCACCCATATCAAGAGAAATTAATCCTAGAAAAATGGATGAAATTTCTTCCCCTCAGAATGAACTGGTTCGATAGCAGTGGGATTTGATATGCTTTTAATAGACTATTTAAGGAGGATATCATCAAATCCGTCTAGTATGACCATTGAAAATGAACCTAACATTTTAAAAATAGAGGATATAATTATCCTGTTTTAAAATATATTTCAAATCATTTAATTTAGGCATTGAATCCATTTTTCTTCACTAAAAACACCAAAATGGAAAAATTGAAAATTTCTGGAAAAATGGATTCACTATAGATCTACCATTAGGATCTGCTTAAAATGATATTCTATTGGTGATATACTACCCGAATGATCAACCATTGGTTATATACTTCCATAAATCTACAGTTGGTGATATACATCTATAATGATCTATCATTAGTAATCTAAAACCATAACAATATTGTTTGTGATCTACTAGCAGAATGATATACCATTATTGATCTACTTCTAGATATATACTATTGATGATCTACCATTAGAATAGTCTAACATTGGTGATCTATCATGATAGATCTACCATTTGATATCTACCCATAGAAAGATCTACTATTGGTGATCTGTTGTTAGTGACATATTTGCAGAATAATATATCGATGGTGATATACACCTAGAATGATCTACCATTAGTGATTTACTATGAGAGATCTATCATTATTGATCTATTATCAGAATGATTTACCATTTTTGATATACCACCATAATCATCTATCATTAGTGATATACCTCTAGATGTATCTACCATTGGTGATCAACCACTCGGATCCACCTACATCCTCTAAAACATTATTTTTCCCACTAAAATGCCTCAAAACTCCACCCTCCCTCCACCCAACACTTATGAACTTTCCTAGAACACCTCAATCACCTGATTTCCTACAAATTACTAGTTTGAAACGACCATGATGATACATAATGTCACATTCCAAATATGTGAATGCCTTTATCAACATAAAACCTTCAGGGAAAGATATATTCTCCAAAAAATAAAATATCAAGTTTTAAAATATATTCCATAAATCAATACTTTTAGTAAACTTCAAAAAATATGACATAAACCGTCTAAACTCTAAAGAAATCATGTTAAAAAACACTATCCCATAAACATATTATTATTATCTCAATATTGGTCACATATTAAGGGTTATCATCCCTTAATCATGTGGTTTCCCAGAGGTTCAACATGTCACTAAATCAATTTTCTAGTTCATAATTACCATTCAACATATGCTCTCAAATCATTTAATAAATTGTACTATAGTATAATACTTATACATTTCAGGATTATTATGAAAACAATATTATTCATAAAATATTCTTATAACATAATTATTGAATCCAAATATAATAAAATTAATTAGTCCACATCATTTTTGGGAATATCATATGCTTGACCAAGATTTCTTACCTTCTTTTGAGGTATATTACATTGATGGCCAAGGAATTCATTTAGGTAGTTTCACATATCCTTACAGTTGAAGCATTGAACATTGGAAATTTCTTTCTTACCCTAGAAATTATGATTAAGTTTTACTTTCTCTCCACACACATTTTAAACTTTCATTATATTCCGGAAGGTACAATGTTGTTTCAAACAACTACTATCACATGTGAGAAAACCCTTCTTTACCTTCTTCCTCATATCCATTGTTTTCTCTATCTTCCTCTTATTATCTTTCTTCCATTTTCAGGAATTATACTTATATAATTATTTATATATTTTGATACCACATTATATTATGTCTTCATATGATAATAATATTTTATAGACTAGTTTCCTTTCAATGATAGGATTAATCCCATCAAAGAATTAATCATGCATACTCTTTAGATTACATGCATTGATAAAGTTCTCATTACTTCTACTAGTTTAAATTTATAAATAATAAAATACATTATTTTAGATCATAACATTATGTATCATAGTGTATAAGCCTAAAAACATTGAAACACATAATATAAATAGAAAAATTTATGCATTGATAATCCCATAATCCTAAACATGGTTTCTTTAGGAATGTTTCCAAATCGTAAATGTATATTCAAATCCTACATGAAGGATTATAAAGAAAATTTAAATTATCCTAAGAATATTCCCTTGGATTATCAGACAAGGTTTGTAGTAAGGCATGTTTTCATGTAACAGGTAATTCTCAAGTCAAGCCTAACATGCCATTTTTGGAGTTATTACCCCTAGGTATATCTATGACAGAACCACCACCAATCGTAGTGTTTGGATACAGATTTATTTCGAGGAAAAAACATGTGATCTATATCTTACCAAAACCTTAGGATGTTCGTATATAATATTTATCAATATCTATCGTGGGTTATACAACTGAATCTAGGTTTTCCTAAATCTAGTTCCCAAGGTTTCTACTAAACATCCTCTGATCCCACCTGTACCAATCCTGACTCCAATAACCCAGAGCTCATGTCTACTTTATTACATTGTAACTAGATATGGCATATCACATCTTGAAGGACTAAATAGTTTATTAGTCTTGGTAAACTAGATACATACATGAAATTCACAAACATTTTAAGCGTAAAATATAAAAAAACATTTTCTTTTTGAATTCCATTATTTCCCTTATTATATCCCTTGATACCAATCACCAAACAATTCCCGATATCCTGGAGAAAATAAAACATAATAAAGGAGTGGTCTTGGTTACTCAGTAAGGGTACAAATACATTTTCATCTATCATGAATAATTAGTTATAATAAATATGGATAGGTAAATAACTAAAACACATGCCATTTAGTCAATAAAATGTACATAATATGGATGAAATATATGATTCTCAAATAAATACATATAAATAATCGAACAATATTGAAACTTATCCATGGATATTCTAAAAAAATGAATAATAATATGGAAATAACCAATATGATAAGGATGAAATTCATAATGTTGTATAACTGAAACTATCAAGACCTTTTACCTGATGCAAACATGTGGCAGGAAGATGATGATACAAACATAGTGTAGAAATGATATGGCCATGATGTTTCACTGTGCCTTTGGTCTATGTAATGGGATTCAATCCCACTGGCCCTTCAGTCCTTGTACTGAATAAATAAGGATTGTTGGGTGGGTTATCCCTTTGGGGGATATAAGCTTCCTTTCTTGCCTATTTTTGTGGTGTCTGTGTGTGTGTTTAATGTATTTTCTCCCCCAATCACATAAGATATATATAAACCATCCAAAGTAATGTGGATAATTTAAATACCTAGAATCTCAATGTAATTTTTTTAAAATCTATGGAAATTTTACTAGTCCGTGAAATTTGACGGCGCGTGATTCCAAGGCCTAGAGTGACAGGAATGTTTTTCTAAACTTTTTTTAGGTACGTTCAGTAAATGTGCGAGCAGGTTTTTCTAACATTTGAACTGGTGCCCGGAATTGAAATCTAAGGGAACTGTTGAACTCACAATGCTAGCATTCACTTAAGGATACTTTCACCTCGATGGAAGATAGACGAGGGAGAAAGATAGTTTTTGGGTTCTTCGTGGAAATAATAAAATAAAATAATCTTCATTTTATTTTATTTTGAGCATTCATTTGGATATTTCCAGTGTGGTCCACCAGAACTAAACCTCCTTGTTGATGTTGGAAGTGGGGACCACTAGACCATAACCTCCCATGAGAGGATAAGGTGGTGGGGACCACCCAAAACATAACCTCCCGTGAGAGGTTATTGTGGTGGGGACCACCCGGGATTAAACCCCCTTGAGACCCCCCTTTAATTGGGAGAAAACCCTCAACTCCCACAATTAGTGAGGGAGAGCCTCTTGACCTCCTCCACCTTAATTTTCCAAATGCACATACCATTAATCTTGAAAATTCACCACTTAATTGAGACAATTTAATTTAATGCAATTTGAAATGTGCCCATGATTAAATTGGGGAAACACTTTTTGTTTTTGTTATCTCTTTTATTTGGTGGAATTGGGGGGAGGAGTAGCTCTTGGGAGAAAGCTTCTCCAATGAAAAATTCTTCTTCCATGAAGAACGTCGATGAATTCAACTTCCATTCTCGGAACTTCTACTGACATTGGACATGGTCATCTACAATGAATCGAGGTCTTCCTTCTCGCGCTAACGTCAACCAACATCAAACAAGTTAGGGTTTTAATTAAGTATGATTTTATTCCCTTTATTCTTTCCTTATAAAAACAAATAATGTGGATCAACTTATTATCAAGTTGATCCACGAATTTTTTCCTTTTGGGGTGGGAATAAATTGTTGTGGGAAGTTATAAGGGTTTATTCATTATTTGATTAACACTTCCCATGTTCTTCTCTCTTTTTCCTTTTTGTGGTTGGGAATAGAAATTATCTACGAATTATGGGAATTGATGTTTTAAAATATCTTCCATGCTCATTCATTGTTTATGTTATTGATAAACGACTTCCTACCACTCTAAACACGGAGGGTGCAGGCCAAACCAATATGGCTCGACCCCCCTTCGTTCTTCTTTGTGGTGTTCTTTGAAACGGAGAAAGGATAAAAAGGCGTCGAAGGTGCCAAAGGTAAAGGTTGTGCCACCCATAGCCTCTACGACCTGTACCTCCCCCACGATGCTCCATCGCCCGGACCGAATCGGCTTCACTGCACCGGGCTAAACAGTGCTGCTCGCTGGCTGCGCCCCCAACAGACCGCGCAGCCCGCCAGCCGCACCGTCGCCAGCCCCCCCCCCCCCCCCCTCCGCCGTCCTCTCGAGCCACCCTGACTGCACCAGCCGGCCGGCCTTTCGAGAAGCCCCGTCCACTCTAGTCTGCCTTACTTCTAAGCCCCCTGCCGAACCGACCCCTCGCATTGCTCTGGATCGACCAGCCTGCTCCATCCCAGCACCCCGGCTGAACTGGCCCGCGCCCTCATGGTGCCTCGGCCGAACGGGCTCCACACTCCGAGCCGATCCTCCCTCGTGGAACCCTCTGGGATGGGCTGCAAATGCGGTGCCCTCCGGACCAAACCGCCTACATGCCGACCTGCGGTCGGTCGACGACCTCGTGGCCGTTCTGCGCCCTCTCGGCCCTCCGCGTCCCCCCGCGGCCTGTTGGGCTAGGCCTAGTGGGCTGGGTCGACCTGAACTAGGCTGGACCAAACTGGGATGGGATGGGTCAGCCCAGACTGGCTCGGGACGGGTCGGACCAAACCTGGGCCCACTACGACCCTTTACTTTCATTTGGACATATCTTTGGCACCAGACGTCCTTTTGACGAACCGCCAGTGGTGCTGGTGATCTTAGAGAAGGACGGTCCCTTTGAGTATACCCCACTGATGTTTGTGGTGTAGTTGAGAAATGGTCTGGTCGGATCATGCACAAATCCAATCGGGCCCCCAGGACTAAAAGGCTAATAACTCACAGACCGGGCATCTGATTGATGCACCGTCTGTTTCGTTTATACCCTTATGATGTGGTAGACCTTTGAGATACTTATTCATGGGACTTAGGGATAGTTGGAGCATCAAACAGTTTCTTGTGGAGTGGATCTTCTGAAGATGAGCGAGCTTTCGTGTGGGAACCTAGTAGCTGGCGGAGACTTGACAACTACTGACCGTTTGACTCGAAGTGAATCGAATAGCCTAGTGGGGAGAGCCTCGTTGTGGCAGAAACCACATGATGGAGGAGCGCGCTTGGAGACACGGTAGACCCATGGTACTCGGCAAGAGTAGTGCCTCTGCAAGCTATGAGGGGGAGTTTCTGGGTGTGGCGGTAGACCCACGGTGGGGAGTCCCTCTGTGTGACACAGCAGACCCACGGTACTCGACATGAGGAGTAAATCAGCAGTCCAAGGTTAGTGGGAAGCACCTTTGTGAGATTCCAGAGTCCCAATGTACTTTATTGAGTAGGATTTCTCCAGCAGCTGAGGTTTTGATAATGTGAATAAAATCCAGGTTGAGCTTAGTTAATACTTTTGTGTTTTCCTCATGATTGAGATGGATTACTTGATTACATAGGTATATGTATAGACATATACCTAAGTTGGGTTATCTCTTATTTTATTTCTTTGTGGTTTATCCTTATTGGATTTTGTGAGACCTTGAGGGTCTCAGGGTCCCTACTGAGTATCTTTATACTCACTCCTGCATGGTCTATGCCCGCACCTTGTTGTGTTGGATGTAAACGCCGGACAACACTAACTGAGGCTGAGAGTAATAGGACTGGATGGTACCCGGAGGTGGAACTTATGACGAGTCGGTACACAGAGGAGACTGATGGACATGGAGTGTTGAAGAGGCTATTTGTACTTACCCTTAATGTTGGAATCTCGAAGGATGACCGAGCACCTATTTTTTCTTTATTTAGTTTTAATTTTACTTCCAGTTCCTTGTACTTTACAGTTGGTCATGTATTTACGACCCCTTTTACTTTTCATCACTCTTTAGTTATATAGTTTACTTAGTGTTTTGTATCAAGATGTGTGCTCTGTTGTGTGCATATATAGGTTATATAGGGAAAGTCTTCCCAGTTTTAGGGAATTATTCCTTTGGGGCTAGTCGACAGCCCATGGCCTATGGAAGGTGGGTTTGGGGTAGTCACGGCATGACCCCCAGAAGACGGGTCCTAACAAATTGGTATCAGATAAGTTGGTTCTACCATAGATCTTAGGACTCTGATATTTTCTGTGAAGAAATAGTGTAAAGTATAGTTAGTACGGTTTTTAGTTCGTGGAGTCCAGTATTGTTGCAGTGGCCAACGTATCGATACATCAGGACCCTGACTACTGATTTTTAACTCAGAGCATGAAAAAACTGATTGCGTGTGTGTTTTCAAAATTTTTCTTCAAGTCATCTCAACCAAGTCATCTCACTAGGTATAACTTCTAACCATATCACACCTTCTCTTTTCAGGATGCCTCCACACAGACAGCTATCTAGAGTTCCTAGAGTTGTACGCACAAATAGCCCACCGAGCGACGTGGATTCGGTGTAGGTCCCTTTCCAGTAGAGGCACCAATGATACCTTTCCCTGTTGGTCCACTGATGCCACTAGCCCCAATAGTAGACGATGCACACCGCTTGAGCATGTTGCATGAGTTTTAGCACCAGATGCCACCTAGGTTCAGGGGAGAGATGGACCCATAGGTAGCTGAGGATTGGCTGGAGGCTATGATAAGAGTTTTATGACTGGTAGAGAAACCAGCCTACCTCGTGGTGATACTTGCTACCATCCTTCTACAAGAAGCAGCGGGCAGATGGAGGAGCTTGATGGTCCTAGCTCATAACGAGGTGATGCTTCTCTGGTTAGATTTTAAGAGCCTGTTTCCTAAAGAGTTTGTCCCAGCGACTCTTTGAGGTGTGCGCATTTGTCAGTAACTTCATCTGCAACAGGGCAACATGACTGTAGTTTAGTAATCAGTGTGGTTCACAGACCTCTCTCGCTACTACACATATATGGTGCGAGACACATTCTTCAAGGCTCGAACCTTTGATCTAGGGTTTAGGATGGAGATCCGGGATTCGATGATCTCACATAGCATCTAGACGCAGGATGGGTGTTATAGAGAGCCCTCCTGGTGGAGAGTTTCCTTGCTGAGCAGCCTTCAGCAGTGATATCCACCACTATTCGACACGTAGTGGAGTCTTCTACAGCTGGCAGCTGGCATATTTTGCAGAGGTCCATGACAACCAGACCTACAAGTGTACGACCGCATGACTCAGGATCGGTTGTGCGCAGCCCCGAAGACAGAGACAGATATGCTAGGAGCGGGATGTTTTACGCATGTGGTAGGTAGGTTGAAATGGATCGTGACTATTTGACCGCCATTCAGATGACTAGTAGACAGTCTAAGGACCTCCCAGGTAGAGAAAAAGGTTCAGTCGAGGTGGTCCGCATGGAGTAGGCAGACATGGCAGAGGATATGGTCGTGCAGCTGGTGGTGGGAAATATTTTGAGATGTTACCACCACCACCACCAGGAGGTCCACCCTGACCACATGGAGTGGGTGGATAAGGGAAAGCTTAGCTCCAGGCAGCCGAGGCCTACGACCATGGAACTCTGGATATGATACGGGGTACAATCAGTGTCTACTCCACCTTAGTTGTAGTACTTATAGACATAGGTTAAAATCATTATTTTATTTCCACTTCCCTCATTCGGAGCTCAGAGATTCCAACGGAGCCATTGTCTTGATCCTTACGGCTAGAGACTCCTACGGGAGAAGATTCGACGATTACGCACTGGTGCCGGTAGTGTGATCTTACTCTAGGAGATGAGAGTTTCAGCTGGGATCTCCTTGTAGTAGAGTCGAGGCCTTACGACGTCATCTTGGGTATGGACTGGTCATCTACCGTCTATGATCAAATTGATTGTATTAGGCGCAAAGTGCAGTGTGTCCGCACAGATGGGACTAGGTTTACCTTCACCGGTGAGAAGGGAGCCTTTGCAACACTGGATGGACTTTCTTGAAGGAGAGTGCAGCCGATCAGTCATCAGTTGGATAGCCTTACCCTCGGTGCTGTTGAAGTGGAGAGTCCGAGTAATCCTATTGTGGTGGACCAGTACACGGATGTTTTCCCTGATGATACCCCAGGTCTACCTTCACATAGAGAGGTGGAATTTTACATTAACTTGTACCCCAGGATGGCACCGATATCTAATCCATCATACCGAGTGGCTCCCGCAAAGCTTCATGAGCTGCGGGTACAGCTAGAGGACTTGTAGGTGAAGGGATTAATCTGGCCTAGTGTTTCTCCTTGGGGAGCTCTGATTCTGTTCACCAAGAAGGTGGATGGGAGCTTAAGGATGTGTGATGACTATCGGTGCCTGAACCAAGTGACCATGAAGAACAAGTACCCACTCCCGAGGATTGATGACCTATTTGATCATCTGAAGGGAGCATGGTGGTTCTTAAAGATAGACCTGAGATTAGGATATTAGCAGCTCAGTGTTCAAGATGAGGATGTGCAGAAGAAAGATTTCAGATGTCGGTACGGGCACTACGAATTCTTGGTTATGTCTTTCAGCGTAACCAACGCTCTAGAAGTGTTCATGGGACTCATGAACAAGGTCTTTTAGCCATACCATGACATCTTGGTTGTAGTCTTTATAGAAAACATTTTTAACTACTCGAATACTAAGGAGGAGCATGCCTATCACTTGCAGGTAGTACTGGACACACTCCAGAGCACCTGCTTTATGATAAGCTCTCAAAGTGCTAGTTCTGGATATGAGAGGTTCACTATTTGGGACATGTCATCTTGGAGGCTGGAGTTGCAGTGGATCTAGAAAATACTGAGGCGTTAATTTCTTGGGAGCCACCCAGGAGTGTGACAGAAGTACGGAGTTTCCTGGGTTTGGATGGATACTACCAGAGATTTGTGCCAGATTTCTCCAGATTTTTATCACCACTATCAGCCTTGACGAATAAGGGGAATCCTTTTGTGTGGTCGAAGAGATTCCAATAGAGCTTTCAGGAGCTAAGGCAGAGACTGACTAGTTCCCCCATCTTGAGGCTTCTAGAGGAAGGCGTAGGGTACGTATTCTACTGCGACACATCAGGGACCAGACTCAGATGTGTCCGGATGTAGGAGTGAGCAATGATATCTTATGGTTCTCGGTATCTAAGACACAATGAGCAGAACTATTCTACCCATGACCTGTTGTTACCAGAAGTGGTCTTCTCCTTGAAGATATGGCGACATTATATGATGGGCGAGCGTTTTGTCGTGTACTCTAATCACAAGAGTCTCAGGTATATCTTTTCCCATAAGGACCTGAACCTGAGATATAGATACTAGCTTGAGTTCCTCCAAGACTATTACTTCGTGATATTCTATACTCCTGGGAAGGGGATCTTTGTTCCAGATGCACTCACCAGAAGATCTGGTATACAGCTGATATACAAGGTGACAGAGTAGCAGGCAGCTTTGTAGATATCCTTTGGGGATTGGGATGGAGCAGATTTTCTTCAGTATCTTACAGTCACAACCCAAATTCTTCAGCAAGTCAGGGAGGCACGGCATGAGGACACTAACTGCAAGACACGCTGTGCTCAGATATTCACAGGGCATGCTCCTGATGGATGTTCTAGTGGTGGGGAGCACCTCATCCTATTCAGAGGACGTATCATGGTATCAGTGTCACATCAAGAGGAAGTGTTTAGGGAGTTCCACACATCCCCTCTAGTGGTACATCCAAGAGTGGAGAAGATGTACCAGGACCTCCGATGACAGCACTGATGGCCGGGAAGGAAGAAAGTAGTTACAGAGTTTGTCTCTCGATGCCTCACTTGTCGGAAAGTGAAGGGGGAGCATCAAGTACCAGCAGGCTTGGTTCGGCCTTTAAAGGTCCCAGAGTGGAAGTGGGATTCGATATCCATGGACTTCGTGACGGGTCTTCCACATAAATCCAAGGGACATGACTCAATTTGGGTGATCATTGACCGACTCAAAAAGTCGGCCCACTTCCTACCGATTAGAGAGAAGGGTTCAGTAGAGAGCATTGGATCCCTCTACGTGATGGAGATTGTGCAGCTACATGGATTACCTTCGACTATTGTCTCTGATTGTGAAACACGTTTTACTTCCCGACTATGGAAGGGGTTGTAGGAGGCTTTCAGCACGCAGCTTCGTTTGAGCACCGCCTTCCATCCTCAGACAGATGGTCAGATTGATCAGACCATTTAGACCCTCGAGGACATGTTGTGTGCTTGTGTGCTTGACTTTAGTCGTTTCTGGGAGGATCACTTACCTTTGGTGGAGTTTTCTTACAACAACAGTTAGCACTCCACTATTGGGATGACACCTTTCAAGGCATTGTACGGGCGACCTTGCAGATCAACATTGTTCAAGACTGACCTAGGGGGGTCAGCACTCATGGGACCAGAGATGGTACAAGCTACCACAGAGAAGGTGAAGATCATCCAAATGTAGATGAAGACTGCACAAAGTAGGCATAAGTCATATGTCGACAAGAGATGGAGACCTCTGGAATTCGAGGATGGCGACAATGTCTTTCTACGGGTCTCACCTCGATGAGGTATACAGTGATTTGACCGAGGTGGAAAGTTATCTTAGAGATTAATCGGACCTTTTTAAGTCCTCAGAAATGTTGGTGAGGTGGTATACCACTTAGCTCTTCCACCTTAGTTGCACCGGGTGCACGATTTCTTCCACGTATCCTAGCTGAGGAGATACGTGCACGACCCTTCTCATATCATCGAACATGGTGAGCTGGATGTCGATGATGGGTTGACATTTTTAGAGGTTCTAGTAAGGATTGAGGATTTACAGGAGTGGGTCATTCATGGACGGTCGATACCTCTGGTGCACGTTCGTTGGCAGCACGAGAACCTCCAGGAGAGCACATGGGAGCGGGAGGCTTAGATGCGTGCTCAGTACCACCACTTGTTCCCTTAGTTGAGTTGTGGCTTAAGGGGATGTAAAGCCTGAGGTGGGGAGAATGTAAAGACCCGGAATTTCCATGTAATTTGTTTTAACTATATGGGAATTTTAAGAGTCTGTGAAATTTGACGGCGCAAGATTCTGAGGCCCGGAGTGACCGGAATGTTTTTCTGAACTTTTTTCTGGTACATTCAATAAATGTGCGAGCTGATTTTTCAAACTTTTGAACCGGTGCTCGGAATTGAAATCTGAGTGCACTGTTGAACTCGCAGCACCAGTATTCCCTTATGGAGACTTTCACCTCGATGGCAGATGGACGAGGGTGAAAGTTTGTTTTTGGGTTTTTAATGGAAATAATTAATTAAAATAAACTTCATTTTATTTTATTTTGAGCTTCCATGTGAATATTTCATCTAGGGTCCACCAGAACTAAACCTCCATGTGGAATTTTAAAGTGGGGACCACTAGACCTTAACCTCCCATGAGAGGTTAAGGTGGTGGGGACCACCCAAACCATAACCTCCCATGAGAGGTTATGGTGGTGGGGACCACTCGGGATTAAACCACCTTGAAACCGCCCTTTTATTGGGATAAAACCCTTAACTCCCACAATTAATGAGGGAGAGACTCTTGACCTCCTCCACCTTAATTGTGCAAACACACATACCATTAATATTTCCAATGCACCACTAAATTGATCCAATTTAATTTAATCCAATTTTAATTGTTCCAACGATTAAATTTGGGAAACACATTTTATTTTGGATATATCTTTTATTTGGTGGAATTGGGGAGAGGAGAAGAACTTGGGAGAAAGCTTCTCCAAAAAAGAGTGCTTCCTCCATGAAGAACATCGACGACTTCGACTTCCTTTCTCGGAACTTCCTTTGACATAGGACGTGTTCGTCTAAAACAAATCGACGTCCACCTTCTCACGCTAACATCAACCAACATCTAAGAAGGTAGGGTTTTTAATTAGGTATGATTTTATTGCCTTTATTCTTTCCATCTAAAAACAAATAAAGTGGATCAACTTTTTATCACGTTGATCCGTGGATGTTTTCCTTGCGAGTTGGGAACAAATTGTTGCGGGAAGTTTTAGGGGTCTATTCTTTATTGGATTAACACTTCCCATGTTCTCCCCACTTTTTCTTTTTCGGGGTTGGGAATATAAATTATCGAGGGATTATGAGAATTTTTGTTTTAAAATATCTTCCATGCTCGTTCTTTGTTTATGTTCTTGATGAACATCTTGATACCACTCTAAGCATTGAGGGTGTGGGCCAAACAATCATAGCCTGATCCCCCCCCCCACCATTCTTCTTTGTGGTTTTCTTTAAACTAAAGGAAGGAAACAATGGCGTCGAAGGAGAAAATGTCCTCGAAGGTGACGTAGGCAACCGCTGCGCCACCCGCAGCCTCCGTGACCCGTGCCACCCCCATGACACTCTGGCGCCCCGGCCCAACCGGCTCCGTCGCCCCGGGCTGAACCAGCTCCCCCGCACCAGGCCGAACCGCGCCGCCTGCCAAACGCACCCCCGCCGGCTCGCGCCGCCCAATGGCCTCCTGAGCCAACCCAGCCACGCCGGTGTGCTGGCCTTCCAAGTTGCCTCGGTCGCGCCAGCCCACCTGCCTTTTGATCCCCCGGTCGTACTACCCCCTCGGGGCGCCCCGGCAGAACTGGCCCCGGGCCAAGCCGCCCTCGCGGTGCCCTTCGGGCTGTGCCACCCACGTGGAACCCTCCGGGTCGAACCGCCCTCACACCGACTGCAGCCATTCCATGCCCTCATGGCCGGTCTATGCCCTCTTAGCCCTCTGAGGCCCCTCACGGCCTGCTGGTCTAGGCCCAGCAGTACGGGCCGAACCTAAAAGGAGGGCATTCCCAATGGACCGGGTCGGACCGAACATGTGCCCACTACGACCGTTTACTTTCTTTTGGCCATATCTTTGGCACCGGAGGTCAGTTTGACGAACCATCAGTGGTGCTAGTAATATTTGAGCATGACGCTCCATTTGAGTATACCACACTGGAGTTTGGGGTGTACTTGAGAAATGGTCAGGTCGGAACGTGAACGAATCCAACCGGACCCCCAGGACTAAAAGGCTAATAACTCACAGAACGGGCATCTGATTGACGCATCGTCTGTTGTGTTGAGACCCCTATGACGTGGAAGACCGTCGAAATAATTCTTCGTGGGACTTCAGGACAGTCGGACCATCGACCAATAGCTTTTGGAGTGAATCTTCTAGAGATTAGAGAGATTTTGTGTGGGAACCTTCTAGTTGGCTGTAACTTGATGACTGATAACCGTTTGACTCGGAGTGACTCAACATTCCCAGTGGGGAGCGCCTGGTTGTGGAGAAAGAACCACAGTGGAGGAACACGCTTGGTGATGCAGATTACCCATGGTACTCGATAGGAGAAGTACCTGTGCAAGCTATAAGGGGGCGTGCTTGGGTGTTGCGGCAGACCCACGGTGGGGAGCACCTCTGTGTGAGGTAGCAGACCAACGGTACTCGACAGGAGGTGTACCTTAGCAGTCGAAGGTTAGTAGGAAGCACCTCTGTGTGATGCGGCATGCCCACTGTACTTGATTGAGAAGGAGTTCTCCAGCAGCCGAGGTTTCGATAATGTGAATAAAATCCAGGTTGAGTTGAGTCAGTACTTTTTGTTTTCCTCCTGATTGAGATGGATTACACGATAACTTAGTTATATGTATGGGCATAAACCTACGTAGGGTTATCTGTTAATTTCATTCTTTTTGGTTTATCCTTGATGGATTTTGTGAGACCTTGAGGGTCTCGGGGTCCCTACTGAGTATCATTATACTCACCCCTACACGGGCTACGCCTACACCTAGTTGTCTTGGATGTAGACGACGGACAACACTGACTGAGGCTGAGAGTACCAGGACTGGACGGTACCCAGAGGTGGACCTTACGACAAGTCGGTACACAGAGGATGCTGACACACGTGGAGTGCTGAGGAGGTTTTCTGTACATACCCTTCAAGTAGGAATCCCAGAGGACGACCCATTAGCTTTTTTCCTTTCTTCAGTTGTACTTTTACTTCCAGTTCCTTGTAATTTACAGTTGGGCTTGTATTTCCGGCCCCTTTTACTTTTCATCACACTTTTGTTATATAGTTTACTTAGTGTTTTATATCTAGTTGTGAGCTTTCTTGGGTGCATTTACAGGTTATAAATGCAATTCCGTCCCAGTTTTTGGGAATTACGCCTTTGGTGCTAGTCGCCATCCCCTGGCATCTAAAATGTGAGCTTTGGGTATTCACGATGTGAGCCCCGGGGGACGGGTCGTGACAGATAATGGTAATAAACTTATACATCCTAAATAAAACTAATCATAGACGATTCAAATAAATAATAAGGATTATATCATTACAACATATACCTAGTGGATAATAATTACAAAAAAGGGTTGAGGTCATTCATTAATAGAAATACCATAATAATTTCATTAAAATAATGCTGAAAAAAATAAAATTTTTGATTTCAAAATATTTTTAAAACAAAATGTAATGAAATAAACTTTTGAGTAATATTAGTTTCCTAAATTTGTGTGTTATTTCATTTTATACTCAATGGAACTATATCCATTAATTAATTAAGTGAGCATAATTAAAATGATATCATTGGGTTTTGATTGTTATATGATTATTGGTCAATATAACCATTGGAAACTATAACGTTATGATTATTGTTTATAAATGAATGTTATCTTGGTTAATTAATACAGAAAGAGGATTTTATGGCCTCATCCAGTAGACTCAGGCCATATGAAGCCCATCTATCAGAGCTTGGGAAGGAGGTAGCATCTCTGGGATTTTCTCTGGACCAAGCCCAAGCTGATCTTCAACATGTGAAGCTTGAACAAAATCGCATGCAAGAGAAGTTCAAGCTGATATAAATCACCACTTGGGAAATGTTGCCTGATCTTCCCCAAGACTCTATCACCATAGCACATCTTACACTTTGGTCATATGTAGGTGTTTTAAGGGGATATGTAACAAGACCTTAGTTATGTTGTGTAATGCTTTTTTATAAATAAAATTCTTATTTCCTATTATGTTAAATTCTTGGATTTGAAATGTTAAAATAAATATGGGATGAATTTATAGATGTTGCATATTATTTGTGAATTCTGGAATAAGGGTTTTTAAAATATATTTGTATACATTATATAATATATAATGTGAAATGATTTTTAAAAAATGGCCTTCTACAGTTGTGATCAGTAAGAAATATTATGTTTAATAAGATCAACTTAATTATTAGTGAATAGTAATGTATGAATAGTAATATTACCCTTATGAATAGTAGTGTGAACAATGGAATAGTAACCTCATTTAAGAAATTATAAATATAATTTAGGCGTCTTGACTGGTAATGTGATGTAATTGCATAAGTAAACAACTGTTTCAGAAATTATTAGTTAGGTATTACTATTTTTTTTTGGTAAATAGTGTTTTTACTTAAAATTTAAATATCTTATAATTAAAAAAATATTTTCATAAAATGGAGTTAATTTTTGAATTCAGCGCATCTATATTAGGTTATAGTGAATTTATGAGATGTTTATAAAATGTTTTGTTTTTTGGTGAATAGTAAGAAATACAGTTTTGAGTTTCGGTGTGATTAATGACATCATTATTGATATAATCTTGATATAATAGTTTTTCACCACTTTTGAATAGTATGATATGTTATGTGGTGTCCCAAGTGGACAATACCATGGGAAAATACCATGTTCAAGCCCATGGTTTTGCAAATACAACTAATGAGGTATCCCGTGGAAATTAATAAAATATTGTCTCACTTTTTCTATAAATACCAACCCATTCCTTCATTCATTTCATTCCAAATTCCTCCTAAATGATGATATGGACTTTTTACCTCCCAATTAGTCTTCCAATGTTTCCTCCAATCCCCCAAAGGTCCCCACATTTGAGCTTTTGCAGTTACTCTTCAAGGTAAGGGAATGGTTAACCATCCTCTTTGAAGTCAGGACTTCCTTTATGTTATGTATTCTAGTTTCAGTATTATTTGTTGGGTTGTGTTCATGTATTTCCTTTTTTTTGTTCATTTTATGTATAAATTATGAGAGACCCTTTCTAATCTCATCAACCCATTTTTTTGAATTTTAAGCGACACCGTTAGGCTGTCAAATTTTTTTGTAAAAGAAATCGCATCTTCTCTTATCTTTCAAGTGTTTTTCATTTGATATATCATTAAAATATTTATACCATGACCTTATTTATTTTTTATTCATTAACCATACTTTATTATGAGTTATTTATGAGTGGGTGAATCTTTTCCCCTCACTTCTTAATGTTTTCTAAACCCATGTTTTATAGATGTTATGCACCAGAAATGTTGTCTTAAAACCTATATCTTTTTTTCACATGAAATACTATTATTTTATTTATGTGAATACCCAAAACTATTTTAGTTCTAGGGGTATTCATCAATAAATAAAAATTATTTATTAGGTTTTGTATTTGATATATATAAAACCTTGATTTTTTTTTTCATGGGTTATAAATGACATAACGATCATGTTTTTAAGCACTTTTAAAATGTCACAATTTTGAAATGAACCCCATTTCTTTTATTCTATATGGGTTATTTATGAAATATTTGATTATGATCTATGTGGATCACATGAAAATAAATATGTATTAAGGTTTCTATCTAATGGTGCTTTAATGCATTGGGTAAGGAATTTAATCTCTAGAGATGAAAAGTTTCACGATACCTTGGTCAAATACCTTGGTAATGCTTATAACACCTTGGAGACAAACATTGGAGATATGTTCATGAATGTCTAAATTAAATATTGTAGCCACATTTTCAAGTTATGATTCATTTTATTATTTCTATAATATGCCTCTTTATCATTTATTTATGATATCCCTCATGTTCTTATTGATATCACTCAAGATCACATGTAAATTGTTTCACTTGTTTTTCTTACTAGGACTTCTGCTCACCCTTTCCTTTGATGTATGTCTCTAGGTTATGAGATGCTGCAATTTTACTTAGTATGAAATTATTATGAAGCCTTAAAAGTTTATTAGAATAATGTTTTATGTTTTTTTCATGTATGTTGTTCCTGATTTCCAAGACACTAGACTTTAAAGATCCTTGGATTGTAAAATGTAATGAAAAGTTATGTAATAAAATGGTGGGATTCCATAGTTGGTATCAAAATATAGTTTAGTTTTTTATGGAAATAAGGATATGAAATATTTAGGAATAACCCTATATAAATATTTAAATATAGGAAAAAATCATGGTATTTTGGTGAAATATTAAGTATGAGGTTTTCGAACAAATAAATCCATTTCTAGATACGAACAAGTGGATGCGGCTCTGGAACCGATGTACCCAGAAGTGAAAACGTGGACAAGGTGTTTTGGACTTGATCTGGGGTATCCTGGTACATGAAAATGGGCCTTTCTGCACTACTAGATTGACACTCCCTGTGGATATGTTTGGTTAATCATAAGCTTTTTATGAAATATTATGATATATTTGTAGAGAAATATAATTGTTTACGTATGATGTTTTATGAAATACAATCCTTTATAGATAATAGATTCATAAATGAAATAATATTCTCACTAATTGTTTATTATTTTATAAAATAGAGGGTTGTAGGAGGAACCGTGAAAATAGTGACTGCAATGAACCATGCGCTGATGGCCCTCTGATGGAAGCTTGAATAGAAACATTCATCAAAATGCTGAACCAAATGACTCATGTTATGGGAAATAACATAAATCAAGCTGAGAGACTGATCTCACCATGAATGGAACAACTTTATTTTGAGTCCTTTATGCATCAATGACCACCAAACATCCGGGGATTGACCAACCCATTGATTACTGAATAGTGGATCAACTCTATAGAGAAGATCGTTTCATTGATCCATTGTTCAATTCTAGACAAGGATACCCTGGCAGTCTATTGCTTGAAGGGAGAAGTGAATTAATTGTGGGAACTGATTAAAAACATAAGGCCAAGAGGGGAGTTTGATGCTATGGACTGTGAAGAGTTCAGAGGGATCTTCTACAATAAGTATTTCCCTCATTCTATGAGAATAAGAACGGAGAAAGAGTTTCTCGAGCTAAAGCATAAGGAGAATGAATATGTTGGAAGCTACAAGATGAACCTCACAAGACTATCCAATTACACCATAAGCTTTGTCGTGTATCCTAATGAGAAGGTTGATAGATTATTCGGTGGACTAAGACCTCATCTGTGGAATAATCTAGCTAACCAAGACTAAAAAAGTTATGAGGAGATCGTGTAGAGTGCAATGAAAGTCGAATTAGAGTTTGGTGATATGCAATGGTCACATAAATCCAATGACAATAAGAGATCAATAATGCCAACATTAGGGAGGATCATTGATCAGGGAAGAGAAGTCAAGAAAGTGCAACATCCCATGTGTAATAAATATTAAAAAGAATCATTTATGGAATAGCCTGCTCGGGAGTGGGAAGTGCTACAAGTGCGAAAGAGATGGCCATATTGCACAAAATTGTAGTAGTGAGGAGAGGCCTCATCTCCAAAGCACTAATGGAAAGGGGAAGACAGTGTAAGCCCTACATGATGTCCACTGCTATAAGTTTGGAATAATTTTGCACTTTTCCAATCACTGTCCAAATATGAAGGTAGTGGAGGGGAATCACCATTAATCTCTACAAAGGCCACCTGAGCCTGGTCATACGTTTGCAATCACTACGACTGAAGTTGAAGTTCCAAATGATGTGGTGGTAGGTACTATTGTTGTTCTATCTAAGCAATCAAGTAATTTTTTTGATTTTGATTCTATGAATTCTTTTATTTCTGCTATGTTTTCAAAGAATTTAGAATCATCCCTCGATTTTCCAAAAGTAAAGTTATCAGTCAAAACTCCTCGTGGGTTTATCCAAGCATCATCAGTATTTAGAAACACTAGTATTTACTTTAGTGACCACAATCTTATTGAAAATATAGAAGTAATTCCCAATTTGGAATTTGACATTAAACTAGGGATGGACTATCTCTTAATGTATATTGCTAATATCAAAGTTATAATCAAGGAAATCTCTATAGTCTTGAATGGAAAACCTGTAGTTTTCTTCCAAGGAGAGGTATCTCAACTAGATCTATTTCTAGAAGAACCTCCTATATCATTATTTATGTGGTTGATCAGTAAATAATTGGAAGGAAATGATATTATAAGTATAGAAAATGTCCCCATCGTCCAGTAATACATTGATGTATTTCTTTAGTTACCCAAACCTTACCCAAAAGAGAGGTAGAGTTATCCATTAAACTCATACCTAGATCTCATCCGATATAAAAGACCCCATATAGGATGGAAAATGTTGAGCTGGAGGAATTAAAGAAAAAACTCTAAGATCATATGGACAAGGGGTTTATCCAAATAAGTGTGTATCCTTTAGGATCACCTATTCTCTTTGTGATGAAGAATGATTGATCAATGCAGTTATTCATTGATTATAGAAAACTGAATGGGATCACAGGGAAGAACAAATACCCTCTTCCTAGAACTGATGAACTATTTAACCAACTTTGTGGGGATCAATTCTTCTCTAAGATTGATCTTCGATATGGTTATCATAAATTGAGGTTGAAGAAACAAGTATTAAAAAAACTACCTTCTATTCTAGCTATGTGCATTATGAGTTTGTTTTGATGCCCTTCAGACTGACTAATGCGCCTTCTATTCTTATGGATTTGATGAATAGAGTCTTTAAAGACTACCTTGATAACATTGTGGTATTTTTTTTTATGATATTCTTATATATTCCATAAGTATCTTGGAGCATGAGATTGTCTAAGGGTTGTTTTTAAAACTCTATAGATGGAGGGTCTTTTTGGAAGGTTTGGAAAATGTGAATTTTGGTTACAAAAAGTTTTTTTCTTAGGTAACATTGTCACCAATGAAGGAATCACAATAGACCCTACAAAAATAAAGGTGGTAGAGGAGTGGCCTCAGCCTACAATAATAATAGAGATTCTTAGTTTCCTTGGATTAGGAGGATATTATTGGTGGTTTGTGGAAAACTGTTCATGTCTTTCTAATCCATTAACCATGTTAACTCAAAAATGGTCCAAGTTCATTTGGACAAAGGAGTGTGAGGAACATTTCCAAGAGATGAAGAAGATATTGGTTACTGCACCCATTTGAACTCTTCCCTCAAGTGGTGAAGGATTTTTTATTTTTAATGATGCATCTCTAAAAGGGATTGTGTGTGTCCTCATGAAATATGATAGTCATTTCTTATGCATCTTGATAGTTGAAAACCCACAAGAAGAACTATCCTACGCATGATTTGGAACTAGATGCAGTCGTTTCTTATCTGAATATATGGAGGTACTATATTTATGGTGAGAAATGTGATATATACATAGACCATAAAAGTTTGAAGAATATTTTCACAAAAAAAAAAAGTTAACATGAGACAAAGGAGATCGTTGGATCTTCGTAAATACTATGATTTTTCAATTCATTATCATATCAGAAGAGAAAACAATGTCGTTGATGCATTAAGCGGGAAGGACCCAGTTGTTCTATCAATGATTATGATTCAAAGAGATCCTTTGATCAATGAACTAGTAAATCTAGACATGAGAATTATAATGGATGGGACATCGTCAACCCTAACCCAGATGATTTCTCAACCGTAATTACTAGAGAAGATCAAGAAATCTTAGAAAAAAGATCCTTTATTACAGAAGAAGTTTGAGGCTGTGAAGGATGGGATGTTTTTTGAATTTATTATTGATCAAGAAGGTGTATGGAAATTTCATACAAGACTATGTGTTCCATCTATTTCAGAAATAAAGAAGGAGATGATGGATGATGCTCATAACTCTATGTTCAATATACATCCTAGGAGTAAAAGAATGTATAGAGACCTTTGTGTTCATTATTGGTGGGATAATATGAAAAGGGATATTGCTGAATACAGTACAAGGTTCCTAGTATGATTGAAAGTGAAGTCATAGCGACAACTCCATAAAGGGATATTGCGACAACTACCCATACCAACAAGGACATGGGACAATATCACTATGGACTTCGTCACTCATCTCCCAAGAATTTCCAAAGGAAACAATGAAATATGGGTTATTGTGGACCGTCTCACCAAGACTGTCCATTTTATCTCCATTTGGGAAGATTTATCTCTGGATAAACTTTCCATGATTTATGTGAAGGAAGTGATAAAGATGCATGGAGTTCCACTCTCAATCTTATCTGATCGTGATCCATGGTTCACATCCATATTCTCGAGAATAATTCAACATACTCAGAGTACCGAATTTATTTTCAGTATAGCCTATCACTCCCAAACAGATGGCCAATCTGAAAGGACTATTGAAACACTCCATGATATGCTGAGAACATGCTAAATTGAATTTAAAGGTGGATGGGATCAACCTCTCCCATTATTTGAGTTCTCTTACGATAATAGCTTCCACTCGAGCATTCAAATGGCACCCTATGAAGCTCTATATGGGAAGTGATGTAGAACTAATACTTGTTGGGATGAAGATAGTGGTATAAAGATTCTTGGGCCTAATCTTGTGAAAGATATGTCAGAAAAGGTCCATTCCATCCAGCAACACATTAAGGATGCTCAGAGTTAGCAAAATAGAAATGATGACAACTGTCAAAGGGACTTGGAGTTTGATATTAGCAACAAAGTATTTATTCAAATTTCACCTTGGAAAAGAGTCAAATGGTTTGGGAAGAAAGGGAACATCATCCCTAGGTACATTGGCCTCTATGAAATACTTTATTTCCTAGGATCAGTGTCCTATCATCTTTCACTTCTTCCATATCTAGAACAGGTTCATGATGTCTTCAATGTGTCCCTCTTTAGGAAGTACATACCTGACCCTTCACATGTACTAAACCCAAAGTTGGCACAACAGGAACATGGAATATTTTATGAGGATCATCCAGTGGAGATCTTGAATCGTAGAGGAGAGGTTATACACAACAAGACTACCCACCTTGTTAAGGTTTTATGGAGAAAAAATGTAAAGAAGCCATGTGAAGATTAGAGGAGTCTATGAGGCAGGAGTACCCGTACCATTTCTCTTCAGAGGGTATGAGTTAAAATTTTGGGGGAAAATTCCTTAAGGGGGAATAATGTAACAACCCAAACATTTGAATAATATTATTTTCCTAAATTTGTGTGTTATTTTATTTTATACTCAATGAAACTATATCCCTTAATTAATGAAGTGTGTATAATTAAAATGATATTATTGGGTTTCTAAATTTATATGAATGTTGGTAAATATAACTGTTGGAAGCTATAACATTATGATTATTATTTATAAATACCAATGATCTTGGTAAATTAAGATATAAAGAGGAGATGATGGCCTCATCCTGTAGACTCGGCCTGTACGAAGACCATCTGTCAGAGCTTGGGAAGGAAGTAGCATCTTTGGGATTTTATCTGGACCAATCCTGAGCTGAGCTTCAACATGTAAAGCTTGAATGGATTCTCTTATGGGGGAAGTTCAAACTGATAGATATCATCACTCGAGAAATTTTGTTCGAGTCACCCCAATATTCTATCACCATTGAAGATCCTACACTTAGGTATTATGCATGTGTTATAAGGGCCTATGTAATGAGACCTTAGTTACGTTGTGTAATCCTTTTGTAAATATATTATTATTATTTCTTATTATGTAAAATTTGTGTATTTAATAGGACAAAATAAATATAGGACGAATTTAGAAAAGATCCATATTATTGGGAAATTTTGGAAAAAGGGTACTTTAAAATATTTTTGTATTCATTAAATAATTAATAAGGTGAAATTATTTTCAAAAAATGGTCTTCTACAATTGTGATGAGTAAGAAATTTAGAGTCTAATGAGATCAACATAATTTTTAGTGAATATTAAAGTATGAATACTAATATTACCTTTATTAATAGTAATGTGACCAATGGAATAATAACCTCACTTAATAAATTATAAATATAATTTAGGCATCTTGAATGGTAATGTTATATAATATCATAAGTAAGTAACTATTTCAGAAAATATTAGTTAAGTATTAGTATTTTTCAGGTAAATAGTGTTTTTACATAAAAATTAAATATATCATTATAATAAAATTATTTTCATAAAATGGAGTTCATTTTTGAATTCTGAGCATCGATATTTGGTTAGGGTGAATATATGAGATTTTTATAAACTGTTTTGTTTTTCGATGAATAATAAAAAAAAGTTTTGAGTTTTAGTGTGAATAATGACATAATTAATGATGTAATCATGATGTAATAATTATGATCGACTTTTGAGTAGTATGATATGTTATGAGGTGTCCCCAGTGGCCAATACCATGGGAAACTAATATGGGCAAGCCCATGTTTTTGAAAATACCACTAAAGAGGTGTCCTTTAGAAATTAAGAAAATATTCCCTCACTTTTTCTATAAATACCAACCCATTCCATAATTAATTTCATTCAAAATTCCTCCTCAACTACGCTCTAGTATTTCTACCTCCCATAGAGTCCTCCCAAGGCTCCCTCAATCCCACCAAGGTCCCAAAATTTGAGCTTTCGAAGTTACTCTTCAAGGTAAGGTAACCTTTGACCGTCCTTTTTAAGTCATTACTTCATTTATGTTATGTCTTCTAGTTTTCATCTAATTATGTTGGGGTGTGTTCTTATATTTCCTTTTTCAGTTTATTTTATGTACAAATTATGAGATACCCTTTCCACTCTAGTCAACTTATTTTTATGAATTTTATGCGACGTCGTTAGGTTGCTGAATTTTTCTTTAACAAAATCACATCTTCTCTAATCTTTCAAGTTTCTTTTTCATGTGGTATGTCATTAAAATATCCATACCATGATCTTATTTATTTTTTATTATATATCCATACTGTATTATGATTTATTTATGAGTGGGTGACTCTTGTCCCCTCTCTTTTTAATGTTTTCTAAAACCATGTTCTATAGTCATTTTGATGCATAAATTTCTTCTCAAAACCTCTCCCTTTTTTCTCAAGAAATTATAATATTTTCTTCATGTGAATACCCCAATATGTTTTAGATCTTGGGGTATTCATAAAAAATAAAAATGGTATATTTGGTTCTGGATTTGACATACATAAAACCATCATTCCATTTCCATGGGTTATAAATGACATAACAATTATGTTTTTAAGAATTTTTAAAACGTCACGATTTTGAAATGAAATACATTTCTTTAATTATATATGGATTATTTATGAAATGTTTTATTAGGATATATGTGGATCACAATAAAATAAATACAGATTAAGGTTTATCCCTGATAGTGCTCCAATAAATTGGGTAAATAATTTAATATCAAGAGATGACATGTTTCATGATACCTTAGTGAATAACCTTGGTAATTTTTATGACACTTTGGGGACGAAACATGGTGCTGTTTTCATGAATGTTTAAATTAAAAGTTGTAGCCTAATTTTCAAGATATTATTCATGTCATTATTTCTATGATATTGCTTTTTACCATTCATTTATTATTTCCCTCGTGTTCTTATTCATATTGCTTAGGATCACATGTAAACTATTTCACTTATTTTCCTTACTGGGCCTTCTGCTCACCCTTTCATTTTGATGTATTTTTCTAGGTTATGAGATGTCGTAAATTTCCTTATGATGAACTTATGATGAATCCATAAATGAGGATTAGAATAATTTTTTAGGTTTTTTTCATTATATTATTCCTCATTTCCAAGACACTAGACTTTAAAGATCCTCTGTTTGTAAAATTTAATGAAATGTTATGTAATAAAATTGTAGGATTCCATATATAAAGTACGTAAAATATTTTAAAAATAATTTTCTCTAAATTTATCCTTTGAAATATTGTAAAATAATATTTAAAATATTCAGTGGTCATGATGTTAGAAATTTGGTTCATGTTGTAATCGTTAAAACAATGATTCCTTTTACATTTTAGGTAAAAGAAAAACTAGAATTGTATAGAAATTGACATGATGATTCATTTCAAAACATTTCAAAAAAATAATTTGGGTAAAAATTTCTTTAATAAAAAATTTGAATAAAGATAAAAACTTTTTTGAAAATAATTTTAGAAGATATTGTCTTTGAATAAAAATTATTTTCATCCAAAGGGTGAAATGAAGTCAGAATTTATTAAAAACATGTTTTTCAGTAATTTTAAGAGATAAATAGATGAAAATGGTAATACTACTTGAAACAGGTCATGAATAAAAGAATTATAAGAAAATAGATTTATTTTATGATATAAATAACAATTAATTCCCTTAAGGGAGACTTAAACTAGAACAATCCTGGGTAATGATGTGATTGTGATATTGGCATTTCCACTTTATTAACTTTTCAATTATAATCCTAAGGATTGAATGACATAAAATGAGACATTAAAGAGAATGAATATAAAGATATTCATGAAATAAAATATCAAATGGTTCATTATAAACACCACATAATGTAATAAGTGGTGAATATGGTGTATATTTCATGAAATTACACGTGGGATGAGAAACTCTTACATTATGTTAAACTTCCTTCGTATGTGTACAAAAATAATATGTAATAAATATGGGATTATTATATTTTTATCAAATAACCATAATAATATATCACTTATCATATATTATTTACTTATATTCTTTTTTCACCAATTTATTCGCAGTTCTTTCTAAAAATCCTTTTTTCTTGTGATAATTGTTTAGTTTTTTATGTATGTTTTAGTTCAGTAACTTTGGTCCTTTTTATTTGATCATGGTAAAATAATTTCCATAATTTTAAAAAATATATTAATATTATATATTTTAATTATATTTTAATTTATATTAATATATTAAATTTATATTTAGAGAATAGATTACACCATTCTTGGTTATGGTCGGTCGTAATAAGCATGCACGTTGTTTCCATTTTTCTCGATAGATGAAATAAAGGTAAATAAATATTAATTAATCCTTAAAAAATAATTATTATTTCATTTATATCATATATTTTAATCAAATATATCCATATTACCATCCATGTAAAAATAAAATAAAAAACATTTCACTTGACTATGTAGATGTGGTAGTCCACATGTATGCACTAGTGATGTTATTGTTTTCCAATGGATTTGAATGTAAGAAGATATATGAAATATATTATTTCTATAAATATTATTAGATAATATGTATTACATATATTCATTAAATTTACACTTACTTCCTTTAATTTAAATCATAATCAAAAAACCAAATAACATCAATTCATGGGGCTATAGTCCACCGTGCATAGGAGCGACGTTATCATATCCGCAATAGAATGGAATGTGAGAAGGTATATATGATAGAATAATTAAAGAAGAGTAATAATTTCATAAATATCTTGTAAATATTTTTAATCCATAATAATATTCTACCTTGAATGGTGGTGATAGAAAATGAATTACATCGGTTCGTGAGGCAGTAGTCCTCTATATACATGATTGATGGTTTTGTTTCCTATTTGATGGAAGTGGAGATGGATATAAGTTATGAAATAAAAATAATGAAATATAACTATATATTTGATAATGGTTTTATTGAATTATCATAGTTTAATAAGGTTTTAAGGAATTGGAAGAAGAAATAAAATAAATACACACTTTTATGAAATTTACCTCTTCTTTAGACAACTTCATTAGGTTTATACCAAAATCCTTCTCAAGAGGGATTAATAATAAAACATAAGCCTCTAGGATGTTGGTAGATAATTATTTCTCGTATTGGGATAGGTTTTGGACTAAAAAATAGTTTAGTAAGTGTGAAGAGCGGAGGAGTGGGGTGGCCTTTTATAAGTGGGGGGAGAGGGCACACATGGAATTTTTGAAAAGATAAAGTGATACCCAAATTTTTATCATGCCATAAAACACAAAACAAAATACATTATCTAACCTTATAGATTATTTGGTGGAATTATAGATATAATATGGGTGTGGGATAAGTTTTATGTCATTTTTTACCCTTATCTTCTTTGTTTATCCCCATGTAAAACCATTTTTACCTGATCTACAATAATTAATTTTAATTTTTTTCACTCTTCATTATGATAAAAAATTAAGATGACATTATTAGATAATATAAATTATTTTCAGTCCCAATATGTAATTATTTTTTTTAAATTAAATGTATATAAATGGCAGAATTCAATTTAAAATTAAACCATAAATGTGATGAAAGGGTGGTTTTCAAAAGAGGAAATTCTCATAATTATAGAGTGATTGAATATCAAAATTAAATATAAAACTAATTAAAATGATATAGAGTAGTTAAATTGTAATATAATTGAATATTTTTTTAAAAACATAATTTAAAATATAATTTAACTTTTTAAATAACATAAATGAAAGACATTATTCAAAGAAGATATTTATTTTCACAATTTATCAAAAAATTAATATTCTCAAAAAAATTCCAAAAATACACAAAAAGATAATTTTGAAATTAATATTTAAAAAATGATGTTTATTTTTTCAGATAACTTTTATAAAAATTATAAAAATTAATTTTAAAATATATGTGCAAAGAGTGAATAACCCACCTTTTAAGAAAAATACATTTTCTTCATAAAACATTTATTTCTCATTAAAATGGTTTTTATTTTATTTATAATCAAAATATATCCATCGAATTTGTTTTATACAATTTTAAAACATAAAATTTCATAATTTATTTATTTTTATTCATACTCTCCATCTTAACAGCTAGATTATAATGGTCATGTTTAAATAATAATATTTTAATAGAGTGTTGTGTTTCGTTCAAACACGGTCTTGCGTACATTGAAAGCTATCAAAGAGATTAAACTTATTTAAAAATAAATATATTTTAAGTCCAAGTGTTGTAAAATTCTCTTCTATGTTTGTTTGTGTATCATATACGCTATCAAATATGATGTTCCTATTTTAAAATCTTTGGGTGTTACAACTTTATCCAAGGAACATGATTTGGTTCCTTCTTTTGGAATCAGAGAAGGATCACTGCAATTAAATTGTCTGTTTTCTCCAAAATTTGGGTAAGAACATAAACTTTTATATTATATATAATTTTTAATCAATTTTTAACAAAATAATATCTTTTAAATGAAAATTATTAACCATTCCTGAAAGGGGTTTCCATATAACTATTATGATTAAATCTGTGATTTTTAATTCATTTATAGGTTATAATTGTATGATTTCACAAATAAAGAATCTCAATTAATTAATTTATAATTTTTTATTTAATTGGATAATCCTTTTAAAGAATAAAATTACTATTTCCAACTTTTTAAACATCAAATATTGTTTCCAATGAATTAAAAATCAATGGACCTACACTGAATCCCATTAATTCCACCTTATGCGAAAGCTCATAGATTACAATTCTAATATTAATAGATTTATATATCATATATTAAATTAAAACAATATATTGGGATTTGTGCAATTTTTAATTATTCTATTTTTTATATGCGAAGAGATTTGTTCTCTTTTATATTATAATACACTGGAGTTCTAACATCTAAGTATTAGAAACCTTGATTTTTGAAGTAAAATTAGATTGGTTGTCCAGTCATTGTGTGTTTTTAAAATATTATAGACATGAATCACACTAAAATAAATAAATATACTATTATATTTGGTTCATTATTAATTGGATGATCAATATCAATAATATTACTAATCTTTATAATGTTATTACTTTTATCTTTCATTTTTTGGAATACAATTTTAATAAAAATATTAGTATATTTTTTTATATGAAAATATTATTAATGTTAAATAAATTGAGTGATTTGGGTTATGTATTTCATCATTCCATATATTACCCCAATAAGCTCTATCATTCAATAGAAACTAGAATATAGTCATATAGAAAATCATTCTGGTATGAAATAATTTTTTTTTCTTAATTTCCTCGGTCTTCTAATCATGTATGTTTGAGGAATAGAATTATTTCCATATCTCTCTTAACTTCCTAATAACAAAAACATTATGTAAAATTGTTTCAAATTTTTTGAGATCAACTACTAATTACTTCAATTATAGTGGATCAGATAAAACACTATATTATATTTTTTTCTAGATAACTGTTAAACATATTTATTTCTATAATTACGGATCAGTTGTATCTTTTCTCGTGACATATAAAGTATATGAAATATTATTCTACAATAAAATCATATATCAATCCCTTTATTATATAATGGATATATATAAGGAAAAATATAATATAAAAAATTATGAAAATTCCTAACATGGTTTATTAGTTTTAAAGTGGCTAGATACTATGAGTAATGTTATGAATTAAAGAGGCTCCATTAAATTAGGTATCAATCTAATGTTTATAAAATATAAAATAAATTATACATATTGTTAAGCATAGAGATATGCTATTGTTTCAAAATATTATGGTATCTTCAAAGACTCACAATTTTTTGTCATTATAAGTTTTTATGAGGTATGTAAGTATAGTGTTTCATTTGAAATAGAAATCATCACTCCATTGAAGGTGGAAAATATCATTAAATGGAAACATCTATAGAATGAATTTTTCCTCGGTATTTTTGGGAAATATGTTTTCGAAATAGGGTACGAATTAACATTGAAATTTATTTTGTACTCTAAGGATTCAATGGAGTTTCCTTCAAACAACAATTATATTAGCTCTCCTATCTATTGAGATGAAAATTGAATAGGTGATTCGCTTGATAATTAAGGCTTGGATTGTAATAATTTATTTTTGGATGGATGTTTCCCCATTATATATCATTTATTTATCGGATAATAGTAAAACAATTACTCTTGATATTTTTTTTGATTTCATTAAGCCTTTGAAGCCCACCATTTTTTATTTACTATTATTATTATTGTAATTATTATACCTCTATTTACAATTATATCTTATAAAACCTATGAATAATTTTTTATTTTTAATCTGATTTATTCCTTAGACTCATTGAATGTGATATTTGGAATTACTATAATTTCCTAAATATATAATTTTAGAGTGGGTGTTTATTCCCTAGGGTTACTAAATCTAAAAAATGAATATATTATTATTACTATTATTACTATTATTATGCTTATGATAATTATTATTTATATTTCTTTTATTTATTACTTATATTATAGAAATCATTTAATACTATAATAAAGATATTAGTATGTGATCTTAGTTTATCTTTCATTACATAACAAATTAATGTGGACTATTATTATAGTACAAGGGAGATAATTTTGATGAGTGTGGACTCAAACAAATATGACTATAATTGAATAATTATTAATTATTAATTTATTAAATATGAGAGTTATAAGTCCTTAAATAATAAAAATAAACATAATTTAATTATTAGAAGAAATGAGATAGATTTTAACAATGACCTTAATGAAAGATATTATACTAAATTTACACTTTATTCTCATATTGATTCAATATTAATTTCATCCAGTGATGGATTATTCTTTGTAATTTTTTTCAAATGACCTAAAAAATGATATATCATTTCACATTCCCTTTAGTTTGATATACTATTTTTTCTAATTGTTAAAATACAATTAATTTTTTAAATTTGAAATTTAAACTTGTAAATATATGTTGGTTTAGTAATTAGATGTTAATTATAATAATAAAATGTTTTTTAAATATTTTTCATAATAGTTGTGATATTTTTAATAAATTATAGAATTCTTGGAATATAAATCTAATGGTGACGGTTCTAAGTATCATGGAATGGGATGTAAGTCTAAATTTTCTTATAGAGAATCAATCAAGTAACTGAATTTGGACAAGGAAAAAATATTCTACTGTGTATTATTAAACAATCGATTTGGTGATGGTCATGATTTATATAATAGATTATTTATTAAAAAATATACACACATAGAATAATTATAATTTAAATATTATATATAAATCCTCATTAGAGAAAATATTAATGAAATCCTTCTAGTGTCTATTATTCTCTTTTCTAATTAATTAAAGGGTGATGTTAACATGAAATATGAATATATACCATACCTTTTAACTATGATGTATAGAGTAAAACGTTATTTTTGTTCAGTTATTTAGTCACAAATCCTATAGATATCTATGTGGTAGAAAAAACATTAAATGATATTTTAAAGGGAAACTAAGATCACATAGTCACATCTGAGATGGGGAATCATCTTAAATAAATCATATCTATGGAAAAATATAAATTTATTGAGGACATTATGAGAGGTATTTAGAAAGAGGGTTTCATTGAAAATTTTGTCTTTTCAAAATTGAAAAGATGAGATAATGTAAATATTAAAAAGTATATTTAAGAGTATGATAAATAAATTAAAAATTTATAAAGTGAAATTATCGAGGAATGAGAATTTTGGAAGATAAATTTAATTTATATTAATGATATAAAAACTTAATGTTCTAATAAACAAATCACTAAAGGGAATAATAATATTTTTTGTGGTTATATATGTTATTAAAATAATTTTAATAATAATAATATTATGTAGGATAATGATAACAATGTCAATATTTATGAAAAAAGTGATGTGAAATAGGAATCAATAGTTGGTGCAGAATATTTAACAAGAAAATATGAGGGAAGAAATCAGAATCAAACCCAAATTGTTTTTTGTAATATTAATAGGAAAATAAAAAATCAAAGGCTTAAACTATCAAGGAAAAATATTTTTTAAGGAATATAAAACGAAAAGTTAAAACAATCTGAAAATTCTATTTTCAAATTGTATTCAATTTAAAAATATAAAATTAACAGGAGTACATTCAATGCATAACCAAAGTATGAATTCTAATATAAGAGTAATTTTAGATCACATTACTCAATTTATTTTAATTTATTATTTAGTGATATTAATTTCAAGGATTATTTTAATTAACAACTCCATTTCTCTTATAGAGAATTTGTGTGCTTTATTAATAAATTTATGGAAATCGTTTTGGTATTTTATATTTGTAAATATATTATAACATGTTCATTTTGAATAAAGGGAAAATGGATCAGCTTATATTTAACTTATTACATATAATATAACATAAAAAAATTGGGTTTATTGTCACTCTATCTCCAAACCACCTGTATCGCTTTAGGTAAGCCAAAATGTTTAGGAAATATCCAAATTAGAAATCAAAATGTTCCATGGCCAGAACAAATATTTCTCCATATTTTATAAAGATATGGTAATTTATTACCATGTATTCTATAATCTGTCACTACAACAATTGTATCTCACTTAAAACATTCAGTACTTAGGGCCCATACAAAATCACATGATGGTTTCATCCAGGATTTTTCCACAAAAATGATTTAGCAGTGTTCCCTAACCAATAAATGATGAATCCTTGAAATAATTTCCCAAATTATCACACTTTACCATAGTGAATAACGTCAAAAAATATACTAAATACTAAAATTTAACAATTTAATTGATATTTTCTATAGTATATATAGAAGGAAGGTTAATGCCATTGTCTATAGATAAAGTGTATTTTTTTTTCCATCCAATGGCCTGAAGGCCTTTATTTTTATTGATTTTGATAATCCACCTTTCAAGGGGTGAGGTGTAACCCTTACAACTCCTGTAGGTGTAAGTATTACATGGCCTATATGCCTTAGATAGAGTGTATTGATAGATGAAATAAACCATGGATTTGATGGGAAAACTAGATGAAAAAAACACTATAGAAACATAGGAATAATGAAAATAAAATCAAATAGTTACTCAATAATTTCATAAAAAATAATAGAGGTAGAATAACCTATTAATTCCACTAATATTTGTTGAAATACTATATTATTATTATTATATATCTATGGGATTTATTTAGTATATTGCATTAACAATGTCACGACTTTATGATATATAGATCAAAATCATAATTATTAATATAACTAACTATTATAGTTTGATATTGTATCTGTTTAATATGTTGATAAAAAGATATTAATGGTGATATAATAAATGTATGAAAATTTCAGGTTGAATGTTATTAAGCCACATAATGGTTATTATGAGTATACATCACATGTAAAATTACTATGTTACTTTTAGTGTAGGTAAGGATTTTGTATAAAATGGAAACCCCTAAAAATCATTTTGGGAGGAGTTCATGTTATATGGCCTCTTAGATGATGTTTCTTGGGGGTGGAATGTTAGAAATACTACATATCTTGTAGTTGATATTTGTGAGAAAAAAAAATTAGGGGGACTCAATGAAAAATAAATTAGGGGAAACGGGAAAATTAAATTTTCTATTCATTCCGGTTGGGGGTGGTCTAACTATAGAGGGGACATTATGGTATAGATTATTATTTTTCAAGGGTATTTATGTTATTTCATTACATTATATCCCATTAGATATCTATAAAAAATATTATTATTCTTTTCGAAAGGTATCTTTACAAATTTGAATCATTAAAAAATTTTATTTTATACTCATAATGTTGATAATAATAAAAATAATGATATTTTTTTATTTTTCCCATTTCTCTAGCTAAAAAATTATATAAAATTTGGTGAAAAATCTTCCAAATATGTCTAATTCAATCACTGAGAATGTGGTTTCTCAAATATTAGTTTTATTAATCAATATATAATACATGACACCATCATAAAATCCTATATATGTGTTAATTGTTTTAAAAATAATGTTAATGGAGGTATCTCTTACATGGAATTATATTTCAGTAATGATTTTAAAACCATAATGTCGGCAAAAAAATGATAGATAGGAAAATTTTTATTTCTTTGAGGTGTTTATCAATTGGGTCATATTCATATTCAAATATATTTATATATAAATCTATATAAATAAATATCAAGAGGGAATTTTTTATATAGTTAAGAGTTATGAGAAAATTTGACTATCATTTGGTTATTTTCAATATCATTTCAAAGATTTATTTTAAACTTATCATTTTTAAAATAGTGAATAATGGATCCTTATTATCCATTTAAAATGATCGAGGTATCAAATTATATCTTCTTAAATTATGAATTTATATAATTATTTCATGAGAATATAAGGAATTTAAATTCTTATAAAGATATATTTTAAAATTATGATATGGTTTTACCCAATAAATAAATTAGGAAGTGCTTTTGTATTGGGGAAATGGTTTCAATCTCTTATTAATGTACATATTATTTAAATGTTGATTTATATGTTCATGGTTTACAAATGGACACTGTTTTATTTTTAAAAGTTATGTACATATATAGGGACACATAAATTAGACTAGAAGTATTTTATAATAAAAACATATTCTAGTTTCAGGGAAGGCATATTCGAAACCCATGAATGGTCATAGTTTAAGAATCAATAACCATAGAATTCTCAAAGATGTACTTCAAAATAAAATCATATATAGGCTCATTCAAAATAGTTCTTTCTTAAAATCTAATTTGAAATATGGATTTCTCTAAATATGAATAGATATAAGTATTCATTATTTTAATTTATGGGTTTATCCTACAAAAAACATGATTTATCCAATATAATTTCACTATTTTCAAGTACATCATCTAATTTGAAATTTTAGAGTGGAAACTTCATAGGGATCACACTCTAAAATTACATGGAGAATCTTGAATCAATATTTAATCTAGATGTCACATCATAATGAAATTAATTCAACCACATTACAAAATTTATTAGTTGATGAGTTGGATTAAATGGATACAAATTAATTATTATTTTTGATGAATTATTCTATAATTATTCTTGGAATGGAATAATAGATTGCATGATACACTAAAATTTCACTAATCGATGTTCATTATGTGCTGATCAACTGATCATTATTTTCTAAAAAATGTGGATACCTATTTCTAAACTACTTATAATATTCATTATTCTTTTATAAAAAACACCCAAACTATTTATATTTGGAAAGGCATAAATACTCTATTTTCTCTATCTTTTTTTACTGTAGGTAGGGGAAGACTGTGAGGATAAGTTTTTCTTACACATTTCTTTTTTCAATTTATTATTTTTTTCAAATTTGATCATTTTATTATAAATAAACACACGGTGTTGGATATTATATTTAAGATTTATATATACCTTGATTTATGGTTATCATTATATCTTAATGAACTTTTTAAGATTCATTATATAAATGTTATAAATTATTTAGTAGAACATGAACTTAGTAAAATATAACTATCTAGAGCCCTATAATTGTTTAATTATATAAAATTTTATCACTAAAATCAGTCGTGATAATTCTTTCATTGTTTTTTATTCTATAAATTTAGTTAATTGTTTTTTCCTAAATGGAATTATAAATTTAAAAATTTAAAAATAAATAATGGAACAATTACTGTTGTTTGAAAATCATCACTTATATTGTATATGATAGTAAAAATTAATGGTTTTTTATGTTTCTCATGGAGTAGTTGGAAATAATGTTTCCTTCTAGAATTATTAAGGTGATATCATAAGCTATTATTTCAATGGTTAATGTAGATGGCATGGAAATTGATGCTGAAATGTATGTATTCAAAAATATCATCATTTTTTCAAGTATTAAGCATTGAATAATAATTATTTGTAGTTATATATCCCGAAAATTATTAGGGTAATTAAAATTAAATATCTAGATCATTCATGTATAATGTCATCTCAATTGATCTAATGTTTTTATTATCTATATAGAAATAATTTTTATGTCACTCTAGTGTATAGGGAATCTAATTCCCTCAGTTATGAATCAAAAAAATGGGAGTTAATTCTATTATATTTGTGGAATTTATTTATAAACTCCCTAATTTGTTTAACAACTCTTTTTAGCGCATTTATAGAACTATATATCTTCATTTTATTTGATAACGTTATAATATGATGTACATTGGGAATTTAGGTATGATATATTCTAATTATTTTTATTTATAAGATCGGAAAAGTAAAATTTGTGCACTATATTGGATTCGAATATAAAACCTATGGATATTTAATATAAAAAAATACATGATATTAATGTATAAAAAATATATTCATTAATCAATGTTATTAACTAAATTTACCATTCATAAAAAAATAAAAACCACAATTACAAATATTAGTAATATATAAAATCTTTTAGTGGATGAAAAGAGAAGATTATAACTCCATGGAAAAACATAGTTATGAATTGAATTATAATTTACAATTGTATTGGTATTCAAAAATAAATTAAATTACAATAATTTATATAATTGTATTTTTGTGAAAGAGTAATTGTATATGAAATAATCAAACAATGTGCCTCCATTATAATATTGTCTTGGATTTTTATTATATTAATATTTTTGGAAGTGTTAATATGGGTAAAATATATGGTATATGATAATTTAGTAGCTTTTAAAATTTAAAATGAAAATACATTATAAATATTCAATAGAATTAGTTGTTATAAAAAAAATTCAATTTTATGATTAAAACTGATATTATAAATTCATAGTATAATGTTTAAAAAATGAAGCTCACTCAAATTTTATAGTAATAAACGTCAATAATATGTTTAAAAAAATTTATTTTTCAAATCCATATATTTTTATTTTTGTATGTTTATTTCAAATTTATAATTATAAATACATATTTTCATTAAAGGATAAATGTAATGTTTTTTAGAAATAAATAAATTTAGTGCTAAATACTATAGTACAACACAATGGTTGGTATATATGATAGGATTATTTTTATGAATAATGGACATTATAATATAATAAAATAACACATTTCATTAGGAATATTTCCGTAAAAATTATAATTATAAGTATTTAATTATAGTTATAAAAATAACCATATTTTTTCCTTTTGGTGAAGATGTATATAAAATCATGAAAATTTTTATAGTGTATTTTACATATTAATGTTATCAAATTTTTATATTAAATTTGATTTTATCTCATGACATTATCATATAAATGATGGATTTTTTTTGGTTTACTATACTTAGGGAATTAATTTGAATTGACTAAGACATTATGTGTAGAATTTCACATGACACAATTAATATTATTATGGTGTTAAGAAAATTAATTAAAAGAAAATTATTTTGGGTCATTCTTGTTGGAGTTAGTGGCCTAGAACAAACTACTTTGAAGATTATTCATCAATAAATCCCTTATCAAAGCATGATTATTCTTCTTCGTGACAATGCATGTGATAAATTCCTAAGGATATTTATTTCATTAAATGGTCATAGTGGATCCCTACTATGATGAGAACTCAGAAGTTCCATAAAACTATTCTTGAATATATATTCTATAGAAGGATGATATTATTTGAGGGACACAAATAATACCGTCCATTAGGGGTGAGGAATAATAAATCATCGAGGCATCTTCTCATGTTGTGGACCCTTTGTAATATCAAATAAGATATTATGATAACAACACCCTCCAGCAGGAAATCCACATTTTATAGTTTTTTGGATGTTCCTATCTTTGGATGTGTGTATTGGTCCTTAGACTTCAATATTATTATTAATGGGTATTACAACTCGTTCATTTAGATGTATTGACAAAAACCTTGAAGACACACTATTTTCAAGGAGGTTGGATATGTTGGTTAAACTATGAGTAATACTCCATTATTTGATAATGCGAGAAATGATTTCTTCCTTACATTCCATTATGGAAGTAGATATCTCAGACCCTTTGATGAAATTGATGTAGCCTAAACAAATCAATTTCTATGGTAAGGATTGAGAGAGTTCAATTATAGAAAGTCAAAGAAAGAATAATTGATCACATGGATTGATGGTACTAGCATGAAACCTAGTTTATTTGATATATCAAGACAAGGGTATTACATTACACATTAATCATTCGTTGGAGGTCAAACATCATTTTGGATTTAACTTCATTCTCAATGGATGTATTGGTGTGATTCTAGATTCTAACCTTGTACTTTAGGAAGGATCCACTAAAAACACTAAAAAACGTCCTAGAGGGTCACACACTAAGTGTGTCTAAGTATCTCAATTAAATATTAATTTAATAATTTTAATAAAGATTATTCTCGATTGTGGTTTAATAATTATTCAAGAATTCCTAATCGCATTTATTTCGATAGTAGTTATTCATGAGAATATATTGTGGGTGAAATAATATATTTTTTGGCTAGAAATGCAGTGGTATTTATTTGATAAATATATATAAATTATTCAAGTTCTGATAAATGTGGTGGAGGAAATAAAGAAAATGGAAAAACAAAATTACACATCGTGTATATTAATATACACACCGTGTAATTTTTCTTGGGATTTGTGAGTAATAATAATATTTATTTAATTAAATAATATTCATTGAAATTTTTTGGGTTTATGTCAAGTAATAATAATAGTCATATTTTATTATTAGACATGGGGTCTTACTAATAATTAAATGAAATGAATAAATGTTTTTGGGTAATTTATTCAATTTATTAATCTAGGTAATGAAAATCCAAATTATTTAATTCTGATTATCCTAGCCATTTTTTTGGTTGTGCATAATGGATCTAGAGAAATCTCTCATGCTAAGAGAGAATTAATTTTTTCCAAGAACACTCTCAATCAACAAGAGAGATCCTCCTCCCCCGGATCAAGGAGAGTGCTTTGTAAGTGGCTCTCAAGGCGATTGAAGGTGGACCTCTAAATCGAAGGCTCTTCCATGCTAGCACCCTGAGATCCCTTCGGCGATGTCCAATGTTACGTGGAGCACGTGTGGTTCACTTCTAGAGGAATCCTACACTTAGATTCTACGACACAACGAAGGGTCACATCAGATCGTGACCAGAAACATCAACGGATAAAGAATTCCATCAAGGTAATTCTCATCTTTTAATTAAATTAATTATAACAAATATATGATGATCATATCTATGTTTCCAGGACTCCCTTACTTTATTTCATTCTTCGTTCTATTTTGATGATCTGGTATTTTATTATTGTGATAGATATCGGATTGATCGTTGTTAATGGAAAAAGATAATGTTGGGAACACCCAACAACGCACTTCCGCTACGCCCAAAACCTACATGTGGTATTAGAGGGGTCATATCCAAGATTATAATTATTTAGTTTTTCTTTAGTGATTTAAGCATTAAATAATTTAGTTGATTCAATTCAATTTAATCATTTTATAGATATTAATATTAAAATCTATTCCTCCTCTTTCATTTCACATTCACCTTACAGAAATAATTTTTTCTTTTAATTTTGATTAAAATAAAATAGAGTATCTCATCCGAAGGTACCAAAGCATCCTGGCTGTACAACACCAGAATACATGGTGTGTATTCATCAGTACATGTCGTGTAGTATAGGTTCCATGCACTAGGATGGTCCTATAAACCAGGTCGTGTCATTGGATTCTATCTATGTCTTTAAGACACCGTGTGCTGACCAGGAACAGGTGGAACATGGTTTCCAGATCACACGCTGTGTTGCCCACTGAACAGGGCGTGGATTCCCTTCAGGTTAGGGTTGGACCGTGTACCCCATACATGGATTTCCTAGATGGAAACCATGTAACTTTGATACTACATAGTGGGTGTCCCCCTGAACATGTCGTGTACTCTAAATATTTCTATTGTACATATAAACGCCATTTCCTCAAACGTGTACTTCGGATGGATGGTGAATAAAAGTACATGTCGTGTAGTTGGAACTAGACGTTGTGTACTCATCCAAATTATATAGATTTATTAAAAAAGATTATTATATTATACAACCCTTGAGATGTGTACCATAGTACAATCCTAAAGTAAAGGCACAACATCTGATAGGTGTTTTATATATATGTGTTTATTTTAGCATCTATATAATGTTAATTTCTACTCCTTAGGTATTTATGAATGGGAATTCATTGGTTTGCCTCCATGGTACAAGTTACGTACAAAGATAATTTTAAATGAATTTATTTTTTTTTTAAATTATGATGGTTGAGAATCTCAAGGAAATTCAGAAAAAAGTTTTAAGATAATATGATTGATTAATTAAAGATAATTAATTGATTCAATCATGATTTATCTTAAACAAGAACGATTAAAGAATTTAATGCTAGTTTTATTTATGTATAAATATCGTTGCATGTATGAATAATCCTGATCTAGACCAAGACCATTTTATGTTAATGGTTTCATTTTTATTTATTTATTTAAATTAATTTTTTTGGCATGTGATCTTTCTAATCATTAATATGTAGGTCCTGCGTCCCCAAGTATTATTTAATATAAAACCCTATTTTACCCCTCACCTGTGAGTGAGACAAAATTCATATCTAATGGATGGAGATCCCATGATAGTGGAGTTGGCTCAAGTTAGGAGCCAAGGTGGAACCAATCTGTGGACATACAAAGGTGGACAGGAGGAGAGTTCTAAACATGAACCCAAAAGGTTCAAGGTGTTTCTCCCCTAGGTCATGGTTTATTTTATCAAAAACTAGATAAACAAACCAGTAGAATAATCTCATAATCATACCATTTATTTTGTTTCTATCAGTTGCATGGTTTATTTATTGTTGGTGTGTTGTCCCGATCACCCAATTTGTTGAATTAAACAAGCATTCAAGATGGAACTAAAATAATACCGACTTATGCATAAATATTATCCTAGACATGGTTAATTACTTAAGTATATCCCAGATAACATTAACAAGAATGTAAAAAAGATAATAAATTTGAAATTTATGTACAAGGACAAAATACCTCAAAGAAATATTATGTCGTTATAGCCTTCCATAATCTTTCTTAGAATCGAACTGTAGTTCAAAGTGCTTGACCAACCCTTGTTGGGGTGATTTCAAATATCATGGAATTATAATTCAAGGTTTTGGGTTGAATTGACTCAGTTCACATTAAGGGTTGATTTCCACAATAGAACTTGGTGTGACCAAGAGGCAAAGGTTAAGGAAATCCAAAATAAAAGGATTTTAGGATTGGGTAGTACACTCAGCGGATCAAGGAGCTGCGAGTTAATGTAGTTGGAATTTGGAATGCCTACCTCAAACCCTTCATGATGATTAACCAACCCTATTAGGGGTAATTCAAAGGGAATATATGGATCCCTTCCACGAGAATATTCAGGCAATTGAATATTCCGAAGTCAGTGGAGAGGGCTATTAGATTTCGATAAAATAGTGGAAGACAAATAAGTATTAAATTATATAGTTGTCTCGATTTTATCATGATAAAGTATTAAACCTTTTATCATCTTAATTTTTAGAGATGTAAAAAATGACTTCAAACATGCCATTGTCAACCATACTCAATAAGGAAAACCTTCTCACCACCACTAATTTCCATGAGTGGAAGAGGTATTTACGCATCATTATTCACAATGAGAGGAAATAGTATGTACTTTAGGAGCCTATTCCAATTGCTTCTTGGAAAGATGAAGTTATGAGGAACTATCACTCTACATGAAACATTTGGATGATGCCACATATTTCCAATGTTTCATTCTATCAGCCCTGTCTAATGTGCTCTTGAAGAAACATGAAAACATGGATGCATATAGAAGGATGTCTCAACTTAAGGAAATATATTCAGAGAAGGAGATACAGGAGAGACATGAGATCTCCAATGATTTTTGTACAACTAATCATGGAGATTTTGTGTCATTTGGGCTTTATATAGTCAATATTATTGGAAACATTGAATACTGGGACATCTTAGAGATTATTTTCCCTGTTGATTTGCATACAGATATCATCCTATCATCACTACCCAAGACCTTCTCTAGCTTTATTGTCAACTTTAACATGAGAAACAATGAGAAGAGTCTATCAGAACTTCTGACCTTAATATTACTGGTATATAAGGACATGGGGTGTGACAAACCCACTATCATTATGGTGAATAAGAAAAGGAAGGACAATGGGAGGGGGCCAAGGATTCATAAATGGTCTGAAGCCCCTAAGAATCGTCCCTCCAAGTAGGGGAATATCTAGATGCAGGGAAAGGAATAGGAGGCGATATCTTTTTCATGTGCCAATCCAAGACACTGGAAGAGGAATTAAACCCAAAAGAGTGGGGACGCTAAAGGTATGTTCGTTATCGAGTGTAATCTTTCCATTTCTACACATTGGGTATTAGATACAGCTTGTGGGGCTCACATCTGTATTCAAATGGAGGAACCAAGTATATTTAAAAATATTTCCATAGGAGAGGTGGATATTTGAGCAACCAATGACACAAGGTTGGTTATGTTATCCATTGGTGATTACCACCTCTCATTTCCAACTGGGATGATTTTGGTTTTACACAACTGTTATTATGTGCCTAGTGATACCAAAAATAAAATTTATATATGATGTTTGGATAAGGATGAATTTATTTTTATGTTTTGTAATAAGGGATTATTATTTTATAAGAACAACATATGTTATGGTATGATGAATTTAAATAATGGTTTGTATGTATTAAAGTACAAAAACCAAGTGTTGGCAATCAGTAACGAAAAAACTCACATGACTCATACAACACCCAATGGTGGCATCACAATCCTGGTCATGTAAATGATAAGTGATTTACAACTATCTACCAAGAGGGTTATTTATACTCTACTGAGCTAAAACCACTTGATAGATGTCATGCTTGTTTACAAGGTAAAATGACCAAGCCACTTTTCGGTGGATAGGGTGAAAGGGCCACAGAGCATCTAGGATTCATGCGCATGGATGTGTATGGACCATTTCTAGTAGAATCTAGAAGTGGATATTCTTAATTAATTAATTTTAATGATTATTTATGTAGATATGGATATATCTTCTTTAGGAGGTATAATTTAGAGGCCTTGGATAAATTTAGGGAATTCAAGAATAAATTAGAGAATCATCTTGGAAAGAAGATAAAGAATCTTTGATCGGATCAAGGTGAAGAATATATAAACCAAGATTTCATTGAACTTCTACGGGAGTCAGGGATTTTATCTCAGATCACTCCTCCTTATACACCACAGTGGAATGGTGTTGGTGAAAGGAGGAACCACACCTTGTTGGACATGGTGAGGTTGATGATGAGTCATGAAGATCTTCCATTAACCTTTTGGGTATATATATTTCAAACTACAACATACACATTAAACTGAGTACCAACTAAAGTGAAAAATGGAATTCCCCCCAAGATATGGAAGGGAAAGGAACTCATTCTACCACACACACATGTATGGGGATGTGAGGTGTTTGTTAAGGCCTTATAAGGAAACAAAATACCACCCTAGGGTACAAGGTGAATCATTATAGGATATCCTAAGGAAAGGAAAGAATTTTACCTATATAACCCTTTAGAAAAGAAGATGATTGTCGCCATACATGGTATCTTTCATGAGAGGGATCACATCCTAAAAAGTATTGGGGGAGCAAGATTTAAATCAATGAATTAAATGATCAAGGTACACAGGAGTGGTTATATGAACAAGTTTCATAGGTCCTCATGGAAGAGGATCCAGAAATAGAAGTATTGCATAGGAGCTCAAGATAAGTAAGGGAACTAGAGAGATTTGGTTTCTTAGTCACTGAAGATGGTGAATCATTATTATTGGAAAATGATGAACATATCTCCTACAAAGAAGTAGTATAAAGATCAGAAGCTGCAAGATGGCTAGAAGCTAGGAATTCTAATATGGATTCCATATATCAGAACAAATTCTTATTTCTAGTCGATGATCCAATTGATGTAAATCCTATTGGATGAAAATGGGTATTCAAGTGAAATATAGACATGGAAGGTCAAGTTAGAACCTATAAATCTTGGATAGTGACTAATGGATTAAAACAGCATCAAGGGATTGACTAGGATGAAACCTTCTCACCAGTTGCCATGTTTAAATCCATAATAATCATACTTAACACAACAGCTTACCATGACTAGGTGATTTTTCCAATGGATTTCAAAATATATTTCCCTAACCAGAACCATCATAAAGATGTCTACATTACCTAACCAGAAGGGTTTACGACACCAGGAGAAGCCAAATAGGTTTTCAAGTTGCAAAAATCCATTTATGGATTAAAGTAAAAATCCAGGTCATGGAACATTCAATTTGAAAAAACCATAAAATAATTTGGTTTCATTAAGAATGAATGTTAGCCATATGTTAATGAAGAAGTTTAATGGGAATGTGGTCATTATCCTAGTAGTATATTTTGATGACATAATGCTTATTGGAAACAATGCACCAGTCTTACATTCAATTAAGGACCAGTTGAACAACTTTTTCTCTATAAAGGACTTGGGTGAAGCAGCCAACATTCAAGGGATCAAGATCATTCGTGATAGATCGAAGAGGTTGCTTGGACTAATTCAGGGTACATACATTGACCAGATACTAAAGAGATTTAGTATGGAACAGTCCAAGATTGGATCGGTTCTACTGTCACATGGCCTATATATTTCTAATAAAATGTTTCCTCAAATACAATAGGAGAAAAATAGAATGAGTAATATCCCATACTCTTTGGATATAATATCCATCATGTATGTCATGCTATGTACTAGGATTGATGTTTCCTATGCACTGATCATTGTAGGCAGATATCAAGAAGATCGTGGAGAATAGAATTGGATTGTTGTTAAGTTTATCCTTAACTATCTGAGAATAACAAAGGACATGTTCCCAGTGTATGGAGGAGATGAGGAAATTTTCATCAGAGGGTATTCTTATGCTGGTTTTCAAATAGATCAGAACAATCTGATGTCGCAATCTGGATATTTTTTCTGTCTCAATAGAAGAGCTATGAGCTAGAAGAGTTCAAAGAAACAATTTTCCACTAATTCTAGAGTGGAGTATGAATATATAGTGGCTTATTATGTAGCCAAAGAAGTCAGCTGGATTCAAAACTTTTTCTATTAGATTGATGTGGTGCTTAGAAGTAAAGATCCTATCACATTGTATTTTGATAATACTACAGCAGTGGATCTTGCAAAAGAACCAGGGTCCCATCAACAGAAAAAGAAAAAACTCTAAAATTATCACCTCTTGAGGTATTTCTATCAAATGGTTGAAGTTTTAGTGAGAAGAGTGTCTGCAGAAGAGAACGTGATATTCCAATGACTAGAGACCTATCTCAGTAGAAACATGAATATCAATTGAGAGATAGTAGGTTAAATTTTGTTAGCAGTTGGATCTAGTCCAAGCAGGATTCTGTTGGAGTTTTTATCCTAGAACCTACTAATTTGAACTTTATTCATTTATAAATACATTATCACGTCTTGATTGTTCGTCTGCGTGAAAATACATGTGATAATGTCCTATAGATAGCTATTTAATTAAAGGGTCATAGCATATCCCTGTTATGATGAGAGCCCGGAAGTGCCATAATACTATTATTTAATATATTGTCTATGGCTGGATGATGTTGTTTGTGGAATAAAAATAATATTGTCCATTAGGGGTGAGGACTCATAAAACATTGAGTCATCTTCTCTTGGTGTGCGCCCTTGGTAAAATCCAAGAGGTTATTATCAGAACGACACCTGCCAGCATGAAATCCACATTCCATAGTGTCATTGGATGTTCCTATCTGCGGACGTGTGTATTGGTCCATATAATTTAATATTATTATTAATCGGTATAAAAAATGGTGCACATATATGTTTTTATGAAAACTGTGATGACACACAGTTCACAGTGAGGTAGGATATGTTGGGTGCGTCATGAGGAATGCTGCATTAAAACATAATGTGATAAAGGATTTGTCCCTTCTAGTCCAAAACAGAAGTAGATTTTAGGCCATTTCATGAAATTGATATAGCCTAAATAAATCCACATTTATAGTAAGGAATGGGAGATTTAAATTATGTACAGTCAAAGAAATAATAATCGAGCACATGGGTTGATGTCACAAGCATGAAACCTTCTTGATTCGAGATATCGATACAAAGGGATTACATTACACAGTAAGAGTTCGTAGGAGGTGACAAGTCATTGTGGTGTTAACTTCATTCTCTATTGATTCCTTGGAATGTTTCTAGATGCTATCCTTGGAATTTAGGTAGGCTCCACCTAATACCACTGAGAATTTGGCTAAGAGGGTAACACACTAAGTGTGTCTAAGTATTTAAGTTAAATATTATTTAAAAAGTTGAATAAATATAATTCTTGATTGTGGTTTAACAATAACTCAAGGATTCATGTTCACATTTATTTCAACACTAGTTATTAAATAGAATATATTTTGGGGAAAATATTATATTTATAAGTGATTAATTAAGTGATATTTATCTGAGAAATAAATAGACATTATTCAAGGTCTAATAAATGTGGTGGAGGAAATAAAGAAAATGGAAAAACATGAGTACATGTCATGTATATTAATATATATTATGTGTAATTTTTCTAGGGATTTGTGAGAAATAATGTTATTTATTAAATAAAATAATATTTGGTGTAATTCACTAGGTTATTTTCATGTAATAATAATATTCAACTATTATTATTAGACATGGGGTATTACTAATAATTAAATGAAATGAATAAATTCTTTTGGGTAATTAATTCATTATATTACTCTATGTTTGTAAAATCATAATTATATAATTATCATTATCCTATAATTTTTTTGTGGTTGTGCACAATGAATCTAGAGAAATCTCTCGATCCAAGAGAAAATTATTTTCTTCCAAGAACTTTTTCATGCTACGAGACAGATCCTCCTCCACTGGATCATGGAGATATCTTTTTAAGTGGATCTCAAGGCGATAGAAGGTGGACATCATGAGCGAAGTATATTATGTGATAGCACTCAGATATCCCTTTGGTGATGTATAGAGATACATAGAGCACGTTTTGAGCACCTCTAGAGGAATCCTACACTTGGATTCTATGACGCAATGATGGATCACATCGGATCGTGACAAGAAACATCAAAGAAGATGGAATATAAACAAGGTAATTCTAATTTTTTAATTAAATTAATTATAACCAACATATAATGATCCTATCTATGGTTTTGGGACTCCCTTTAATTCATTCATTATTTGTTCAATTCTAAAGATCTGGCATTTTATTATCGTGACAGTTCTCAGATTAATCATTGTTAATGACAAGAATTAATGTTGGGAACACCCAAAAATGCACTTCCAGTATGCCCAGAACCTACAATTCTCTATGATATGATATATGAAAACAGTTTTTTATCATTATTTTACAATGGATTGTATTATTATATGACATTATATTAGCTAAATTAGGATACTTCTAAACTCATAGGAGTGACTATACAACCACTTTGAGGGGATTCAATTAGTTATTTTTGACATCAAAAACTATCATACCGCATGATTCCCATCATTGGTTGGTGAGAATAGATATTTATGGTGATGATGTGATGATATGATATTCACCAAGAATGAATAGAAAGAGTGACAAGGGTTTCTTCATGGTTCATGCAACCTTGTCTTCGGGTGTCTAATCCCTATTGTGGATCATTTCTTATCCTGATTCCCACATTATAATTTATTATTAAGGGAATAAGTAATAAAGTTAGGAGATTTATTAAAACTCAAATAACATTATTAAGGGAATACATCAACATTAAAAATAATATTTATTTTCCATTAATCAAGTGCATCTATAATTTGGAATTATTATTAACCATTACTCTTCTCCCTAACATCTTAAAAAATCCATCATGGATTAATACAATGAATTGGCGGTCACATATCTCTAAGACGCTTATCTTTTCTTCACACTGAACTCCTATTTAATCAATAATTTTTTCTAAATGAATCCTAATATAATATTTGGAATTTTTTAAGGTAATAAAAAACCTCATTGTTAATAATTTATAGGTTTTTTTTTGAAAATGTAATTTTTCAATAAAAATCACTCAATAAATGTTTTAAAGGATTTTCATAATTGTAAATGGATAGTTAGAATCTTGGAATATTTTTATGGAATTATTTCAAAGTTATGAACTATGTTAGTGTAACATTTTGTGGCTTGTAGATCCTCGGCATAGACAGAATAAAGATATTAAATATATTATATTACGTGAGCATGATTTATCCAAAAATAATAATAAATAGAAAATGGTGTGTGTTATGAGAAATATGGGAACAAAATTAGGTTTGGTACATAGGGTTTATCCAATTTAGGGTATATATTTTATGTGTTTTAGGTGTTTGGTCATATCACATATGAGGATAACTTGATTAATATTTTTATTATATTATTTTTCAGAAATAATTTAATATATCTCATAAGGTGAATCATATGATAAATCTGAGTCCATCATTAGTTATGTGACATGGGGATTGCCTTAGATAGGGCATAAAGTTTAAATACATTAGGTGTTTGGTCATCCGCTCACAAAATTATTTTATTTATTAATTTAATTAGTAATATAATCATTACATATAGTTTTTTATGTTTCATATTCTTCAATAGATGAACCAGTAATTTTTTCAACTAGGACCCATAAAATTCCTCTATTTAATCAAAATTTTATTATGTTTCTATTTCATCACATTAATTAGTTGAAATTAAATACTCCACAATGAATTTTTTATTGAATCTGGGACTGAAACTGGTGTTTTAATTAGGGTTTTTGATGTACTATGGTTTTTTGGTTTAAATAGTAAATTCATCTCAGATTTTTACTATGTTTTATATAGATGAGTCAGATAGACTCCAAAACTACCCTACACATGATAGGTTAATATCCTTGATCAGATTCAGATTCAGATTCCTTGGCATGGCCTCATTTGGTCATTTCCCCTGGGTGATTTGCAACACATAATTTAGGTTGGTTTATTTATTATTTTATTTATTTATTTTATTTATTAATGTATTAAATTATATGGAAAAAATTTTGGAATTTAAATTAAGGATAAAACATAAATTATCAAGGATAATACCTAAATTATCAAATGATAATTCTTATATATATTACAAATTGTTAAAAAATAATTTATACAAGTATCAATAGATAAATATCTTGATTATTAAAATAATAATCGCATTAATTTTTCTTGGATAAATCATAAAATGATAATAACATGGAATTATAAGGATATAATCTATTGAAATTGGAAAATTATCGTTGAATTTATTTATAAAAGTATAATTTATCTATTAAAAATGAATAATTTGTGAAAAATTATCATCTAATAATTTTATATGGATAATTAGTAAATTAAATTATTAGAAGATAATTGTAAAATTATCTGAGGATAATTATAATAGAATTTTCATGTGATAATTATTATTAAAATTATCAAAGGAAAATTATACGGATTATCAAAAATAATTATCTGGAATTGTTAAAGGATAAGTTTTAGAAACCAATTATCATAAGATAATTGTGAAATGATAATTTTAAGTAATAATTATTATAATATAATTAGAAAAAATAATAAATTATTATTATTAGGTAATTATCTTGTGATAAAGGTTTCCATAATAATTATATAATAATTACATAGATTACCAAAGGATAATTAATATAATTATCAAATAGTAATTGTGAGATAATCAAAGGATAATTTATAATTTATAATGATTATAAAAAAATTATTATAAATGGAAAATTTTGGATAAATTATTAAAATATAATTATAAGTGATAATTTATAATAAATTATCATAGATAATCCTTAACGAAGAATTTATGATAAATTCTCAAAAGGTAATTATTAAATGATAATTTAAGATAAATTAACAAAGGATAATTACAAATGATAATTTATAGTAAATTATCAAATGATACTTATAATAGATAAATTATAATAACATAACTGGTTTAATTATAAAAGGACAGTTTATGATAAATTATATGAAGATTATTATAAAAGGATAATTTAGGGTAAATTATAAAAATATAATTATAAATGATAATTTATAGTAAATTATCCAGAGCTAATTATAAAGGATAATTTGGGATAGATTATCAAAAGATATTTATAACATGACATTTTAGGACAAATTATCAATAGATAAATAATAAAGGATAATTTAGATATCAAAATATAATTATTTTTATGGAGAATACTGTGAGTGCATGCACTGGTCTAGAATGATATTTCAGAAATTATCCAGGGGACAGAAAGTATCATCACATGCAATATTTTATTTCTTTTTAAAATAAAATACCGGGTTTTCGTTATAGTAACCCTTGAGGAATCTTGATCATTAATATGTCAATGTTTACAGTAATAAGGCCACAAAAATGGGTTCTTAATTGTTGAGGTTTCCACTCTATCTATCAAACCCCACATGGTGGTTTATCCTTGCCTTTGACATCAATGACTTTTCCTGTAGGATGTTACTTACATTTTTTGGTCTTTTTTACACAAATTTCTTTAATATTATTATGATTATTCATAACTTGATGACCGTTCTTGATTATTATAACACATGGTTGTTTTTATGGCCCTAAGACCCATATGTTACACTTTTTTCCATATGTACATTGTAACTAACTATTCATATACTATTTTGATCAAATGTCTTATGTGTGCTACCTTACTGTTGGATCCAAGGTTTTTCTTTCCTAGAAATTGAGTATGGTTTTTGTTTGTTGAAAATTATTACATGGATGATTAGCAATTTTTCAAGGAAAGGGATATTAAAAATCAAGATAACAAAAGTATTGAATGTGGCGTCATTTCCCAGTGTTTTCCAAATTTTTGGGCCTCAAAATATAGAGTTTCTTATTATAAAAGGAAGGATTTACACATAGGATACAATATTACACAGACCATGAAGTGTAGTTCATAGATCGCAATGGGATTACGTGTAATGGGATTTCCGTATTGTACTGTTATACGGACCGTGAAGTACGGTACGTAGACTACATAGGGGAAATGGTTTTAAGGACAAAAATGCTTCAGTAGACATTCAATGTTCGTGGAAGGAAAATGGTTCATGGGATGGCTTGTCATTCATTGAAAGGAGGTGGAGATTTTTGGGACCCTCAAAGGGTTTAGTTCACTGAAGGAATTGGTCAGTGCGAAGGAAAGGTTCTACATTAACTGTAGTGGGAAAACAATTTTTTTGAAGAAGCACGATATGTCATGGATAAACTTCATAGATGATTTGGGTATTTTGGTTTAGTGAGATTTTTGTATCTATTATTCATATATAAGGACCGATAATCCCATCATTACTAAGGGAGTTTTTTATTATAAAACATCTTCACTATAAGAATAAATTCATCTATGTTAGATAAAGTTCACAAGGAGTCTACGAAGGATAAGAGGTTTGTGAGATAGGAATCTTTAATGGGTGAAGTAGTTTGCGGAAGAAGGAATCTTGTATAAGATAATGTAGTATGAAGACACATTTTTCAAAGGTAGTACGCGAACATGGTTCATGAAGGAAGTACACGAACACAGTTCACGAAGGCGGTATGCGGAGGAGGTACACAGAAGAGGTATGGGGAGTTGGTACGTAGAAGTAGATCTAGTTCATGGAAGTAGAGGTAGTCCGCTGAGGAGAGGTGGTCCACAGAGCACCCTCACTATGATGGGAAGTGCAGTTCACAGAGGAAGTAGCGCAATTCATGGATGAAGTATGGAAATTCACAGAGCAATTGTTCATGAACTATCAGTGTGAGGAAAATTGGATTACATCTACGGGTAAACGCATTACTTCAATAGAGCATATATCTATTGTTGAGTATGAGTTCATCAATGAATATTAAGGGACTTAAAAGTCCATAAACTTTTAGTGGATACCTCCCAACGTAGTGAGCTCGGGGGATTCGAAGGAAGTGTTAGGAGGGATGCAATGAGTTATCTCCAAAATAAAGGTAGTGTGCTTTGAATAGAGTGAATGTGTCTAACCTTTTTTACTCCAAAACTAGTGATGTTTACTGGATTTAGGTATTACTGACACACTATTGGGTTATGCTCCTTCGACTATCCCTTATTACTGAACCAAGTAAAATTATTATGTTGTCTCTTTTCATGTGATTATTTGTTTACTTATCATTTTTATTAGAATGGTTTAACAGGTTTCTACCAAAGTGGGAACAAGAACAATCACTTTTGAAGAAAAATTTGATGCCCCAATTCACCCCTCCCCTCTCAAGGTGTTTTGGGGTACTTCACTTACTTATGATGATATGTTATTCTTTATTTGTATCATATCATGCAATGTGTTCTTTTGTGTTATTTTTCTTAGAACCTATGGTAGGTATACCTTTGTGTATAGGAATGTTTACAGGATTTTAAACATGGATGAAGAGGGAACTATGCATAGGGTAAGGATATAATGATTCCTCAGGGATGAGGTGTGATGAACTCGATGACTAGAGGATAACAAGAAATATGTTTCTAAGTGACTAGGGGATGCAAAGTATTTCTTGATTCCTAGGGTATGTTGAGAGAATGAATTCATTGTTGTTTAGTGATTCTGAATTTAACTAACACACAATGATGAGTAGAATGATTCATTAACCTAATTGAAAATCCATAATTTATCTGAAACCTTTATTATATATCCAGTATATATTTGAAGCAAGTACGGTTGGGGGTTTGTGGAATAATGGTTAGGGCATAAACACTCAGTTTTGGACTTTGTGTTTCTGTGCTTTTTCACGGGTATTATTATTATGGAATAAACATGTATACTTGATAACAAGAGGTTAAGGATGCGCTGGTGGTTCCCTACTGAGTCTTGTACTCACACCCTACTTGGGAATTTCGATGCGCTTGTAGATTTCCTAAGGGGTCCGATGAAGGGAAAGGGCCATATGATTGATCGATGAGTTTAGTAGTATGGAGCTGGCAGGGGATAGGATGGAAACTGGTAGCACTTATAGTTCCTCAATGATTTATTTTTCATCTTTATTACTCTAGACAAGCTTGTAACTTTTGAGAGCTATTTTTACTTACTTTTCATATATTCTATTCATTCATTTTTTTTAATGTTACTTTGATTATTTATTATGTTGATTATTATTTATTATTAATCTAATGACATGATAAAAAGGGTATAGGCTCCCCACTGACTAACTTAAAACCTCACTGCTAATAGGAAGCCTCTTGTGTATAGGGTAGAATGGTTGAGGTCACGTGACATTTCTACACTTACCTGGTGGTTTGATTTGGGATGTTACAAAATTTTATTATAGAATAAGGACTCACTAACTTGTTTCTTATCTTTCCATGTTTTGTGAAAGGTTAGATATGATATAGGATATTGGGACTCATGAAGGGGAACAATTTTAGTGTTTGGATAGCACTATGTAGTGGACCTCCAAGTAGCCATAAATTGGGAATTATTTTTTTCTTATGTTGTTTATTGAATTCAGGTTTGGTGATGCACAAGATGTTTATATAGGATTTATGAGATTTTATGTGAATTCATGAATCATTACTAGAAACATAGGTTCACATTCCATATATATACTTCTTATTGAGCTACATAGTAGTTCATTAATTAAATTCCTTCATTTGGGATATCTATTCAGGATAATTTCTCCTTTTGTGATATATCTATTTCCTTGCCATTTAGATATATCATTATTGGAATTTATTATTTGAACTGGGCATGTGGTTTTTTAGTTTATATATTATGATTATGACTAACTTGTTGGGTTAGAAACAAAGGATAGTAATATGAGGGGTATACCTGGAGTTAAAGGTAGATTCCTGGTAAAACATTGTTTATTCCTATAGAGTGGTTAATAGAAACCTTGTTTGATCCCATAAAATTACTAGTGATTATCTTAACGACTATGTTTCTCTTGTGATTTTTTTTCATGTTATAGGAGATTCCACCTCAATGTAGTATTATGGGAATTCTAAGGAAGAATATCAGAATACTTATGCAAGGGAGTAAAATTTTATTTTACCCCTGAATGTGTAGAATAATTCATTTGATCATTCTCCCAAACCTACTATGTGGTATAGGTATCAGGATGGTTTCAATATTAATTCTTTATCTTAGTGATTATCCTAGGAACTGTAGTCTAGAACTTTGATAAAATATTTCCTTACATCAACACAAGTATTATTCTTCTATCTAGGGAACTAGTATCCCTCGGGACGTTGAGTATTGGGTGGAAATTTTTTTGGATCTTTGAACAAGTAGAGACTCTAAAGGATTAGTAAGTTAAGATGAAAATATATCATGTTGAAGGTACATCATTTTCGATACCCCGTATTATATTGTGACTACAGAGCTTAAGGATCTCAGGTTTCTAATGGATAACTTGGAGAGGAATGGATTCAAAAGGCTAAGTACTCTATCATGGTGTTCACTAATGTTATTTTTTTCCAAGAATGTGGATGGTAGTCTTCACCTATGAATTGTTTACCAGAAGATGTACTAGGTGGTGTTGAAGAACCTATATTCATTTCTGAGGATCGATGATATTTTTGATCAGCTACAGGTATCTCGGTGGCTCTCCATGATTGATCATAGATTATTATATCATCCATTGAATGTTAGAGAGGATTACATTCTGAATAAAGTGTGTCAGATCAGGTATAGACAATGTGAGTACATGGTAATTCCACTAAGGCTGATGAAGGTGTTGATAGTGTTTATGGCCCTCAAGAATAAGATATTTTATCAATACATGGACTCATTCATTATATTATTCATCAACTATACCCTCATTTACTCACTGAAACTAGAGCAATATGATATTACCCTAGTGATAGATATGAGTATGCTTCAACCACATAGGATTTATAATAATATATTGAAGTGTGACTTATATATTCAAAGTTAAATTTCCTAGTACATGTGGTGTATGAGACTAGTATTTATATATAATTAGATAAGGTTATGGTATCCATGTTTTGGACATGTTCTCATAATGTTTTTGAGATTAGAATCTTTCTAGGTTTAATAGGATAATACCAACGGTTTATTCAGGACTTCTCTCAACTATCAGCAACCATGGTAGCACTGACAGTGAGGGAAGTGAATTTCTAGTGGATGTGCTATTATGAAGAGTTATTCCTTTATATAAATATATGGTTGATGAAAAATCTAGTACATACACTCCTAGAGAGTAGGATTGGTTATGCGGTGTACTATGATGTATTAGGCATTGGTCTAGGAGCGGTACTAAAGTAAAGAGAAAATGGTTTACCATATGGGTCTCATCAGATATTTCCCCAAGAGAGGAGATACCCAACACATGACTTATATCTAGGAGTCATGGTATATTCTCTGATTTGTTTTCTTATCTATCTCTTTGGTGAGAGTTATTTTTATACAGACCACAAGATCCTACACTATATCATCACACAAGGGAACCTAAACATGAGATAGAGGCGGTGGGTTGAGTATATATGAACATTAAACATTGAGATGATATATGCACTTGGAAAAGGTAATTTCATTTTATATAATCTTAGTTTTGAGATGAAGGTTTAGCAGGAGCTTACTGAGAGGCCTTTAATAGAGAAGTGATACATGGTGGACCTATTGGCTTATCGAGGTATGGGTGGTTCTATGAATTTTGGATCTATGAATTCTTCCCCTTAGTGATCACATCCTCACTTGTGGATAGGGTAAAGGCTTAATAAAAGTCAGACAGAGAGCGTGATTTAATGAGGTAACAACTAGCTAGCGATGAATCAATGCCCAGATGGTCGATAAATGATGATGATGTGATCTTGGTACATGGAAGAGTAGTAGTCCCTACTTTCATCAGATATAAGATAATAATGGATTATCATACATCTAGATAGGAAGTACATATTAGTGTAACCAAGATGTATCATGACATGAGGAAATAGTTCTAGTGGACAGGGATGAAGAGTGGTGTTTCTGGTTTTCTCTCTCAATGCCTTAGTTATCATAGTGTGAAGGTCGAGCACCAGCATCCTGGTGGGTTTTTGAATCCACTCTTGATACCTATATGGAAGTGGAAGTATTTCATAATGGACTTTGGCACGGGGTAACCCAAGACCTTGAGTATTCATGAAATAGTCTGGGTGATTTTGGATTAGTTAATGAAGTCTTCTCACTTTTTATAGATTAATGAGACTCACTCAGTGGAGGAACTGTGAAAGCTCTATGTTCGGGGGATCATAGACCATCGTGGATCTTCCTTGAGAATTTTTTTCATATATAGATGAACGTTTTACATTGTGATATTGTTAAGGATTATAGAAATACCTGGGGCCTCAGTTATGATTGATCATTTTATACCATCCTTAGACTAATAGATAGTCCAAGCAGACTATATGCATATTTGAGGATATTCTTTGATCTTGCAGGCTAGACATCGATGGAGCATGGAATGGTTACCCATACATGAATGAGTTATGATTAAATAATAGTTACCAAACATCAAATCAGATGTAACCAAACTAGGATCTTTATGTGAGACTATGTTGATCACTAATTTTTGATATTAGGAAAGTGAGGCAGTTATTTTGGGCCTTGTTTGGTTTAGGAGTCCTTTGAGAGAGTGAATCTGATTTTGAAGAGGTTAATCCCAACTGAGAGAAGAAAGAGATCTTGTGATTACCATAGGATGAGACCCTTAGAGATTTTTCTATTTATTCAGGATCTTTTTATAGACTCTTCAATTGGGTCAGAGACATCTATGGAACCAGGTTAAGCTAGGAACTCATTTTGTTAAACTCTTTTAGATCACTGAGTAGATAGGAGCAGTGGCATATCGTCGGGACCTCCCTTCTCACTATCGATGTAACACCCCAGGTAAATAAAGAATATGACATTTTTATATTTATCCATATTTGTGAACAAAATATTAATATTACTTTAAAGTGGACGCTATGCTCGATGGCATACCCAACACGCAACAATGAGTTTCTTGGGAATCTTACGTTGCACTCTAATAATAAAATAATATTATTTTAAATAGTAGTTAATTCCAAGACATTATAATGGCGGGAATGAACAGAACTAACTACAAAATGATTATATATGTTTGTCAAATAGTTTTACATTTTACAATAAATGTTAGAGGATTAAAAATGGGAAAGAATCCAATTTTAAGTGTAAACATTCTAATATTCTTTAAAAGGTCGATTAACCGCCTTTTGATGGAGGACCTATTTTCAATCCACTTTTTGACAATTTTATGTTTTATATTTGACAAAATAAAATTCTTCTTTAGAATCGGGACATCAAAATTTACTTTGTGTAAATTTTTGGTATTTTTCCGAAAAAGTTCAATTTTTAATGAATATTGAAAATTGTTGTATTTTAATTCAAAACATCTTTTTAATCTAATTTATTTATATGATTAGATTATATTTTGAATTGGTTTTAAAGTGAATTTAGAATATATTTTTACCATTTAATCCAATATTGGTCGTTGGAATTAATTTCACTTTGAAATCGGACTTAAACTAGTGACAATCTTTTGATACATTTTGTTTCCTAAAAACACGCTATTTGTTTTGGCAGCGGGAATTAATTATTAAATTAATTAATTCAACTTATATGTTTTTAATTTTGAAAAATATAAATAATTTTTGAATTTGGAATATCAAATATAGCTTAGGGTGAATTTTTGGTAATTTTCATAAAAACTTCAATTTTTTGATGAGTAGTGAAACCACTATGTGGTACTTATAAAAACTGATTTTCCGTTTAAATGAAATTTTTCCATATTTGTGTTTTTAATTTCAAAAATCCGACATACATGGTTTTCATTAAGAAGTAAAATGTGGTTCAATGGGATTAGAATAATTTTTTGGTGAATAGTAACTTATTAAGTTTTTAATCGCGATTAGAGGTAATTAGTGTAGTTTAAGGTAAGAATAATGTTTTAATAAAATAAAATGACCTAGACACATGCCCTAACATCATTGGATGTGTCATGGCCGACCCATACAATCCATGGGTCAACTTGGGGACCCCATGGAGCCACTTTGGTTGGAAAATGACATAAATACCTTTTTATTTAATGTTAAAGTAAAAATGACACAAACATGAGATGTTTTACTAAAACACTTTTTACATGGGGTTATTCAAGTCATATTTTTGACTATAAATAGTAATTGGAAAGATATAAAGATTTACTACATCATAGTATTTTTTTATAATTTTTATACATTATATAAATTAAATTATTTATGACATCATGATGATGCAGCGATGACCTCATTATTTAACGATTTAAATAAAATTGAAAGATAATGTAAAATCTAAGACCTACACATGTCCAAAACCTATTGGATGGGTGGTATTCGAACCCTTATCACCTTATCCTTGAAAAAAATCAATTTGGGAGCATTAAAATCCTAAAATCATTCTAAAATAAAGTAACATTTCTTTACTTTCCAAGAGTTCCCCTCCTGTCCTCTTATAAAAGGCCCCCACCTCTACCACCTTACCCACACCTCTCAAGAATTTGGCTCGTCCAAACCCTAATCATTTTGACTATACACATACCTCTCTTACTCCTAGAAGCCTCACTTTGGGTATAAGTCTTCCCAAGGAAGCCTTTGAGCTTAAATCAAAAAGAGTTACCTGATTTTAAGTTAATGTCTTCACTTGTGTTCTTTTGTTTTATTTTGCTTCTCCAACCCCCTAAACTCTGTTTATTCATTTATTTTGTAACAACTCCAGTATCTTCAATATACTAGGATGTTTTTATAAGAAGAATTCGATCTACCCTTACACACACCTACATCAAATGTTTTAAGAACATACTGTTTCTGTGGATGGCGAATTTCTGCCTCACGAAATGATGATTGTTCAACACTCATATAACACCTTAAAAGGTGGCCATTAAGATTTCCCTATATATATATATGATATATAATATTTTTATGTTTTACTTAATATTCTTTATTTTTCTTTTGTGGCATACCTTTACGGTTTCCATTGTGGGTAAACACGATAATTTCATTTTAGGAAGTGCGGACTACCGCCCCCTCAAAGTGATTTGATTCGTTAATTCCATATGTGGGATGTATAAAGGATGTATTTAAAGTTATTATATATGATTTATGTTACATATAAATTATGAATATAATTCTGTAATTAAAATATACATACCTCTAATTTAGCTGTAATTCCATTAATATGACATAGAAATGAAAGTAGCGTTCATGTGTACGTAAGACTTACCATCTCCATGAACGGTGCATTTCATTTCTTATCTCTAAATGATTATGTAATATTATAAATATATGTATATTAGGGATATATATGATATATATGATATCCAAATCATGGATATCATTCTGTATATAATGAACCTTTGACCTCACGAACAACATGTAATTGTAAGAAGTCCACTTTCGACTCAAGAACCAAATATCAAAAAAAGAAACATTATTAACTGAAATGATTACATAATGTTTATAACATGGAAATAAGTGATATAAAAGGAATAATGAACTTGAAAAAGTTTCTTAATCACGTATAAATTAACTCAAGTTTATTATTTAGGACGTTAAAAAATGATCGAGTCAAGTCGGACCCGAGGTAAGGGATCCTACTCCTCTCTTTCTTTTTAAGTACACTCTTTTATGTCATTCCTTTTAAGCTCATATTTCTTGTGATTGGGATGTTCTTTTATATTAATCATACTGTAATTTTTATGTTCATATGATGAGTGAACCTATTCTCTCTCATCAATCCATTTTGGATGTTTTCAGTGGCGCCGTTAGGCTGCCGAATTTTCGTAAGAGATCTAACCTCTCTCTTTTTTTAAGTACTCTCATTTATGTCAATTATTTTAAGCTCCTCTTTGTTATAATGGGGGATGTTATTTTATATTCCTCTTGCTGTAAATTTTATTGTAATATGATGAGAGACCCTATTTTATCTCATCAATCCATTTTTGGAAGTTTTAAGTGGCACCGTTAAGCTGCCAAATTTTCGTAAGGGATTTTTTCATCTCACTTTTATTCTCATGGCATTTATGCTACGTTTTCCACTATTCCCTTTGGGTGGTGTATGTACTGACCATTATTATACACTTTTTGTAGTATAATTTCACTTATGGGTATTTACATCTTCATTGTGTGACCCTTCTTCCATGGGGTGTACTTTTCGAAAGTTATCTAACTCGGTAAGGGGACCTTTCACCCTCCTCTTTTTAAATGACTTATTTTGTTATGTCTTTTAATTCACATAACATTATATTGGGAGATGTTCTTCTATATCCTTAGTGATTTAAATTTTATGTCCAACTGATTAGATACCCTTTTTATCTCTCATCAACTCATTTTCGGAATTTTGTAGTGTCGTCATTAGGCTGTCAAATATTTGCAAGGGAACTTCTTAACCCAAATTTGATTCTTTGGGATAAACTTGTACTCCTTGAATATTTCATTCTATTAATATGTGTGAATAACCTCTAATTTTTTTACATTTAATATCCTCTTATATTTCATGTATTCATTTGTCACACATAATTATGTAATTGATTTATCCTTAATCCAAGGATACCGTCTTTGTATGGGACTTCGTCTCAATATCCATTCATTTAGGCATATTTTGTTTTATACACAACTTGATTTTATATGGTGTATAAACCCCTTTGACTTTTACATTTATTCAAAAGGAATATTTTTTATACGAAGCATTTACTAAACGACAAAAGTGGATGTTTTTGTCATACGTATGCAGCGACAACGACTTCTCTGCCGTCGTGACCATTATTTGAGTTTCTTCTTCCTCTACAAGCCATACCTTCTTTTTAAAAGAAAAATAAATACCATGTTTTACTTTTCTTTTATTTTGGTATTGAAAATGGTTTTCATAATTTTTTTATATCAATGTGTTGTATTGATATCTTGTGATTGAAAGGTGGAAATGTTATGTTTCCTTTATGCATGTTTTATGTGATACGATTATGTGGTGGTTCTTGGGCATTGTTATGAAGACGGGTGGTTCCGTGATAAACTAAGGGCGGGTGAGCCCGATATAGCTCTCCAACGTATTGGGTAACGCGAAGGAGTGAAATGTTAAGGTTTATCTGAAGAGATTTAGGGAATATATTGTGGTGGGTATTCCAAATGTAAACAAAAGGGTTACTCCCTACGTAAGAATTTTATGAATGCCTCAAGTTACCTTTATGTCTTATGATTTCTATGATTTACTCATGATTTGATGAGGTATATTAAATTGATTATGTTTTATGAGTAATGTATGATTTCATTGATTCTTATGTGTACATGTACTCATGTTTCCTTTCCATATATTTTTATATCCCTTACTGAGATTTTTATGCTCATCACAAGTTTTTGAAATGTTTTTCACAGGTCAAGGGAAAGGTACATGATATGATGATAGTGTCAAGGAAGTGACAAGAAAGAATCCATTTTTTATTTTAAATATGTTTTCGTTGATGGGAAAAAATGAATACTATCTTTTATGTAACCACTTTGTTTAAATGTGCAAAGTAATGTAGTTTTATGATCTAATTCTCTAATACTCTAAACCTAAAAAGATCCTCAATGTGTAATCTTGTAATAACTCAAGATTAAGTAATGTTTAATGCTGGGGCCTTATAGTTGGTATCAGTGTTCGGTTTAGATAACATTAGAGGTTAGGGTATTCTCTAACCACAAGTGACATTACCATAATGGTTAGGATTTCAGAAAGAGCCCTAGTTTTAGATAATTTGAATGAGTAAGTATATCTTAGTGTTTACCTTCCTCATTAGTACATGATAGTTTTTTTGATATACTCACACTGACATTTCTGTTTTTAGTGAATGGATGGATCTAGCAGGCACCAAAGAGACAACAGGTTTGAAGGAAACTGTGGTGGTTCTCGGATTAAGATACTAGATAAAATGGGGGATTCAATGAGGAAACTCGTGGTTGTTCTAAACCAACTATCAAGGAGTCAAGATCAACCACTTGAACCTTGGTATGATCTGTAATGCATCATGTACGAGATGACCAATCGATGTGGAAGTTCAGGTAATAATTATAAAGGTAACCATTAGAGTTTATATGATCCTTACTTTTGAGGTAATTATGGGTTTTTATATGTTATGATGGAAAATGAACGACATGACATAAACATGAGTTTAAAATATTTTATGATTATTTATGATGATTTTATCTCTTTTTGGGGAATGTTTTAAGAATTATATAGTTTTGGAAAAAGGACAACACGCAGGCCGTGTGACAACCCGTCGCGTTGGACAAAGCTACAGGAATTGAACCCACAACCAAAGTGCAACTGGAATTTATCGCCTACCCCTTAACTACGTGAACTCCCTGGTTAGTTTGACTGATTCATTTTAGTTAGATGATTTTATGAATTAAGAGTATGTTGATTTTGGGTTATCTATGGAAATTTATTAACCTATCATGGAGGATATGTGATTAGGTTAATTACTTTTCAATACAAGACATTAAGAGCAACTGATGTTGTTTGGAGATAAATGTTACGATTTAACTTGGAAGACTATGCGACTAAATCCTTCAAATATTTGGGTTTCAATATTAGTTTGGTTTACTGTGATGAATTTTATGAACAAATTTTTTATCGAATGGTCCTCGTTGAACATTGGGTTTTGTTGGACAAATTTTGGAGATTAAGAATAGATTTTCTTTTTATAAAGGGTTATCCTTTTCTGGATTATCTGATCTTGTACTAACGTTTTTGGTTTTGTTTTTGGTTAAAGTCTAAATACATGGGAAGTATATAGTTCTCTTTTGAGGATTAGGTGATTCTCTAGAAGTTTATTATGGTACTCTTAATGTGAACAAGTCGTCCTAAATACTCGTCTTTTGGAGAAAATATGAGTCTATGTAAGGAATATAATAAAAGTTGAAAGTCAACATGATAAGTGATTATGTTTCCTTATGAATAAATTCCTCAATAAAAAGTAACTTAAAACAAAAATGTTTTCTATTAACTTTTCCTACTGGGGAATCGAATACCGTTTAACCCATCACAAGTTTGTGATTTTCTTGTGGTTAACTTTCTCCTAAACATGTTTTCTATCACTCTCCATCAGAACATGACCCTATGTTTTCTCCTCCATGTCCATGTTTTCCTACATTGAATCCTAGTATGGGTTAACTCGGGTGACCTCTGAACTTCTCATTCGTTATTTTAAAGTGATTGTTTTACCGACTCGTGTTCCGATGTGGGACTTTGAAGGATGTTTCCGAGCCCAATTTAAAAATTGCGAGGATGCAATTCTCAAAAGGGGGGAAGGATGTAACACCCTAGGTAAATAAAGAATATCAAATTTTTATATTTATCCATATTTGTGAGTAAAATATTAATATTAATTTAAAGGGGACTCTATGCTCGATGGCGTACCCAACACGCAACAACGAGTTTCTTGGGAATCTTACATTGCACTCTAATAATAAAATAAAATTATTTTAAATAGTATTTAACGCCAAGCCATTGTAATGGAGGGAATGAACAGAACTAACTACAAAATGATTATATATGTTTTTCAAATATTTTTACTTTTTACAATAAATGTTAGAGGATTAAAAATGGGAATGAATCCAATTTTAAGCGTAAACATTCTAATATTCTTTAAAAGGTCGATTAACCACCTTTTGATGGTGAACCTCTTTTAAATCCACTTTTTGACAATTTTATGTGTTATATTTGACAAAATAAAATTCTTCTTCAGAATCGGGACATCAAAATTTACTTTGTGTAAATTTTTTGTATTTTTCCGAAAAAGTTCAATTTTTAATGAATAGTGAAAATTGTGGTATTTTAATTCAAAACATCTTTTTAATCTAATTTATTTATATTATTAGATTATATTTTGAATTGGTTTTAAAGTGAAATTAGAATATATTTTTACCATTTAATCCAATAGTGGTCATTGAAATTAATTTCACTTTGAAATCAGACTTAAACTAGTTACAATCTTTTGATACATTTTGTCTCCTAAAAACACGCTATTTGTTTTGACATGGGGAATCAATTATTAAATTAATTAATTAAACTTATATGCTTTTAATTTTGTAAAATAGACATCATTTTTGAATTCGGAATATCAAATATATCTTAGGGTGAATTTTTTGTAATTTTCTAAAAAACATCAATTTTTGATGAATAGTGAAACCACTAAGTGGTACTTATAAAAACTGATTTTCCGTTTAAATGAAATTTTTCCATCTTTGTGTTTTGAACTTCAAAAATATGACATAAATGGTTTTCATTAAGAAATAAAATGTGGTTCAATGGGATTAGAATAAGTTTTTTGGTGAATAGTAACTTATTAAGTTTTTAATCGTGATTAGAGGTAATTAGTGTAGTTTAAGGTAAGAATAATGTTTTAATAAAATGAAATGACCAAGACACATGTCCTACCCTCATTGTATGTGTCATGCCCGACCAAGAAAATCCATGGGTCATCTTGGGGACCCCATGTAGCCACTTTGGTTGGAAAATGACATAAATACCTTTTTATTTAATGTTAATGTAAAAATGACACAAACATGAGATGTTTTACTAACACAATTTTTACATGGGGTTATTCAAGTAATATTTTTGACTATAAAAAGTAATTGGAAAGATAAAATTATTTCCTACATCATAGTAGTTTTTTTATAATTTTTAGACATTAAATAAATTAAATTATTTATGACATCATGATGATACAGCGATGACCTCATTATTTAACGATTTAAATAAAATTGAAAGATAATGTAAAATATAAGACCTACACATGTAAAAAACCTATTAGATGGGTGGATTGAGAACCCTTATCACCTTATCCTTGAAACACATCAATTTGGGACCATTAAAATCCGAAACACATTCTAAAATAAAGTAACATTTCTTTTCTTTCCAAGAGTGCCCCTCCTCTCCTCTTATAAAAGGCCCCCACCTCTACCACCTTACCCACACCTCTCAAGCCTTTGGCTCGGCCAAACCCTACTAATGTTTCCTCTACACATACCTCTCTTACTCCTGGAAGCCCCACTTTGTGCAGAAGTCTTCCCAATGAAGTCTTTGATCTCAAATCAAAAACAGTTACCCGATTTTAAGGTAATGTCTTCACATGTGTTCTTTTGTTCTATTTTTCTTCTCCAACCCCCTAAACTATTTTTATTCATTTCATTTGTAAAAACTACAGTATATTCAATATACTATGATGTTTTTATAAGAAGAATTCGATCTACACTTACACACACCAACATCAAATGGTTAAATAACATACTGTTTCTGTGGATGGCGAATTTCTGCCTCACGAAACGATGATTGTTCAACACTCATATAACACCTTAAATGGTGGCCGTTAAGATGTCACTATATATATATATGATATATAATATGATTATGTTTTACTTAATCTTCTTTATTTTTATTTTGTGGCATACCTTTATGGTTTCCATTGTGGGTAAACATGATAATTTCATTTTCGGAAGTGCGGACTACCGCCCCCTCAAAGTGATTTGATTCATTAATGCCATATGTGGGATGTATAAAGGATGTATTTAAAGTTATTATATATGATGTATGTTACATATAAATGATGAATATAATTATGGAATTAAAATATACATACCTCTCATATAGTTTTAATTCCATTAATATGACATAGAAATGAAAGTAGCGTTCATGCGTATGTATGGCTTACCGTCTCCATGAATGGTGCATTTCATTTCTTACCTCTAAATGATTATGTAATATTATAAATACATGTATATTATGGATATATATGATATATATTATATCCAAATCATGAATATCATTCTGGATATAATGAACCTTTGACCTCATGAACAACATGTAATTGTAAGAAGTCCACTTTTGACTCAAGAACCAAATATCGAAAAAACAAACATTATTAACTTAAATGATTACATAATGTTTATAACATGGAAATAAGTGATATAAAAGGAATAATGAACTTGAAAAAGGTTCTTAATCAAGTAGAAATTAACTAAAGTTTATTATTCAGGACGTTAAAGAATGATCGAGTCAAGTCGGACCCGAGGTAAGGGATCCTACTCCTCTCTTTCTTTTTAAGTACACTCTTTTATATCATTCCTTTTAAGCTCATATTTCTGGTGATTGGGATGTTCTTTTATATTACTCTTAATGTAATTTTTATGTTCATATGATGAGAGAACCTATTCTCTCTCATCAATTCATTTTGGATGTTTTGAGTGGCGCCGTTAGGCTGCCGAATTTTCGTAAGAGATCTAACCTCTCTCTCTTTTTTAAGTACTCTCCTTTATGTCACTTCTTTTAGGATCCTCTTTTTTATGACGGAGGATGTTATTTTATAATCCTCTTTCTATACATTTTATTGTAATATGATGAGATACCATATTTGATCTCATCAATCCATTTTTGGAATTTTGAAGTGGCGTCGTTAGGCTGCCGAATTTTCGTACGAGATTTTTTCATCTCACTTTTATTCTCGTGACATTTATGCTACGTTTGCCACTATTCCCTTTTAGTGGTGTATGTACTGCCCATTATTATACACTTTGTGTAGTATAATTTCATTTATGGGTATTTACATCTTCATTGTATGACCCATCTCCCATGGGGTGTACTTTTCGAAAGTTATCCAACTCGGTAAGGGGACCTTTCACCCTCCCCTTTTTAAAAGACTTATTTTGTTATGTCTTTTAATTAACATAAAATTATGTTGGGATATGTTCTTCTATATCCGTAGTGATTTAAATTTTATGTCCAACTGATGAGATACCCTTTTTATCTCTCATCAACTCATTTTCTGAATTTTGTGGTGACGTCGTTAGGCTGTCAAATTTTTGCAAGGGAACTTTTTAACCCAAATTTGATTCTTTGGGATAAACTTTTACTCCTTGAATATGTCGTTCTATGAATATGTGTGAATGACCTCTAATTTTTTTACACTTAATATCCACTTATATTTCGTTTATTCATTTGTCACACATAATTATTTAATTGATTTATCCTTAATCCAAGGATACCGTCTTTGTATGGGACTTTATCTCAATCTCCATTCATTGAGGCATATTTTGTTTTATACACAACTTTCTTTTATATGGTGTATAAACCCCTTTGACTTTTACGTTTATTCAAAAGGAATCTTTTTTATATGAAGCGTTTACTAAATGACAAAAGGGGATGTTTTTGTCATACGTATGCGGCAACAACGACTTCTCTACCGCCGTGACCATTATTTGAGTTTAGGCTTCCTCTACAATCCATACCTTCTTTTTAAAAGAAAAATAAATACCATGTTTTACTTTTCTTTTATTTTGGTATTGAAAATGGTTTTCATAATGTTTTTATATCAATGTGTTTTATTGATGTCTTGTGATTGAAAGGTGGAAATGTTATGTTTCCTTTATGCATGTTTTATGTGATACGATTATGTTGTGGTTCTTGGGAATTGTTATGAAGACGGGTGGTTCCGTGATAAACTAAGGGCGGGTGAGCCCGATATAGCTCTCCAATGCATTGGGTAACAAGAAGGAGTGAAACGTTAAGGTTTCTATGAAGAGATTTAGGGAATATACTGTGGTGGTTATTCCAAACATAAACAAGAGGGTTACTCCCTACGTAAGAATGTTATGAATGCCTCAAGTTACCTTTATGTCTTATGATTCCTATGATTTATTCATGATTTGATGAGGTATATTAAAGTGCTTATTTTTTATGAGAAAAGTGTGATTTCATTGATTCTTATGTGTACATGTACTCATGTTTCCTTTCCATATATTTTTATATCCCTTACTGAGATTTTTATGCTCATCCCATGTTTTTGAAATGTTTTTCACAGGTCAAGGGAAAGGTACATGATATGATGATAGTGTCAAGGAAGTGTCAAGAAAGAATCCATGTTTTATTTTAAATATGTTTCCGTTGATGGGAAAAAATGAATACTATATTTTATGTAACCACTTTGTTTAAATGTGGAAAGTAATGCATGTTTTATGATCTAATTCTCTAAAACCCTAATCCTGAAAATATCCTCAATGTGTAATCTTGTAATAACTCAAGATTAAGTAAGGTTTAAGGATGGGGCCTTATAATCGATGTATTCACAACGTGTTCCATGTGTCATAGCTTGGGAGGTATATACCTGACCTCGTGTTTGTTATAAATTGTGAGGATGTTGATCTGGATACTGGTTCATATTTTGAGGAGGTGTTGCATGGAAGGATAGTACCACTATTTCAGATTCGGTGACAGCATGGATGGATCCAAGAGGGAGTGTGGGAATGCGAGGTAGATGTTTGAGCTTAGTGGAATGATTTTTTTGAGAAATAATTATAGAGAAACATATCAAGGATGAGAAGTCAATAAAGAGTTAGAATTGTAAAATCGTGAATTTTTAAAGATTATAAAAAACCTATTTGTTAATAATTTATATGTATTTTTTATGTGAAAATGTAATTTTTCAATACAAATAACTTAAAATGTTTTAAAGGAATTGATTAATGGAAAAATAATAGTCAGTGGCTTGGAATATTTTTATGGAATAATTTTGGAGTTAGGTGCTAATTTAGTACAAAATTTGGAGTCTTGTAGAGGCTCTGTGTATACAGAATAAAAATATTAAATATATTATATTTTGGGCATGTGATTTATCCAAAAATAATTTAATATCTCCCAAATGGTGTGTCATATGAGAAATATGAGACCAACATTAGGACTAGGATGCGAGGTTTTCCCTAGGAATGGTATAAATTTTATGGGTGTCGGGCATTTGGTTCAACCTCATGTGAAATTAAGTTATTTAATAATTTAATTTTTAATATCATTTTTAAATATCATTTTTTATGTATCATATTATTCAAAAGTTACACATCCATTTTTTCACCTAGGCCTCATAAAAAACCTCCATTTCCTCACTATTTTTATCTGATTCTATTGAAACACATTAATTAATTGAAATTAATGACACAGTAATGAATTTTTGGTTGAATTGAGGATTAAAATGGGTGTTTTGATTAAGGATTTTGGGGTGTTGCAACTTTGGGGTTTAAATAGCCAAACTATATTTGAATTCAATTTTGGTTGATTTGAAGGAGTCCAATTGAATAAATATGTATCAGTCACTTGATAGAAAAAGGCCATTGATGAGATTCATATTTCTTGGTGCGGTATCCTTTGGTTGTTTTCCCTAGGTGATGTGTAGCGTGTATTTTTGGTTGGTTTTTTATTCAATTTATTTATTTCTTTTATTTCTTCATTTCATAAATTATAAGTAAATAATGGTGTAATTTAAATAATGTATAAAAACTAAATTATCAAGGATAGTCCCTAATTTATCAAATGATAATTCTTAAATAGATTTTGAATTATAAATAGATAATTTATAGAAATATCAAAGGACTATTATCTGGATTATTGAAAGGGTAATCACATCATATTTTCATGGATAAAATTTTAAAAATTATCAAATGATAATCACATTGAATTATAAGGATATAATTTATTGAAATTGGAAAAGGATCATTGTATTGATATATCAAAGGATAATTTCACAATTACAAACAGATAATTTGTAAAAAATATCATAATATAATTTACTATAGATAATTTCTAAAATAAATTATTAGTTGATAATTGAAAAATTATAAAAGTATTATTCTAATAAAATTTTCATGTGAGAAGAATTATTGTAATTATCAAAGAATTATTATGTGAATTATAAGAAATAATTATCTGGAATTGTTAATATATTATTGCACTAAATTATCTAAGGATAAATTGTGGGTAACAATTATCCTAAGATAATTGTGAAATGATAATTTGTAAGGAATAATTATTAGAATATAATTATAAAAAAATTAAAGTATAATTATAAGGTAATTATCATCTAAAAAATGTTGTTGAAATTGTCATAGGATAATTACATGGATTATGAAAGGATAATTATTATAATGATCAAATAATAATTTTGATTTTACTAAATGATAATTTCAAGTTTATGAAATATTATCCTAAAATAATTACAAAAGGGTAATTTATGAATAATTTTCAAAAGATAATTAGAAGGGATAATTTATAATAAATTATTAAAGACAATAATAAAAGGATAAATTATGATAAATTATAAAAAGATTATTATAAAGGGATAATTTATGGTAAATTATTAAAATATAATTATAAAGGATAGTATATAGTAAATTATTAAAAGATAATTATAAGGTATAATTTATCATAAATTATCAAGGATAATTATAAATAGATAATTTATGATCAATTATCATAAGAAATTATAAAAGAATAATATAGGATAAATTATCAAAATATAATTATAAAGGATAATTTATAGTAAATTATCAAAAGGTAATTATAAAGTATAATTTGGGATAAATTATCAAATAATAATTATAAAAGTATAATTTATGATAAACTATCAAGAGATAATTTTCAAAGTTTAATTTATGAAAAAAAATTAGAAGATAATTATTCATATGAAGAATATTGTTAGTGAATGCACTAGTCTAGGAAAATAATATAAAAATTATTTGGGATAGATAATGTACCTTTGCATGCGATATTTTATTTATTTTCGAAATGAAATAGATGTTTTTAGTTCTAGGAACCCTTTATGAATCATGAGAATTGATGTGATGATGTTTACGATAATAAAGTTGCAAAGATGAGTTCTTAACTGTTGAGGTATACATTATAGTTATCAAACCACATGGGGTGGTTTATCCTTGCCTTTGACATACATTGAATTTTTATATATGAGTTTTCTTACCTTTTTGGGCTTGTTTACACATATATTATTAATGTGATTATATGTAGAGATATTTTGATGAGCGTGCTAGATTATGATTACATGTGGGTGTGTGTTTGTAGCCTTAGGAATCTTATATTAAACTAGTTTCAATGAGTAATTTGAAGCTTATTATTCATGTTTGATGTTGATCACATGTATTGTGTGTGTTAACATACATACAATGATATTCTATACTTTCTCATGTATCCTACCATGTTATGTGTGATTTTATGGTACTGTTATTAGAAACAAAGGTAGGTGGAACATCATTACATGTTTATCCTTTATAGAGGGAGTGGACACGATTTACGTTGTTGAGGATGAGAGACCTATGAACATGGTAGGGATACAAAGATTAATCGGGGATTTTTTGTGTTGAACTCGATAACTAGCAAATGCCACGGGGTATGTTTCTCAATGATTAAGGGATACTAAGTAGATCTTGATGCCTAGGGGATGTTGACTTCATGACTCCCTTGATTCATTTTGATTTCGAGTTGCATGATCACATGATGTTGAGTAACACGATTCATTAGCTTCATGTTTAATCCTTGATTCTTCTCACACCTTGATTATCCTCTAGCAAAGAGCCGAAGTAGGAACCCCTGGGTGTTTGTGACAACTTGGTTAGCGTATGACCGCTCTATTTATTATTGTGTGTTTCTATTACTATTAAACATCTATTATTATTATGAAATATACCTGCATACATGATCACATAAGTTTAGGATGCATTGGATGTGTCTTATTGAGTCTTGTACTCACACCCTATTGAGGAATTTCTTTGATCTTGTAGATTTCTTGAGGGATCCAGCAAATGGAATGGGACCAATGATTGATGGCTAAGCTGGGGAGCATGGAGCTAGTGGTGGGCTAGGACATACACTAGTTGGACCTTCAGTTCCTTATTTAATTATTTATCAGCTTTATTACTCGATACATGCTTTCCACTTTTTAGAGATACTGTTAATTAATTTTTATGTATTCCATTCATTCGGTTTTCTGCATGTTACTTTGATTATTTATTATATTTATTATTGTTCATTATTGATCCTATAACATGATATAGAGTGTATAATATCCCCACTAACAGACTCAAACACAACCAGTAGGAATCCACATGCGTATGAGAAGGCATACATGTGGTCATGTGACATTCTCACTCAGACCAGATAGTTTGGGTCAGGATTTTACACATACAATAGATGTAATTCCACCTGCTATTATGTGAATATCAAAAATAAAGGCTAAGGATGGATTAATCATAGATATCATATAGTTTCTTTGACTAAATTCATAGTTTTACATGAATTTTGTGGAATTATAGGTTTGATAAATCAGGAAATATAATCACATCAAACTCTGGTACACGATCACAATAAAATATAAAATTTTCATTATCATTTTTCTTGAATTTATTATACAAAACCCACAGATTCTCAACCCTATGTTACCTACCTCGTAGTGGAGAACCCTATGATTCCTAACTAATAAGGGATGAGTATCACCTATTTAATTAGGGTATTATAAACTCTCAAAATCCCATATCATAATCTGTTACTTCTTAGTGTGAGGACACTTGAATCTAATACGAGAACAACACTAATTTTTCATTGGTTTTCCTTCATAATGATGATAACTACTCAAAAATACAACAATTGATATTTCATAGAAGAAAAAACCTAGCTACCTTATAACTCATTATAAAAAATAGTTACTATATTCTCATATATGTGTAACCAAGCTGTAAAACCTACATAAATTTTACGAACCCATTATTTTGAAATAATTTTCATGAAATAATAAAAAAATTGTTGCTTCTCAGGTCAGTAAATCCATTTTATAAATAAAAATAACTCAAAAAATATATGGAATAATCACCAAAAATTTGATGGTGAATATATCATCCTAGGAAAAACATAATTATTTTTTGTCTTAGATAAACCCCAAAGACCTTATAAATCTTCCATAAGCAATTAATTGATAAATAAAACATGTAATCAACCCAAACCATATAATGATTTCTCTAAAAAATACTTTTCTTCTTGTTTTTAATAAAAAATTTATTTAAACTATGAACATTATGATAGAATAATGTTATTGAGAGTGCTAAAACCGTAAATTTAAGATAAATTACATATTTACCTTTTCTTAATTGAGATCATGTCAGCTCCCTAATATTCAATTTACTTCATTAGGATTGTTTTATCTAAAATAATTCTCATCAGTCACCACCTTTTGTTTATTTAACTACATGAGAATCGACACATTCTCCATTCTCTACTTTTTATCTAACAACTCTTCAAGATCCCCATTTTTTCTTCTATCACTTTTAAATTAATTGAAAATGAATTAGAGGTAGAAGATCTGAAAAAAATAAATAGATATTTTTGGGGAAAATAAATTCCCATCAATACCCTCATGTGCTGGAATGCATCCTTAGATAATTTAATTGTATAGTTATTCATAACTTTCTCTATGTTTGAAACAAATTTAAATGATATCTCACTATATTTCAGCTTCTCCATTATGAATTGATACTTTTTTTAAATATTCATTATCATATAATTTTGTATTATATTCTTCCTCAAGATAACTATAAATTTTTTTATCTTTCCCAATCACCTATGGGTTTGAAAAATTTACCCTCACATCTCCATGTATGACTAAATCTCTATCTTTTTTGTTATGGATTTTTATATTTTCACATACTCTTACTACATTGGAATAATAGTGAAAAAAATTTATTTTTCTTCCATGAAACACATCTTCCAGCGATATTTAATGTGCCTAAAAAATTTTATTTTTATATGTATGATCGCATTTATAATATTTATCCATATAGCCATAAAACATTCATGATTTACCATTATTATACCCATTAAATACTCAATTTTTCATATGACCACTCATGCTAAACGTTTATTTATTTAAAATCATTATACTAATATAAACATTACATTGCACAATAACCCCACATCACTTGGAGAGTTATTTGGTTAAGTGTCTTTGAGGAGCAGTTAGATAGGAAACTTATTGTACATAAATTGTTAACATTTGTCTATAATTGAACTCTTATAAAACCCCATATATAATTCTCATAACTTATACTTATATCCATAACCTATGGAAGTAAAACATAAAAATGGTGTGATCTATAATTCTTAGTAAGGGAAAATTTATCAACAAGCCATCAAGTGTTAGATTATAAGAAAAAACTTATACCATGACATAATATTATGGTATAATCATTGAAACGTGTCATAAAAATATAATACCATAATATCATAGAATAATAAACATTTTCAATCTACATAAATAATGAAAACATAACCATAGTTCATGTTTGACTCTTAAGACCAGCATCAAATATGGGAAAAAGTCCTATAATGGATTGGGTTTACAACCAATTCACATAAACATAGTGAAACAAATATCATATTAAATTAGGTTCACTCCATAATCCCAAATATAATATCCCATGATATATAAATTGATACCATCTGAATTGGTGGGATATATTATTTCAGGCCTAATTGTTACATAACATAGTGTGTTTAGGATAACTACCTATGAACCATACACAGAATCTCATCAGATTAAAATATTACCTAAAGAATTTTAGGGTTATATAATTCAAGTCCCACCCAAGAATAAATGAAAATAATAATAGGTACATCCATACATGTTCCACATAAGGAAACAATATTCATGGATAATAAACATGATAAATCCTTTGTGAAATAAGTGGGTTTCATAATCTTGTCTCAAAACATAGCTGAAGGATATATCAAAAATATTACCAAGGGAAGGAGTTAATTTTTTTGGATTTTCATTATTTAACATTGAATCATATTTCTTCAACCTTAAGTTCCAATGTAATAAAATTCATTAAAATGATCATGTAGAATGAATAATAAAAATGAATTGCATAATTGACGATTTTCAAAATAAGCATAGGATCTTTTATGGATGGTAATATCTTATTATTTTCATTTAGACTTGAATTTTTTAATATGGGTTTACATAAAATAATTATGGTTTTAAAAATAAATTCATGGGATAAAAATTATATATGTGACACTTTTTATGAAATAAGAAATTAGAAAGTTTACTTGTATCGGGTTTATATAAAAGTCTAAATTTCAAAGGGAGCATAAAACACATATTAACCCCAATAAATAAAGTTATAGTAAAATACTTATATATTTATGGAATATATATAAATTACCTGGATTAAATACATGAGAATAATAAAGATAAAAATGTATAAAAATTATGTGAATACATTACCTAGTAGTAATGGAGGTAGTTTGAAAATATCCCTTTATGGGTCTTAAAACACTATTTATTAAAATACCACATCCTTAAATGTGTAATAAAAAATTCTAATAAAATGATGATAAGGTAAATATAAATCTAAAATTATATAAAACAGAATTAAGTTTCTAATTAATAGGATAACATTGGTGTTAATGGAAATTAGCGACATAGAGGGGAAACATTCATTAAAGAAAATGTGAATTGTTATAAATAATTATATAATTTTTTAGCCAAACAATTTTCAAGGTAATGATAAAAATATAAAATTTCATGTTCCAAAATGATAGTTATTAAAATATCATCCTTGAATATCATAATTACATCTTGTAAAACTGATAAATCCAGAGACCCATACACCCATATCCAGTTCTAAAACAAAAAAAAATCATATTTTCATTCATAATAATTAATGTGACCTAATTTTAACCACCCATAATTACAATATAAATAGAAAATATTATTTCATTTATATATACAAAAACTTTTAGTATTATAATTTTAGAGAGTTAATAAATTCCATTTACTTAATAAAACCCATGTTTCTCTCCTTGAATGGGAATTTTTTTACATTATACCCATATTTTATTATTCCTTACAAAAAATTAAATATTTCCAAAAAAAATTATCCACACATGATTCAATTATAGACCAACACTTTATTTTATTATTCATTACAACATATATAAATTGGAAAAAAAAAGTGTCAGATCAGATGAAACATAATGGTTAATAGGGGTGATATAAATCCTATGTGAATGAATACGATCATAAGGGTATGAAAACAAAATCAGGTTCATGTTCTCAATGTAAATGATTCATACCTAGAAAAAGTTAGATCATAAACTAAAAAATCAAGTTATATACATAAGAATGATTAATATTGGTTTCAAATAAGTATTCAACATTAAAGAGTCATAACATTAGATTATGGCATCATAATCATAGGAAATCATAATCTTGTGAACATATAAATTTGAAATCGTTTCCTTGAATAACATTGTGAGAATAGCCAAAATAAATCATGAATACACATAAAAATCAGAACACTGTTATGAACAATCATGAATATACATAATCATTTTAGCATAGATAGAATGAATCATACTCATGCATCAAAATGCGATCATAGTTTTATGAAATCAAGTCCAAATATAATCTTGTGAGAATATCTAAGAGAAATCATACACACTCATCAATATGTGAACCTACCTATTCAAAACAATGATCATCCATATGATTATCAGATCATGTGAAATATATATCCCATTACGTAGTGAATTATTTGGATATAATTGAACCAACCATCACATAATCATAATCAATTTATATGTAATCCATAAGATCATAATAACATTTATCATTTCATCATAGCTAAACACATGGAAAAGAAGATAGGTATCATCAAGATATCATCATCATGATTCACAACCATAGAAATAAATGATACGGATATTAACACTGGATCATATCCCCAATAAATAATAATCATAATCATAATATGTGTTCATAGATGAAAAATTATTTTAAAAGTTCACTAGAACATTTCTTCCGGAAGATAAAAAATTCATTTTGAAATCACATATTTAAAATCTAAAAATTTCAAAAATATGAGAGAAATTTTATTTAAAAATAAATCTTTAAAATTTTAATATAATATTTTATCAAAATAAAATTCATAATGATGGGATAATACATTCATATCATATACATTAAAATATGACATTCTTTTCACACTTGGGTGAAAATTCAAAAATGACCTTCACTGAAAAAATCTCATAAAATATATTTTTTTCAAACCATTTTAAATAAATTAAAAGGTAATGAAAATTTACATTTAAAAAATTAATCTATAGGTCATAAGTTCTATAAACCATTTTTTAATATCATGAATGTGGAAAATAATTTTCATCAACCAAAGGTCTGCATTTTTTTGAAAACATTCTCTCATTCATTTTAAATACAAGAGAGAAAAATGGTTGTAATACATTAAAAATCATGAATAACTAGAGGATAATAAAATTTATGGTGTTTAAAGGACAATTATCATGTAATTTCCCTAAATTTAAATTTAATATAAACAATCCTGAAAATATATGAGACTGTAATATAAATCCATTACCACATTGGTAACTATTAAATAATAACCCCCGTGAAAGAAAAAACATCAAATGAAACATTAAATACGATGAATATAAATATATTAATGATATATCATATCAAAGGGGATGTATATACACCACATGGATGGAATAAGTTTTGGATATGGCATATGTCTCATAGAAACAAAAGTATGGCGAGAAAACCTTACCTCAAGTCATGTGTTTCTTCAAACACATTCAAATATCTTTTATAGTAAATATATATTTATTATATATCTATTATAGAACCATATTCATATATATATATATTAATATATCAATCCCTTATAATTATCAATTTTCTTTTTATTAACAATTCTTTATTAAATTCACTATTTGGGTGAAAACTAGTCAGTCTTTAATGAAATTTTCAGTTTGATGGTTTCAGTCCTTACAACATAGTCATTGTTTCATCATCTCCATAATAATAATAAATTTATAATAGTTATATTTATTCATTATATACACTTTATAATAATCTATATAATTCTTTGAGGAAAAATTAATTACATCACTTTATAGAGACTATTATTTGTACATTATTACGAGTGATGTTTCCACTTTTTGAAGGATAGAACAAAAGAATGATAGATAATAATTAATAATTATGGAATAATAATTATATCAAAAATATAATGTATCTTTATTTAATAAATCTTTATTACTACCCATCTAATGTGGAAATGAAAAACAAGTCCAATCACTTCTTGGAGGTGGTAGTCAACATATATGTATGAACGAAGTTATTGTTTTCAAGAGGATGGGATGGTAAAAAGGTGTAACAAACCAGGTACATATAAAATATTTTATTTTCATTCTATAATTAAATAGTCAATTTATTTATAAATTTATAATGAAATAATTGGTATTTAGACAAATTAAAGAATTCATACTGATGGAATAGTTACTTGACCTTAGGAATAGTAACATGACCATTAGGAATAGCAATATGGTGAGTAGAAAAGTAACCTATACTAATAAAGTATAAATAAAATTTATTCATCCTATAATTGAAAATATGATATATTTATTTCATTGAACAAGTAAATAATTTTTTTTTAAATTATAAATTAAGCGTTGGAATTTTGTAAGTAATAAATATTTAATTATAACATTATAATTAATATAATGATTTAAAATAGAATACATTATCATAAAATAGATTCATAGATTATTGTTTATGTTTTCTTATGATTATAAGATAATTTTATGGGAATTTAATTAATTTTTCAAATTGTAATATAATCTATTATAGTTTTAAAATTGTTATTTTCTTAATATATTGTGATTTTATTTAAAAAATAAATTTATCATATTTAGAAAATTATTTTGATAAAACATAGTTATGTTTTTTATTCTATACATTGAAAAAAAATTGGGATAAAAAATTGGGATTTTTCTAAAATACTTGAATTTTGTGAATAGTGAAATACAACAATTTACGTTATGTATATGTTATAAATTAAATACAGTGTTCCAAACATCATGAATTATTTAAGCACTATAATTTCTAAATTAAATTTATTATGTTAATATATATTATGATAATTATAAAACAATTTATTGTCTTCATCCAAATTAATACACAAATGAATAAAATAATCAAAAACCCTCCTCTCCTCCACTAAAAGTACCTCTCATCACCCCCTCCTCTCCTCACACATATAAAGCATTGAAAATTTTTCAAATTCCTCCCAAAAATTTTTCAAAACCCCTTCCTCATATCTAAGACCTTCTTTTATCACCAAAAACCCAAAACCAAAGGCCTTAAAGAGGTTCTCAAGGATGATAATTCAAGAGGTAAAAATCCTCTTTCATTTTCTTTTATTTTCATTTCAATTTTTTTTTATAAAATATTCACCTCCCCTTATCCAAGAGTAATAAAAACACTAAAATATTATATATACTTTAATTTTAACCTGTTTATGTAAAAAATCATCATCAAAATTCTTCTCCTCTTCCATTTATTATAAAAAATAAAAACATCGTCTGTGATGTATCGGATTTATGACAACGTGGAAGATATGTTTTAAATTTCCATTACGACCTTAAGGTATGATCGTAAATCAATTTTAATGGTTGATAAAAATTTTAAATTTTATTATATAACCTCTTTTATTTTCTGGAATTAGCATATTTACATAATAATAAATTATATAATGAAATTGGTTTGTGATTATCAAAAAACCACCAAAATGATAAAAAAAATATAATCAATACTTTATCTAATGATTCATAATCATATATAAAAAATGTTTTATAGTGTAATCTAATATTTTTTAAATAAATAAATACCATTTCATTCCACTTCTGGATTTTCACTTTCATTCGGAAAGAAAATCCATTGCAAACTGACTATGGAAACCATGTAGAGGACGCACTTGAAACAAGGGAAATAACAAAATATTATTAATAAATGGGTGGAATTATGTTTTAAATGATAAAATAAGGTGTTATAAAAATTAATATCTTTCTATAAAATATTAATTACACTCTTTTAACCATTATATAGGAGGTTAAATCACATTTCAAGTTATACGAGCTCGAGGTATGGGAATTCTAAACCCAAATTCTATTCTTTGGGTTAAACTTCCACTTCATTGATTATGTGGAAATAAGATTATTTTTATAATAAATTTTATTTATATTATGTAGTATTATGTGTATTTACATTATATAGACATAATCATTTTGTTCAATTAATTCTCACTTTAGTTAAGTCATATTTGTAAGGGACTTTTCCATGAAAGTACTCTTTTAAAATTCTATTTTAAAAAATCAAAAGGAATGTTTTAATGAATTTATTCATGTTTTATGATTATGTACTATTTATTGGGAATTTTTTATGATATATTTTGGGACATATATCTCCCTCCAATTCATTGGTTATATATGTTTAATTTGGAGGTCAGCTATATTGTTACTCCATGTGTAAATTTGATGGTTACACCAAAAGGTAGTCGTAAGGGTTACATTGTATGGTAGCCATGAGGATTAGAAATTATAATGAAGTCTTGAGGGTTATAATATTAAGTAATTAATTCCCCACATAACCTATATGGATTATTTCTATTTTCTTTGTTTTATGGAAATTTTATGTTTTAAAAATTATATAACAATTTTTGGGTGTAAAGTATGTCTTTATGAAAATGATTTGATAAGTTTATAAGTATTCATGGACTAATCATTTCGATACTTATCTTAATGTCCCTTAATGAAATTTTTGTGATCATCCCATGTTTTAAAATAAATCACATCATTTACAGATGGGTAAGAGGAAAGGAGAATCCAAGATGAATGTTGTGAAGACTTTTCATGAAAATATTTCATGTTTTTATTATAAACTTTGGTATTATAAAAAAATGGATATTGTTTTAAGTTATAACCACTATGTATTCCTGTGGGTTGATATCTATGAAATATGTCCTAACATTATAAAAAACCCAAGAAGACATTTTGGAAGGTAAAATGTGAATTCTAAGCAATTTACTAGATTATGTAATGTTTAATGTTCGGTCCTTATAGTTTGTATCAGAGCATGGATTTGATAAAATTAGAGGTTAGGATGATGTTAATAGAGTACCATAAGATATTTTTAACTTAATTTTATTTTGAAATGATATAGAATTTGAAGATTAAAATGTTGCTTCATTTAAGATATTTCGGTTCAAAATGGTTTTCCACAGAAGAAACAGGGAAGGTGAACTTAGAAAGAATCGAGAGGCTAATATATTTCTGAATTCACAACCTAGAACAGTAAAAATTAGAACTGATTATTTTGAGATAGCAATGGCTCAAATTACGCAGGCAATAAATGGTGGTATAATCCATGTAATAGAACAACCATAACTACATGAAAGGGATATTATGATAGTGGAACATTTTATTTGGAAACACTCTCCTGCTTTCAGTGGATTTTATGATCCAGTGATGGCTAAAGGGTGGATTAATCCCTTGTAAAGATATTCTATGTCCTGGGGTGTTCATATAATCAAAAGTTTATTCATTTCATTTATCATTTTGAAGTTTAAGCTGACTAGTGGTGGTCAATAGTCAATAATATCAGGGATAGTGATGAGATTTATTCCTTGTAATAGGATGAATTTAAAAATATTTTCCTTCAAAAATATTTTCCAAAGATTTTCAAATATATGATGGAAAAGAAATTCCTTGAATTGAAACAAAATGAGGAGGATTCAGTTACTATATATGAAGAAAACTTCACCATATTTTCAAGGTACACTCTAAATCTTATTCAGGATCTTGATATTAAAATCAGTCATTTTTACTCAGGATTGAATCCAGGATATCAAATAGTATTAGATTCCCATGAATTCAAAAGTTATGTCAAACTTTTCTAAGGTGCTGAGAGGGTAGAAATGGAGTTTTCAAATGATCATGTTTACTTTCACAACAACAAGAAGAAGAGGTCTATATAGATTGTGATTGGTAAGAATCAATAAAATGAATCTTAAGGTAAAAAAGTACATTTTCAAGTTTGTGAAAAGTGTGGTATAAACAACCCTAGGGAATTCTTTAAAAAACTATGAAGTGTTTTGAATGTGGTATGTTTGGACCTATGGCCTGAGATTGTAATGAAAAAAAACTTAAGATCAATTCTGATAAGTATACTATAAATTGTTTCAAATGTGGTGAGATGGGTCATCATAAAGACACATTCCTAAAGAAAAATTTGAATAATGGAATTGTAACGTCCCGACCCGGAAGCCACTAAACCGGTGCTCCGAGCCGGTTCGCCACAAGGCCTAAACCACGCATCCCCGTATGCCAGAGGCTTCCGAATAGCATCAAGGGCCTAGGGTGTGATAGTGGAGAAACTCTTCCCTCATACCAGTGTAAGAAAGCAGTGGAAACAACTAAGTATCATACACAGTGGAAAGTAAACAGAGTACGAAAGGAACAATTGACAGAAATAGAACAGGTTGTAATAGTAAAATGTTGTAAAAGCCCGAACAGCTATGAAATAAAAAATAACACTGGTCACCCACTAGGCCAACAATACAGATACAAGTACAAAAGAAACTGAAAGTAAAAGTACCGGGATCTACTACTAACTTAGAGCGAATCCACATACCCGTTATCCAGAAAATATCGAACTGCAGCAGCCCGATCAGTAGAACCACTCGAGCAGCTCTGCTCGATCATGCAATACTGGGCCTCATCCCTATCCACCATGAAACTCATGCTCAACCTGAAAATCATACATAAGATCTACACGTACACTGAGGTGCATGTGAAGGGGTGAGAAACAATCTCAGTAGGGCACCCCAACAAGCAACCTATAATTGTGCTGCTAAAAGTGCATGCAACAGCAATGTGCTCAGCCTAGCTGGAACACAACAAAAGGAAGTAAACCAAACATGAAACCACAGTTGAACTCAGGGTGTGTAATCCCTATCAACTAGGAAAGTGCCACCATGGATTTATATATCTATATACATACACTTGTATAGTCACATACCTATACACATATAGATAAATATATATATTCATGATTAAGTGATTCAAAAAGAAAGAAACAACATCGGCAGTTGATCCTTGGGGTCCCTAAGCCCGATCTCCTGGACATCCTATTCAAGGGAAGTGAGCTGGAAATCGGGCCACTCAAGCCATGTATCATTAAGTTGATCTCTGGGTTCAAAACCCCCTCGACATGTACCTTCTTCGGATAACACTGGAAAATATGTCTCTGAACAAGATAAACAAAAACAAGTAACCCTATGGGAAGTACTCACATTCTGTCCCCTCTTGTTCATCAAAAAAAACACAAGAAGGCAGATGACACATCAGGTGACCCTCTGGGAAGAACTCACAACCATCCCCTATGGTCCTACCTAACAAGTACCAACAACCCTCTAGGCAGTACACTCAACCTAACCCCTCTGGTTTGGCCATATGAAAATTATAAGACTCTCTGAGGAAGCATGATCATTCAATTCCCCTTATAGTCTAAGGTAGTCAAGGACTCTCTGAGGAAGATCACATGGTCTAATACCGTTATATCCCCAAGGTCTAGAGACTCTCTGAGGAAGCTCACTCTGTCAATTCCTTCTATAGCCTCAGGTCTATCACAGACTCATTGAGGAAGCTCACTCAGTAAATTCCTCCTATAGCCTGTAATGGTTTAAGGAAATTCAAAAAAAACAAAGACTCTCTGAGGAAGCTCACTCATTATATCCCCTTATAGTCTATAAATCTCAAGAATATTTGAGGAAGCTCACTCGGTCTATCCTCCCGTAGTCCAGAATATCCAAGACTCTCTGGGAAGCTCACTCGGTTTATCCCCTATAGTCTATAATGTCCAAGACTCTCTGAGGAAGCTCACTCGGTCTATCACCTTATAGTCTATAGCACCAAGTTCTCACGACCTCATGCCAGTCAGCGCATAATAATGTTATATGCCAAAGTAAACCTACAAAGCTACTTGGCTAACCAATCTACAACATCTCAATAATTTCATGGGAACAATACTCCATCCTACGGTAAAAAGGCATGGAAAACAAGTATAAAATCCAATATAATGAAAAGACCAAAAGGTAGTAAACATATAAGAATGGGAAAAACATCCAAGTAAGGTAAAATACACAATTTACAATCAATTCACCTCTACTTAGGCACACAAAGAATAGTAGGAATCCAAACAAACAAGAAAGACACATCTCATTAGGCTCAATAGCCACCAACCAGGAAGCACCGCTGGTAAACACTACAACATCAGCAAACCAAGTAAGATATAAACAAACAGTGAGGGTGTCCCGAATTCCCATCCCAACAAAAATACAAAGCCCAAAGGGATTACCAGTTTGGCATGGGTTCTATGTGACACCCGATCTCCATCTCTACCCAAACCCAACATAACAACTTAGGGTCGGTCAAAAAATGGGCACCCACTGGGTCCCTCAGGTCAAACACTAAGGAGGCATCAAACTCGGGATCCTCCATGTAAACACGAGCGAAGGCATCCTACGCAAAATCCTTAGTAAAGTGTAATGGAGGAATCATACACGGGATCCTCAGAGGAAGGACAACATAGGCCTTCCAAAACATGGTTTCTTTCAATGGAGGAACTAGATAGAGATCCTACAAGGGACTCCCTAGGTTAGCACACAAGCAAAGGCAACCCTCAGGGGATCCTTAGAAGTACCTGGTCTCAAAGCCTCATAGGATATAATGGAACGTCTCACAATTTAAACATCCTCTAACGCATGGGTTATGGGAGATAGCTCATATATCATCTCTTATTAAAGGTCTTAACTAAGTTGGTCCAAACGCCCAACCTATCATCCACACCAAGTCTCACTCTCAGGTGACAACTGAACTCGATAAATGGAAGAAGAACCCCTCCATTTAGATAGAAACCCCAACCCCCCCCCCCCCCATTTATATGACCTCTAAAAGTAAAAATGATTCCACCATTGTGATATACATGGAAAAACGCTCATAATCGACTACACACATGCCCAATTCTGACTTCCAAAGCCTATGATATCTTAAAAATACTAAATTGAAGTAGTACATGGCCAGAGCACAATGGGTCTGCCTATGTAATAGTACATGGCATGTACTTCACTCTACAAGGAGTTTACTGTTTACAAAAATTTACGTCGTGTCCATGTTTACGCGAACACATGCCCATGTACCACTACACAACATGTACTTAATGTACACATTGTGTACTCGCTAAAAAACACTATTCCATGCTCTATTTCACACGGCCAACCACATGACCACCAACTACACGGCGTGTACTTAAGAAAACTTTGTCTTCCCTAAACGGGAAGAACACACAGCGTGTACCCCTGGAATACAAGCCGTGTATTCTGGGTTTTCTGATGGGAAATCCCTGAAAACGCCTGAAACACCCGTTTTCGCCCCCGAAACAATAAATCGAGCCCCATGGGCTGAAAAGAAAAAAAATATAAGGCTTTAAAGACTTAAAAACATGTTTTAAGGTGATTTATGGTGAAAACATAAATGGCCCTACCTTTGGGCGGAAACCGCTGAAGATTCGGTTGATTTCTCAGTCCACGGATGTCGCACGCCGACTCAGCGTGTCGAGGGCTTCGAATCGGTACCCCTATCACCTTCCAACTCTCTATATTCATCAAAATCCAATTTCTCCCATAGGACATGGCCAAGGATGAGTGGCGTTGGAGATGTGTGCAAGGAGGAGTTGGGAAGAAGAGAGAATATAAAAAGGAAAAAAGAAAAGAAAAGGAAGAAAAAGGGGCGCAGGCCGGCCCCGGCACCCGACATGAGTTTATGCCTTCCCTAGGATAAAATCCTCATATAGGACTCAACGACGTAGACAAAATCTCAATCCAATACTCTGTTTAAAATTTATTTCCAAATGAACCCGCGTGAATAATTTAATATTTAATTTAATAATATTAAATATTCCGCCAAAATCCGAACAGCTCAGATTTCCTCCAAAATCCTATCCTAGGGTAAAATCCCTATTCTGGGAACAACGGAGCTTTAATAAAAATTATCCAAGATCAGATGGTAGGGTAAAATGACCATTTTACCCCTCACAAGCATCCAACAGCAAAAATTCAAATTTCCTCTCAAAACGACTGTCCAGAAAATCACTGGTTCTTAAAACTACCCACCATAAACCTTCTCGTCCCCGTGAAACCCAGTGGAAGAACCAGCAACCATGCTCATAACCTGAGCATCCTCACAACCAAGCTATCTAGACTGTCCAATGACCTGCTTTATAGCATTAACTTCCACCTTCTACAAAGAATACATTCAACTACGACCAAACTGGTGCTCCCCACCATAGGAACACCCATGTCGTCATCTTAAAAGAAAACTCCGAGCTCAAAAGCCCATTGGAAAACACTGATGCTTAACCTAAACAAGGAAAACCATCCTCAAATGCCAATGGTACACTACGCACCATATGGCTTTCTATAAACTGCTTCAAGATCGCTACCCAAAAAGGTTTCATCCACAACAGGGATGAACATTAGGAAAGAAAAAGGAGCTCGATGTAGGGTCGAAGCTCTCTCAGTATACTCAATACGAATCAAGATAGCACATGATCATATCTAACAAGAGTACATTGAGATTCACCAAAGGCATGTCTGGCTCTCTCTGAGCCATGCTAACATCCTGCCAAAACCCGACCAGGATTCAGGCACGGGTCAACCATTTTCACACAGGTTCCCCTTGAATGGAACCAACATCGACCTACAATGGTTCGAGTCAAAACCAAGGGTATCTAGTTCTTCCACCTAGCGCTACAGAAAAAGCCTCACAACTGGGTCACAAGGTCTAAGCACCTAGCCCAAAATTTCCAAAACCACTCAGTAGACGGTAAAGATCACAACAACCAAAGAAATTCAATACCAAAACACAGCCTACAGGGGCCCTAATCCTCTCCGAGAATCCTCAGAAGGAACTACTCCCTAGAGTTCACAACCCAAGCAGAAGAGAAACTAAACTGTCACCCATCAGGAATTCATATATGAGAATACCCCAAGGAGGACAAGTTTACAAGAAAATCCATGGTATCTATCGACATCGTTCTCTATGATCTGACTAGATAACTACAGTCCCGAGAAACAACACCCAATAAGGGTTAAACAGAAAGGAATCACGAGACACATCAGCCAACTGGGGTCCCTGAACCACCTGTGCACAAGGACTAAGTCACCATCTTCACACCAACACCTTATCTTAGATCCACATAACCTACCATCAGAGTAAAAAGTATGTGTAGGCAGACCCAAAGGTCTTGGTCATCAGTAAAAACACACACTAGAAGGACTATATGCTGTGAATCATATGTGCCTAGTATGATGCATGAGACGCCTCTTGCCTTTTCTGGCCAAGAGTCAAAATCTATCCCTAACATCTTACCATTGTCCAAGAGCCAGAGATCCATAGTAAATAAAAACACCACACAACATGTTCATTGCTCAAGGTGAAAATCATACACAACTGTAACATCAAAAAATCCAAACAGCAATCCCAAACCCTGGAAACCAGGACTTCTTACCAGAACAAGTGTTCACAACGCACTAGCCCGATATCCATCATAGGTTCCGACACATTCCTAATACACATGTCTGCCATATCTCAAATAGTAATAACTAGGAAAGAAAAATCCTCTGATACCACTTTGTAACGTCCCGACCTGGAAGCCACTAAACCCGTGCTCCGAGCCGATTCGCCACAAGGCCTCAAGCGCACCCTCCGATCTGGTTCTCCACAAGGCCTCAAGTGTGGCTCCCCGTACGCCAGAGGCTGCCGACTAGCAGCGAGGGGCTAGGGTGTGATAGTGGGGAGACTATGCCCTCATAGCAGAGTAAGAAAACAGTGGAAATAACTAAGTGCCATACATAGTGGAAAGTAAACAGTGTACGGAAGTAATAAACAACTGAAATAGAACAATCTATAATAGTAAAATACGGTAAAAGCTCGAACAGCTATGCAATACAAAACAACACTAGTCACCCACTGGTCCAACCATACAGATACAAGTAAAAAAGAAACTGAAAGTAAAATTATAGGGCTCTGCTACTAACTCTGAGCCAATCCATGTACCTGATCTCCAGACAATATCGAACTGCAGCAGCCCGATCAGTAGAACCACTCGAGCAGCTCCGCTCGATCAAGCAACACTGGGCCTCAGCCCTATCCACCATGCAGCTCGTGATCAACCTGAAAATCAGACAATAGGTCTACATGTACACCGATTTGCATGTTCAGGGGTATGAAATAATCTCAGTCGGGCACCCCGACAAGCAACCTATAACTATGCAGCTAAAAGTGTATGCAACAGCAATGTGCTCAGCCTAGCTAGAATACAACAAAACGTAGTAAACCAAATGTGTAACCACAGTTGAACTCAGGGTGTGTAATCCCTATCAACTGGGAAAGTGACCCCATGGATGTCCATATCTATATATGTACATATGTATAGTCCCATACCTATACACATATATATCAATATGAATATTCATGATTAAGTGATTCAGAAAGCAAGAAACAACATCAAAAGTCGATCCTTGGGGACCTTAAGCCCAATATCGTGGACATCCTATTCAAGGGAAGCGAGATGGACATCATTCCACTCAAGCCGTGTAACATTAAGTCGATCTCTGGGTCTGAAATCCCATCGACATGTGCCTGCTTCGGCCAACTCCGGAAAATAGGTCTCTGATCAAGTTAAACAAAAACAAGTAACCCTATGGGAAGTACTCAAAGCATGTCTCCTCTGGTTCAACCAAACAAACACAAGAAATAAGATAACACAATAGGTAACCCTATGGGAAGTACTCACAGTCATCCCCTCTGGTCCTACCTAACAAGTACCAACAACCCTCTAGGAAGTACACTCAGCCAAACCCCTCTAGTTTGGTCATACGAAAATTATAAGACTCTCTGATGAAGTACGCTCATTCAATTTCCCTTATAGTCTAATGTAGTCAAGGACTCTCTGAGGAAGATCATGCGGTCTAATCCCCTTGTATCCCCATGGTCTAGAGACTCTCTGAGGAAGCTCACTTTGTCAATTCCTTATATAGCCTCAGGTCTATCCCAGACTCTCTGAGGAAGCTCACTCAGTCAATTCCTCCTATAGCCTGGAATGGTTTAAGGAAATTCAAACAAAACAAATAATCTCTGAGGAAGCTCACTCTATCTATCCCATTATAGTCTATAAAGCTCAAGACTCTCTAAGGAAGCTCAGTATGTCTATCCTCCTGTAGTCTAAAATATCCAATACTCTCTGGGAAGTTCACCCGGTCTATCCCCTATAGTCTATAATGTCCAGGACTCTCTGAGGAAGCCCACTCAGTCTATCCCCTTATAGTCTATAGCACCATGTTCTCACGGCCTCGTGCCAGTCAGTGCATAATAATGCTATATGTCAAAGTAAACCTACAGAGCTACTTTGATAACCAATATACAACATCTCAAGAATGTCAGGGAAACAACACTCCATCCTATGGTCACAAGGCATGTAAAATAGGTATAACGGCCAATAGACTGAACAAGACCAAAAGGTAAAAAATAGATAAGCATGGGAAAAACATCCAAGAAAGGTAAAATACACTATTTACAACCAACACACCTCTACTTAGGCACAAAAATAATAGCAGGCATCCAAACAAACAAGAAAGAAAAATCGTGTCAGGCTCAGTAGCCACTAGCTAGGAAGCACCTCTGGTAAACACTACAACATCAGCAAACCGAGTCAGATATAAACAAACAGTGAGGGCGGCCCGAACGCCCACCCCAAAAAACATCCAAAGCCCAAAGGTATTACCATTTTGGCATGGGTTCTAGGTGACACCCGATCTCCATCTCTACCAAAACCCGACATAACAACTCATGGTTGGTCAAACAACGAGCACCCACTGGGTCCCTCAGGTCAAACACTGAGGAGGCATCATACTCGGGATCCTCTAGGTAAACACAAGTGAAGGCATAATACGCGGGATCCTTAGCAAAGAGTAAGGGAGGAATCCTACACTGGATCCTCAAAGGAAGGACAATATAGGCATTCAATAACATGATTTCTGTCAGAGGAAGAACAAGAGAGAGATCCTACAAGGGACTCCCTAGGTCAGCACAGAAGCAAAGTCATCCCTTAGGGGATCCTTAGAAGTACCTTGTCTCAAAGCCTCATAGGACAGAAGGGAACTTCACATAAGGGAAACGTCCTATAAAGCATGGGTTACGGGAGATATCTCATATCTCATCTCTAATTAAAGGTCTCAACTAAGTTGGTTCGAACACCCAACCTATCATCCACACCAAGTCCCACTCTCTGGTGACAACTGAACTCGATAAGTGGAGGACGAACCCCTACATTTTGATAGAAACCACCAAAACCCCGTTTATATAACCTCTAAAAGTCAAACAGATTCCACCGTTGTGATCTACATGAAACAATGCTCAGAATCGACTACTCACATGCCCAATTCTAACTTCCAGAGCCCAAGATATCTTTAAAATACTAAATTGAAGTAGTACATGGCCAGAGTACATGGCCAGAGCACAGTGGGCATGCCTGTTTAATAGTACACAGTGTGTACTTTACTATACATAGTGTTTAATATTCAAAAAAATTTATGCCATGTCCATTTTCACCCGAACACATGCTCATGTACCACAACATGGCGTGTACTTAAAGTACATGGCGTGTACTCGCTAAAAACCACTATTCCATGATCTATTTCACACGGCCACTGACTACACGGTGTGTACTCAAAGTACACAGAGAGTAATTAAGAAAACTTTGTCTTCCCCAAATGGGAATAACACATGGTGTGTACCCCTGGAATACAGACCATGTATTCTGAGTTTTCCGACGGGAAATCCCTGAAAATGCCTGAAACACCTGTTTTCTCCCTCAAAACTACAGATCGAGCCCCATGAGCTTACAAGAAATAAATATAAGTATTTAAAGGCGGAAAAAAAAATTTTTTAAGGGGTTATATAGTGAAAACATAAACAGAAATACCTTTGGGTGGAACCCGCTAAAGCTTCAGTTGATTTCACAGTCCATGGATGTCGCACGCCGACTCAGCGCGTCGAGGGCATCGAATCGGTACCCCTCTCACCTTCCAACTCTCTATCTTATTAAAAATACCGTTTCTCCCATAGGTAACAGCCAAGGAGGAGTGGCATTGGAGATGTGTGCAAGGAAGAGGTGGAAAGAAGAGAGAAGAAATGAAAATGAAGAAAAAGGGGCATGCGCCGGCCCCGATGCCCGACATGAGTTTATGCCTTCACTAGGTTAAACTCCCCATTTTGGACTCAACGACGCAGATGGAATCTCAATCCAAAACATTGTTTAAAATTTATTTCCAAACGATCCTGTGTGAATAATTTCGTATTTAATTTAATAATATTAAATATTAAATATTCTTCCAAAATTCAAACAGCTCAGATTTCCTCCAAACTCCTGTCCTAGGGTAAACTCCCTATTATGGGACCAACAGAGCTTTTAGAAAAGTTATCCAAGATCATTTGGTAGGGGAAAACTTCCATTTTACCCCTTCACGAGCATCCAACAGCAAAAATTCAAATTTCTGCTCAAAACGACTGTCCGGAAAAACACGGGTTCTTATAGGAATGTGGTCAGATTTTAAGTAGAAGGTGTACTATGATCCTTTACATAAATGTAAATAGGTGGCGGGCCATCAAATGAAGTGGTATTAGGTAATTTTTTAGTTTAATCATATTTTTCTAATGTCTTATTTGATATGGGTTCTTCAAATTCCTTTATTTTTAAAAAACATTCTGGTAAATTGTAAATTTCACCTCAATAAATGAGACCAAAACATATGGTTAAGACACTAGAGGAAATGTTATAGCTAAACGGAATTATAGGAATATTTCTATTATTTCTTTATGGAATGTCATTACTTGAAAACCTAGTTGTTTTCCCCTTAGTAGAAGTTGATTTTAGTCTATGTATGGATTATATTTTTTTTATCATTTTAAGATTGATTGTAGAGCTAAATAAATTATTTTTTTGATTGAGTTTCAGTTTGTATGCAAGAATAATCCCATAAAATTGATAAAATATCAGGATGCTGGGAAACTGTTAAAAGATGGAAATGATTTTTATCTTTCTCATATTGTTGTAATCAAGGGAACTGTTCAGATTAATTATGTGCCTATGGTAAATGAATACCTGGATGTTTTTTCGGATGAGTTTCTTAGTGTTATAACTGATCGAGAAGTTGAATTTAATATTGACTTGATTCCTTCTGATAATCTAATTTCAAAACTCCATTATCAAATGGATTACGTAGAACTTCGTGAATTGAAAAATCAATTGTAAGAGATGATTGAAAAATGCTTCATTCATCCTATCACTTCACCATGGGGTGCTCCTTTTTAAAAAAAAATAAATATGGATCTATGAGGCATTTCAGTGATTATATATCTTTGAATAACATTATTGTTAACAATAAGTATCATTTTCCTCATATTGATGACTTGTTTGATCAGCTCTAGGGAGCTCAGTATTTTTTCAATAGTGACTTGAGATCTAGGTACCATCAGCTGAAGGTGAGGGATGATGACATCCAGAAAACATATTTTTGTAATAAATATGGGAATTGTGAGTTTGTTTTTATACCCTTTGGTTTGAAAAATTACTCGGTTTTATTCATGGATCTTGTGAATAAAATATTCTGTGAATATTTAGATATGTTTCTTGTTTTTTTATCGATGATATTTTGTTATTTTTTGAAAATTATGAGGATCATGAAAAACATTTCAGGATTTTCTTGAAAACACTCAAAGGAAAAATGTTGTCTAGAAAATTTATAAAATGTGATTTTTGGTTGTAATATATTTCTTTTCATGGGAAAATTGTAAATAAGGATGGAATAAAAGTTGATCCTACCAAAAAAAATTGTTTTACGAATGGACAGGACATTAAAATGTTATAGAGATTCATAGTTTTCTTGGATTAATAGGTTATTACCAATGGTCTGTAAAAAACATTTCACAGTTATCTATCTGTTTAACAAAGTTAATAAGTATATGGTTTAAATTTATTTGGATAGAAGAATGTGATGTCCATTTTTAGCAACAGAAGAATAGATTGGTGAATGCTTCATTTTTGACCCTACCTTCCAGAAATGGTGTGTTTTTCATCTATAGTGATGATTCATTGAAGGGACATGGTTGTGTTTTTTATATAATGATCAGTTAATTGATTATGCTTTAAAAAAACTACAACCTCAATAGTTAAACTATCCCTCACATGATCTGTAATTATCATCTATGTGTTTTTCATTGAAAAATTTTATGCATCATTTATAGATATCCAAATGTGAAATATATACTGGTTATAAAAGATTGAAGTATATATTCACTCAGAAGTAATTAAACATGAGTTAGAGAAGATGGATTGAACTGTTGAACAATTATGATTTCATGATAATTTACCATCTTAGAAAAGAAAACAATGTGGTGGATGCCTTGAGTCGAAAACATCATGCTTCATTAACCGTGTTACTTTTTGAACCAAACCCATTGATTTCTGATTTTATGAATTTTGGTATTGAAGTTATTGGTACAGGAAATTCCCCTATTTTGTTTCAGTTTTCAATGTAGTTATCTTTGTCAGACAAAATTACGCAAACGTAGAAGGTAGATGGGGAGTTATATAAAAATGTAGAATTGGTTAGAATGGGTATGTTACCAAAATTAAACATTGATAAATATTTTTTTTGAGATTTGTAAAGAGATTGTTTGTGCCTTGTTATTCTCAACTAAAGAAATAATTGTTGTGTAAAGCTCATAGTTCTCCATTTTCAGTTCATCCTTGCAGCACAAAGATGTACAGAGACCATTAGGAGTATTACTGGTGGGTTTTCATGAAAAGAGATATTTTAGATTTTATGGTGAGATATTTGACATTTCAATAGGTTAAAGTAGAGAGGCATTTTCCGAACAGGATACTTCAGCCTTTACTAGTGCTAGAGTGGAAATGGGAAAATATATCCATGGACATCATTGTGGGACTACCAAAGACATCTCGAGGTAACAATTAAATCTGGTTCATTGTTCATCGACTGACTAAATCTATTCATTTCATTCCTATTTGAGATACTATATTTTTGGATCATATTTCTTGACATTACCTCAAAGAGATTGTTAGGTTACATGGAGTTCCTATTTCCATTGTTTCTGACCATGATCACAAATTCACTTATAAATTTTGGATAGTACATCAGATGTCCTTGGGAATAGAATTAAATTTTAATACATCTTTTAATCCTCAATCTGATGGGTAGTCTGAACGGACAATTCCGACTTTGGAGGATATACTTGGATCTTGTTCAAAAGATTACCAGGGAAGTTCGGATCACATTATTTTTTAAATGGATTTTCTTATAACAATTGTTTTTATTCTATTTTACATATGGAACCTTTTTAGGCATTATATGCTAGGTGGTGTTGAAATCCTTCATTTTACGATGATGTTGGGGAAGGGAAGTTTATGGGACCCGAATTAGTAGAGGAAGCAGTTCAGAAAGTGAAGATAACCCAACAACACGTGAGGACAGCTTAGAGTAGGTAGAAAAGTTGTGTAAATAATATGAGGAAAGACATTTCTTTCGAGTTAGGTGATCATTTTTTTCTTAAAATATCACCATGGAAAAGTGTAATTAATTTTGGTAAGAAAGGAAAGTTGAGTTCATTGTTCATTGGACCTTATAAAATCCTAGATAAAGTTAGACCAATCACCTACTGAGTAGATTTTCCACTGAGTTTATCATAGGAGAATAATATTTTTCATATTTCAATGTTGAGAAAGTATGTGCCATATCCATCTCATGGTTTGAGCCCAAAAGTAGTTCATCTAGAAGAAAACCTATCTTAGGAAAAGAAATTTGTTCAGAATCTTGATCGTAGAGAGTAATTATTTCACAATAAGGTAATTCTATTGGATAATGTTTTATGGAGAAATCACATGGTTGAAGAATCATCATGGGAATCCAAAAATTAAATGAGTTAAAGGTACCCTCACTTATTTAATAAGTAAATAAATATTATAAGGAAGAAATTTCTAGAAGGTGGGTAGAATGTAACAACCCATGTACTTATAAAATAATTTCCTTTCATTCAATAACTAAATAGTAAAATTAATTATAAATGCATAATGAAATAAGTGGTATTTATAGAAAATAATTAAATTATAAAAATGGAAAAGAAACATGACCTTAAAAATAGTAACATGACTATATGGAATAGTAATCTAGCCAATATAATAGTAACATCGCCTAATATAGTATAAATAAAATTTATTCTCCCTATAAGTGAAAATATGATATACTAGGAATATTCAGGATCCAAGAAAACTCAGTCCCAAAAATTTATTAAGGAAAATAAACCATAAACAGAGATTCACATATTTGGCACAAGAGCCACCAAACATAGGGTGGAAGACCAACACAGCCCATAATCTAGTGGAAAACCCCATATATCTTTCATTAAGAAACCAAAATGCCCACATTATAATCTCAAATCCCCCTTTAAAAGAGTAGTGCATTCATCCATGCACCATCCAAATTAATTTTCACACTAGCCTATTACATCAAATAACCTCAAATCGAGGTAGTATCTTCCCATATTCTAAGGTCACACTCTGGAATGTCACCCACCTTGCCTATCACATTCCTTACATCCTAAGGCACCGCTTTTCCTCCCACAGCGCAGTCACCATCACATGTAAACTAGTCCCTATAGTCGGGATCCACCCAGCCTTCATTATGTGCCAGCTACTTGGAAGAATCCCAAACCTCACACCTAAAAGTGTTATCACAGACCTTTTCCATGTTCATTTCATCACCCTTCTTATGGCATCCCACCTTTTTATTATATAACATTTCATTACATTTTACAAACAGGGGATCTTTAAAGTTTAGTGTCTTGGAAATTAGGAACATAAAACATGAGAACAACATAAAACATTCTTCTAAACCACTTATAGGGCTTCATAATAGGTTTATCCTATGTACATTTACTGCATCTCATATCCTGGAGACAAAAATCAACGGAAAGGGTGAGCAGAAGGCCTGGTAAGGGTAAACAATTGAGTCAATGTACTTATTATATCAATAAGAACATGAATAAAAACATAATGACGTGAGAAATGGAAGAATAGAAATTTCATAAAGAAAAAAATGTGAATCATAACATGAATATGTGGCTACAACATTTCATTTCGACATTCATGAACATATCACCAAGGTCTATCCCCATGGTGTCATAAAAATTACCATGGTTATTCACCAAGGTATCGTAAAACTTGTCATCTCTAGAGATTAATTCTTTACCCAATGCATTGGAGCGCTATCAGGGTGCACCCTTAATATGTCTTTACTTTCATGTGAGACACATATATCATAATAAAAGAGATCATAAATAACCCAAATGGAATCAAAGAAATGGGTTTCATGTCAAAGTCATGAGGTTTAAAAAGAGTTTAAAAATAAGATCATTAGGCCATTTATGACCCATGGAAAGGGAGTGAGGGTTATATTTATGTCAATTACAGAATAAAATATATCATATTTATATATTTATTAACACCCATGTAAATTAAATAAGTTTGGGTATTCACATAAATAAACAATATAATTTCTTGAGAGAAAGGGATAGAAATTTTGAGACGAAATTTCTGCTGCATAACGGCTATAGAACAAGGTTTTAGAAAACATTGAAAAGAGAGGGGACAAGGGTCACACACTCATAAATAACTCATAATACATTATGGGTACTGAATAAGATTATGTTATGGATATTTGAATTACATACCACATGAAAAAGAAACATGAAAGAAAAGAGAAGATGCGATTTCTTTTACGAAAACTTTCGTAGCCTAACGACGTCACTTAAAAATTCAGAAAATAAATTGATGAGAGTGGAAAGGGTCTCTAAAAAATTAGACATGAAATGGAAATAAATGAGAACATATAATAACCAACCCTAAATATAAATATAAGGAAATTAGAAGACACAACATAAAGGAAGTTGTGACTTAAAAGAAGAGGGTGAAAGAATCCCTTACCTTGAAGAGTAACTTTGAAATCATAAAGGTTGGGACATTGGAAGGCTTGGGGGAACCTTGGGAGGACTCCTTGGGATGTAAAGAGACCATAACTTCGTTAGGGATGATTTTTAAATGAAATGAATGAGGGAAAGGCTTGGTATTTATAAGAGAAGTGAGGGGACAAATCATTAATTGCCAAGGGACTCCTCATCGGTGGTATTGGAAAAACCATGGGCTTGCCCATGGTATTTTCCCATGGTATTGGCCACATGGGACACCTCATACCTTATCTTACTATTAATAATTCTACTATAATTATTTCATAATTATTACTTCGTTAATGATGTCATTAAACACCTGAAACTCAAATACTGTATTTTCATTATTCACCAAAAATTCAACTTTCTCAGAAAAATCCCAAAACTTTACCTTAACCAAATATCAATGCTCTGATTTCAAAAATGAACTCCAATTTGTGAAAATAATTTCCTACATATTTTTAATTTAATTTTTAAATAAAAACACTATTCACTTAAAATTCAACTATTTCAGAAAAATCCCAAAAATTCACCATAACCAAATATCGATGATCTGATTTAAAAAATAAACACCATTTTATGAAAATATTTTTCAAAATATTTTTAATTTAATTTCTAAATAAAAAACACTATTCTTCTAAAAAAACTAATACTTAACCAATAATTTCTGAAATAGTTATTTGCCTATTTTATTGGATCACATTACTTAATCATGGTGACTAAAATATATTGATACTTTCTTAAGTGAAATAACTTAATCCATTTGGTCACATTACTAATCATAAGCATAAATCACTATTCATAATTTACTATTCACCAAAAATAAAGTTGATCTTATTAGACTCTAAATTTCATACTGAACACAGATGTAGAAGATGATTTTTTGAAAATCATTACACATTATTAATTAGTTAAGGTTTACATAAATATTTTAAAATATCCTTTTTCTAGAATTCATAAATAATATGCATACTATATTTATCCAGAAATTTTAAATTTCACAAACTTCACCATAAGAAGACATCACAATTTATATTTAAATCAATGGACTACACAAGGCAGTTACAGTCTCTTTACATAACCACTTATAAAACCAGCATAGGACCTAAGAGTAAGGTGTTCTAGGGTGATAGAATCTTGGGGAGGCTCGGCCAACATTGCCCGAGTAGTGATTTTTATCTGCTTGAACATCCCACAAAGTTGATTCTGTTCCATCTTCACACGATGATGTTCAGCTTGGGATTGGTCCAGAGCAAAGCCCAAAGGTGATACCTCCTTCCCAAGTTCGGTTAGATGGGCTTCGATTGGCTCGAGACTACTGGATGAGGCCATAGAATCTTCATTCTTTATTAATTAATCAAGATAAATTTTATTTATATACAATAATCACAACATTTAGTTTCCAATGGTCATATTGAGAAACAGTCATACAACAGTCGAAAGCAAATGGTCTTATTTTAATTATCCTCATTTTATTAAATGAAATAGTTTTGTTGAGTATAAAATAAAATAACACACAAAGATAAGAAAAAAAAGTTATTCAAAATTTTGGGTTGTTACATTCTTACCCCCTTAAGAAATTGTGTCCTCACAATTTTAAAATTGGGCTTGCAAATTTTGTTGAAAGTCCCACATCAGAAAAAGAGTCAGTAAAACTATTACTTTAAAAGAAAGAAAGGGAAGTACAAAGGTCACCTGAGTTAACCCATACTAGGATTCCATGTAGGAAAACATGGATATGGAAGAGAAAACAAAGTGTCAAGTTCTTATGGAGAGTGATAGAAAATAGAATTAGGGGAAAATTAACCACAAGAAGATCAGAAACATAAGTGTTAAATGGTCTTTGATTACCCAGTAGGAAACATAAACCAACAATATTTTTGTTTTATGTTCCTTTCATAATTTTGAGTAATTCATTTACTACATAGATTAAAAACATAAGGAAATATACTTACATTCAATTAGAGTTTCATCCCATAATAAGATTCTACTAAGACTAATCTTTTCTCCAAACAATGAGAATTCAAAAAGACTTGGTCTCATCAAAAGCACAAGAATCATATTCTATAGAATCACATAATCCACAAAAGAATAACTATATTTTTCCCTTGTATTTATTCATCAACTAAAACTAAAAATTTTAGTACGAGATCATATAATCCCCAAAAAGGATAATCCTTTATAAAAAGAAATATGATTATTAATCTCCAAAAATCAACAAAAGTACCCAAAGTTCCAGAAAGACCATTCAATACACAATCATCCTTAAAATTCATCATAATAATCCAAACTATGATTTGAACCCAAAACATAGAAGGATTTTGTCACATAGTCTTCCCTAATAAATCTTAACTTTTATCTCTAAATACCATCGACTATTATTAATGTCTCATACTGAAGTGTAATTAACCTATTAACATATTCTCTATTCTAGGTTCATCATTTTCTAGAAATAACCCAAATCACCATATGTCCACAATAAATACATAAATTCTTACAAAAAAAATTCAACCATTCTTCCTCAATTAAAATCCTATAGTATTTTATTTCCCTTAAGAATATAGTACTCTAAAAGAGAAAACATCATCCAAAATAATATTTATCATTTAATCACTAAATCATTTTCCTATACAAAGGATATCCATTTGATAAAACAACAATTTCAAAAATCAACTTATTCTTGATCCATAAAAATAGCAGGTGAATTAGTCAGTCCGAAGGGCATAACAACAAACTCATAATGCCCATATTAGGATTGGAAGGTAGTTGTTTGGTATATCATTATTCTTCACCCTCAATTGATGATAACCAGAACAAAGATCAGTCGTAGAAAAGAATTGAGTCCCATGAAGTTGGTTAAATAAGTCATCAATTCTTGGAAGAGAGTATTTTTTCTTCACTGTGATCCCATTCATTTCTTTATAATCAATGCATAGCTGCATCGATCTATCCATCTTCTTCACAACGAGAACTGGTGCTCCCCAAGGTGACACACTATGTCGGATAAACCCATTCTCCAGAAGAACTTGGAGTTGTTTCTTTAATTCCTCTAGCTCCACATTTTCCATCTTATAGGGGTTCTTTGACATCGAATGAGATCCAGGTGCGAGTTAAATGGAGAACTCTACCTCTCTTTCTGGGGGAGTTCTAGGTAACTCCTCAGGAAATACGTCAATGTATTCCTAGACGATGGGGACATTTTCTAAAAGAATAAATCCTTCGTAAGAAAATTATTTCATTTATGAATCTTTTAACTAAAAAGGATTTTATGTCTTAAAACTTCATGCTTAGAAAATTACATTTTTATATAATTCATTCATAATGATTCATAAAAAGCTTTCAATTAACCAAACAAATCCCCTGGGAGTGTCATAACCAAGAGTGTAGCAAGGCCCATTGTAATTTACCAGTTCCCATTCGAGTCTAGCTCAAAGCAGTGTTTTCGGGTTTTACCCCAGTGTACATATGCGCTAGAGCCACCTCTACCTACTCGTATCCAGATAGGGATGTATTTGCTTGATAAACCACTTACTCAATACTCACCAAAATATCTGGAAGATTTCCTATATTTAAACTTTTCTATAGGGTTATTCTTAAAGATTTAATATCATAATTTCTATAAATAACTAAAATATACTTTTATACCAACTATGGCATTGCACCTTTTTATTACATAACATTTCATTACACTTTACAAATGGAGGATCTTTAAAGTCTAGTGTCTTGGAAATCAGGAACATAAAACATGAGAAGAACATAAAACATTCTTCTAAACCACTTGTAAGGATTCATCATAGGTTCATCCTATGTACATTTACAACATCTCATATCTTGGAGACAGAAATCAAAGGAAAGGGTGAGCAGAAGGCCCATTAAGGGTAAACAAGGGAGTCAATGTACTTGTCAAATCAATAAGAACTTGAATAAAAAAATACATGAGCAACATAAGTATAGGCATATCATAAATAAAATAACTTTAATCATAACTTGAATATGTGGCTACAATATTTAATTTAGACATTCATGAAAAAATCACCAATGTTCATCCCCAACGTGTCATAAAAATTACCATGGTTATTCACCAAGGTATCGTAAAACAAATCATCTCTAGAGACTAATTTTTTACCAAATGCATTGGAGTGCTATGAGGGTGCACCCCTAATATGTCTTTACTTTCACGTGATCCACATAGATCATAATCAAACATTTCTTAAATAACCCAAATGGAATCAAAGAAATGGGTTTCATGTCAAAATTGTGATGTTTAAAAAGAGCTTAAAAATAAGATCATTATGTCATTTATAACCCATGGAAAGGGAGTGAAGGTTATATGTATGTAAATTCGAGAATCAGATATATCATATTAATATATTTATGAACACCCATGGAAATGAAATATGTCTAGGTATTCACATAAATAAACAATACAATTTCTTGAGAGAAAGAGATAGAAATTTTGAGATGAAATTTATGCAGCATAACAGCTATATAACATGGTTTTAGAAAACATTGAAAAGGGAACAGACAAGGGTCACCCACTCATAAATAACTCATAATACAATATGGGTACTGAATAAGATTATGGTATTGATATTTTAATGACATACCACATGAAAAGGAAACACGAAAGAAAAGAGAAGATGTGATTTCTTTTACGAAACATTCGACAGCCTAACGACGTCACTTAAAAACTCACAAAAGAAATTTATGAGAGTGGAAAGGGTATCTAAAAAATTAGACATAAAATGGACAGAAATAAAAAAATATAATAACATACCATCGACATAAATATATGTAAATTTGAAGACACAACATAAAAGAAGTCGTGACTAAAAAGAGGAGGGTGAAAGGATCCCTTTCCTTGAAGAGTAACTTCAAAATCATAAAGGTCGGGACCTTGGAAGGCTTGAGGGCACCTTGGGAGGAATCCTTGGGAGGTAAAGAGACCATAAATTCGTTGGGGAGGATTTTTAAATGAAATCAATGAGGGAAAGTCTTGGTATTTATAATAGAAGTGAGGGGATAAAGCATTAATTTCCAAGGGACACCTCATCGGTGGTATTGGCAAAACCATGGGCTTACCCATGGTATTTGACCATGTTATTGGCCACTTAAGACACATCATACTTTTTCCTAATATTCATAAGTCTACCAGAATTATTTCATAATTATTACATCCTTAATGATGTCATTAAACACCAAAAACTCAAAAACTGTATTTTCACTATTCACCGAAAATTCAACTTTCTCAAAAAAATCCAAAAAATTCACCATAACCAAATCTCGATGCTCTGATTTCAAAAATGAACTCCATTTTATGAAAATAATTTTCTTAATATTTTTAATTTAATTTTTAAATAAAAACACTATTCCCTGAAAATTCAACTGTTTTAGAAAAATCCCAAAAATACACCTTAACCAAATATCGATGCTCTGATTTCAAAAATGAACACCATTTTATGAAAATATTTTTCAAAATATTTTTAATTTAATTTTTAGAGAAAAAGTACTATTCACCTGAAAAAACAAATACTTAACCAATAATTTCTGAAGCAGTTATTTTCCTATTTAATTGAATCACATTACTTAATCAAGCTGCCTAAATTATACTAATACTTTCTTAGGTGAAGTTACTTAATCCATTTGGTTACATTACTAATCATAAGCATAAAATCACTATTCATAATTTAATATTCACCAAAAAGTAATTTGATCTTATTAGACTCTAAATTTCATACTGAACACAGCTGTAGAAGACCATTTTTTGAGAATCATTACACATTATTAATTATTTAAGGTTTACAAAAATATTTTAAGATATCAGTTTTCTAGAATTCATCAATAATATGAATACTAATTTTATCCGGACATTTAGAAATTCACAAACTTTATTATAAGAAGACATCACAATTTATATTTAAATCAAAGGATTACACAAGGCAGTTACTGTCTCGTTACATAACCCCTTATAACACCAACACAAGACCTAAGAGTAAGGTGTGCTAGGGTGATAGAATCTTGGGGTGGCTCGGCCAACATTTCCCGAGTAGTGATTTATATTAGCTTGAATGTCCCGCGAAGGCGATTCTATTCCTGCTTCACACGATGAAGTTCGGCTTGGGTTTGGTCCAGAGCGAAGCCCAAAGGGGCTACCTCCTTCTCAAGTTCCGTCAGATGGGCTTCGATCAGCCCGAGACTACTGGATGGGTCCATCAAATCTTCTTTCTATATTAATTAATCAAGATCAATTGTATTTATAGACAATAATCACAATACTTAGTTTCCAACGGTCATATTGACCAATGGTCATACAACAGTCGAAACCCAAAGGTCTTATTTTAATTATACTCATTTTATTAAATGAAATAGTTTTGTTGAGTATAAAATAAAATAACACACAAATTAGGAAACAAAATTTATTCAAAATTTTGGTTCATTACAATCATCCCCCCTTAATAAATTGCATCCTCACAATTTTAAAATTGGGCTTGGAAATCTCGTTGAAAGTCCCACATCGAAAAAAGAGTCAGTAAAAATATTACATTAAAAAAATAAAGGGAAGTACGAAGGTCACCCGAGTTAACCCATACTAGGATTCCATGTATGAAAACATGGATAAGGAAGAGAAAACAAAGAGTCAAGTTCTGATGGAGAGTGATAGAAAACAATATTAGGAGAAAATTAACCACAAGAAGATCACAAACTTAAGATTTGTTAAACGGTCTTTGATTACCCAGTAGGAAACGCAAACCAACAACATTTTTGTTTTACATCCCTTTTCATAATTTTGAGGAATTAATTTACTACATAGAATAAAAACATAATTAAATATACTTACCTTCAAGTAGAGTTTCATCCCTTAATAAGTTTGCAACAAGACTAATCTTTTCTCCAAACAATGATCATTAAAAAAGACTTGGTCTCATCCAAAGCACAAGAATCATCTTCTAGAGAATCACATAATCCACAAAAGAATAACTATATTTTTCCCTTGTCTTTAGTCATTAACTAAAACTAAAAAGGTTAGTACGAGATCATATAATCGCTAAAAAGGATAATCGTTTATAAAAACAAATATGACTATTAATGTCCAAAATTCAACAAAAGTGCCCAAAGTTCCAGAAAGACCATTCAATACACAATCATCCTTAAAATTCTTCAGAATAATCCAAACTAAGATTGGAACCCAAAACTCAAAAGGATTTAATTACATAGTCATCCCCAATAAATCATAACATTTATCTCCAAATAACATCGACTACTATTAAAGTCTCATACTAATGTGTAATTAACCTATTCAGATATTATTTATGCTAGGTTCATGGTTTTAGAAAACATTTAAAAGAGAAGGGAAAAGGGTAACCCACTCATAAATAACTCATAATATATTATGGGTACTGAATAAGATTATGGTATAGATATTTGAATGACATACCACATGAAAAAGAAACATGAAAGAAATGAGAATATGCGATTTCTTTTACGAAAAATTGGGCACCCTAACGACATCACTTAAAAATTCAGAAAACAAGTTGATTAGAGCGGAAAGGGTCTCTAAAAAATTAGATATGAAATGGATATAAATTAGAACATATAATAACATACCCTCAATATACATATATGGAAATTAGAAGACACAACATAAAGGGAGTCGTGACTTAAAAGATGAAGTTAAAAGGATCCCTTACCTTGAATAGTAACTTTGAAAGCTTAAAGGTCGGGACCTTGGAAGGCTTGAGGGAACCTTGGGAGGACTCCATGGGAGGTAAGGAGACCAGAACATCATTGGGAAGGATTTGGAAATTAAATGAATGAGGGAAAGTCTTGGTATTTATAAGAGAAGTGAGGGGACAAAGCATTAATTGTCAAGAGACCCCTCATCGGTGGTATTGGAAAAACCATGGGCTTGACCACGGTATTTTCCCATGGTATTAGCCACTTGGGACACCTCATACCTTATCCTACTATTCATAAGTCAACCAAAATTATTACATAATTATTACATCCTTAATGATGTCATTAAACACCCGAAACTCAAAAACTGTGTTTTCATTATTCACCGAAAATTCAACTTTCTCAGAAAAATCCCAAAAATTATCCTTAACCAAATATCAATCCTCTTATTTCAAAAATGAACTTCATTTTATGAAAATAATTTTCTAAATTTTTTTAATTTAATTTTTATATAAAAACATTATTCACTGAAAATTCAAATGTTTTAGAAAAATCCCAAAAAATCACCTTAACCAAATATCGATGCTCTGATTTCAAAAATGAACTCCATTATATGAAAATAATTTTCTAGATATTTTTAATTTAATTTTTAAATAAAAACACTATTCACTCAAAAAATCTAATACTTAACCAATAATTTCTGAAACAGTTATTCACCTATTTTATTGAATCACATTACTTAATCAAGGGGCCTAAATTATATTAATACTTTCTTAAGTGAAGTTACTTAATCCATTTGGTCACATTACTAATCCTAAGCATAAAATCACTATTCATAATTTACTATTAAACAACAAATTATGTTGATCTTATTAGACTCAAAATTTCATACTGAACACAGCTGTAGAAGACCATTTTTTTTAAATCATTACAAATTATTAATTATTTTAGGTTTACATAAATATTTTAAAATTTCCTTTTTCTAGAATTCCTCAATAATATGCATACTATATTTATCCAGACATTTGAAAATTCAAAAACTTCACCATAAGAAGAAATCCCAATTTTTATTTAAATCAAAGGATTACACAAGGCAATTACGGTCTCGTTACATAACCCCTTATAACACCAGCATAGGACCTAAGAGTAAGGTGTGCTAGGGTGATAGAATCTTGGGGCGGCTCGGCCAACATTGCGTAAGTAGTGATTTCTATCAGCTAGAACTTCATGCGAAGTTGATTCCATTCCAGCTTCACACAATGATGTTTGGCTTTGGATTGGTCCAGAGAAAAGCCCAAAGGTGCTACCTCCTTCCCGAGTTCCGTCAGATGGGCTTTGATCGGCCAAAGACTACTGGATGGGGTCATCGAATCATATTTCTATATTAATTAATCAAGAACAATTTTATTTATAGACAATAATCACAACATTTAGTTTCCAACGGTAATATTAAACAATGGTCATACAACAGTCAAAACCCAATGGGCTTATTGTAATTATACTAATTATATTAAATGAAATAGTTTGTTGAGTATAAAAAAAATAACACACAATGTTAGGAAACAAAATTTATTCAAAATTTCGGGTCGTTAAACTTATATTTGGCACCAAGACAAATCCCTACATCTTACATAGTTGTCTCCTTTCTGGTCCACAATTCTTACTCTCAATCATCCCCTCAAAGCCAGACTCCGTCATCGAGGTCCCATGTTCAGTACAATGCACCGCCACAATCCATTTACTACTTTCGAGATCCCACACCCCTATACCATTCACCTCACAAGGATGCATCATCTACTGCGTTTGAAACATCACCATCCCTACATTCCAGGTCTCCCTCCAACACCATCTTCCGGGATGTGAATCACCACTTTCAACCAATCCTAGAGTCCCATCCACTAAAATTCTTTGCCGAAAATCAATTCCCACTATTGAAACCCTCCCTCCCTTACATTGAGTATGGAAATTTTCTCTTGCACCACGATTCGTTGTCAATGACACAACTGCTACAGATTGGCACTTCACAACCCTCACATCAAGATATCACTAAAGGCTTAGATCCTGGATTCTTTTTTTCATACCCATTCAAGTTTCTTCACTACCAGATTCACAATAACACTTGACTAAACAAGCAGAAAACATTTCATAATGCCAAACAATATCATCTTTAACGATATTGGTTAGACTATATGAGTAAGTCCTAGGGAAATCAAGAGAGAAAATCTCTCTTTCTTGATATATAATCTCTCCATCATCATAAATTAAATCAAAAATATGATATTTTTATATCATTGAAGAAGTAAAAAAATTGAAAATTTTAAATTAAGTGTTGGAATATTTGTAAGTAAAAAATATTTAATTATAATTTTATAATTAATATAATTATTTAAAAGAAAATATCATATCATAAAATTTATTTAAATATTATTATTTTTTGTCTAAATATTATAAGATAATTTCACGAGAAATTGATTAATTTTTCAAAATGTTATAAAATAAGTCATAGTTTTAAAATTATTATTTTTTTAAAAAAATTATGATTTCCTTTAAAAATTAAATTTCTAATGTTTATAAAATTATTTTTATAAAATTGAGTTCTATTTTTTAATTCAATATAATGAAAAATGGTTGGGGTGATTTTGTTATATTTTTCTGAAATACTTGAATTTTGGGAATAGTGAAATACGACAATTTATGGTATATATTCATTATTAGTTAAATACACTATTCATAACATCGTGAATTAATTAAGAACCATAATCTCGAAATTAACTTGATTATTTTAATATATTGGATGATAAAAATCAAATTGTTCATAGTCTTAATCCAAATTAATAAACTAATGAATAAAATAATGAAAAAACCCTCCTCCCCTCCACTATAAATACCACCCCTCTCCCCCTCCTCTGCTCACACCTTTAAAGCATTGAGCACTATCCAAATTAAACCCAATACTATTAAAAATCCTCTTCCGCACTTCGTATAGACACTAGTCTCACCAAAATTACAAAACCAAAGGCCTTAAGGAGCTTCTCAAGGAGGATAATTCCAGAGGAGACAATCCTCTGTCATTTTCTTTTATTTTATTTTCAATTATTTTTCTTTTATTATAATATATTCACCTACCCTTATCCAAGAGTAATTGAAACTTTATTATATTATATATAATTTAATTTTATCATGTTTATGTAAAAAATCATCGTACTTCTTCTCCTCCCACTTTTATTCTAAAAATAAAAACATTTTCTGTGATGTGTCAAATTTCCAATGCCATGGACGATGTGTTTTCAATTTCCATTACCAACTTCATGGATGATCATAAAACCATTTTAATGGTTGAAAAATATTAAATTTTATTATATAACCTATTTTTCTGTTCTGTAATTAATATATATACATAACATTAAAATATATAATGAATCTAGTTTTGTGATTATCAACGAACCGCAAAAATGATCTAAAATAATATCATCATTGTTTTTCCTAATGAATCGTAATAATGTTTATAAAATTTATTTATAGTGCATTTAATATTTTGGTAAAAGATAAATACCATTTCATTCCAGTTTGTGGGTTTTCCTTCCATTCGATAAGAAAATCCATTATGAACCAACCATGAAAACTATGTAAATAACTCACCCAAAATAATGGAAATAACAAAATATTATTAATAAATGGGTGGAAGGATGTTATAAAATGATCATATAAGGTGTTATAAAAATTAATACGTGTATTTAAAATATTAATAACACTCTTTTAACCATTATACATAAGTTTTAAACACATTTGAATTAAGAAGAGCCCGAGGTAAGGTAATTTTTAACCCAAATTCTACTCTTTGGGTTAACCTTATACTTCATTGATTATGTGGTGTTAAGATTATTTGGGTAATGAATATTGTTTATATTATGTTTTATTATTAATTTTTAAAGTTTATAGATTTAATGTTTTTTTCAACTAATTCTCACTTTAATTATGTGATATCTTTAAGGGCCTTTTCTTTAAAAATCCTTTTTTAAAATTCTATTTTAAAATAATTCAAAATCAATGTTTTTATGACATTATTCATGTTTTATGATTATGTAAAGGTTCTTGGGAATTGTTTATGATTAATTATGGTACCTATATCTTCTTCAAATTCATTGGGTATATTTATATTGGAGGTTTTCCATATGGTTACTCTAAGTGTAACTATGATGGTTACACCATAATGTAGCCTTGAGGGTTTCATTGTAAGGTAGTTGTGATGGTTCCAAATCATAAGGTGACCATGAAGGTTAAAATATTAAGAAGTAATTCCACAAGTAACCTATATGGTTTATTTATTTTTTCTATGTTTTATGGTAATCTCTTATTTCACAAATAAGTACATGAAACTTTGTGGGTGACAAGTATGTCTTTATAAAAATGATTTCATGTGTTTATAAGTATTCACGGAATAATGGTTTCTATTGTTATTTTTATATCCATTAATAATATTTCTGTGCTCATACCATGTTTTAAAATATGTTTCATAAGGTTAAGGATGGGTAAGAGAAAATCAGAACCCAAGATGAATGTTATGAAGACTTTTTAAAAAAGGATTTCATGTTTTTATTATAAAATTTTGTATTATGAAATAAATGGCTGTTATTTTAAGTTATACCAACTTTTTCTTATTTTGGGTTGATATGTATGAAATATGTCTTAAATTTCTAAAAATATAAACCAAATAGATCTTTGGGAATGTAATAAGTGAATTCTAAAATAATTTACTAGATTGTGTAATGTTTAAGGTCGGCTCCCTATAGATGGTATTTAAAATATTATAATTTAATATTCCTAAATATGACATAAATCTAAAATATAGATATTAAATCCAATATTATAAACATCTAGGAATGATTGTTATAGAAAATTATATACATCACTTTGATGTGATGGTATTCCATATGTAAGCGCGAGAAGTTATTTCATTTCCTAATGGGATAGAATGGAGATGAGCTGGATTTTTCCATGAAAATAAAAAAAATCATTATATCTAATATACTTATATTATTATATCATAATAGTTATAGAATAATTAAATTATTTTCTAGAATAAATTTATATAGAAACACTTGATTAATATTTATACCTCTACTTTGGATAAACACTTTTGGATTACATATTAAGCCTTTAAAAATTGTTCTTCTAGTGAGACCATGGATTATAAGACATATTTAGTGAAGGTAATAATATATTTTTATAGGTTTTTTATGAACTAAATTTCCTAAAATGTTTTATTAAGTGAGGAGATTTGGTGTCCTTTTATAAGAGGGTGAAATGACACACAAGAAATTTTTTGAGTACATTAAAATATAATAAATATCATAATATTTAAAATTGGAACTAAATAGATATAAATTTCAATATAATATACGTAAATATAGAAATACCAATAAAAAAATAAAAATTTCACTACTTTAGAGGGTGTTTAAAGAAAATCATTTGGTTTAACCACCTCATTAACCATTTTTAACATTATTTTTGAAAACAACTTTTCAATCTTCATGGATTATAAATTTGTTTATTTGTTGGAATGTAACAAAAAAATGGTTTGTGTATGAAATTTTTTAGCATTTAAAATTCTTATTTTCCACTTTCAATATTTTTTACTTTTAAATCAGTTAATAAAATATTATTTAACATAAAATATCATTAAAGTCGTTTTTGGGACTATTTACAATATTTGAATTGTAAGAAATAAATTTAACAATTTTATTTTAATATAAACTCTTTCACCACCACATATTATTTATAATAAGATAATAAAATCTTGGGAAATAAAATATTATATAAGTATTGTAACATTTATTGTTTTTAAAGTCATTTACTTTATTTTACCACTACTTACACAAATGCAGCATCACCATTGTGTAAGAATTTTAGTTATTTATAACATCACTAAAAATTAAAATTAAATTACCATTATATAAATAACATTTTTAGGTTTAAAATAACATTTTATATCCATTCATAACATATTTTAATCCAATTGGAAGCATATAATAGAAATTAAAATCCAGAGAGTGAAATTTATGTAATTCATCCGTTACTGAAAATAATATAAAGGTTTTAATTAAATTAAAGTGGAAAAAATTGAAAACAATTATAATAAATTATGTTTATGGTTGATAAAAACTCTTTCAATATGATTATTATAGTGGTTATGGATATTTTTAGGCCTTATCTCATAGTCTTAACAATATTTTACCTGTTTTACCCTTATCTTGGTGACAACATTTTTCCTATGGTTACAATTCATTATAACCAAAAATAAAAGGAAAATATTTAACAAAATTAAACCTCTTGATTCTATATATTAATTCAATTTTTCAAGATTCAATTTTTATAATTTTACAATGTAAAGTTTATTATAAGTGTGAAAAAACACAATGAAAAAACATATTTAGAGAAAATGTGTTTTTTAGTCATAAATATGATTTTATACCAAATAAAGAATAGTGATGATTAATATGGAATTATTTATATTATTTTACATTAATATAAAATTAAAATTATAATGAGAAATTTATATTACCATATTTAAAGAAAATAAATGTCAGTTTTACCAATAAAAAGTGTCATTTTTTATTATTCAAAAAAAATAAATATTTTCAAAAAAATCCAAAAAATCCATCATAATAATTTTATTATTAGATAATTTAAGAATTTATGTCCATTTTTTCAACTAAAATTTATAAATTTAGAAAAATAATAATTAAAGTATTTGTGCATAAAATGCAGAAAAAAACTTTTTATGTAAATGGTAATTATAAAGAACAAAATGACTTTATTCTCATTAACTATATAATAAACATAATTAAATGAATGTTAATTGATTAAATTAGTAATATAATCTATTTATTTCATCATAATAATTTATCAGTAGTGTTTAATTTTATCTATTAAGATAAATAAATACCTTCTACTCATTAAAACATTTATAAAATGTATCTATTTTAAATTCATATGATTTTATCATCACATAAAAAAATAATAAATTTATTATTTATTATTATATTTATTAAGGAAAAATTTTCTACATATACTTCTAATATTATAATTCCTTTTCATACCTTCCAAACAAACATCTAGGTCATAATAGTCATATCAAAATAATAATCACTTTTTGATAGTATAACATAGTACATTTAAACTCAGTGTTACATTTATTAAATAAAATATATTACACAAAGATATATTCTAGTATATTGGGGTGTTAAATTATATCCCCCTTAAATAAATTACATCCTTTATTTTTTAATCATGTGTTTAATGAAAAGGGGTTTAAATCATTTTTAGAATCAATTCCAAGGAGTAGAAGATAATGATACCTAATTGGTGGGAAATGATTTTTAATCAATATTGATCACATTTTATTTTTAATAGGAATTTAATGTATATGTTATTACTAGTAAACTTATAATTTTATAAATATTTCTTAAATAATTCAAATATTATAAAACTCAAAATTGTGAATAGGTTTCGAAAATCATAACTTAATAGCTAAGAGATATTTTCCATATAGGCCTTAACATATTGATATCACTCTTGATTGAGTTTGGGTAATTATTTTTACATTTATATAAAGAAAATGATAATATATACTTAATTAAAATCATAATTTAGACCTTTGGTTTTTTTTATCAATTTTCCACCTCCACTTCCAGATAAAAAAACCTGATGAATTTTTCATGCCTAAAGAACTAATATTAAATTTCAATGGATTATAAGACCCAAAATTGAATTATAATCTATTATTCCTACCTATATATATTTACTAAAATAAAAATGTTATCAAATTTTTTTATAATATATAATATTAATAAACATTTATCTGAATAAATAAGTCACTAAACTTTTAAACCTAGAAATGACCCTTAATGTTCAATGTCATTTATCTTGTAATTAAATAACCATAAACATATTAAAAATATTCATAACCATTTTTGAATCCCAAAAATAAAAAATATTTGATCATGTATATTTTCAAGATAAACCTAAATTTTATCCTTAAATTATAATAATCACTCATAGAGTCACATAATAAAAAATTATATTCCTTAATCATTAATTCTCCAAAATACACTAATCATTTTCCAAAAACCTGATCTCTATAATTTCATAATAAAAGTATATATGCTTCAAAATGATTACTCAATATTTATTCCTCAAATAAATTCATATAATAGACTTAATTTTCTATTTACCTTAGTTATATAATGTTTCCAATAATATGAACACGTTGAAAAATAACTTTAACAACTTAGTCACCAAATAATTGTTCAATCCCATATATTTCCAAAATATGGTAACCCCAATTTTCCCATTAACTACAATTTCCTCATCATCAAAGCATTTATTAATGTTCATGGTTTTGTGTTTATTTAAAATAATTCCCTAAATATAATTCTTCCCAAATAACTTAACACTAAATGACATGTTAAACCTAAGAGTTATATATACCTCAATGATATATTATTCCCTAATAAAAATTTCCCAAAATGTAATTAGTCGCCATAAAATCATATAACATAAAACTTAAAAATGGTATATGTGCCTTTAAACATATGATCATACTTAAACTTCTTAAACCTTAATGGTATCCTTAAGCCTTAAATATTCCTCATATAATAACTCACTAACCTCTAAAGTTATTAAACACCTGTTTTAAAACTGACTAAGAGAGCATGAGACCCGTACACCAAGATCTAGTGCTAAAACTTAATCATTACTTCTGGCTTCGATCCCAATTGATGTTACAAAATTATAACCATAAATAATTACAATATAAATAACCATCATTGTTTCAATTACATACCCAATACCTTTTTTGTTTAGATTCTATGAGAATTAATGAAAATATCTTACATAAAAAACTAATTTCATTCTCCTTAAATGGTTATTTTGTTCATTTATACCCATATTTTATTATTTCATAACAATAATTCAATATGCCTTAGAAAAAATATCCACACATGATACTCTTACAGACCATAATTATATAGTATCATACTTCATAACCTAAATAAAATAGAATTAGAAGAAAGGGTGAGCTCATATTCTCAAAAAGTTTGAACATGGTAGATATCAATCATAAGTGAACATATGATAATCCTAGGGATATGGTATCATAATCAAATACATGTTCTCAATGTAAAATATCCATTACCAAAAACTATTAGACAATAAAATCATACCCAGAAGCATGATTAATAATGGTTCCAAAGTAGTAATCACTATTCAAGAGTCATAACATATGTATATGGAAACATAATACTATGAAATCATAATCTTATGAATTTAGAAATTCAAAATCATGTCTAGACATAATATATCAAGCATAATCAGAAGAAATCATACTCATGAATAAAAAAAGACATATAATTATGAAATCATTTCATTGTATAATCATGTGACCATAGCTATAATCAACCATAATCGTCCATCAAAATATAAATAAATCTATATGTAAACATGACCTTGGATAATCATGTAAGCATAGATAGTAGCAATCAAAGTCACACATCAAAATTGGAATGTATCTACCCAAAATCTTATCTATGTTTATTATTAACATCGCATGATATATCAATATAAAATTAACCAATTCATTGGAGGGCTATAATGGACCAAATTATTAAATAATCATAATGTATTCATATGTAGTTCACGTGTTCATGAAAACATTTACCATTTCCTCATAGCATAACCCATAGAAAAGAAAATGGGTCTCATCCAGATTACATAATCTTAATAATAACCATTTATAGAAAGGATAATGATGTTATAATTGTATTATATCACAAATATTGAATTATTAATATCATATAATGTTATCATAGATTCAAATTTCCTCTAAAATATTATTATAATATTTCTTGATGAAAATACCCATTTCATTTTAAAATAACTAATTTAAAATATAAAAAATTCAAAATTATTTGGGATAAATTTTCTTAGAAATTAATCATAGAAACTTTTAATGGAATAATACAACTAAATAATAGACAAGATAGTTGGAAAATCCATTCATAGTATATTTGTTAAAATAGATTATTTTTTCACTCTTTTTCAATAAAGTGAAAAATGTCTTGTTGAGAAAAAGTTTCATTAAAAATATTTTATTTAAAATTTTATAAATAAATTTCATATTAATGAATATTAAATTATAAAAAAATAAGGATATATATGTAACAACATTCATAAAATATTATCGATTAGCATGGATAAGGAATAAAAAATTAATCTTCCAAAGAGGAAATATGGTCAAATTTTTTAATAACATTTTCTCTATAATTAAAAGATAAAAAGTAAAAGATAAATTTACTAATATATAAAAATCTCAGGAATAAATATAGATGTATAAAATATGTTTGTTTTAACGGATATGAATTATATAATTTCACTTAATGGAAATTTGACATAAATAATCCTAAAATGAAATGAGATTATGAACTAAATCAATGATTGATTTGGTGACATTTTAATCATAACCCCCATGAAAGAAATAAATTAAAATTAAACATGAAATACCATAAATATTAAAAATATTCATTATATATTATATAAATTGGTTAATTTATAAACCATTTGAAAGAAACAATAGTTAAATATGGCATATATCTCACTAAAACCAATGTTAGATGAGAAACCCTTATATCAAGTCATGAATTTCTTCATAATCACTCAAAAATCCTATAAGATAAATATATATAAATTATAAATCCTTTACAGAACCATATTCATATATATATATATATATATATATCAATCCAATACAAATTATAAATTTTTTTTATTATCAATTCTTCAGTAAAATCATTATTCTGCGAGAAACTATTCTCTTTTCTATTAATGTATTATTTCAATAGTTCTGGTACATGAATCTTAGTCATGGATTCAAAATATAAATAGTCATAATAAAGTCATAATAATCATATATATTCATTATATATTCTTTTATAATCATATATATATAATTTGGTGATGAAAAATGAATTACACCACTTCGTGGAGATGGTATGTTGTATGTACACATGAGTGATGTTTGGACTTTTCGATGGGTGAAAAAGTAAAGGTAAATAATAATTCATATTCATAAAATAAAAATCATATCATATATATCATATATATTCATTAAATCTTAACTAATTATCATTAATGTAAATTAGAAATCCAAACAAGTCATATCGCTTCATGGAGGTGGTAGTCCACACTTACACAGGAACGACGTATTCATTTTCTAATAGATGGGAACGTAATAAGATAGAAAAAAATTTATATTAATAATATTATATTTTTTTAAATATAGAGAAAATATAAATTTTAAATCTGTCATATTATCCATCCATGAAAGATGGTGATGGAAAATGAAATACGTCAATTCGTGGAGACAGTAGTCTATATGTAAGCACGATTAATTATTTCATTATCCATTGGAATGAATGGAGATGAAAATGGTTTTTACATGAAATTAATAACAATAAATTGTATATAAGATAATTATTTTATTATATCAACATGGTTATAGAATATTTATAGTAGGTAGAGGAATAAATAAACATTGAAACACTCAATCAAGAGTTATACCTCTACATTGGAAAACCTCCTTTGGATTACACCTTAATCCATCAAAGGATGGTATTCTAGTGAGACCAAGGCCTCTAGTAAGTGGGTAGAGAAGTTATTAATGTATTTTGGTAGTTCTAGGATGAAAAAATCATTCTCAAAAGTTGTGTAGATGTGGGGAGAGGTGGTTTCCTTTTATAAGAGGGTGAAACGACAAACATATAATTTTTAAGAACATCGAAATATAATAAATATCATAATAATCTCATGTGGAACCAAATGGAAATACTTTTTGAGATAGGATTATTTATTATAAAAATACATATATCTAAAAAAGATAGATAAATTTGTGTTGAATTTTAAACATTATCATTTTTAACCCCCTCATTTACCCTTTTTTACTTTAGTCGTCATAACAACTTCTTCAATATTTAGGGGTTATAAATTTACATTTAAGAAGAAAATTAACTCAAAAATTTTCCATAAAAAATTTAGACCTTTTAAAATTAAATTTCTCCAATTTCAATATTTTTTAATTTTTAAATCATTTAATAAAATATTATTCTCAATAAAATATCATTAAATTTATCTTTGTGGATATTCAAAAAATTTGAAATTATTTTAATCAAGGTAAAACTTTAAAAATAATATAAACAATTATACCATATATTATAAAATAAGTTTGTGGGACAAAAAAATCCAACAAAATATTATTAATTTTGGTGTCTTTAAAGTCATTTACATAATTTTTCTACTCTATGCAGAAGCGTTACGTCAAAATTGTGTAAGCGTTTATGGTAATTATACAATCATTAAAAATTAAAATTAAATTGAGATAATAAATATAATTTATTTATATTCAAAATAATTGTGTATATTCCTTAATAATATATTTTTCCCAATAAAAAATTAAAACATTAGTTCAAATCAAGTGAGTGGCATTTTTTGTAATTCTAATTTAATTAAAATAATATATTGGTTGAAATCAAATGAAAGTGGAAATAAATTACCAAATTTTATAATCATGGATAGTTATAGTATAAAAAAACTCCTTCAATAAAATAAATAATAGTGTTAATGAGATTATTTGGACTTATCTCGTAGTTTTAACTGTGTTTTATTCATTTTACCCTTACTACTGTGATAACATTTTTACTACGATTACTATTCATAATGACAAAAAATAAAAGTTGTATATTCAAAAAAATTTATCATATTAATTTAAAATATTTAATACAATTTTAAATATTTAGTTTTTATTTTTTGAAAAAATAAATTTAATTTTAAGTGTGTAAATCACAAAAACATTTTTAGAAAAAAATGTTTTTTTAATCATAAAAATATGTATGACAAGTCAAGTATAATTATCATTATTAAGGAATTATTTATATTATTTTTAGTAAAATGGATCTTATGTTACTTTAAAAAATCAAAATAGAATTGGAATTTTAAATTAATTGGTTTTTTGAAAAGCAACAAAAATTTTACAAAAATCGACATTTTTTACTATTTACTCAAAAATCAAACTTTACAGAAAAAATAATGAAAATTACACTAAATAATATTATTAAATAATTATTTAAAAAAATGGTATCTAGTTTTTAATTTAATTTTTAGAAATTTGGAAGAAATTACTATAGTGTTAGCTCTCAAAATGAAATAAAAAATATTTTTGACAAAAAAATAATTTTAAAGTATAAAATTGATTTACTCTCATTAAATTAAAAATAGAAGTATTTTAATTAATTTTAGTTTATTAAATTGGATATATAATCTAATTTTTTCATCATAATAATTTATCAACAGTGTTTAATTTAATCAATTATGATAAAAAAAATTCATTACACACATAAAAACAGTTTTAGGAAGAATTTATCTCTTACCTTAAAAGGATTTTTTTCATTATTTACAAAAAATTTATAATCAATATATTATTGGTTATTAATTTTATTAATGTAAATAAATCTACATATATTTCATAGTATATTTATTTCTTTTTATACCCACCAAATTGAAAACTAAGTCATAAAAGTTATATTTAATAATAATATGTCTACAATATATCACGGTTCATTTAAACTCGGTGTTTCATGTATCACCTCAAATCTATTATATATAAATATATTATAAAATATTGGTGTGTTATAAAAACCATAGTAAAAAAATGAATCATTATGACTAATGATATAAGTTGTGTCAAGAAAAACCGTTACCACTTTTGAAATTTTTTATTCAAAACCCCTTGAAAAAATATCATTAAATAAACTCTAAATATCATAAAATATAAATTAATAAATATAAAAAATGTTTAAGGGAAAAATATACACCATTATAAATATATCATGGTTAACAATAATAAATGTGTCTTGATAGGTGAAATTGAGATAAAAACCATTACGTAATTGGTAACATATGAATCAAAGTAGCATGAAAGGAAGATCATGAAATAGATAATAAAATTTCCTAAAATGGAAGTTATTATCATACATTAAATAAATATAGATGTTAATAAATCATTTAAAATAAATTATGGTGTAAAATACCAAATATGCCCCTTGTATTTGATAATGCGACAAATAAACCCTGCCTTGTTTCCCCATATAGTAAATTTCAACATAATATTTTATATAAAAACAAATATGTCTTATTATTAAATTTCATAAACTTATTCATATATATATAAATTTATAAATTAATTTAAAATTATTATATAAATGTATATTTTTAGTTATTATCTATTTTCAATATCTGGTGTGAGTTATCTTTATCTTTTTGAACAGGTGCTTTAATAGTGATGTTGTTCATTATTCTCCAAAATTTCATCATTCCTAGATAATGTAAGGTTTTATAATTTATTTTTAATAAAATTTTATAAATATATAATTTTATTCAATGAGTATTTTACTTACAATTCTTGTAGATAAAATTGGCAACTGACATGTTTCAACGATTTTTTACAAATGAACAGTGGTATCATCATTAATGAGTTTGATATTAATTTTACCATTTAGAAACAAAAATAAAACCATTATTTTCACATTTTTATCATAAATAATTATAATTTATATTCTCATATTCATACCTGATGTTATTTTAGAGCATTTTTTAAGTAGGATATAAAATTGACCCAAACATGAACATACCATAATTAAAATTATGATTATGAAAGTTTTTATTTTGGAATAATATAATTATGATATAATAATGATAATTTTATTTATATAATTCTAATTTTTTCAATTATATTTGAATATTTTTTAACACATATGAATAAAACTAGTTAAAAAATTCTGTGTTACTTTTTGGAGGCGGTTAGTCGCACAGCATACAATTAACATTTCCATTTCTTAGATAATGAGTGAAAAATAAGTTGGATTATAATTTTTAAATAAATAATCATAATTATATTATATAGGAAATATTTATTATAAAATTTCGACCTTATAATTGTAAAATTGTGGGAGTACTAGAAAATGGATGTTTTCACTTTGTGGAGGTGGTCGTCCGCTCAATGCATGTCACGACCCATCCTCCGGGGCCCGTTTTGTGACTACCCTCTACCCGCCTTCCATAGGCCTGGGGCAGGCGACTAACACCAAAGGCGTAAATCCTTAAAATAGGGAAGGCATTGCTGTTATAACTATAAACACACACAAGAGATTACAAGTTGGAAGCAAAAAACTAAGAAAATTTGTTTACAAAAGAAGTGCGGAAAAGTAAAAAGGGGTCAGAAATACAAGACCGACTGTAAAGTACAAGTAAAATGAAATTACAAGTACTGGAAAAAAGGGAAAACGGCTCTTTGATCGTCCACCGGGAAATTCAACCTGAAGGATAGGTACAGATAGCCTCCACAACAATCCATGTCCGTCCGGATCCTCCGTGTACCATCACGCTGTGTGATCCACCTCCAGGTACCATCCAGTCCTGGTATACTCAGCCTCGGTCAGCGTTGTATGTCATCTACATCCAATACAACGAGGTGTGGAAATAGCCTATGCAGGGGTGAGTATAACGATACTCAGTAGGGACCCCGAGACCACCAAGTTCTCACAAAACCAACAAGGATAAACCACAAAGTATGAAATCAACTGATAACCCCACTTAGGTATATGCCCATTAATATACCTAAGTTATCTAGTAATCCATCTCAATCATGAGGTAGACACAAAAGTTACTGACTTAGCTCAAACCCGAATTTTATTCTAGTGGTAGTATCAAGTAACAACCCCAGTCATATTGTTTAAACCTCGCCTGCTAGAGAACTCCTCCTCTATCGAGTACAGTGGGCCTTCCGCATCACACAGAGGCGCTTACCACTAACCTTAGACTACTGAGATACTCCTCCTGTCAAGTACCATGGGTCTACCGTGCTCACAAATTGGTGCTCCCCCTCATAGCATGCTGAGGTACTCCTCCTATCAAGTATCATGGGTCCACCATGCTCACACAGAGGCGATCCTCACCGTGGGTCTACCGCGACACCAAGGCTCTCCCCACTAAGCTAGTCGAATCACTCAGAGTAGAATCGATCAGCAGTCGTCAGGTCTCATCCAGCTACTAGGTCTCCTCACTATGCTCGCTCGTCTTTGAGAGGATCCACTCCTCGAACTACAGGTTGATACTCCAACTATCATTAAGTCCCCCTTAGAAGTATCTCAAAGGTCTGCCTCGTCATAGTGGTCTCATTGCAACAGACGACATGTCAATCAGACGCTCGGTCTGTGAGTTATTAGCCTTTAAGTCTCGGGGGTCCAGTTGGATTCGTGTACGATCCAACATGACCGTAACTCAACATAACCCAGAACTCTAGTGGGGTATACTCAAAGGGGCTTTCACGCTCCAAGAATACCAGCGCCATTGACGGTTTGTCCAATGGTTGTCTGGTGCCAAAGATTTGGCCAAAAAAAGTAAAGCTTTGGTAGTGGGCTCGGGTCTGGTACAACCCGGTCAGACCGACTCAGCCCAACTCGGTCTGGGCCAACCCGGTCTGAGTCGACCTGTTTAGACCTATTGTGTTTGGCATGGCCCATTGGGCGGGCCAACCTATTTGGTTAGGACCGGCCCGCTGGGCCCAGCACAGTGGGCCGCAAGTGCGGAAGTCGAAGAAGGTTGGCGTTCTTCATCGGTGGAGTGTTCTTCATTGGTGGAGCTTTCTTCATTGGTAGAACTTTTCTCCCAAGCTCATCTCTTCACATGCTCCACCAAATGAGAAATTCCAAGAAAAAATAATAATAGAATGAGTTTGTCTATTATTTAGTTGCTGACACAAAAAATCAAATTGGTGAATTAATAACTTGGATCCTCTAATTAATTCATGAGTGTTAGCGCAAATTAATTAGGGGAGTTGGCACCAATTAATTAAAGGGGAGGTCTATTGGATCTCCCTCATTAATGAGGGTGAGTTGAGAGGTTTTATTCTCCTCCATCAATAGGGGGGTTTAGCCTCGTGTAGTCCCCATATCGTAACCTCTTACAGAAGGTTAGGTTAGGGTGGGCCCCACCACCATAACCTCTTATGGGAGGTTAAGGTGTGGTTGTCCCACCTCCAACTCCCATGAGGAGGTTTTAACCACCAAACACCTACATGGAGACTAAAATAAAAATAATGTGAAGCACACTTTATTATATTATTTTCCACAAAAACCCAAAAACTATCTTTTAAACTCAACCCACTACCATCGAAGAGAAAGTCTTCTTAAGAGAATATCGGCAATGCAAGTTCAACGGTGCCCTCATAGTTCAATTCTGAGCACCGGTTCAAATGCTATAAAAAACCCGCTCGTACTTTTACTGAACGTACCCGAAAAAAACTTCAGTAAATGATTCCGGGCACACCGGTCCTCGGAATCACGCGCCGTTAGTTTTTGTGGACTCATAAAATTCCCATGTATTTAAGAATAAAAATTCCACTAACTTTCCAGGTCTTTAAATTCTACCCACCTTAGGGTTTTACATCCCTATAATCTACAACTCGAACTAAGGGAACAAGTGGGGGTACAGAGCACGAATCTGAGCCTCCCCCTCCCATGTGCTCTCCTGGAGGTTCTCATGCTGGTTGTGGATGCACACCAAAGATATCGACCGTCCATGTAGGACCTGCTACTATTGATCCTCAATCTCCACTGGAACCTCCATAATAGTCACCACATCATCGACATCCATCTCTCCATGGTCGAAGATGTGAGATGGGTCATGCACGTATCTCCTCAGCTGGGATACATGGACGACATCGTGCACCCGGTGCAACTGAGGTGGAAGAGCTAAGCGGCATGCCTCCTCACTAACCCTACTAAGGACCTGGAATGGTCTGATTAATCTCAGAGATCAATTTCTTCCTCGTCCAAATCTCCGTAGACCTCGTCTAGGTGAGACTCATAGGAAGATGTGGTTACCAACATTGAACTCCAGAGGTCTCTGTCTCCTATCAGCATATGACTTCTATCTTCTCTTTGCAGTCTTCATCCACTCCTGGATGATCTGTGCCTTTTACTTGGTAGCTCATACCATCTCTGGTCCCACTAGTGTTGACTCCCCAGGGTCAGTCCAGCATAAGGGTGATCTTCAAGGTCGCTCGTAAAACACCTCAAAAGGTACCATCCCTGTGGTGGAGTGATAGCTGTTGTTGTAAGCTAAATCCACAAAAGGTATGTGATCCTCCCATCTATGACCGAAGTCGACGACACAAGCACACAACATGTCCTCGAGGGTCTGAATGGTCCGCTCAGTCTTACCATCCGTCAGTGGATGGAAGGCAGTCCTCAAATGAAGTTTCATCCAAAAAGCCTCCTGCAACCTCTTCCATAGTCGAGAATTAAACCATGGGTCATGATCAGAGACAATAAATGAAGGTAATCCATGTAGTCGCACAATCTCCTGCATGTAGAGGCATCCCAAGCTCTCTATTAAACCATGCTCTCTAATCAGTAGGAAGTGGGCTGACTTGGTGAGTCGTTCGATGATCATCCAAATCAAGTCGTGACCCCTGGATGTACATTGAAGTCCTATCACAAAGTCCATGCATATCCCATACCACTTCCACTTTGGGACCTCTAAAGGTTGAACCAAGCCTACTGATACCTGGTGCTCCTCTTTCACTTGCTGACAAGTGAGGCATCCAGAGACAAACTCTGCAACTTCTTTCTTCATACCAAGCCACCAATTCTTTCGCTGAAGGTCCTGGTACATCTTCTTCACTATTGGATGTACCGCTAGAGGGTATGTGTGGAACTCCCTCAGAACATCCTCCTGAAGTGAATTTGGTACTATAGTACCTCCTCTGAAGAGGATGACGTGCTCCCCACCTTCAGAAAATCCATCAGTTGCCTGCCCTATGGATATCTGAGCACGTCATGTCTCACAGTCAACGTCCCCATGCTGTGCCTCCCTGACTCTCTATAGAAGTGGGGGAGTGACTGTAAAGTAATGAAGGAAATCGGATCCATCTCTCTCTTCAAAGGATATCTGTAAAGCATCCAACTGCTCTGTTGCCTCGCCTAGCAGTTGTATACCAGATCTCATGCTGAGTGCATCTACAACAACGTTCCCCTTTCCAGAAGTATGGACTATTTCGAAGTCAAAGTCCTGGAGTAACTCAAGCCATCACTCATGTCTCAGGTTCAGGTCCTTCTAAGAGAAGATATACCTGATACTCTTGTGATCAGAGTACATGGTAAAACTTTCACCCAATAGATAGTGTCTCCACATCTTCAAGGCAAAGACCACTTTTGCTAACTCCATTTCATGGGTAATGTAGTTCTGCTCATGTTGTCTCAACTTCTGAGAACCATACGCGATCATTGCTCGTTTCTACATCAAGACACAACCGAGTCCAGTCCCTGATGCGTCAGAGTTGACTATGTACTCTACGCCTTTTTCCAGAAGCCTCAAGATGGGCGCACTAGTCTTCCGCTGCCTCAGCTCCTGAAATCTCTACTCGCATCTCTCCAACCACACGAAGGGTTTCCCCTTCTTAGTTAAGGCTAATAGTGGTGATGCAACTCTGGAGAAGTCTGGAACGAATCTCCAGTAGTGTCCAGCCAAACCTAGAAACTCTGTACCTCTCTAACACTCCTGGGTGGCTCCCAAGAAAGTACTACCTCAAACTTCACTGGATCTACTGCAACTCTAGCCTCCGAGATGGCATGTCCCCAAAAGTGGACCTCTCGGATCCAAAACCAGCTCTTTGAGAGGTTACCATAAATCTAGTGCTCTCAGAGTGTGTCCAGTACTACCTGCAAATGGTAGGAATGCTCTTCCACAATAGTCGAGTTGATCAGAATTTCATCGATGAAGACTACGACAAAGTGATCGAGGTATGGCTAGAAGATCTTGTTCATGTGTCCCATGAAAACTGCTGGAGCATTGGTTACACTGAATATCATAACCAAGAACTCGTCGTGGCCATACTGACATCTGATGGTTGTCTTCTACACATCCTCATCTCAAATTTTGAGCTGGTGATAGCCTGATCTGAGGTCTATCTTCGAGAACCACTGAGCTCCCTTCAACTGATCAAAGAGTTCTTCAATCCTTGGGAGTGTGTACTTGTTCTTCACAGTCACCTAGTTCAGGCGATGGTAGTCGACACAAAGCCTCAAGCTTCCATATGCCTTCTTGGAGAACAAAATCGGGGCTGCCCAGGGAGAAACATTGGGCGGGATGAATCCCTTCCTCTACAAGTCCTCTAGCTATGCTCGTAGCTATCATAGCTCCGCGGGAGCCATCTGATACACAGCTGTAGATATTGGTGTTGTCCCGAGGTACAGGTCAATATAAAATTCCACCTCTCTGTGAGGAGGTAGACCTGGTACATCATTATGGAAAACATCCGTGTACTGGTCCACCACTATAGGATAAGTCGGACTATCCACATCAACTGCTCCGAGGGTAAGGAAAGACAACTGATGAGTGATCGGATATACTCTACTTCGTGAAAGTCCATCCTGCGTTGCAAAGGTTCCCTTCTCACCGGTGAAGGTGAACCTGGTCCCATCTGTGTGGACACACCATACATTGCGCCTAATACAGTCGATCTGATCATGGACTATAAATAACCAGTCCATACCCAAGATGACGTTGTAAGGACTCGACTCCACTACTAGGAGATCCCAGCTGAAGCTCTAGCCTCCTAGAGTATGCTCACACTACTAGCGCCAGTGCGTAATCTCCGAGTCTGCTCACGTAGGAGTCTCTAACCCTAAGGATCAATCCAACGGCTCCGTTAGAATCTCCGATCTTCGAATGATGGTAGTGGCAATGAAAGTGAAACTGGCACCTATGTCTATAAGAACTGAAGCTAAGGTGGAGTAGAAATATACTATACCTCGAATCATATCTAGAGTGCCATGGTCGTATGCTTCAGCTACCTAAAGCTGAGCTCTCCCATGTACACATGTTTCCTGTGGTTGGGGTGGACTTCCTAGTGGTGGTGGCGGTAACACCTCGAAACGTCACCCACCACCAGCTATACGAACAGCTCCTCTTCCATGTCTACCTTCTCCCTACGGACCACCTCAATCGAATTTATATCCCTGCCTGGGTGGTCCTTTGATCGTTAGCTGATCATCCGAATGGCGGGTCGGACAGTCACGAGCCATGTGACCATGCTCGCCACATGAGTAACACTGCCTGCTCCTGGCATGTATGTCTTTACCCCGGGTGCCCCGCACAACTGATTATGAGTCATGCAGTCGTCCACCCATGGGCTTGGTCCTCTTGGAACTCCACAACATTTGTCTACTACCAGCTGCAGAAAACTTCGCTACATGTCAACTAGTGGTGGGTCTCATTGCTGGAGACTTCTCAGCAAGGAAACTCTCCACTAAGAGGGATCTCTCCAACACCCCTGCCTGTGTCGGGATGCTGAGGTAGATCATCAAATCTCTGATCTCCCGCCTGACCCCCTGCTCGAAGGTCTGGGCCTGGAAGAATGGGTCATGCACCATATCTATGGAGTAGTGTGAGCGGTCGATGAACCTCGTTGAGTATTGTGCCAATGTCATGATGACCTTCTCCAGATGAAGTAGCTCCTGTATCAGCACTGCACGTAGGGTGGCTGGGACAAACTTTTCCAAAAACAGGCTCTCGAAGTCTGCCCAGAGTAGTGTCGCCTCATCATGCACCTGGAGCATTAGGCTCCACTATATTCCTGCTACTGCCTGTAGAAGGATGGCAGCAAGAATCAACATGAAGTCGGCTGGTGTCCCTACTAGTCGGAAAACTCTCACCACAGCCTCCAGCCAATCCTCAGCTACCTGCGGGTCCGTCTCTCCCCAGAACCTGGGTGGCCTATAGCATTGGAACTTGTGCAACGCGCTCAAGTGGCATGCATCATTTGCTTCTGGGGATGGTGATAGCGGTGGCCCAACGGGGTGTGGTACCGCTGGTGCCTCCACGGGAAAAGGGCATTGCACTGAGTCCTCGTCGATCGGTGGGATATCGGTGTGTAAAACTCTTGGGCCTCTAGCTGATCATCTACGAGGAGGTATCCTGAAAGAAACAGATGTGACATGGTCAAAAGATTATACCTGGTGATCTGACCTGGTTGAGTTGACTTAAAGAAAACTTTTGAAAACACACACACAATCAGTGTTTTTGTGCACTGAGTCAGAAATCAGAAGTCAGGGTCTTGGTTTATGGATTCATCGGCCACTGCACCAACAGTGGACTCCCTGAACTGAGAACCACACTCAGTACCCTTAAAACTATTGCTTCACAGAAAATATAGATCCAAGTCCTAAGTTCGGCGGAATAAGTGACTCCTCTTATAAAAATTTGTCACGACCCGTCCCCTAGGGCCCATGCCGTGACTACAACTAGCCCGCCTTCCATTGGACGTGGGCTGGCGACTATCACCAATGGTGTAAATCCTTAAAATAGGAAAGGCATTGCCTTTATAACTATAAACACACACAATAGAGTACAAGCTGGAAGGAAAACACTAAGTAAAACTGTATACAAAAGGAGTGCTGGAAAGTAAAAAGGGGTGAAGGAATACAAGCCCAACTGTAAAGTATAAGGAAAATGAAAGTACAAGTACTAGAAAAAGGAAAAATGGCTCCTGGATCGTCCATTGGGAAATCCTACATGAAGGGTAGGTATAAATAGCCTCCACAACACTCCATGTTTGTCCATCTCCTCCGTGTACCATCACGTCGTGTGATCCACCTCCAGGTACTATTCAATCCAGGTACATTCATCCTTGGTCAGCGTTATCTGTCGTCTACATCCAACACAATGAGGTGTGGGCATATCCCATGCAAGGGTGAGTATAACGATACTCAGTATGGACCCCGATACCCTCAAGGTCACACAAAACCAACAAGGACAAACCAAAAAGTATGAAATCAACATATAACCCCACTTTGTTATATGCCTATACATATACCAAAGTTATCAAGTAATCCATCTCAATCATGAGGAAAACCCAAAAGTTACTGATTCAGCTAAAACTAGGATTTTATTCTAGGGTTAGTATCAAGTTACAGCCCCAGTCACATTGTTGAAACCTCAGCTGCTGGAGAACTCCTCCTCAATAGAGTACAGTGGGTCTGCCGCGTCACATATAGGTGCTTCCCACTAACCTTGGACTACTGAGGTACTCCTCCTGTCGAGTACCGTGGGTCTTCCACAATCACATAGAGGCGCTCCCCACGGTGGTTCTGCCGGACTCACAGTGAGGTTCTCCCCCTCGTAGCCTACTATGGTACTTCTCCTGTCGAGTACCTTGGGTCTGACGTGCTCACATAGAGGCGCTCCCCACCTTGGGTCTTCGGAGACACCAAGGTACTCCCCACTGGGCAAGTAGAATCACTCTAAGTAGAATCGGTTGGTTGTCGTCAGGTCTCATCCAGCTACTAGGTCTCTGCAATATGCTCGCTCGTCTCCGGGAGGATCTGCTCCACGAACTGTTGGTCAATACTCCAACTATCATGAAGTCCCTCGTAGAGGTATCTCAAAGGTCTGCCTCATCATAGGGGTCACAACGCAATAGACGGTGTGTCAATCGGATGCCCGGTCTGTGAGTTATTAGCCTTTTAGTCCCGGGGGCCCGGGTGGATTCGTGTACGTTCCAACCTAACCGTAACTCAACATTACCCCGAACTCTAGTGGGGTATACTCAAAGGGACCATCACTCTCCAAGAATACTTGTGCCACTGACGGTTTTTCAAATGGTCGTCTGGTGCTAATGATATGGCCAAAGAAAGTAAAGGGTCAGTAGTGGGCCCGGGTTCGGTACGACCCGATCGGACCGACTCGGCCCAACCCAGTCTAGGTCAACCCGGTCTGGGTCGACCCGGTCAGACCTATTGGATATGGCCCAAACCATTGGGCGGGCCAGGCTGTTTGGTTCGGCCCAGCCCATTGGGCCCAGCCCAGTAGGCCGCGACGGCGAAAGTCGATGAAGGTCGGCATTCTTCGTCGGTGGAGCGTTCTTCATCGGTGGAGTGTTCTTCGTTGAAAGAACATGTCTCCCAGGCTCTTCATGTCCCAAGTTCCACCAAATGATAAATTCCATGAAAAAGTAATAATAGATTGAGTTTGTCTATTGTTTAGTTGCTGACACAAAAAATCAAATTGGTGAATTAATAACTCGGCTCTTCTAATTAATTCATGAGTGTTGGCAGAAATTAATTAGGGGAGTTGGCACCAATTAATTAATGGGGAGGTCAAGAGGCTCTCCATCATTAATGAGGGAGAGTTCAGAGGTTTTACTCTCCTCCATCAATAAGGGGTTTAGCGCTGTGTGGTCCCCACATCGTAACCTCTCACGGGAGGTTAGGATCAGGTGGGCCCCACCACCATAACCTCTCATGGGAGGATAAGGTGTGGTGGTCCCACCTCCAACTTCCATTATGAGGTTTTAGCCACCAAACACCCACATGGCTACTCGAATAAAAATAATGTGAAGCTCACTTTATTTTATTATTTTCCATGAAAACCCAAAACCTATCTTTTAAACTCGACCCACTACCATCGAAATGAAAGTCTTCTTAAGTGAATATCGGTGCTACGAGTTCAACTGTGCCCTCAAATTTCAATTCTGAGCACCGGTTCAAAATATATTAAAAATCGCTCGTATGTTTACTAAACGTACCCGAACCAAACTTCAGAAATTGATTCCAGGCACACCGTGCCTCGGAATCACGCACCATCAATTTTCAAGGACTCATAAAATTCCCATGTATTTAGGAAAAAAAATCTATGGAATTTCCCTGTCTTTACAATGCACAAAAGGAAGTTTTTTTAAATATAAATGAGGAGGGACTGTTAATAGTTATTCACATATAATAATTAATTTATTTATAAAAATAATACTTATGTAATTATATATTAATTATAAAATTATATTTTAAATTTAATAAATAAAATAAATTATTTTTCAGGAAAAAAATTCTCATCTTGAGAAATTAGGCTTTCCCTTGGAAGACACCTTTGATGTGGAAGTATTATTCCAGTCTATTTTGACCAATTGATCAATGAAAAGGAATGAAGTTACAAAAAAGGATAATGGGTATATTATCATGTGTAAAAATAATTCTTCGAGTGGTCTTGAAAGTGTGGGGAGTGTCCCCTTTTATAACTGGTTAAAATGAATTTTTTGTTAATATTTAAAATTAATAAAAAGAGAGCACATGTTTCCCATGTGAAGCTTCTAAAGGCATGGAAAATAATGTATTGTAGGATGTGATATGATTTAGAATGTATCAACCACATAATTAGAAACAATTTTTTAACATGTTTCAATCCCTTTCCCAATTTATTTTTTAGTTTTAATATTTTAGATTTTATCGCGGAAACTATTTTTTACTAAATAAATTTACATTTAATAACTGAAGATAAAATATAACTTATTTCATAATATGGACATATGGATTAAAAATATGGAATCCATTTTTTCATAAAAAAATTTTGTGTGAAAATTAATTTTAACATTACTATATTTCAGGCCTAAAAATATGTTTTGAGAAAAAATCTATTTTAAATTTCAAAATTTCGCTATAGTATAAAATTTTCAAGTAATTTTATTTTCATAATAAAATTTTTTTATAATGAAACCAAAAAAAATAGGTGTCTTTAAAATCAGTCCAAACACTACTTTTACCAAAATAATATATAATTAAATAAAAGACCAAAAAAATATTTTATTGGAAATTAATAATTATATTCATAAAATGTAAAACCTATGTTCTAAAAATTATGAGTAATATTAAAACACATATACTTTTATAAATTATATTCATATTTCATATGTTAAAAGGTTTTAAAATTTTAAGGGATTGGTCATATAATTATAAACATATATGTTACAGTTTTGATAAAAGTTTTTTTCACTAAGAAATCAATTATTTTAGAAAGAACTCAAACATTCATCTTAATCTAATATTGAAATTATGAATATAAAAATGATATTTTAAAATTTAAATTTTAAATGATAATAATTTAACTTTTAAATATAAACAAAAAAATACAATAAAAAAGTCATAGGAAATCAATTTTTTTTAAAAAAATATTCCAACTGTTCCTATTATTAATTCAAATAAATTAAAAATAATATTTATAAGGAACCACCCTCAAACATTAAAAAATATTCATTTTTAGTCAGGACATCAATTTCATTCACATTGAGGACCCTTTTAGGTTTAGATTTTTATAGAATAAGGGCATCATTCAAACATAACACCCCACATTAATACAAATTGGATACTACTCTAATAGTATCCTTTTTTTCAAAATATAAAACTGTTATAATAAACTATGATTTATTTTTCATGAAAAATATTCATAAATTTAAATGTGACTTTTTTCATTCTCTTACCCATCCTAATACCTTGTGAAAAACATTTTAATACTTGAGATGAGAATAATAATGTTAGTAAGTGATATAAAAATAAATAAATAAACTATTAGTCTCTGAATATTAAAAAATCCATGAAAACATTTTCCCAAAGTTACACTTTTCTCCCATAAAACATATGTTCTTTAACTTACCACAAGAAATTGTAAGTTTCATGAAACATTGCATAGAAAACAAAAATCATAAAGTTAACTTTTGGAATAAATTACATATCACCATTAAATTTACTATAGCTATTATGGATACATAGGGAGTAATCTTTATGGTTAAATTTTTAATACCCACCATAGTATATTCCCATAATCTCTTAGGAGAACCCCTGTAGATTAACTTTGTCTCAATTTTGAATGCATTGGAGAGCTGCAACATTCTCACCCACCCTTGTTTTATCATGGAACTACCCATAATTATAAACAATTCCCATTAACTACAAATAATCAAAACACATAAATCAATCATAAATGAAAGATAACATTTCCACATCAAAATAAATTTTCATTTTTACAAGATCACACACTCATAAATGAAAAAACATTACATGAAAAAAAATTAAAATTATAATGGAAGCCTAAAAACATTAAAGAGAAATAAAATTGTGAATTTATATTCATGTATTATTTGTTAAAAACATTCCTTTTGGCTTTTTTATAAATAGTTGAAATAGTTACTTTAAAAGAGTTTTTTTTAATTAAAGTCTCTTACATTGATTCTGAATCGTAACGTACAATATTTATCATCTTGAATAATAAAATTAGGTTAATTATTTACATTATTTATAAAAAATTAAATTTTATTATTCCTTTTATATCACTTATTATCATGTAATATTAATTACTTATTTATTTAATTTCATGTCGGACGTTTTGATGACATTCAGTACCTGAGTCCAAAATGAAATTGGTATGATGTCAATAGTGAAACTTGTCATTAGTACATCATATATAAAATAATATGGATGACATAATAATAACTTTTATACGTAAATTATTCTTTTAAATCCATTAATTATGTTTTTTTATGAAAGATGAACTATGTTATAATGAAGGAGGCAGTGGGTCGTACGTATGCATGAGTAACGTTTCCATTTTTGAATGATCATTATGGAAAGAAGGTAATTATTATTTTATCTTTACATAATTTTAATAATATAATAAATATCATATTAAAAATTTAAATATACTTTTATATATAATCCATGTGATGTGGTGATGAAAAATGAATAGCATTGCTTCATGGAGGTGATAATTCACACGTAAGCATGAACGATAGTGTAAATTTTTTTGCATGGAAATTTAATAACATAAATGATATATTATTCCAAAATAATGATAAATATTACATTAATATCATATAAATTCATTAATTCCATCATTATAACTAGTCTTGATATATGGTGATGGAAAATGATTTATATCATTTCGTGAGGCAGTTGTTCATTGTACACACGAACGATAATTCTTTTCTCATTTGATGGAAGTGGAAATTTATTTAGTGATGATATTAACATAATAACATATAATTGTATTTATTATATGAGAGTTATTATTTCAACATGGTTGTATATTATTTTAATGATGTGGAAGAAGAAATAAAATAGAAATACTTAAATAAAAACATTACCTCTCCTTCGGATGATCCTCTTTTAGTAACACCTCAACACTTCTAAAAAGAGTGTTATGTATAAAATAAGGCATGTAGAATGTGGGGAGGGATTATATTAAGGTATTTGTGTTGATATTGGACAAACCAAATATGTTTTTAATCATGAATAATGGATAATAATGGTTTCCCTTTTACATGAGAAGGGAGTGGTACACTTAGAATTATTAATATTATTAAATTACCATAAATTATGTTTCAATTTTAAATGGATAAAAACAAATTTATTTAAAATATAGGATTATTTTTGGTTGAAATTAATTCATAAAATTAAAATTATAAATGTTTTTAATATTATTTTAATCCTTATAATTTGTTTTAACGCATTTAATTCTTACTGTTATATCACATAGTTTACACTTTGAGGGTTAATAAAATTACAATAAAATTAAAAAAGACTAATAAATGAGAAATTTATGAAATTTAATGACTTTTCCCAATCATTTGGACTAAATTTTTATTTTTATAAATTTTACATAATTTAATAATATATTCTTTATTTTATAATATCTATAATGTCAATTTTGAGACAATTCATTACTTTCCTTTTAAAAATATCATAACAATGAGATAAATTTGAACCAGTACTTATAAAAATCACTAACATGTAAAATTAATCTAAAAATTCTTTTATTTCATTAATATTCTCAAAATATATTTATTTTTTTATTTTTAATATAATTTAATTGATACTCTATTAAATTAAATAATTACTACATTATCATTATTTAACCATTTAAATTAATTATATTATCACTAAAAATTAAAAATAAATTATCATGATTTATATAAAAACATTATTTTTTAAAATATTATTTATATTATAAAATATTCCTTATATTTCCCCAAATTAAAAATATGTTTCTTGTTAAAAAAAGTATGAAAAAATTGACATTCCTTCAAATATAATATTATAAAGGTTGTATTCTCATTCTAAAGGCCATAAATGGACTTATAACTGATCCCTTAATTCCTAGGGACGAAAAATACTCATAAAATAATATTTTATAGGTTTTAGGGTAATTTTATAATATTTATAATATTATTTTAAGCCTTAATTACACAACATTCTCTTAATAGTGGTAATAAAAATTATTACTAAAGTTACTATTAATATTTTCCAAAAACATGGGACATATTTACTAAATGTGTATGTTAGTGTTCCAATTTTTAAATCTATTTTTAATAAATACAAATATATATATTTCATAAATTAATTAAAAAAATAAACTTTTTTATGGATCGTGAAAATGGGTTTTTAATGTAAAAACGTTCAAAATATAGAAATGTTTTTATATCAAAATTCAATCTGATATTGATTAAGATTAACTAAATTTTATTACATGATAAAATTTTAATCTAATTATCCTTTAAAACCAATCAAAAATATAATTTAACAGTATAAATTATTTATACTAAAAAGAGTTCTCAATTAAAATTCAGTATTTTTACACTATTCATCAAAACCTAAAACTTGTCAGAAAAATAACAAAAAGTAAAAAAAAAGTAAATTTTAGTACCCATAAATAAAATAATATGTCTATCTTTTCATATATAATTTAAAAATATTTTGAAACTATATTTAATACAAGTGAACCCACAAAAAGTGCAAAAACTGCCTCTTTAGAAATATATTTCTTTTATCCATAAAATTGGATTTATTCTTTTATCACATCCAAAAAAATAATATAAATTTTAATAATTATGTTGAATATTTTATATATATATATATATATATATCATTAATATAATAAAAATAGTGATTTTTTATCTATTTTTATAAAACACACATGTGCGCATTTAAATAGTTTTTCAGAAAAACATTTCCTTTTATTTTGAAATTGGTTTTAAATTAATTTATAATTTATTGTTTAAGGAATTATATATACATTTTTATACAATATTTTTATAATTCAGTTAAACTTGTTCATACTCTCCATTCTAATAGCTTGGTTATAAGATGACATTTAAATAATAATATTTAATTGTTCGTTTAAGCTCGAGGTGGTGTATCATGTATGATATCGATTATTGTTTATCATTATTAAGAATTAGGGATGTTACATTCCTCCCCCACCCCCATTTAAAAATTTCATCCTCTCGTTTTTGAATTCAGTCTTGGTAACTAAGGTTGGACTTTTCAAGATACCTTTATTGAAATCCCACATTAGAAAAAGGATTAATAAAACTACAATTTTAAAAGAAAGAGAGAGAAGTATGAAGGTCACCTGAGATAACACATACTAGGTTTCCATGTTTGAAGACATGGACATGGAAGGGAAAAATATCTATAAATTTCTAATATAAAGATATAGATAACCGATTCATGGGAAGGTTAATAATCAAAAAACCATAATTATGGGATGGTTATGACACCTCACTCTCTGGGTGTCCTCCATTGGGCTCCTGGCTTCCCCTATCCCTCCTAGTGTTTCTCTCCCTCCCCGGAGGCGCCTATCATTTCCCCTCCATCCCTCCGGCCTCGTCTCTCCCAGCTCTCCCCCTTTGGTTCTGCCTAGGGTTTCCTCCAGGAACCCCTTTTTCTCCAGGTCGGTGGCTTGATTGAGCGTCGTGTTTCTTCTCTTTCTCCATTCTTCCCCTTTTTTCACCTCCCCCTTCCTCATTCCTTCTCCATCTGGGTGCCCCCACAAAGGTTCTAGCATTCTTCTATTTTGGTCATGCTTATTGCATATGCTAAGGCGATGGCGCTCTTGTTTCCTTTGTATCGACGTCAACTTCTTTAAGGATTCATCTAAGGCTCGATGAAGGATGTTTGCTGGTGAACCCCTCAACTGCTCAATCTGCACTGACCTCAAGTTCTTGTGCTCCTCTCTTAGTAAAATCTGGCGCAGTGGTAACAAAGTGGTTTTGGGATCTATGGTTCAGTGGATGATGGATTTCAAGGGTCTACCGGGGTTGGGTTGCATTCATTTTGTTGGCCCTGTTTTTTAGCTTCGTCGATGTTGTCTTCATGTGGAGGTGTTGGCCAACTTATTCATAGCTCTGGCTTCTCATTCCTCTACTCCTCTCCAAGGAGGATCTGGGGCAGGGGTAACATTGAGGTTTTGGGATATTTGTTTAGGTGGATGTTGTTTCAGGCATAAGGACTTCGACGTCAGCTTTGTTCTATTTTGGCATCATCAACATCAATGGATGTTATTGGTTCGCTGGACTTATTTGATTCTTCTCCCTTTTTACTTCATAAATGTTCTGTGATTTCTTCTGCGTGTGTCTGTCCAGTTTGTTTCTGGTTTTGTGAGACTTTGTTTTGCTCTTTGGTTTGGGTGATTTTTGTTGCGGACTGTGGTGGAGGCCATCGGTGGTCTACAATGGAGACAGAATGATTTTAGTGGCATTTTACAAGTTTTGATCCTCTGTAATGGTTGCCTGGTTTACGGTTGATGAAGCCGGTGAAATATTTTTTCAGTAATAATGTTTAATGATACAGTGGTGAGGGAGCATGGTTTCTCGCTGGCGATGTCTGATGAACGTGGTGTTGGTGACAACAAGGTGGTTCGCCATTAGGGGTGTGGCTCCAAAAGGCTCACTGATCAAGGATCTGTGTCCAAAAGTCCCAGTAGGCATTGATTATGAATTTTGAATTTTTAATCATTATTGTTTTTGTCTACGGTTTTTTGATTTTGATGTCTTTATAATGTCATGCATGGCATTGTTCCCGCTCATCCATAAAGCGGTGTTGGAAAATCAAATAAAAATGTAATTTTTGGGTGATGGTTTAAAGGGTCATTCATTTCTCAGTAAGAAAATTTAATGGATAATATTTTTGTTTCAATATTCTTTTCATAGAGTTGTGAAATTTTTTTACTACCTATACTAACAACATAAGGAAATATACATGACATGTAGAGTTTCATCCTTTAATTAATTTCCTCCAGAAACTCATTTTTTCCAAATAATGTGTATTCAAGATGAATTTTTTCATACCTTAATCACTATAAATAACTTCAAAAGAATCATATAGTCCACAAAATAATAAAAATTTATTATTCCTATATTGAAAAATTAAGCAAAAAAGAAATTGTTTGAATAAAATAGGATAATTCCCCAAAAATAAGAAACCTTTCTATGATGAAAAATAATATTTAATATCCAAAATTCAATAGTAATACAAAAAGTTCAAAATTAACTATTTGATAAATAACTATCCTAAAAATTTATAAAAATAATTTCAACTATGATTGAAACACAAAATTAATAATGATTTTATCACATAGTCTTCCAAGTCATATTTTAAGAATTATCTCAAAATAACCTCAATTACTCATGAAGTCTTATACTAATAATTAATTGTACTAATTAAAATTTAATATACTCTAACCAATTCTATAAATAACTTAGATCACCATAAATCTACAATAATATCATATGTACTACCATAATATAATTAAACCTTTATTCCTAAAATGAAATACCATAGTTCCCTATTTACATCAGTCATAAAAGGGTTCCCAAAAATAATCTTATTCTCCATCCCTCAAATCATTTATCGAAAAAAAGAAAAGTTCATACTTACAGGTACATAACATATCTTAGTGATGGGTGATGCACCATTTTCTCCCTTTGGTTTAGGGTTTGATTCTCATAGCCTTACTGAACGCGATGAGTTGTCACCCATCCTATAGGTTGTCATTTTTCTAAAACTACATAATTATTTTATCATTAGAAAAATATTATAAAATCCTCTAAAATAAAAATCACACATTTTAACCTCAAAGTATTTCTTTTAAACCTAATTTTGCATCTAAAAATATAATATTTCATTAATAACTAAAAATCAATGATCATATAAACCCTAACAGTTATTCATACCTTTATAATTATGTCCAAAAAAAGAAAAGAGAATTATTTCTCAAATAAAATTTTTACATAACAATGTTAAGGGCTATATATAACATAAACTAAAAAATTCTTCCAAAGTACATCCATAATCAAAAGATTTTTAATAATTTTAAACATTTAATTATCCTTATTTCTAAAATAACTCTAGAATTCTATGTATGTTGAAATATTAACCATTCGAAATTCTTCATACTCCCTTAACCATGATTTTCCACTTTATTCCTTAATAATTATTTCCCATAAACAAAAAATCTGAATCATATACTAAGATTCAATAATGTTAAAACATGGACCAAGGTATAATCCATACCTTTCATATTTAATTTGTAGTTTCCTCGTCTTCAACTATGATGGAATTAATTATTTCTAAGCTTATATATGAATGTTCTTGTTGGTCCCATTCACGAGCCTTCGTCCTAATACATTCATTTTCATAATGAATGTACTCCCCAAATTTATAACATTCAATTGATAACTTAGAAATAAATTCATTCCCTTTCATGGAGTAAACTAAATGATTCCATTTTCTTTAGAATAGTATTGCTTTATGACCTCCTTTACCACATCTAAAGCATCTTCCTGTCCCTTTTATACATTTTCCTAGGTGTTTCCTTCCACAAATTTGAAACATATATCATTGAATATATATAATATTATAATAATTATTACCAGAACTTTAATAGGGATTAATTTCTCTCATATATGATGCATTGGAAAACTCACCAATGTTCATGTGGTTAATAATTACTCCTGATAATTGGTTTAAAATAACCACAATTGTTCTCATTGCAACTCAAATTTCATTCCATTTATTATTCATAAACCACTAAATTTTCCTTCCCATCCATTTTTATTTTTTTTTCCCTGGTGGATCTATCCATTTAATAAAACCAGAATGGTTAGTGTGAGCATCAAAATCATAATATACCATCTTATAGGGATTATAAACACTAAACAATCCTTATTTATTTTATCTCAAACTCAATCAATTTATCTAAAATAATTTTGAATCTTTTAACCTTGATAACCATTGTGGTTTTATATGAATTGTAACTTATAACATCCTAACCTATAAAGTTATCTAACCCGACCTTTGACACCAACTATAAGGACCCAGCCTTGAACATTAAAAAATATTGAGTTTTAGTGAAGAAATTAATTTCATTCACATTGAAGATATTTTTAGGATTATATTTTTAGAGAATTAGTCCATAATTCAAGCATAACAACCCTCATTCAAACAAATTGGATACTACTAAAATAGTATATATTTCTCTAAAATATAAAACCATTAAAATAAAAAAGGATTTCTTTTTCATGAAAAATATTCATAACTTTCTATATGACTTCCTCTTTTATCTTACCCATCCTTATACCTAGTGAAAAAAATTTTAATACAAAATATTAGCATAATAATATATGTAAGGTATATAAAAATAAATAAATAAACCATTCTTCCATGAATAATTATAAACCCATGAAAACATTTTCACAAAGTTATACATTTCACCCATAAAACATATTCTCTTTATCTTACCTCAGGAAATCATACCTTTCCGGAAAAAAAAACACAAAAAACACAAATAATAAAGGTATCTTTTAGAATAAATTCCATACCATAATTAAATTTACTGTATCTATCATGGATACATAGGGAGTAACCTTAATAGTTATATTTGGAATACCAACCGCAGTATATTCCTTTAATCTCTTAGTAGAAACACTACCAATTAACTTCATCTTATTACCCAATGTATTCGAGCGCTATAATTGGCTCACTCAACCTTGATTTATCATGGAACTGCCCTTAATAATTAAAAAATTCTTAGAAACATAACATAATCCTAACACAAAAATCATATATAAAAGAAAAATAAAATTTCCACATTGAAATAAATTTTTATTTTTATAATGTCACGCACTCATAAATTAAAAAAATTCAAAATAAAATTTTAAAATTCTAAAGGAATGACCAAAAATTTAATGAAACATAAAATATGGAAATTTAAATGTTAAAAAACATTCTTTTTGGATTTTGTTAAAATTGTTTAAAGTGTAACTTTAAAAGAGGATTTTTAAATGGAAGTCCCTTACCTTGATTCTGACTCATCACATACTATCATTATATTCCTAAATAATAAACTTAGGTTAATTATTTACTTTACTTTGAACCATTTTAATGTTTATTATTCCTTTTATATCACTTATTATCATGTTATATCAATTACTTCACTATTTAAGTTCATGTCCGATGTTTTGATGATATTCAGTACATGAGTCCAAAATGAAATTGGTATGATGTCAATAGTCAAAGTGGTCATTATTCCATCATATCCAGAATAGTATTAATGAAATAATAATAAATTTTTTACATCACTTATACTTTTAACTCAAACCATTATGTATGCTTATGAAATATTATCTACATTATAATAACGTTGATGGTAGGTTATACGTACGCATGAGTAATGTTTCCATTTTCCAATGATCATTAAATTATTATTTTATTATCCCATAATGATAAAAATATCATAAATATCATATTAATAATTTAAATATACTTATATATATCATCCATGTGATGTGGTGATGGAAAAATATTCACCTTTCTTTATGGAGTTGATAGCTCACATGTACGCACGTAAGACGTAATCATTTTTATGTAAATGGAAGTGTAAGAATATAAATTATATATTATTATATAATAATGATAAATTTTTAATGAAAATAATATATAATAATTAATTCCATATTGATAACCAGTTTTGGGAGGTGGTGATGGAAAACTAATTATATCGGTCTGTGGGGTCGTAGTTCACCGTACGCATGAAGGACAATTCAATTCCCATTTTATGGAAGTAGAGATGGATTTTGGTGATAGTATTAACATAATAACATTTCATTATATTTATTATACCGGATTTATTATTTCTTCATGGTTTAATAATACTTTAGGGAAGGGTAAGTACAAATATAATATAGATACATAATTAAAAATGATACCTCTCCTTTAGACGAACTATTTTGATTAACACCTTAAAACCTATAAGAATGATTTTATGCATAAAATAAGAACTCTATAATATGGGATTGGATTATATTAAAGGGATTTGGAAAAATATTGTCTAAACTAAATTTCTTTTTATGTGTTAATAAAATAGAATAATGGGTTCTCGTTTATAGGAGAAGGGAGGGGCACTCTTGGGATTCTTCAAATTATTAAATTAATATAAATTAATTTTCTATTACAAATGGATAAAAAGTGATGTATTTAGAATATAAGATTATATTGGGTACAAATCCAGTCATCTAATGAAAATTAGAAAATTTTGATTATTTTTTTAATCCTGATCGTTTTTTCTTAACCCTCATTTAATATTTATAATTCTTACTGTTATATCATGTAATTTACACATTTATTATTAATATAAGTACAATAAAATTTCCAATGACCAATAAATGATTAATTTCTGAAATTTTAATACTTATACCACTAATTTGGAAGAAATTTATATTTTTATAAATTTTTTATCATTTAATAAAATATTTTTTTTAAAAAAATATCAATAATGCGAATTTTGACACTATTCATTACTTTACTATTTAAAAAATCATAACTACATGATAAATTAAAAAACTACTTATAAAACATCACTCGCATGTTAAAGTAATCGAAAAAATTTATTTATGACATTAATCATCTAAAATTATATTATATTTTATTTTTAATATCATTTATTTGATACTTCATTTAGTTAAACAATAATTGCTTCATCATTATATCGCCATTTAAGGAAATTATTTTCAAACTAAAAATTATAAATAAATTACCATGTTATATATATAAAAATTATATTTAGAAAATAATATTTACAATCGAACGTATCCCTTATATAACCCAACTTTAAAAATATTTTTCTTATTAAAAACCAAAGTATGACAAAATTGACATTCCTTTGAATATAATATTATAAAGGTCATATTTTCAGATAAAAGGGCATAAATGGTCTCATAAATGATACTTTAATTCTTAGGGGTGTCAAGTAGTAATAAAATAAGACTATAACAAGTGTTATGGTAATTTTATAATATTTATAATTTTATTTTTACTCTTAATTACTCGATTTACCCTTAACCGTGTTAATAAAATAAACTCAAAGATACTATTTATATTGTCTAGAAGTAAATGGGACTGATTTAATAAATTTTTAACTCCTTATTTTATGTATTTAATACACTTTACAAAATTTAAAACATATAAATTGAGTGAATTAATTAAAATTTAATCCTAATGATGGATCAAGAAAATGAGTTTTTAATTAAAACATTCAAAAGATTGAAATGTTTTTATATCCAAATTCAATGTGAAATTGTTTCCAATAACCTAAATTGGATTAAATGATAAAATAATGATATATTTATACTTTAATTCCAATCAAAAATATAAATTAACACTATTAACTATTTAGACAAAAAAAGATATTTTCAAATAAAATTCCTTATTTTTCACTATTCATCAAAACATGAAACTTATAAGAAAAATAAAAAAAATTCAACCAAAGTAAATTTCAATACCCAAATTTTAAATAGGATGTTTATTTTTTAAAATATTATTTATAAAAGTTTCAAAAACTATATTTAAAACAAGTGTTCCATCAAAAGGTGGAAAATTTTCTTTTTTAGAAAAATACTTCTCTTATCTGTAAAATTGGATTTTCTCTTATATCATGTCTACAAAACACATAAGATGAATTTTAAATAGTATATTTATTATTTTATATGTATATATATTTATAATTAATATAATCCAAAAAGTTTGATTTATTTATTTATTAGTATAAAACACGTTTGTGCACATTTAAATTGTTTTTCAGAAAAATATTTTGTTTTATTTAAAAAAGGATTTTACATTAATTAATAATTAATTAGATAAATAATTATATATATACATGTGTAAATCATATTTTCATAATTAATTTAACCATTTTCATACCATCCATTCTAATTGATAGGTTGTAACTGTAACATTTAAATAATAATATTTAATTGTTCATTTAAGATGGATGTGGCGTATCATGTATTCTGGCGAACAAAGTTTGTTTTTATTAAAAACTAGGGATGTTACAATATTTTTGTTAATATATGATTAATATCAAAAAAATTATATATTTATTTTTTCTAAATAAAACATATAAAAATAAGTTTTAGAAAAAATATATTTTTATGAATGAAATGATCTCGTTAACTTTATCAATGCATTTGTAAATAAAATTTCTTTTTTCATTAAAAGTAAAAATGAACATTATTTAAAATTTAGTTGATAAATAAATTATTAAACTAAAAATTACATGATTATATAATTTTAATTTATACTTACTTATCCCTTCAATATCTTTACAAAATATTGACTCTTATGTTAATTTCTAATGGAAATTGAGGGTGTGGATTATACTAGATTAATCCTCGTTGAGATTTTCTTGAGATTTAATTTTCCTCCCTTGTGATTTCTATCATACTTTATTTTTCATTTTCATCATGGGAATGGTCTTCGGAAACACTGGGTAAGCTACCTCAATCCCATGCTTTTATAAATGATGTTTATAATGATTAATTTCCCTACTCGATGTCATTTCTTAATTTAATATATTTATTAATATAGTTTCTATGTTTTATACCTGCTAATTTAATATTCATTTTATAATGGATAGATTTTATATTAACATATCATGGTTTTGTTACAGTCTATTTTTACTTTTAGAAAAATATATTAAAAAATTATTTCTTTTGTAAAATACATCAGGAAATCTTAGTTCGTTAAAGTTATATTTAGGTAGCATGATAGCTATTATTATAAAACATAAATTTACTCCTCTAGGTTTCTTTAGAATAATTTATAAATAATAACTATGAATAAAATATCTGTTATTAAAGCTATTAATTTTATTATTCTACTAATTTTCTTTCAAATGTCCATTTTATCAACACTCATTCCTTATTCATCAAAAGAAAAAAACTAAACCCAAGTAATATTGGACAGAAATTGCTCTTGATTCAACTATTACGAACATTCTATGTAACCAATGATCTTTATATACCTATAAGAGAAAAATATATCCTTCTCTATTATAAATATATATACTAATGAAAAAAATACATCTATCTAATCATTAATAATTATTAAACTCATATTTTTTAAAGAAGATTCCTCATAGGTTTCTTCGAAATTTCTATTAAAAATAATATCATGTATATACATGTACACGTTAAAATTTTTTGTGTTGTATCTATAGATATAGAGATTGGAATCCTTGTTTCCTTTCAAGAACTAAATCCACTTTATTCTACTATCAATCTTTGAATACTACGCTCATTGAACTTTTTGAGTATATATATTTCCTTTTTCATCTTTCACACATGAGACCCACCGCTATTAAGGATAAACCTACTGGTTGTTCAATGTAAGAAAATAAAAAAAGTTCACCATTGAGTTATGTAGACTTCAAATCAATTCGGAAAATTATTTAGTTCCATTGAGATTAAATAACATGAAAATTTTATATCATTTAAATCCTTTTAAAATTATTTTAATTCTCATCAAAATAAATTCCATCAGTTTAGGATCATTATATAAAAACAAGATAATTTTTTTCCTTACATCAACACCCTTTTTGTTGAAATTATTCCACAAAACTTACTTCGTTCAAGTCACTATTTTTATTTTTGAAGTTTCACCAAATACTTTTTGTTATTCATCCTAATTAGGTTCATCGTTTGTTTCATCACAACAACAAAATCTCTATGAAGCAAGAGGATCATATCTCCATTGGTCACTAGCATCACTCAAAGACACATGAATCTAGCACACCTTCCACCTCTAAGGGGTGTTTTCCCTTTTCTTGTACTGGCATAATAAAATCTACCAACTCTGGAAGGAAAAGGTATTGTATGAGAAAAATCATCCGAGTAGGATTTCCCCAAATGTTCCATAAATAACTATATAATAAATAAACCATTTATTCTTCAATTTAAACAAATTTAAGGTATGTAAAATCATTTTCTATATTTCCAATCAAATCATGATTTCAAAATAGTAGATGTAAAGTATATAAAAAAAATATTAATGAAAATTTTCATTATATATAAAGTGAATGAATAAAATAGTTCTATAATTATTAGCTTATAATAAAAAAATTATACAAGAACCATGGTCATATTCCCTAAGGACTATAAGTTTCATGCTATAGAATCCTCTCATTACTCATTCGATCAATCATAACTCTTTTTTTGTGCAGATATGCCCTTTACTTAGGCAATTAGGATAGATTAAATCAATACCCCATTGGATAAAACATGCCTAAATTGATTTAGTTATATTTTCCATCAAAAATCCATTTTTGGGGTGTCATAATCCTAGTGTGCATGTCCAAATCACCCACTAACTACTCAGAATCACATGTTATTTAAATCAATAAATCATAGGGAAATCATTTCAATTCATCATTCATAGTTCATATTTACCATTTCATGTTTCTACATTCCATTTTAATTTAAAAACCAAATTATAGGTTTTTATCAAGTTCATTCCTTTCAAAATAATCTTTCCTTTAAGTACTTATTTCTCAATAATAATAATTAAATCATTTCATGAAATAAAATTCATTACAATCCTTCATTTCTCAAACATCCATCAAATATTTTTAAATACATTAAAAGAGTCATTTAAAAAATCCATTACTTTTCAAATCATCTGTAAAATCTTATTAAATAAAGGAAATCAATTGAAAATATATTTAAAACCAAGACGGAAATCTACGTTTCCAGTGTTGAGAAAATCCCTACATAACCACCTATCATTAATTACATGATTAATAAATCACTTTAATAGTGAACTGACAATGGAGAGTCAAAGGTGATTAATATCGATGACGAATCATTATAATTATGATTCATCAAGTTAAGTTTTATATCCTGCAACAACATGAATGTCTATTACTCTTAAATAGGGATAGAATAGAATAAAGAAGGAATTGAAATATTGGGGGTTACACTTAATGGATGTAAATAAAACACATACACCATAAATTATATCTAAGTGGAAAGGAATTGATGAAGCCAAATTCCTCTCTTGAGGACCTCTAAAATCCAAAGGGTTGAGTTGTGTTTTATTAGGACAAGTTTTGGATTTATTATAGGGGTAAGGTATTTTAAATAAAATTTGGGGGGTAAAAAACCGATTAACATAGTTTTCAAAGTCATGACACATGTTTAGAATGAACTTTGTTCCCTCACTGATATTTAGGATAGCTTCATGGTTTATCCACACGGTTTGAAAAAACCAATCATGAACTGTGTGCTCGTCTTTGGGATACTGAAAAGGGTTCATGGTTTTTTCAAAATGTTTGACCAATTTTGTGTAAACCATTAAAATCCCCAATGTCCCATGTTTCATGGTTTAAGGGGGTCACATGGTTTTCAATAACCATTTTATCCTCCAAGATCATCATGGTGAGTCACACTATTTTTGGTGCGAACTATATATTTTTCCCTTTCTATATACCAAAAATTTAAATCTAGAAAAACTTCCAAAATGTTTCAAAGGACACAAAAAACTACCCAAAGAAAGTCCCATTCAATGGATGATAAAAAAAGGTTCATGAAGTTCCTTAAATCTAGTAATAGGATGTTACATGAGAAAAAGACATGATTTTAAAAAAAATCAAATGATATTGATATAAATAAAACATCATCTGATATTATAGAATAACTCATAAACATGAGTCACATAAAAATAAAAAAATATAAAAATATCAATTAAACTCATCACAAGCCATATGTATTAATTTATAAATCAAACAATATAGAAAGTATTCAATCAACTCAATAATGTATAATTTATATCAATAAAACATATTTAAACACTATAATTTTAAAATGAAATTATTTTAAATAATTTATCAATCACATACAAATCACTTACATTTTATATAAATATATTAATACTGTAACCCATGTAAAACCCCTTTTAAAACAAACCATGAGTTCAAAAAACATTAACCCCTACTAAATAATGTACTAGGGATCACAAAATGTACATTATATAAGATGAAACAATTTATGCAAAAATAAAGAATTGATGGTTTTTCTATAAAAGGATTCTTATTTGAAACACATACCTAAAATCATGTGCCGACTAAGTGAGATCATTGAATATAGAAATTGGAATGCCTACAAAACAATCCTCACACCCAAATATTAAGGATCAAAAAAATTAATTAAATACCAACACTAGGGTTCATAAAATGAGGTTCTAAGATAGTGAAAATTGGAAAATAGATAGAAATATAAATAGATATGGAATGAGAGAAGATTTCAACCTATCCTTGAAGAAATAACTTGATAAAGAATTTGTGGAGGCCAAGGGTTGATGTAGAGGTGAAAAGTAGTTTCCCCCATATTACTTTAAATATCTGAAATAGTATTGTAATAGATAGATCACAAAGATTAGTTTAATTAAAAGAGGAAAAAATTGGAAACACGTTAAATTTAAGCATATCGGTTGGTCACATTGTTTACCCAACTGTGTGAAAACCTCCCCCCCCCCCCAACCACACACATTGTACACACCAGTGGTATTTTTAAATGTTATGAAGCATGGTTTGAAATAATATGCAAAACTATTCACACAATCATTGTGTGGTTTGCACTAACTAATAAGTAACCATCTAAAAGGGAAATACACTAGACCTACCAATAATTTCAAATGGAAATCATAGAAAAAGAAAATCAAGATTAATAACCAATAAATAAATACATTACTAAAGGAAATAGATGTCATGTGGTAGATATTCTCCCCACCGTAACATGTTCTTCCCCAAAAATTCACTAATTCAGAGAAAGTGAAGGATCGACCATACAAAAAATTCATGGAGAAATAAATCAATAAAAAAACTAAGAATAAAACCATAATCATTAGTTCATATCCCCAAATCCAAAGAAATAAAAAGTACCCAATTAATAATAAAAATACATAACACTGTCATACGTATTTGGGGTATAAATAATAAGGGGTCAAGATCATTACATAGTATCCCCACTATATAAGGCTTCTAATAATATAATGGGTAAATGAAAAAAATATATTCTCAAATATTAAATACATACCACAATAAATTCACCCAACTTAAAGAACACAAACCAAAGGTTTAACAAAATACATATCCATAATCTCATAGAATAGTCATTTTATATCATCAATTGAGAAAATTTAATATAATAGCATAAAATAAATGTCATAAATAGAGGGAATGGAATAAGAGATCTTAAAATGTACTCACCAAACTAAAATATATAGTACTGAAATAGTAATGAAATAAAAATGGGTAATAAAGAAGAAAAAATGAGTAAATAAGAGATAGAAGAGGAATACACCAAATATGATTCATTAGATTACCACCTAGATTGTTCCTATAATACCATGATTCATCAATATCCCATGGAAAAAAATCAATTAAATTAGGGAAGAGTCCTTGAAATTCCAAATTAATATGTTTGTATTGCCTAAAAGTTGATATGGATTCCTCCCTAAAAAAACTAATATTCCCATTTCCCTAATATGAAAGAAACATGGTGTTCTTTTTCAAAAAAACATCCCAGCGGGTCTTGTACCATGACTCCCCAATCCTCCCTCCAATAGGCCATGGGTTGGTGACTAGCACTGAGTAAGTATATCACTAACATGGGAGTAATTTCCTAAGTATATGTATACATGCACACATCTTCAGGCCCAAAATGCTAAAAAGTAAAAAATCTCTGAGAAAGTAAATGCATGCATACCACTATTCCAACAAAAAAATTACAACAGAAGTAATGATATTAAAGTAAACTAGGAGAGAATACAATCCCACCAAAATAGTCTATAAACCACATGGTCCAGCCTATAAACAAATAGGTACTGGGACTGATACTCTAATTCCTAGGAACACCTCAACATGTCTGAACTCACAAAGCTTTGTATATTCCTGGTCTATCATGGACTCTATTAAAATATCAAATTTTTTATAAGACATGACATGTGAGGGAAAATAACATGTAGGGATGAGTATAACAATACTCAGTAAGACACCTGAAAACCAAAAATCATTAAAAAAAGTAAAGGTATAGTCATCTCAACACAAGTATCTGTCTACATCACATATAAAAAAGATATCCATAAACAATCAAACCGGACTCATAGTTTAGAGGTAAGTCATTGATATCGTACACCAACACTAGATATTCATTATGAATATTTCACAACGAACTCATCTGGGAGCACATATTCCTAAGTCTGATAGCACTGATGATGTTCTTCTGAGATGATATGCTCATCGGAAACCATCATGAGGGAGATATGATTCTAGATCTAAAAGATATATGATACACTCACTCTAGGATAACTCACTCCATGAGTTGGGAAGATCATGATACACAGAAGAGGATCACTTCCAGGGCCATGGGGTGATACCACAACTCATATGGATTCACCTTCTAAGAAAAGGATTGATGTTTGATTGGATTTCTCGTTCTGATACCAATACTCTACATAGGTCACACGAATAGATAGAGGATCTTACTCTAATCCTCTTAGAGGGGATTCCAACTACTATATCCATAAATTCCTACAGAAGGGATCATAATCCTATGAGTATGATATGATACCAACCAACCTTCAAGGGATGAATCATGGTAACCAACACTGACAAAATTTCCCAATATATGGTGTACAAGTAGATCAGTCTATATATAATAGAGTACACTGCGTTTAACAGAGTCACACACCTTATCCCTTGACCCCGAGTACTGCCCGTGTACAACAGTATGTGTCATAAGTAAATGTCGTGTATAAATAGAGTACACTGTGTGTATATGGGTCACATGTTTTGTCCTTCCATATGGGGCCCACCCATATACTCTGGTCATGTGCCAGTACATTGTGTCAACCCTTGTTCGCCTGCCCATGCACCTATACATGGGGTAACCCATGTATCATGTCTTCTTCTAGTCATGTGGTGGGGTACACACCATATAGGAAATCCATGTACTCTAACCCATGTTTGTTTACCTCCTGAGATACACGTCAAGACTCAGAGAAGGTCCCACACATCGTGGGATACTCTATCACCTCCCAAAACCCTACCCACAGCTGAGGGGGGTACATGCTTTGTAATCCCATATTACATGCCATATAGAACAGGATTTTCTATAATCCAAGGTTCATACTTCGGTCATCTCCTTCACTGATCTGGCCACAATTCTGGTCATGCCATTCCGAGAAACTCAATTTCCATCCTTGTTCGGTCACACCATCAACCAAAAAATGTGTTTTATCTTCTAAATCGGTCGTACAATGGATTAAAAGGGGTCATTCTTCATTCCACTGAATAATGTCAAAGAATGCAGATTTAGGGATCAACCATTTTCTAAATCTATCTGTGTCTGTCTTCACAACTCCTTCATTTCACATCGATCCCAGATATTTTATATAGAATCATTGCGCTAGGGATCAGGTGAGCAACAATCGATTGATCGAAATATGTTGAGTCATCATCCAAGCGAAGAATGCCTATGATGAATGATTAACGGGGGGATAAAATAATAAATCAAACAATAGGAACAAATTTTAATTGATGTTTGTGATCATTGTTCATTTCCATTAGAACTACAATCAAATTAGTCAACAAATAATCACAAGATCAAATTAAGAATAAAATCCTACAGAAATAAAACTCATCCCAAAATGTTACGATCGAACCACATATCGAATTGTTCATTGGTTGGTCTTTATTCATCATGGAATTCAATAACAGGGATGGAAATCTAAAATAACACATCCTACCTTTTATTTGGATCACTCGCTAATAATGTTCAGCCGTTGCATCACCATCCTTGGAAAGATCCATCAAGAACGGCATCCATCGATCGTCGATATGTGATTTTGTCACCATTTACTTGTTATGTTTCTCCAATGTTGTCCCTAGAAATCCTCCATCATTCCCAAGGTTATGAGGCTAACCCTAGGATTTCCACATAAGGAATATTTTAAAGGAAATCTTCATTGTGTCAACAAAATATTTTATCATTAAATTATTTAATGATGATTACATCCCTTTCAGGTTTGTCCATAGAAGACCAACACCGACTAAAGTTATGTCACCCTAGGGAAAACACCATATTAAGAACTCAACTGTGTTGTCGGGTTTCAAATTAGATTCCTCATTCATGAGTTATTAGGATTTCAAAATAAAAAATTTTTATTTAATAATTTTATTTACAGTTACATCCAAAAACTATCTTTCACTAATGAATAATGTCGGCCAATGTTGGGTATCTCCTAAGGAAAAGAAACTTCTCTGAAAACAATGGTGCCCTCAGATTTATGATCTTGGAACCAATTTGATAGTTAATCGACTTTTTCAAGAAAAATCCTCATGTTATTTATTAAAAACAAATAAATTTCAATGAATTGTTCCAGGAAAACGGGGCCTTGGAATCTCACATCATCTGAGTTCTTGTTCTTAAATGTTTCACAAATATTAAATCAAGAAACTAAAAGTCATTACATTCTCCTCACCTTAGGGATTTAGTTCCCAAAAATCCAAAGAATGACTACTAAAAAATATGTGGGTATTTTTTATGAACCTAAGCCTCCCACTCCCATGTGTTATCTTGGACATAATCATACTCCCACCATATATACACCAAAGTAATTGACTTCCCACGAAGGATCCACTCTTATCGATCCTCAATCTCCACTAGGTACTTAGTAAATGTCACTCAATCCTTGATTTCTAGCTCTCCCCAATCAATGATGTGCAGTGGGTCATGTATGTTCCTCAACTATGACATGAGAAAGACATCATGTACCTATTCATACTATAGTGGTAGAGCTAAGTGATATTCCACCAATCCAAATCTATAAAGTATCTAAAAAGGGTTGATAAAACTCATATATAACTTGTCTCCAGCGCCAAATCTTTGTAACCCTTGTTGAGGTGAGACCTGAAAGAAGACATGGTCTCCTTCCTCAAACTCCAATGGTCTCATCCATCTATTATACTAAGATTTATGATGGGTTTTTGAATTATTCATATGCTCCTAGATGATCCTCACCTTCTCAGTAGTAGCTCTCACCAACTCTGAGCCCATGAGTGCAAAATCTCTTGGGTTAGTCCAGAAAAGTGGTGACCTGCAGTGTCACTCATACAAAGCCTCGAATGGTGTCATAAAAATGGTGTAGTGATTTTTATTATTATACATTAACTCTTCTAGATTTAGGTGATCCTCTAAAATATGGTCGAAGACCAACATGCAACCCCGTAGCATGTCCTCCACGACATGAATATTATTCTCTGTTTGGCTGTCTATTTGTTGGTGAAATGTTGTGCTTAAGAGGAACTAAGTAATAAATGCATCTTTTAATCCCTTAAACAACTGAGATGTGAAATGATCATCATGATAGGAAACTATCAATGATATGAATCCATGAATTCAAACTATCTCCTTCACATAGAGGTGTCTCATGCACTCAACTAAACTCTGCTCTTGGATAGCCAAGAAGTGGTCTAACATGGTGAGTCGGTCAATGATCACCTAGATGGCATCGTGTCCCCTATAAATACATGGTAAATCCGACATGAAGTCCATGTATACTTCATTCCACTTTCATTCCAAAACATTAAGGGATTGAGCTAAACCTGCTAGAAATTTGTGCTCAACCTTCACCTACTGGCATGTAAGGCATTGAGAAATGAATTCTTCTACTACCTTCTTTATCCATGTCCACAAAAACTGACGTCATAAGTCCTAGTAAATCATCACTACACCATGGTGTACCACCAAATGGGGTGTATGAAACTCCCTCAGAACCTCCTCTTTCAATGCCACTGGTACAACTATGTATCCTCTTAAGAGGACATAATGCTCCCTACCATGGTAATATCCATCTGGGGCATGCCCTATGGAAATATGAGCACATAAGGTCACACAGTTGGTATCCCTAAGTTGTTCCTCCCTAAATCGTTGCAAGAGTGGAGGGGTGACAACCCTCGACTGGATGTATGTTTTATCATCTCCATTGATAAAGGATAACTATAACAAGTTCAACTACTCTAACATGTTGTTCAGCAACTACAAACTAGATATCCTACTGAGAGCATCATTCTCCATGTTCTCTTTCCCAAGAGTATAGATAATCTCAAAGTCATAGCCTTAGAGAAACTCTCTCCATCATATCAATCTCATGTTCAGATCCTTCTGAGAGAAGATATACTTGAGACTCTTGTGGTTATAGTAGATGACAAATTGGTCACCCCTCATAAAGTTTCACCACATCTTCAATGCAAAGACTATCACTACCAACTCAATATCATGGGTCACGTAGTTCTTCTCATGTGGTATCAACTGACTCAAACCATAGGTAATCATTGCTTTCCTCGTCATCAGTACAAAAACAAGTCCGGTCCATGATGAATTACAAAACACTACGTACTTGACACCCTTCTCTAGAAATCACAAGATCAGGTCACTCATCAAACTCTGCCTCAACTTCTGAAATCATTGACTGAGGTTCAACCTTCGATAACCATCGTCACCCTATCAACTACTTTGGTACATTATTGATTATTGGTAGTGGATAATAATTCACAACGGTCACTTGGATTAAGTGTCGTCAATCCACACACAACATTATTCTCCCATCCACCATTTTTTGGGTAAAACAATTGTGGCTGGCTAGGGTGAAACATTAGGTCTTACTAAGACTTTCCTCTGCAAGTCATCCAATTTCACCCTCAGATTGTGATGCATTCTGGGAGTCATCTGATATGTTATTTCTGATATTTTTGTCATCCCAGGATGTAAATCGATGCAGATGATGATCTCCCAATGGGGAGGTAATCCTGTAACATCTTCTAGAAAGGCGTCCTCATACTACACCACTACTGTTGGGAATTTATAGATCATAACATATTTTTCTCTCAGGGTAAGTCTAACTAACTCATAATTTATCGGCTACACCCTCCTATGAATGACTCTATCCTATGCTGCCTAGTTTTCCCTTTTTCCAACAAAGGAGAACCTCTTCCTATCATTGTGAACACATCACACCTTTTTTCCTAAAACAGTAAATTTGGGATTTGATTGAAGATTACCAATCCATACCAAGAATGACTTCGTAAGGCCTAGATTCTACCACTAAGAGGTTTCAACTAAAACTCTCACCTCCAAGGTTTAGGTCACACATTTTTCATAAGTGTGATCCTTTATTCTCAAATATTAGGTGTCTCCAAGCATAAGGGTCGATTCAACGGTCTAACTAGAATTTAAAGGTCTCTTAAAAAATTTATGAAAAGAAAATAATTACTAGTAGATGTGTTTATCAATAAGAAAGATAAATTATAGAATACACAGATAGTATCTTGAATAATTCTTGGAGCAATTGGGTTATACGCCTCAAATACATGCAGTTGTCCCCACCCCGGTCATCCAGATCCCTAATCCTAGCATGGATGACCAAGGGTGGTGGTGGTAACATGTCAAAATGTCATCCACCTCCTATTTCTCTCCCAAATCATCTTCCATGTCTTCCAACCTAAGGATCTAGCTGCTCATATTTTCTCATTTTTCTGAGAAACCCATCCACTATCTTCCAATGAAAAGCATGATGGGTTGGTAAATATGTAGTGAGATGTCCCCTAGTGCCACGAGAATAGCATCTCCCCTCTCTAGGTTGACTGGACCCACCCCATGAGTACTGAATGGTAGACTCCGTATTTTGGGTCTTCTTCTTATGATGTCTCCCACATCTATATTTCGGAGGCAGACGACATCTTCCCACTTTCAAGGTCTTTAATCCAGCTTGCCCGCTTCTGACTACCACCAGCTATATCTACCCATCCAAGGAACTCTCAACATCCAAAGCCTTCTCTAGAACCCCATAATAGGTTGGAATGCCCAAAGGTGATAAACTAGATCGAATGTATATTTACAGACCTCTCTTGAAGGACTAATCCCTGTAGTGCTAATTCAGTGTCATATCCATCAAGTTCTTGGAGAGGTTGGTATCCCTCGATGGATACTCAGAAACCGACATGTTATCCTGCAGGACCTATAGAACCTCTTGGATAAGCATTAACCTCAACATATAAGGTGACAACTCCTCTCTGAAAAGGTCTTAAAACTCTATCCATGGAAGTTCCATGTCATCATAAGATCCGGTAGCTAAACCCCACCATCTCCCTACTGATCCAAATAGATGTCTTACTGCCAAAACCACCATCTGATCTACTGGTGTCCTGAATAGATGGAAAGCCCAATTCCCCAACTCAATCCAGTCCTTAGCCACCTATGTTTTTGGATCTCCATAGAACCTAAGGGGTCTCTACTACTAAAATTCATGAAGTACACTCAACATGATCTCTTCATTCGTTGGTACTACGGTTACCATGTTATGCTCTACATGTGGTGGTATTGATGGTGCACCACATGGAGGTAACCTCTGGGGAATTTATCCCTATATTGAAACTGTTTCACTAAGGGGTCATCCTCATGATAAATCTAATGAATCTAGGCTGGTATAAATTATGAAGAAAATCTATAAAAGAATAATATGTACCATGGTCAGTGAGTTTATTTGGATAGTTGACTTAAGATGGACATGGAAACCAGAACACATTATTTATTATGCATGTACCATTATTGTTTCCCTAAAACCAGTGTTCTCGTGTAACAAGTCAAATGGTAGGTTATCAGAATCTTAGTCTATGAATACATTGGCCGCCACACCAACACTTGTATCCCTAGACTAAAATACAAACTCGAAAAACTTAACATTATTACCCCAAACCAATCTCACAGACTCTCAGACCAAAGTTAGAACCAACCACCTGTGATACCACTCTATCATGACCAGTCCTCGTGGGGACCGTGCCACAGCTCCCCAAGCCCGCCTCCAATAGGCTAAGGGTTGGTGACTATCACTGAGTAGGAATATCACTAACATGAGAGGCATTTCCTCAGTAACTGTACACACACACATCTTCAAGCTCAAAATGATGAAAAGTAAAAACCCACTAAGAATGTAAATGCATGCATACCGCTATTCCAACTAACATAGTACGACATAATTAATGTAAGTAAAGTAAATCATGACAGAATATAGGCCCATAAAAAGAGTTTATAAACCACAAGTTCCAACCTATAAACAAATATGTACTAGGACTATTGCTCGAAGCCATTGGAACAACTCTGCCTATCTGAACTCACAACGCTCTATCTTACCCTATTATTCCCTGGACACCATCAAAGGGTTCTCCATATGCACAAGACATGACATGTGTATGAAAATCTTGTATAAGGGTGAGTATAACAATACTCTATAGGACACCCTAAAACTACAAATAAGTACACAAAGTAAAGGTAAAATAATCTATACACAAGTATGTGTATACAACACATATAAAAAGGATATCCAGATATACTCAAATCCAGACTTGTAGTCTAGAGTTGCGTTTCAACTACCATATACCAACACTAGAGATTCAGTTCGACGATTTCACAAAGAACAAATCCAAGAGAATTTACTTCTGAGTCTGATAGCAATGATGATGTCTATTTGAGTGGTGATGCTCACTGAAAACCATCATGAGGGAGATACTCTTCTATATCTTAACTAATATAAGAAACAATTTCTTTGGGAGACACCACTCCATGAGTAGGGAAGGTCATGATACATAGATTAGGATCACTACTAGGGCCATGGGGTGATACCACGACTCGTCCGAGTTCACCTTCTATGTAGAGGATCGACATCTGGTAAGATGGATCGCGATGATGCCAAGAATCTACTTAGGGAACAAGAATGGATTTAGGATCCTGTTCTGGGCCTCTCAAAGGGGATTCCAACTACTGTATCTTGAAAGTCCTGCTAAAGGGATCATGCTCCTATGAGTAGGAAATGATACCAATTTACCTTCATGGGATGGATCAAGGGCACACACCCTAATGAACATTTCCAAGATATGGTGGACAAGGATATCAAACCATATAGAATATAGTACATAGCATGTAGTAGAATCACACATCATGTCCCATTATCTTATTTAATGCCTATGTAGAAAATCTCATGTCAGAAGAACATGTCATGTAAACATAGAGCACATAGAATGTGGAAGGGTCACATGCCATGTCCATTCATCCAAGTTACACCCATGTACTCTGGTAATGTGCTAGTATATGGTGTTAACCCGTATTTTCCATCCTATGTAGTTGTACACGGGTTAATCCATGTATCCGGTCTTGTTCAGGCCGTTTGGTGGGGTACACATCGTGTTGGAAAGCTATGTACTCCAGCCTATGCATGTGTACCTCATGAGATACACACTAAGATTTGGGGAAGCTCCCACATTCCATTTGATAGTGGTCACACACTATGTGACACTTTACCACCTCTCAAAATCCTAGCCTCTAGTGAGGGGGTCCACACTCTATGTAATCCTGGATTACACACTGTATAGCATGAGATTTTACAGAATCCTTTTTTCACACTTTGTTCATCTCCTTCACTAATCTGGCCATATTTCTAGCCACACCATTCTTAGAAACTCCTAATCAATCCTTTTTTGGTCATGCCATCACCCAAACAATTCATTTCATCTTCCGATTTGTTCGCACAATGGAGTAAAATGGGTCGTTCATCGTTCCACTGAAGAACATCGAATAACATGGATTTGGGGATCCTCCATCATCTGTATAGCTCTATATCTATCTTCATACCTCCATCGTGTCATGATGATCTCAGATCTGTTACATCGGATCGTTGCACCAAGGATCGGGTGTGCAACGATCGATTGATAGGGATATGTCGAGTTGTAGGACAAGTGAACAACACCTACAACGAACAATAAATGGGGGGAGAAAACAACAAATCAAACTAGAGGACCAAACCTCGATCATTTTTCATGTCATTCTTGGTTTATTTCTATTAGAACAATAATCGAATTAGTCAACAAATAATAACAAGATCAAACTCCCATTAAAACACCTTAGAAATAAAACCCATCCGTCAAGGTTACGATCGAACCGTGGACCAACCTGTTCATTGGATAGTCTGTGTTCATTATGGAATTAATGAACATGTAACTAAATACAAAATAATGCAGCATAAATTTTATTTGGATCATTTTCTAGTGAAGTGTGGTCATTGCGTCATCGTCATTGGTGAGATCCATTAAGAACGGTGTTGGTCGATCATCAATATGTGATTCCATCATCGTTTCCATAAGGGGTTTCCCAAAAGAACTCCCTAGAAATACTCCATATTTCTTAGGGTTATGTAGTTAACCTTGGTATTTCTGTATAAGGAATATTTTAATGGAAATCTTCGTTGCATCAAAAAAATAATTTATCTTTAAATTATTTAATTTTGATTACATCCTTTTGGGGTTTTCCCATAAAAACCCCACACCCACTAAATATAAGTTGTGCCTAGGTAAAAACCTACATTACGGACTCAACGCTCTTAGATATCCAATCCGAGTCCCCATTCATGTGTTATTAGTATTTTAAAATAAAATTACTTTTATTATATTATTTTATTTATAGTTATTTCCAAAAACTATCTCTCACAACCGACCCATTCTGGATGATGTTAGTCCTCTCCTAATGTAAATACACATCTCAAAAAATAATAGTGCCCTCAAAAATCACATTTGGAAAAGCATTTAAGATTTATTCCACATTTTAAGGAAAGCCTATTGTGCACTATAATAAAAACTGACCATTTTTTAACAAATTTTTTTAGGCACACCGGGTCTAAGGATCACACGTCATCTCAGCTCCTGGTCTCATAATTTTTCCAAATAATTTCTCAAAAATAAAATCAGGAAAATCCTATTAGTTTAAATATTCTAAAAAATATAGGAATGATGAGGGGATTTTTTTACCCTCCTGCCATGGTATTTCTTGGGTAAATAAATTTAAGGCTAAAATAGAGCTCTAAGAGACACTAACCTAGAGAAAACACTAAGTAAATAACTTCCAATAATCCCATGGGAGTATCATTGGAGGTAGAAATTATGTAAAAATGATAAAATTGGTAACATCATTAAAATTCATAGAAAATTCACACTAAACCAATAATAAACCTTATACAAAAACAACTGAGGTGATGGGAAAATCGCTAATATAATTTTGAACCATTTCAAAATCATTCACCATGGTTTTGAATCCCAAAATTATAATTTGAAAAACAATCTAGAACTTTTGGAGTTTTATGTTAGAAAATATATATATCCGCAGAATATTAAATCCATTCTAAATATATATTAAAAAAATTATTTATCAATTTCAAAATTTATCTTTTAAATCAATGTGAAATTACAAAAACCATTTATTCAAATCCACTTATAATTACAAAACATCACATTTATTACAATACATCATCATTAAAAATACCTATATCAATTATATTACAAGGCTTCTCCCTTTTAAAATCAAACCATTATTTTTCAAAAAAAATATCATCATTTAAATTTGAATTTAAAATAATCATAAATTAGCCTTTATCTTTCAAGAACCATCTTTAAATAAAAAGACATGAAAATAAAAAATAAAATAATATCAATTCCTGATGAAAATTCCCATTAACTCATACTAAATAGTCTTCAACCGAGGTGTAAAGAAATTTTAAATCAAATGGATCCCAAAAGAATACTTTAAATGGGGCATGTGGTAGTGCACAATTTGGATACATAGTTTGGTTAAGTCACTCTAGACCCACAATACCAGATCCAATATTATAAACTTTTAATCATTGTGTTTGATATAAATCATGTTAAGTTTACCTTATTTTAAATAATTTCTATATTTAAATAATTACATCTCACATATAATCACATAATCCTAAGAATATAATGTTTTAATGTATTTGATGACTAGTTACATATGCACATTATTTTATAAAAAAATTGAAAATTTCTCTATAATTTAGATACACTATACTCCATTCTAGATTTCTCATAATTTATACTCATATTCATATCCCGGTGAATGAAAACATAGGAAAAGGATTATCTCAAATTCTCAGCAAGGAAAACCTCATCAATATGTAATCAAGAGTTAGATCATATGCATATAAGAAAATGTGATGATAGGAGAAAATAATTTTCAATTGATAATTTAAAAATATGAGTTTTCCGTTAATAAGTATATGTGGACATATTATCTCAAATAAACAATCATATTCCATGATAAAAGTGTGGGAGATAATAAAAATGGTCAAGGGGTATTATAATAGGAAAATAGAAATATGTATTGATGTTTAATCATATAATGATAAATATGTCGGGATCAATCATAAGAATAAGAAAATTATAACACTATAAAAATGTTTAGGGTTTATGTTGTGAACAAATAAATTATTCACACCTCATGTTGTGAATAAAAAAGTGTACCTACTTAATATCATTATCTCATGGGATAAAAATATTTTACGAATACATTTTCAGGATATATAGGACCCCATTTATCAATCATTTATACATATGTGTGCCAAATTAAAGTAAACATTCATCACATCATATTGAACCTATGGAAAGAAATGATTTTTCATATCCCTTTTGAATGTAACGGTATACAAACACCATTAATAATTACATAATTAATAAAAACATGGTAAACCCATAGAAACTAAATTGATATAAAAATATGTTTAATAAAATTATAGTAAAATACCCTTCAACCAAGATGACGAGGTATATTCTATTTACATAATAAAACTAAAATTTATATGGATTAGTAAATAATTTTCTCAATCAATCGACATTTGGTACCTTGCTGAACACCCTTAAATAAAAGTAAACAAATTTAGTGTGTTCACAACAAAAAGAAATTAGAATTATTACCATGTTTATATATAGTGGGTGATTAGGAATGAAAATAACTGTAATTTATTTTGAGGAATTTAAACCCCAAAATATTATAGGAGAATATAGATATACATATATACATAGGTTAATTTATGAAAAATAATTTCCAATGAAATAAAACCCTTTTGTGATAATGATGGAAAAAGAAATGTGATGGAAAAATTAGATAACACATAATTGTGTTTCCACATATGAATTAAAACATTGGTAGGAAATGAAAATATGGGAAACGAGGGATAACCATCGTTAAAGAGGATGTGATTTATTCTCAATAATAATATAATTTTTGTAAAGGAAGTTCATTAATGTAAATTATTTAAATAAAAAATTAATTTTCTAGCTGAGTGTAATATAAGGTACCATGAAATGAATTTTTATGTTGGAATAAACCAATCATGGAAGCATTGTGTATAATAATAATCATTTTAACTTAATTATGAGAGTTTATTGAACAAAAACCCATATAACCTTATAATATTTGGAATAAAAAGACCATGAAATATAAAAATAAAGATGGATTTTTAAATCTATTAGATTTCATTAAAATTGTCATAAAATAAATCAATGTAAAATATATACACTATAAAATGGAAAAAAGTTAGGAATACACATAATGTCACAGTGAAACAAAATTGTGATGGAAAAACCATTACATTAATGGTAATGTAAGAATGAAAACAACATAAGAGTGTTACAATGAAATGGAAATTTGTAGATCCAAAATTAAAATATATTTATTATAATTTAACGTAATAGGGTAGTAAATTCACTATGTTATAGAATTTATAATGCACAATATCAAACATGTATCATGGAATTAGAAATATAGGTAAGTAACCCTTCCCCCATGTACTAATTTGTTTTATATTTGAAAATAAAATCTTAAATAACAAAATAGGTAAATTAAAAATATTAGTAATAACATTTAAAATCAATATTCTATTTAATAATTTCTATTTTTTATCATATGTTATTTATTTGTAATTTGTTTTCTCTTATGGTGATTAGTTTTTGTGGTTTAGTCAATTTCACTGAAACACCATCTAAATATTCACCATGGAAAAATGTGTTGTAAAATAGCTCCATAATCTAAATAATTCTATATATGTATTTATTTTATTATTAAATTATCAAAAAATTTGTATATTCCAATCGTTTTTTATAAAATTAATTCAAATTATGAAAAGCTCATTGATCCATTAATTTGTTTTTGGTTGAGTTTACTAGGACCATTTATTGCCAATATCACTTATAGAATGTACACTAATTTATTTAAATGATATTAATGGTGTAATTATTATAATTTTTATATATTAAATATATTTTTAATTTCATCCATGTTAATTGGTAATAGGAAAAAAAAGTACAATATTCCAAGGAGGTGGTAGTCTGCACGTACACACGGAAGACACTTTGAATTTCTATAGAATGTGTGGGGTAGAAAAATAATATAATTATCATTCAATAATTTTAATAATATTATAAATATTATATTTATTAATTAATTAACTATTTTTTATCATCCATTAAATTATCTTATGAAAAATAGATCACATTGTTGGTAGAGGCGGTAATCCACACATACGCTTGATGACATATTAAATTTTAAAAAGGATTTAGAGGAAGGTATAAAATGGATATTACATTAGTATAATATCATTTATGAATATTATGAATACTTATAATATAATAATTTAATGGATTATAATATATTTTATTGTGTATAAGAAGAAAATAATTAAGAAAAGTGGGTTGAGAACATTACATATCCCATTGGATGTTCTTCCTTTTGTAACACCATAAAGATCCATAGCTTGTTCTTTAGTTAAAACAAAGGATTTAAAGATGTGGGTAGTTTAGAGGAGAGACTGGTTTAGACTTCTCAAATATCTAATTATTATAATTTTAGTTCCAATGTGGTTTCTGTGATCACCTTTTATAAGGGATGAAAATGTTACTTTTGTAAATACCCATTACATTTTCATTGATGAAATGACACTATTCAAGGTTCATAGGATCCAAATTATGGAAATAATGTGGTTTGGGATTAGATAAGGCTTAAAATACTCTATCATTCATTTTCAAACATGTTTAATCCATGTTTCATGTCTATAAAAACTATATTTTTACATTTTACCATTTTAATTTTAACCTTGGTAACTCGTTTATACCAAAGTAATTTATATTTTATTAAAAAATATAAGATAACCCCTATTACAATATTTAGATGTTATGAACCAAAAATATAATATTTATGTAACCTAATTAAATATATAAATATTATAAAATTACTTTTAAATTATATAATTTATTATATAAAAACTATTTTTTAGAAGAAAACAAATTCACCATTAAGTGTTCTAAATCATAAATATCATAAATTTTCTTTTAAAAGTGTCATAATATATTTTTATACATATTTTAACATAATATAAAATTAATTATATAAAATATATAATATTAATTTATTATAAAAAGTACATAACATTAATAAAAAAAGTTAAAAAATAACCCTTTAACAATTTTGATGGTTATTTACTTTATTTTTATTAAAAATGATTTTGTGAATAAAAAAGATATTAAACATATTTAATAATATAAACCTATTGATATAAATATAAAATACATTTTTATAGATTTAATTTATACATGTTATAAAAAATATTTTTTAATATAAGTGTATATAAATGGTTTTTAGAGTAAAATATTACATAAGTTTCCAAAATGTTAAACATGGGTCTTATATATTAAGAATATAATTTTAAAATGATTTATTTTACTTCAAAAATAATATTTTATAAAAAAGTTTTATAACAACTTATTTTAGTATTGTATAATTCTAATTTCATAAAATTTATAGTATTAGAAAAATCAGTATTTTTTCACTATTAACCTACAAATAAATTATTTTTGAAAAATCCCAAAAAAATCATCCTAAGCTAATTCCAATATACTAAATTCAAAAATTAAGCTCATTTACAAAATTAAAATAATGAATTTAATAAATTTTTATTTTATATGAAAATTAAATAAAAAAATAAAAAAATAATTTTATGCAAAAAATCCCTTTTAAAACATTAACTATTCTTAGTCTTATTTTATATTAATTTAAAAATGATTAGAAAATTTTGATTTAATATAGGTTTTATTTTTCTTAATTTTTTTTAAAAATATTTATCAAATATTTTATGATTCCTTTTAGTTTGATTCAACATTTGAAACTTCCTATCGATACTAGGTTTATTTAAAGGAAAATTGTATTACAAAATCTTAGGGCATTACTCTCCCCACTCCCACATAAATAAATTGTTTCCTCACAATTTTAATTATCAATTCCTAATAATAGTATGTGTGAGTATCTAAAAGATAATAATTAATCAAGTTATAAATTCAAAATATATACAAACCTTGATATCTTAGGGAACACTTGATATCATATATTTTCTCTCATAATGGTAATTTTTTAATATTCATAACAATTTACTCCAAATATGACTCTATAGCTATGTTTTTATAATTTCAAAGGACATAAATTTCATAGAAGAATTTCATAGATCCTATTAAAAACCGAATAATAGTTCCAAAATGGATATCATACTGTCAAATAAAATTATATTAAATGACCATATAAAATGAAAGCTCATTCCTAATATATCATTTCCAATAACACCTTCATTTTGGCCTATGATACTTTCAATTGGACTATTATATAATTGGATTAATTTATAAATCCTTAAATTTAAACGAGGTTTTATATGGTCAGTTTTTTATTTGGAATTATAAACAAACTAGTTATATGTTAAATCTTCTAAATTCCATTTATATCCATTACAATGGTTTGTAGAGATCAAATGATAGACCAAACCATATCCACCAGGAGTGTCTATCTAGGTGTGCAGTCTTATAAAAACTCTTTAAAAACCATTTAAAGATTGACTTAATGGTATACCATTCTTTTCAGGGTTTATTATCCATGGGTTTATATATTCTATAAACATAAACACTTTCTTGTATTCAGAAGAGGATTTTTTTCTGGTAAAACAACATACTCAAAACATCACTAATTTTTTTCATAATATCATATACTTATACATATCCATTTGAATTATCCATTGTTTTATCACTAATGTTGTCATATCTCAATCCCTATATATTACTAAACTAATCCAAAAAATTAAACCCTATACTGATTCTTGTGAAGGTTCCCCAGACCCACACTCCTAGATGTTGTGTTAAAATCACTTTATTAAAACACTTGATTTGATATAGATTGATATGAACGTATCATTATTTCACTCCAATTATATTTGTTAATAATAAAATATCATAGACAATCACAACATCAGATTAATATATGGATTAATTTCTTTTATTACTACTTATATCAGTAACATATATTAAAAAACTTGCGAACATTTCTCCATAATTGAGCAACACTATAGTCCCTTATAAATAAAAAATAATTCTTAATCATATTCATAAATTGAGAGATAGAATCATTAGAATTACATGATCTCAAACGCTTAGTAAGGGGATAACTCATTAATAATTCATTAAGGGATATATCCAAATAATGTATAAAAATATGATTTGAGGTGAAATATATTATTATAAAGATCAGGGAATTATAGAAGTTTTATATATTTCAAGAGAGAAAGACGTTTATTCTCAAATGAACAAAGGTATTATATGGTAAAATAGTGTGATAAAATTAACATTACCCAAAGGGAATAATCATAGGAATAGAGAATTATTCCATGGCAATGAAACATATCATGATAAGGGGTAATGTAAAAATCAGAAGCATGGGTAAATTAAAATACTTTGAACAAAAAATAACCATGAATAATGTTATGAACAAATAAAATGTCCATACATTATATTTTGAATAAAAAATGTTCTATCTTAATTTTTTTAATATAAAAAATTTCTATTCTTATCATTATTATCTCATGAAGTATAATACTGTAATTATTGAATTGGATATCTATATAGTACCCTACCCATAAATCATCTATACAAATGTTTCCCAATTTAAATTAATCAATTATAAAATCATAATGAACCCATATAATGTGACTTAGTTTCATGACTCATTCAAATGGAATAATATAATAAAATCATTAATAATTCCATAAATTATCATTACATGATAAACCAATGGAAAATAAATTGTTATCTAAAGATATTAATCAAGATTATTGATAATGCCCATAAATTAAGATGATGAGGTATATGGTATTTTAACGGTATATATAAAATGTAAATAGATTTATTAATATTTTAAAAAATCTATAGATGTATGGAATCTAGTTCAATTAACTTAAATCAAAGGAAGGAAATATAGAATGTTCACATAAGAAAGGAATTAGAAGAAGAACCATTTTTATACACAGTGTATTATTAGGTTAGACAAAAGTATTAATGCATTTTTTTGTGTTTAATCCTCTAAAAGAGTATAAGTTAATGTAGAGGTTAATTTATGAAGAATAATTTATCATGAAATAAAACCCTTTTTGATAAAGAGTAAAAAGTAAATATGAATTTTACATGAGATAACACATAATAATTTTCCCACATATATAATAGATCAGCTGTGGGAATGGAAAATATGGATAAAGAGGGGGAATATTTATTAAATATGTTGTGATTTATTCTCAAATATAATATAATTTTGATAAGGAAATTAATCAAGGTATAATATTTTTATTATAAATAAATTTTTCCCAATAGCTAGTTAATATGTGGGCCTTGTGAGTTTGGTCAAACTCAAATAATAAATGTGTCGGTTCTTTCTGACCTAAAGGTGAGAGGCCGAATCCAGGTACACACACAAAAATTTATATATTTACTTATATATTTATATAATGAGTTTAAATTTTTATATTCTACAGGTAAGGTATACAATAAATTTTTATATTCTACAGGTAAGGTATACAATAAAGGGAGGTGAGTTAATAAAAATCCTTACAATATTAGTATGTTTTGAATTAAAATAACAATAAATATAAAATTCATGATAGAGTATTAAATCCCTTAGATTTTATAAGTATTATGATAATTGATATCCATGGAAAAGATGTACACCAAAAAAATAAAAAAGTGGGGAATACACCTCTTATTTCATTGAAACAAAATGGAGAAAAAACACCTTATGGTAATGGTAACATAAGAATCAAATGAAGATAAGAGGTTTACCATGTAAAGGGAATCCAAAGATCATAAAATTAAAGATACTCATAATAATTTAAATCAATATGTAAATTAATACACTATAAAATTGAAATGATGGAATTCAAGATGAAACCTTCCACATTTAATTGTAAATGGAGTCAAATAACCCTTACCTTAGGTCCTAATAAATTATTCTCAAGCTCCTAACAGCCAAAATCAAAAAAAAATTATTAAACAAATTATTAAGAAAATATACCATTTATATTCATTTACTAAGGTTAATTTATTATCATATGTTATATATTTATTAAATAGTTTTCACTTGTGGTTGTTACTAGAGGTGGTTTGGTGGATTTCAATGAAACATCCTTGGAATATTAATCATGGTAAAATGTTTTTTAAAATAGATAAATAATATCTTTAATTTTATAGTTTGATTTATTTTATTATTATTATGTAAATAAATTATAATTATTGATATGATTTTTGTAAATTACTAATAATTAAGAAATGTTCATTGATATGTACTTTTTTTAATGTTGAGTTTACTATGATTTTATATTATTATAACTTATAAAATGTACAATATTATTGATAAATAATATTATTAGTCTAATATATTTCATATTTTTATATTAAATACATTCTTAATGTTATCTATTATGGGTATTTATGTGAGCCGATATACAACTTCTCATGAAGATGATAGTCTACATGTACACATGGACTACACTTTTATTTTCAATAGATCGAGGGGATGGAAAAATAAAATAATTATAATTTCGTAATGTTAATAATGTTTTAAATATTAGATTTATTTATTAAATATCAATTCTGGATCATCCATGGAAGTCCCTTATTAAAATTATATAATTTTGTTCATGGAGGCAGTAATTTTTACACACACATGACAATTTCCTCATTTTAAAAATAAATTTAGATAAATGTATAAAATATATATTTCCTTGGTATAATAATAGTTTAGAATATTAATAATACTTATTTTATCATAATTTCTTGGATTATAATATATTTTAGGGGTAGAAATTGATATTAATTAAAAGATAATAGTTTAGAACATAACATCTCCCTTTGAATATTATTTTTTGGCGTACACCTTATGGCTCCATGGAATAGTATTTTGGAAAGTACAAGGATTAAATAACATGAGTATAGGTTTGTGGAGATAATGGGGGAGAATTTTTTTAAATAAATATTTTTAATAGGTAAAAAATATAGTGTAATTTATCTCAATTTATATGTGAAAAAAGTGACACTTTTCTAAATACATATTAAATATTCAATTATAAAATGATACTATTTAGGGGTAAATGAATCCAAATGTGGGAAATATTGATGTTTGTGTGTCATAAGGTTAATAAATCCTTTAACATCCATTTTTATACATGTTCAAAAAAAAATAAGTACTTTTACCAATAGATTTTTATAGGTTACAATTTTGTATTTAACCAGGTAATCGATTTTTAACCAAGTAATATTTATTTTACTAAATACACATAAGATAAAACATCACAACAACTTTTGGTGTTCCAAACCGAAATTCTATATCAATATAATCTAATTCAATTTATAAGTAATATAAAATAAAATTTTTAATTGAAAAATATAATTTGTAGAAAAACAATTTTTTATAAAAAATATTTTCTTCACCTTTAAGCGTTATTAATCATATATATTATTAATTTCCATTTAAATAAGTGATAATATATTTTTATTCCTTTCCAAAAAACATATAAATTTTATTGTATAAAATAAATCATTTTTTATTATTATATAAAATTACAAGACATTAATAAATCAATTATTTAAAAATAACTCCCTCGCCAATATCATGTTCATTAAATTTAATCCTAGTAATAAGAATCTTTTGTTGAAGCATAAAATTGACCATTTTACATAATCATACCATTTGGATCCAAAATAATAAATCTATTTTTCTTTATTTAATCTATAAAAGTGATGAAAAATAATATTTAATATATGTGAATTAATAAATTCTGGGAATAAAATATTACTTAAGTTTCAAAAGTGTTAAACATAGGTTTTATAAATTCAATATTATCTTATTAAATGATTTATTATAATTTTAATATGTATATATAAGGGTAACAATTTCAAAAACTTTTAAGTCAATATTATAATATTATAATTTCATAAAACTAACAGTATTAGAAAAACCATTATTTTTTTTCTATCCACCTAAAAATAAATTATTTTATGAAAATCCAAAAAATAGCCTAAGAAAATTTTGAATTACTCAATTCAAAAATAAATCACATTTTACAATAATAAAATTATAAATTACATATATTTATATTTTACATTAAAATTAAATATAAAGAGTAAAAAAATATGAATAAAATTCAATCTAAAAAATTATGTGTTATTAATCCTATTTTTTGGAATTTCTAATTGATTGAAATATTTTAATTTACTTTAGATTTTATTATTATTCATTATTCTTAATAATAATCCTCTAACATGTAACATTTCATTTTCATACAATATTTCTTAGGAAAAAATCTATCAAAATAGTGTATATTTAATGAAATAATTATATAGTGAAAACATAGGTTGTTACATTAGTGGGCCATGTTCCAACCATAAAACTACCACTGAGTTCTTTTAGAAAACATGTGCATGGGCTCTACTTGGTTTACCTACCAATGATATCAAACCATACACCTCGAGTTCAACTCCTATTTTTTGTAAAGATCTATAAAACTTTTAAATTACCCATATTACTTCAATAAAATTCAAAATAACATCAATATGGATCAAAATATACTAAAATATGATGAATAAATCGCATAATTTGAGACTCACAAATAAAAATCCCAAGGTCACTTGAGGATTTTAATGGATTAGAGATTCTAAGACTCTTTTTATAATTATATATAATTTTTTGATGGTATTATATCCAAATCACCCACAACTATAGATGGGGATTTTAACAACACTAATAAAGGACCCATTTATCAGTTCTTTTTTAGTGATTATAAAAGGGTCCTTTATTCATACTTTTTTGCAGCACTGATAGAATATTGAAAAAATATGTATTTTTTGTGCTCTAAAACTGCTAAGAACCCCCACCCCTTTCTTAGAACTCCTAATCACCCCCCCCCCCATTTCTCAATGCTTTAGACCACCTTCATCGGCACTAGAGAGGCCTCAAAAAACTATGTTTTCCCGAGTTTGATCCTTGGACCTCCTCCTATTAAGAGGACAGTTTTACCACGACACTACTTCAATTCATTCAATATTTTAAGAGATTTATATTTATAAATATATATATATATACATATATTTTTTCAGTCGTATATTTATTTAAAAATTTATATATTTATAAATATATATATTTATATAGATTTTCTTATTCATACATTTATTTATAAACATATATATATATTTATATACATATATATTTAAATACATCTCTATTATTCATATATATATAATTATTTTTAAATACATTTATAAATTATATTTTGTGTGAGTGTTCATGTTTGAATGATATATATATACTTAAATATATTTAAATATATTATATATTAATATTCAAGTACATATATTAGAATATATATATATATAAGTTTATCGAAAAAAATCAATATGTATATATAAACATTATTTATATATGCGTGTGTGTATGTATGTATGTATATTTTTATACTATATTTATTGATAATTATATATTTATATTAAAATAAATTTATATATTATGTATGCACACAATATTGATACACACACACGTACATAAATATTTACACACACAAGTACCCATTTATATTTGTCATATACACACATAAATATCTACATATATATGTATTTATTTACATATATTTAAATATACACATAAATATACATTTTTTTATTTACGCACACATGTTTATAAATAAACATATTTACTTGTATAGGTATATTTATAAATATTAATGCATTTTTATAAGGTGAATAAAATGGATAATGAATTATTTTAAATGAAAATAATAATAAATATTTATTTCTAAATGGTTTATATATTTAGAAATACATTTTAATGTAAATATTTATTTATAAAATTTATTTATTATAAGTAAATATAAGAAAATATGCATATATTTAATTATAAATATAAATCAACTATAAAAATTGGTAAAATATCAAAACCATAATATCTATTTGAATGTAATATCTTCGAATAAATTCAGTCCCTATTGAAAAGGGGTAATCAGACTCTATAAAACAAAGATAAAATATTGTCTAATATCAAAAACATGGGTATCCCAACTAAAAACGTTTTTTAGAGGCCTTCTGGGCCTTTTGACCTGAAAAAATAGTGACGGGGATCCTCCCCAATTTACATGGAGAATATCACTACACTGACTTTGATTTTATATATGGTAGATCCTAAATGGAAACCCAGATCAAAAGTTAGGGTTGTTTGAAGTTCAAGTCATTATTTCAACTAATCTTAGACCATTCGTTAGTTAATTTAATTTCTATGTCATCCAATTGTTATTAAATGAAAATTACTTGATAAAGATTAACAAAAGATTAATTTATAATATTTTTGATTTATTTTATAATCCATTTTGACTAAATATATTATCTATTAAGTGTAAATGCGTATTTAGCCTTATCTAAAACATATTTAATATATATATATATATATTATAAATATATTAATATATTATTTTTAATGAAATATAATATTTTTATGAAATATAAACTTTTTATGAAATAAACCTTTTATCACTGTTAGAAAAAAACCCAAAATAAATGGTGGTCTTTATCACCACAAGTTAAAAAGAACTGATAAAGCCCCCCCCCCCATCAGCGGTTTTTTACAAGCGCAAGTAAAGTACCCCCTTTTTTTAGTGCATTTATAGTATCATAAATAAAGGGGCCCTATTTATTAGTTATTTTTTATTAGTACTAACAAATAGAACACTTTATCTGTGATTTTTGTAGTACTACTAATTTAGGGTCACCCTTTGTCGGCACATTTTTATTATCACTACTAAAGGGACCCCTTTATAAGTGATTTTTAGTAGAACTGATAAAGGGAACCTATTTATCAGGGATTATTTATTAGTGTTGTTAAATTTCCCTTTTTGTCAGTGATTTTTTAGTGCTGATAAAGGCCCCCTTTATTATATCTTTTTCTAACATTGATAAAGAGGGCCTTTATCAGTGCTTTTTCTAGTGCAGGATAAACCTAGAATTATAGTGGTGAACATTACTCCCCAAATTACATAGGGTTCTTTAATATCATTTTCTTCACTAACAAAATCATTATTATCTTAATCTAAAGACCCCGGATGGCCCATTATATAGATGTAGGGTTGTTCTTAATCCCTAATGGATGAAAATTAGTTCCAATCCATCAAAATATATATAGAGGGAATGTTTTTTTCCCATAAATAACATAAATAAATAAGTATAACTCTAAAAATTTTATATAATGGTTGATCCATACATTGGAAATTTTTTCACCATCAATATAAATAGTTGAGTTAAAATATTAATCAATTAAATTATAACCAAAAAAATACATCATAGAACGGAAAACTAAAAAATCTAAAAAGTCGGTCTAGCTAAACCATATATAATATAAACTCAAACCAAGTACCAACTTGAGTTTTATAATTGACATTATAATCACTCTCTAGATAAACACTTATACACATTCCAAGAGTATTCCAAAATAAATATCCCATAATAAGGCACTTCTCAATGTCAAATCTATAATGTGTGGGATCCACACGGTCTAGTGGCAGAGTGGTGTCAGTAGAGTGTGAGCCTAAATGTCTAGGTAGGATTTCAAATATAAGTTCATTCATAAATTTCAACTAAAAATATAAATATCACTAGATTAAAATACACTATTTTAAATTATAGTCCCTGCATTTTATGAACAATGACATGTTATCTCTTTTAAATTATTTTGTTTAAATCCCAATATCTCTATTAAAACATTTCAAACATAATTAATATAGTCCTTTAAACCCACACCTTTGAAAAATACCTATTGTGAAAAAATTTCCAAAATATAATAAAATTTACTAGGAAATAAAATAACTTCAATAAAATATTGATAACATAAACAAGAATCATGTCTAATTATTCGAATGAAACTATAGGGAAAATCATATATCAAAACTAGGTTAGGAAAATGAAATGGTAATAAATTTCACATATATATGACTATAATGAAAACATAGTACAATGGGGAAGAACACGATACATTGTATGTTATAACAAGGGATTTCAAGATGAAACAGATATAGAATAAAGAAAATATTGTGTGTAAGAATCATAGTAAAATATAGGTATTCATTGGAAACCCCCAAACATTCAATAAAACTATTCGATACATACTCAGGAGGAACCATGTGCCAATATATCAATGCATTTCAATTTTACAACCAATCGGCATAATATCAACTAGCCTCGTCGGTAGCACACCTCTAGTAGGTAATGATCCAATACTAGAGAATATAAACCATTCTCATTATTATAGTTATATTAACCATATCTCAATCCCTCATTATGATTCCTATGATCCCCATGATCATATAAAAGGATTTGAGGAAACATTAAACAAATATAAGCCATCTTTCAATACATATAATAATATCTCCTCGTCCTACCTCCTAATAGACCCTAATTCAATGCCTCTTACTATAATTCATAATAATATAATAAATTACATTAATTATCAATGTCATTTATTTTCTATTAACATGGTGCTTCCACTGAGGGTGCAACTCTTTTATTTGGAAATTCATTGATAAATTCTATAAATTGGTCCTTAACATTGAGATTAGTGATACCATTTTTAAAATCTAATCTCAAAAAAATATTCAAAATAAATATTATTTATAAACTAATTTATAAGGTACCAAATGTTCCATTGGAATATAAATAATAAACCACCCATAAATCATCAATAAATCCATTTTTAAAATCAATCCTTATATTAGAATCCCTATTTAAAATTACGAAAAATCATATTTTATTTAATTTCATCATCATTACCATAATAGTGACATAAATATAATATCATGAAATAACATATTAAAATTCATAAACATGTTCCAAATGAAAATATCCTACATGAATTTAAAGATAAAACTCATCAAACCCATTAGGCATTAATATCCAAATCAAAAACATAACTCATTTCTTTCATTCACCCCATGAAAAAAATTTAAAAGACTAAAATCTATTTAAAACCTAAAATTTCATTTAGAACATCCTTTTAAGATATTTATCAAAAACATAACATTAATTTTCATTTGACATAAAGATATAAATGAAAAATCAATAGAAATCCCATTGAAAATGTTGCATAAGTACTCAAAACATTACCCTATATTTAATAATATTATAGGAATTGAAAAACATACACAATCATTAATAAAAAATTTATGGAAAACCCAATCACACTTGTTTTTTTATTGAAAATGATAATTCATGTAAAAATTACCACAAAAAAGTGAAAATAATGGGAGACTATTGAATATGGAGGGAGGAAGACCTATGGAATAAACCTCTCACTATATCATCTAGGACTATAAAATTTTCAGTTGAATTCCACCCCTAGGGTTTATCCAACTAAGTTACAAGATAACAAATAGGATGAAACATAGGTAAATAAAAATAGTTATCAAAGTAGTAGAGATGTGGACCTAACCTTTATAAAATCACCATAAATGTGGAAGAGGACATGTCACGAACTGAATCTGGTCGCCGCCAAAACCGGCACCAAACCCAGCCTGTGACAAGGCCTGAAGGGCGTTCCCAATCCCCATGGGCTGGCACAAGTTCTTGGGTATCATTAAATGAGAATTGGGAATGATTTACACAGGTTTATAAATATAAAACAACAAAAGAATCCAATAAAACGAATCTGGATTTTTCAAACCAAACAAAATTTTAAAAAAATTCAGAATTGAATTACATATTTTAAAACAACTCAATAAGACTATGAAAAAGATAAAAACCCAAATGGAAATAGCCTAAGAACCCTCATGTCAAGGGGCACCGCCCTTAATCCATCTCCACAAGACTTCACCACCAAGGACCTACTAGAAACCCAAACCACTGGAATTAAAAAATTGTACCTAAACTGTGACAAAAAAAATAACCAAGGCTACTTACACCAAAAGGTGTAAGTAGGGTGTGAGACTAATCCCAATAAGATAACATCCAATGATTCCAAATATCATGCAATACAATGTGAAAAAGCAAGCAATTTTAATATGCAATGAAAAGCAGTGATAAAATTCAAGAAATACAACTTTCAATTGGAAACAGTTTTCAAGCTAAAATTTTTAGAATGTTCACACATTTGAATAGAAATGTTATCTACTATCATGTACTTCCAAAAACACCCCAATACAAGGGAAAACACTACAAAAATAATGAGAAACAAAATCGGGAACACCCTTTGGCACTAGATAGTCTCGGCACATTGTACCACATACCTCGGTGTAAAGTAACCATCGTAAAATATGTTCTAGTGAACGAGCCACTAGTAGGGAATATACCCATAACCTTGTGGTCCCCAGTAATAATACAAATAGTTTATTTAGAGTTTTATTTATCCATATTCTAGGTGAAACATGGACAAAACCCATCCGGTCAACTAGCTGTACTAGTACACATCCGCTCCACCTAGGTACATGGGCTTCCCCCTTTGTGCTCAAACAATTTCAAGAAGATACATACATAAATTTTCATATAAAACACCACTAATTTTCACATACAATTAGTAAAGTATCTACAAACATTTTATACCATTTAAAACACACAACAAAACACTTTGAGTTTCAATAGAACAACTTCTCCAAATCTTTCTTTGTTTGGAAACCAAAACTCTTTGAAACCCCCACATTAACACCATTTGCATACTCAAATTTACAAAAACATAATCCAATATAGCTTAAACATTTATTTAAACTCATTACATGATTTATAAAACAATCCCAATAAGCATCACATAGAATACCCATGTAAAACACCAAATTCAACACCAAATTGGTACTCAAAAATCATTTTCTTAACAAACGTCACCCAAAACCAATTTCGAAACAATAGCAAAAGGATAAGAACATTGAAAACATTATTTTCATCCCTAATATATTTCAAAAAAATAAACTAAATAATGATAGGGAATCCCTTAAGGAATCAACTAAAGATTTATACGAAAAACACCCAAATTTCACTTGAAATTGACATTAAAAATTCATTGGCTTTATAATTTCCACTAAAACTAGTTTTTGCAGAAGCATTCAAATGAAATAGATGTTACAATACCATAAACACAGCATATAGGTCACAATTATTGAAAACCAAAAGAAATCACCTACCAAAGTAATGAAAACCCATGAATCACCATGCAAAAATAAAGTCGCACCACCACCGCACCAAGAGGGGCTTAGAACAAACCTAAAACCACAATAATTGACCAGGAAAACCCATTTTTAAAACCTAGGTTCGAAACCCTACCCCCTGGTCACTTGGTACTTAAATTAAATGTGAAGCAACCCTAATAAAATAGAATGAAACCCTAAACAATTTGAAAGATGAATGAAATGGACTAACTTACTTGAGGGATCTTGAAAAAATCACCCCAAAACACCAGTATCTAAAATTGAAAATGGCCACAATTTTGAGGTTTCTCTAAGGAGAATGAGGAGGTCATTTAGGAACTAGAATGGAGAAAAAAGAGAAATAATTGAGATATTTGTAATGGAAATAACCTACCTCTTCAAATATGGATGATTTTTGAAACCCAAATATGTTCTACAGTCAATCGCGATGTACATGAGCTCAAAAGTGGGTGGGAGGATACGGGGCGCGCGGCTGGGTTCAATGGGTGTGTTTGTGTCTTGGAATCAATGAAAAATCCTTATAATTTAATATGTTATTAATTAAAAAAATTTGATTATTTAAACTGGAATTGAGCTTTCGGGCAGGCCCAATCCCTTAACTAAAAACCCATATACACCATGGTTATATATTTCTAAAGGATTCAAACTACAATGGTTGTGTTAATATGTCAGGGGAGAACATTTAGGAATTTTAATGGGTGAAAAATATTAAAAAATGAAAATTTTATAATATAAAAAAAATTATTTTTAAATCCGGAATTGGGCTCATGGTTTGGCCCAATTCACGAAAACTCACCCATTCCACCATAAAAGCATGAGAAACCCCAAAAACAAAGCATAAATGGAAATTAAAAAAAATAAAATTTTAAAATAAGTCATTAATTTGACAATTATCTCTACCATGAAAACTTTCTGTCCCCGGAAATCTACGTCAAGTCTATATACCAAAACCAAACCCAACTGATAAACCGAGATGTACTTCTTTGCCAAGCTTCACCCCCAAGGGCCAAAACACCTCCAGTGATCAATTACGGAAGGATTAATCTCACAACCCAAACATAAACCACTTTCCTGAAATGATTAATCACATTCATACTTTATCCCAAAATAAAACTCCTCAAACATTATCCGAACAAGTCTCAAGCAATTCACCTAAACGAACAACAACATCGAACAAGGTTACACTTACCTTACATTAACTGAACCATTGGGAGCTCTCCAATCCCAATGTTTAGTCAAGGAATATGTTGGTATCTATATAGTTCGAAATGAGACTACCTACCACCAAACCATGAACATGGATAAATCTGATCTATTGGTATGGGGGGACACAAATAGGAACCCCACCATAAGAGGCAACCTATATTTTTTTTGGAGACAGAATCAAGACACTAACAGGGGAGGCCTGAATGAACCCCTAGTACAAAGGGTCGAATTCCATTCACAGTTTACAACGGAACATACATGAGAATATTAGTGGGTCTCTCCACCATAAGAACCAACCATCTTAACCGACCAGCACGGGCTGACATAGAAAGTCCCAATTTTTTTAAAATATTTGGGAAGGGCGCAGGGACAGTCCGCACGGTTTGGGAAATTGTGCACTAACTCTAGAGATCATTCTTTTTTCATGGATTCCTAAAACATGGTCACTACTAATCATAGACAAACTATGTCCTTAGAACATCTATTCAAATTTCCAACCATTCTCTAATGACTCGATGGAAACCAAAGGGGGAAGGAATGACATTAGGTGATGACATTGTTACAAGGCCCTCAATCTATTTCCACCGAATAGGAACAACGGATGAAAGGTGATGATACTAGAGGTTTAAACTCTTACTATCTTTCATACTAAGGTTAATACATTGTACACGGTTTTAAAAAACCCTGGGATTTCCCCTGACTACGAGTCATCTTCTCTGCGAGACCTATGGCTGGAGCTCAAACGATTGAAGCATCTTTGTCCTCATAGTTTGGCTTTGGAAAACCCCTGAACGATAATTCTTATTTCGGTGCCTCCAAAAACTATACTGAAATCCTCGATATGATTTCCAAGACATAACACATTCCAAACTCACTTTTCCCTAACTATATATTTCACTGAAACAAGGGCTTAGAAAATGAACACACATCACACCTTGTTTCTTCGAGTGAAAAACTATATAAGTAAATAACACCTATAATCACATTCCTCTAAAATGGATGATTTTAATGTTTTTCCAAGGGAGACATTCTCCCAACATAAAGAGACTCTCATAGGATTGCATGACTTTTACCTTTAAAGTCAATCGAGTGCACGAAATCACAAGGCTTCACCGAACATGACCATTGTGACAGATATAAACAATACATGGAGTGGGACCTTATACAAATTCCCCAAAAAACACAAAATTATAGAAAGTGGCCACAATATCCTCTGGTGACCAGATTTCCCAAACTAGTAGTTTATTGTGAACTCCTTCTTCGAAGAGACTATAAAGGACCAAGAGGACCTCTTTGACACCATCCAGATACTCATCCCTGCTAACAACCCCAGACCACTTCCACCTTCAGAAAATCAGGAAACTTAAGAGGATAACGTCTCTTTCGACCTTCCATAATCACTCTCCTACTAAAAGAGGGTACAAAAAACCATTAAAGGAAAGGGTGTAGACTCAGTTGAAAAATCTCCAGAAAAAGATTCCTAATATTGATCAACTGGAGGGTCTTCAAATAGAGAAACAATCTGGGTTGCACTTCAGTTTTGCACTAACCCTTAATGGGGCATACCTTATCCATCTGTTAAAACTAAGGACCCAACCAAGATGGTCCATTGGTCAATATATACCACAAACCAGATCCAAACACATGAAAGGAAACACCGTAAATGCATCACAAAATATTTCTCAGAAGATACCACTAACTGGCCCTTCAACACAGCTTACCGACCAAACACAAACCCAAAACACAATACAAACAGAAGGGGTTCATGGACTCAAAACATCCCACAACATCAACATTAAAAAAACACATAATAAAAAAAATCCAAAACTAGTCATAAATACATCAATTTTCTCATTTAAAATCATCTTTTTGAAAATGAACGATTCAACGATTAGCGTATCCACCAATGGTACCCCATAGGCCTTACACATGCATGTTTCTGTGCCACACTGTGCACCCTCATCATATCCAACCCAGAAATCATCCATCCATGCCATTAAACATCCATCATCTCATATAATACCATGCATTTGGTTTCTCATAGAAATACCAAAGTTTAAAAAAAAATCTTTCCACTTTTCAAAACAAAAACAGTCAACCAATACCTTCTTTTTCTCAAAACCTCTAACCATGAGATCAACCCCAAATTACATCTCACCAAGATTTTCATAAAGGAACAATAATTTAAATGAAAACTCACTTTCAATCCATACACATTAATTTCAAAACATCTCATCCTATTAAAACACCTTTCAATAATTTAGAAAACTCTATTGGAAACACTTTTTCAAAACCATCATTGACATAGTTCATGCTTTCAAAAGAGGTGAAAACACACTATTTTCTGTTTCAATAAAATTATGAAAATTCAGTTCTCCATTTTCAAAAATAAAGCCATTCCCTATTTATTAGATAATCATTTCACAAAATCTTTACACTTCTTAAAACGAAGTCACTTTGAAACCACAGATCCAAGATTTCAAAACTAAAGAACACAAAACAATGTGAGAGGAAGATAGTTTCAGTGGGTGACTTGGAAATAAGGTTTTCAGACATATTTCAATCACTTCACCATCACAGAGAGTGTTCTAGGTAAATATCATCGGCACCACATGTCTTTCCAGACCCTGCGAGCTCACTGAGACCATTAACCCAACTCTCTTTTCATTTCCCCTAATCATCATCAATCCAAGAAATCCAAAGGACTCATATAAATCCTGAAATCCCCTAGTGACTTGAATCCCATCATGATGTGTGGTGATCAGCCACATTACTCATAACCAGAATGCCTAGTCTCAGAAATCCTAACTCTGGACTATCCCGACTGTTCCCCAAATAACGTGACCCAAAGAGAGCGAACCTCCTCTGATACCATTTTGTCACGAACTGAATTTGGTCACTGCCAAAACTGGAACCAAACCCATCTCGTGATAAGGACCAAAGGGCGTTCTCAATCCCCATGGACTGGCACCAGTTCCCAGGTATCATAAAATGAGAATTGGGAACGATTTACCAAAGTTTATAAACTTAAAAAAACAAAAGAATCTAATAAAATGAATCTGTGTTTTTCAAACCAAACAATCTTTTACAAAAAATCAGAACTGAAATACATATTTCAAAACAAATCAATAAGACAATAAAAAATATAAAAAACCAAAATGAAATAATCCAAGAACCCTCATGGCAAGGGGCACCGCCCTTAAGCCATCTCCACAAGACTTCACCACCAAAGACCTGCTAGAAACCTGAACCACTGGAACTAAAAAATTGAACCCAACCTGCGACAAGAAAAATAACCAAGTCTACTTACACCAAAAGGTATAAGTAGGGTGTGAGTATAATTCCAATAGGATACCACCCAGTGATTCCATATATCTTTTAATACAATTGGAAAAAACAAGCAATTTTAATATGCAAAGAAAAGCAGTGATAAAATTCAAGAAATGTAACTTTCAATTGTAAACAGTTTTCAAGAAGAAATTTTCAGAATGTTCACACATTTAAATAGTAATGTTAGCTATAGTAATGTACTTCCAAAAACACCCCAGTATAAGAGAAAACACCACAAACACAATGAGCATCAAAATCATGAACACCCCTAGGCACGAGATAGTCTCGGGCCCCATGTACCTCATACTTCAGTGTAAAGTAATCATAATAAAATATGTTCTCATGCACAAGCCACTAGTAGGGAACATACCCATAACCTAGTGGTCCCAAATCATCATCCTAATAGTTTAGTTAGAGTTTTAGTTATCCAAATTCTAGGTGAAATAGGGAAAAAACCCATCCGGTCTACTAGCCGTACTAGTACACATCCGTCCCACCTAGGTACCCGGGCTTCCCCCTTTGTGCTCAAACAATTTCAGAATGATACATATATCCATTTTCATATAAAACACCACTAACGGTCACATAAAATCAGTACAGTATCTAAACACATTTTATACCATTTAAAACACCCAACAAAACACTTTGAGTTTCAACAGAACAACTTCTCCAAATCTTTCCTTGTTTTGCACACAAAACTCATTGAAAACCCCACTTTAACACGATGTACATACTCAAATTTACCAAAACAGAATCCACCACACCAAAAAAAATTATTTAAACTCATGAAATGATTTATAAAACAATCACAATAAGCATCACATATAATACCCATGTAAAACACCCAATTCAACACCAAATTGGTACTTAAAAATCATTTTCTTAACAAACGTCACCCAAAACCAATTTCAAAGAAAAAAACCAATGGATAAGAACATTTAAAACATTATTTTCATCCCTAATACATTTAAATAAAATATACTAAATAATTATAGGGAATCCCTTAAGGAACCAACTAAAGATTTATACGAAAAACCCCCAAATTTCACATGAAATTGGCATTAAAAATTCGTTGGCTTTATAATTTCCACTAAAACCAGTTTTTCTAGCAACATTCAAATGATATAAAAATTAAAATACAATAAAAACATCATCTTGGTCACAAATATTTCATACCAAAAGGAATCACCTACCAAAGTAATTAAAACCCTTGAATCACCGTGCGAAAATAAAGTCGCACTACCACCGCACCAAAAGTGGCTTAGAACAATCCTAAAACCACAATAATTGACCCTAAAAACCAAAGTTTAAACCCTAGGTTAAAAACACTACCCCCTTTTCACTTGTTACTTCATGGAAAAGAGAAGAAACCCTAATCAAATAGAATGAAACCCTAAGCAATTTGAAATAGGATTGAAACAGACTTACTTGAGGGATCTTGAAATAATCTCCCCAAAACACCAATATCTGAAATTGAAAATGGACACAATTCTCGGGTTGTTCTAAGGAGAATGAAGAGGTAATTTTGGAACTATAATGGAGGAAAAAGAGTAAGAATTCAGAGTTTTATGATGGAAAGAACATACCTCATAAAATCTGGATGATTTTTGAAACCCTAAGATGTTCTGCAATCAATCGCAATGTACATGAGCTCAAAAGTGGTTGGGAGGATACGGGATGCACGGATGGGTTCAATGGGCGTGTGTGTGTCTTGAAATCACCGAAAAATACTTAAAATTGAATAAGTTATTAATTAATCGAATTTGATTTTCAAAACTGGAATTGGGCTTTTGGGCAGGCCCAATCCCTTAACTAAAAACTCATATACACCTTGGTTATGGATTTATAAAGTCTCCAAACTTTAATGGTGGTGTTAATATGTCAGGGGAGACCATTTAAGAATTTGAATGGGTGGAAAATATTAAAAAATGAAAATGTTATAAAAGAAACAAAATTTATTTTTAGATCTAGAATTGGGCTCACTGTTTAGCCCAATTCATGAAAACTCACCCATTCCACCATAAAATCTTGAGAAACCCCAAAAAAGGAAAAATGGAAAATAAATGAAATTTAACTTTAAAATAAGTCATATATGTGATGGTACAAGGTTTTAGGGAGAGGTGGTAGGGTGTCTCTCCTAATTAACTCAAATATCTATGATAGTTTGGGAATAAATAGGATCAAAATAATTGTTTAATTTAGTGGTATAAATTTTCAAAGCCTCAATATTTAGATATTTATCCAGATCATACTTTTTTATAGAACTATTTACCAAACTGTGCAGAAAAAAAGCACCACTCACACTACCCACTTAACAGACATTTCACAATCTTGCTACATGGTTTGACTGACTATATTCCAATTGTGAAAATGACTCTTCTAAAAGCCTCAAATCCTTTTGAACAGCCATAAAATGGTTCTCACTACACTTTTTATAATAGTGTTATACGAAAATTTATTATTCCTAGAAAAACATACAAAGTAAAATAACTGAAAATAAATAATAAAATTAAAAAAACAAAAAAGAATCCATTTATTAATGGTATTTGAGGTCCGGTTATGATAGTCATGAGAAGATTTTACATATATGTGTTATTTTTTTGGTGTGTATTATTTGGAAGCATGGTATCTTGGAGTAGTGTACATCCAAGCATGAGTCAAAAATATAAATTCAATATAATATTTTGGTTGATGTTTTTTATTATTGAGAGGCTATGTATGTCTAAGATTTATTTATGAAATGATTAATGATTTTGTGTGATTATGTTCATTCTTCTTAATATGTTTCTATTGTGTTTTTTTAGTGTGATCCTTCGGTGGTATCTCAAATGGAAGATGATCGATCCTCTTTAATTAATATCATGTGATTAGTTTTAAAATATTGAGTATGATAATTTGAATAGGAATCTAATTTAGGGTCTAGGTTTTCTAAATACCTCTATTTATGTTTTCCCAAGGATTAGGGTGTTGAGAGGGTGTTATGGTGAATATCAAAAGTGAAGAGTATAATTATTCCATTTATAGTTTTACCACACTATGGCGGTTGGTGAAGTGGTGTTTTTAGGGGTGGTGTAGCCGAAGTACATTACCGTTTGTGGTTCGTGGTATACCTAGGGTGTTAAATTACCATATAAAATGGAGTGGTTTCTGGAGTATTATTCTATATATAATTTGGAAGGGATTCGTTCCCATACTGGAGAGAATAGTTTCATAAGTAGTCTGGAGGAGTTCACTTTACATTGGGTGATGCACCATGCCCATGGGGTGGCAGTTTCGGAGGGTGTAGAAGTTATAAGGTTTCCTTGCGGGATATGAAAATTACAAAAAAAATCTTAGGATTTTTTGCATGTAGGAGAGTTATAGAGAGTGATAGTGGAGGCAGGGGATCTAAAAATGATGATCAATATATTACCTTTCCATGGTCATGTTCATGGTGAGCTGAAAGGGTAGAAAATTTTCTCTAGTACCAATGTTATCTTTTATAGTGGTCATCTAGGAATTGAAATGGATTCTTCCACGCCATGGTATATGTCATGGTTACGATCAATCCTATTTTAATATTTAATAAAATATATTTATATTTTTTTAGGAAATGGAATTTTTAAATTCCTTAAAACACATATCTCATTTAGATAAGATCCAATGTGGTTGTGTTTGAAGTTATCATGCAATGGCAGAGTCCTATCATGATTTATCTATAAATAAGGGGGCAGGTCTCGCTTAATTCATCTTTTATTTTATCTCATCAAAACCTAGATGACCCAAATCCCCCTTATTTAGTCCCATTTATTACCTTTGAGTGTATTAATCTCATTATTCATCAAAATACAACTCTATTTATTTGATATAGCCTTCTCTCCACTTACCCATTGTCCTTTTTCATTTTGAATGTTTTCTATAGTTAAGCTTCATTTTTTAATATAAATTGATCATTTTTTATGGTGGTTCATTTTGGATAGGTTCTCGGATGCTTTACATTGAAAATAGTTTTGATTGATTCCTTGTTTCAACATTCATGTGTTATAATTCCATGAATATTCATATCAATAAGGTGATTCATAACTTCTACATAATTTATATTTTAAATTAGGTGTATCTTGTGTGAGATTATTTTTTTTATGTATTGGAATCGCCATAATTAAGATAAAAATATTGAAATTATGATTAAAAGGAATATAAATATGGCATTGTGACTCCAATACAGTTATGATATATAAGGATGCACCTTGATATTTCCAAGATAATATGAAATCTTGATTTCTATTATTATTATTATTCTTTATAATAATGGACATGTATAGATTTTTTTAACAACATTGAAATGGTATAATGAAGTCAATAATGATGTAGGATTTTAAATTTTGATATCATTATCTCCTAAAATTGATGAAATTGAAAGTGTTTCTTAAATTATGTATAATGAATTTTTTATTTATTATTAGATATAGAATATTAGGTTTCATTTTACTAATACATACTCAAAATAAATAAGTAAATTCAAAATAGTGGAGGTAAAATGTTTTAATATATATAAATATTTGTATTTTTTTAAAATCCCATCTTTATTGTCTAAGCTTGTATGCCTGATATTATAGACCGGGCTACCCCATGAATTTATTATGATGAGAATATCATTTCCTACAATTTATAGAGATTAAATTGGTATAGATGTTGTTGTTTATTATTGTTAAACCTAGTTTGGTAGGATTATTTTTCAAGTAATGTGCCATTTTTCCCTAGTTTTTAAAGTGTTTTGGTGATGATGATAGTAGAATGTAATGGATAGTATAGGTTAAGAGGTCAGAATGCATGTTTTCTAGATTTTTGTGTTGGAGTTTTAGACATGTTGATTGGAATGAATGAGAGATACCCCTTCCAATTTTTCTTTTAGTTTTTTTCATGGTTTCATTTAGTAATTATTTCTATTATTTATGAAGTTTTACTAATCTGTCTAGAATTATCCCACCATGATATGGGTTTGGTGGAATCTCATAATTAATAGAATTATTGAGAAGAAAATTAATTAAAAATATCTCATGGGATTGGGTGCTGATGATGTTATAATTAAATAAAAAAGAAACTATGGATTGGTTTGGAATAAATTCCCAAAGGGTATGGGTTGGAAATATGAAACTTTTAATGTTACACTCAAATTCACTAATATTTTTATAGTATAAAATGATTATAACTAAATTAATGATGGGGATAATGAATAAAAATTAATTTCTAATTACTAAATGAATTGGTTAATTAGGGAACCGGATAATGCTTTTCTTACATTATATCCTTAATTCTAGGACTTAGTGATGGAAGATAAGCTTTCATATTGGATGCTAACTACAATTTGAGTCTATGGATTGGTAGTTACCTCTAGTTGGTATGTGTGAGACATAACATTATGTTCTAAAATTTCATATGCTACACCACCCATGTTAATGGGCCAATTGAAACTCATATAGGCCTCTGTTTACATGTTTCTTTCAAATATATACTATATTGTGGACACTAGTGTCTTACTACTCTCATGTCATTCTCCATCTTTCAGACATACCATAGTATCTATTCATTTATAGGAATTAATTGATTTTTGTATAAGGTATGATCTCATATGGGTTTTGATTTCTCTTATTTTTGTCATACATGTATGTACGAGTGGTGTCGGGTTTAGGTTATAGTATATAAATGTATCCCAACAATAGTTATTATGGTCTCTATAGGTTTACTATCTTGAGTAGTAGAGGCATAAGGTACAGTTCATGATACAATGGAGGTGATGAATTTTATATATAATATATGGTATGAATGTGATAAGGTGTTAAAGTAGATTTATTTGAAATATGTGTGCATGGGGTATAGGATGTGATGATGTTTTGGTTGTGATATAGTTGCATGGATTTGAAGTATTACCTATATAGGGGATGTAAGAAAAACACTGAGGGAATTTTGATGAGGATTACTAGTTTCGTGAGAAAGTGGATATGACATACTTTTCACATGTATATTATTTTGATATGAAATTAATAAGTTAAATTCACTACGTGGTTAGATATCATTTTTTTGGATTGGATATAGTTTTTATTTCAAAGGTGTCAAGTTGGTTTCCTCTATTTACAAACTGATCTTTAGTATACTTTCACATTTTCATGAGTGGTTTTGTAGAGGATCCCACTAAGTATACATGTATGCTCACCCCATATATATATATATATATATATTTCTGGTCTATGAGATCTGATTGATGATTAATATGGGAATTACTATCTTATTTATTTTTTCAAGATTTATTAAAATTCACGATCACTACCTAGGTTTTATTCATAGTGTTTCTATTTTTTTATATTTATATCATTAGATTCATGTATTAGGGTTGGATATTTTTTTATGTTGTATATTTTATTAATGTATATTATTTATTTTAATATAATTTATTTACTGAGGGTAATGGTTGAAATTAATTTAGTTTTTACCCTTGGTATTCATCACTAACTCATGCTATATTGGATGTGTGAATCTATAGTTATCTTCTTCTTCACTACCAGCCCAAGAGGGGTACTAGTGGTGGATTAGATTATGAAAAACACTCTTTGGTTAGACTAGTAAAAGTAAGTTGGTATAATTGAAAATTCTCAAGAGCATTTGTGTATGTACCCCCTTTCTTCTATCACAACAAATATTTTCATGCTCAAACTATTCAAAATGTTTTTTTGATTTATGAAAATCCTTTCTCTAACACATTATCATCTTTAAAAATATTGAAATCATCTTTAATTTTAAGAAAATTTACTCAATCGTTTGAAATAATATCATGTTATCTAGTTATTATATATTCTCCAATGTCATCATTAATGGGAAATGATGGTTGTGAAGGATTTAATTCCCTAAAACAATAATATTAAAGTTTTCAATAATCTTCCTTAACTACTTGTTACATAACTAGTAAAATCATTCACTAGGATTATACCCAATAATTATTTCTTCTTCAAATATCTCATATAACATTCCAAAATGTTTTCAATTAATCTTTATATAGAATGTAATTTTGAATAAAAAATACAATATCTAAAACCATAAATTCATAATAAACTTTTAATCATATAGTGTATTTTTCTAATTTCGTTGGTCTAAGAATTAGTTCCAAATATATAAATTTATTGTTGTGGTGTTTCTCCAAAAAAAAATTTAAGTGTTATAATATGATATATTCTTTCTTACCATGTCCAAAAAACATTGATTCTTTTTCTTACTAGATTAATTTTTTTGAGGTATGTATGAATCACTATATTCATTTGTTATCCTATGTTTCTCATTATCTTCGGTGAAATCGTCAATTTTTTATTCAGATCCATTATCCATTCAAAATTTTGTTAATGAAATTCCATAATTGATTCTTATTAATCAACTAAGAGAGTTTTAATTTACCAAGATATTTTCATTTACTGCACATAAAATATACATATGATATATTTGTAAAATAATTTAAAATTTTCATGACATGCTTATCTTCATTGGTGGATTTGAATATCCTATGTGAAAAGCATCTGAGTATAAAAACTTGGTGGGTTTCTTCCTTTTAATCCTCACTAACTATTGAATTTTTTTCATGTTAATTCATTTATAACAAGTAACACATGTGTCAAGTATTTAAATTTGAAAATTCGATAGATATATCATAATATATTTCTTAAAATCATTTCATATTTCACCACCCCAAATGGATATATTATCTTTTTATAGTTTGTTATCCTCTATTATTCTCAAGAAAATTAATTTTTTATAATCCCAAATCTAATATAAATTTACATTTTTTATCATTTCATCAAAAAATAATATTTCAAACACTTTTAGACACATTCATTCATCTATAAACTAAACACATTCTCATTATCATAATTAAGAAAAAAAACTAAGGATATGGTGTTTCTACCAATTAATAGAGAGAAAATCATTCCATTTCATTCCATTAATTCTAGAGTTTCCAACTCTTTACACAATGAGTGGTCCAAATTTTATAAAATTAAAATATTCATTTTTTATCATTTTATATCGTCTTTTAGATTTGTTTAATGGTCATTAGTGATGAGGAACCACTATAAAGTATCAATGGATTATATCCTTTCACTTTAATCTTGGTAACCTAAACTACCAATGTTTATTGTTCATTATACCTATACTTAATATATTTGAAAAAATATCATATGCTGTTATAGTAATATAGTAGGACATTTTTTGGTGGTGTGTATTGGTTAATCACACCTGTAATAAATATACTTAATAGATTTAAAGTAATTTTTCAATTATACCTTCTCACTTAGATATTGTCTTAACTGACCCCTTCAATTATTATATTTACACTCCCTTAATAAAACAACTAAATATGATTTAATAAGTGAGATATTATATAATATAACTTATTCTTTATTTTTATTGACTCCATATTGCAAACAACTTCCATCAAAGTGAAATTTCTTTGGGTAGAATGTAGGTTCATCAAAATCATCTAATTAGGTTTCTCTATGATTTGATACCAGCTATTATTTCATACCCTTATCATTATTTAGATCCCTATATTTTACCCCATCCATCCCCTTAGGAGTATCCTTATAATTAATCTTCATCCACACCTCTTTGAAATTGTAATTTCCACCACCATTATAAGATTTAGTCATGGGAGTATTCTTCTTTTTATGTGATTTAATCACATTCTTCATTCACATCATGTAGCTACAACCAAAATGATTATAATCCCATGTGTCTAAATTAATTTCCCACGATATGGTAGGATAATAATTAGTCAATATATTATTATTCTCTATATTAACCACTATTTGTTATCTTTCATGATCCTAGTTTGATAATTTTTTAACTCAACAACCTTGGATATTTTCAACATATTTTTAACATAAACTCGATTTACCTCAATATCCTTTATGTACACATTCTTAGAAAATAGATTTAAAATATTAAGATAAATTTTAATATATTGAGTATTATATTTTGGTAATTAGGGTCCAATATTTTCCTAATTATATATTTTTGGGAATATTGGATTTTGTGGGGGTGTTGATGTGTGATGGATGTCAAATTTAATAGAGTTTTATTTGGATCAACACTGATATTATATAATTATAATACCATCATGTGATGTCCAAGGGAATTTAAATGTGGATACTTTCTATGTATGTGGATAATTTTTATATTGGTTGAGCACCATGTCAGTGCCAAGTTAATTTTATTTCCATTGGTCCTTGTGTGAGATAAAAACATCCTATATAGGATTAATGCTCTATTTTAGTTGGTGTTTACACCAAAACCCATATGGTTAATCCATTAATAATGTCCTTTGGGATGTTTTTTCACTATGTTAAGTAGGGTTGTACAAAAATGTTTCCCTCATAGGAGGATTTGGTTTTATATTGGGAGTTTTTCATTGCTGTCACCTGAAGGGACATGTAGCGTGGCTGGCCTAGTAGCTAATTATGTTATGATCCCTACAGGTCATGACATACTAAATTATCTACCTTTTTATTTAAATGATTAATTCGTTTATTTAATTATATAAATGATGGATTCATCCTATTATCTTTCTAGCCGTAATGGATCTCTCCCTAATCACTCCTATCACTTCATCAACATCAAGTTATATTTTTATCTATTTTTGTTTATTCATTAAGTCTACTATCATAGAAAGTCATTACCGGAAAGGATTTAAGTCCATTATTATTTATTCTTTATTTTTTCATTGGTATGGAGAGTTTTATCTAATATCATTATTTATTGAATTTTTCTCTAGTACATTAATTTCTTCCTCTATAGGTCGAATCATAACACAAGATCAGACATTTATTCCAATGCTAGTACAATTTTGGTGGATCCTAGATTATAACTATATTATACATGTGTTTATTATTCATGTTAAATGAAGGTACGGGTAACATCATACGGTTTACTAAAACTGGAAAAAATTATAAGGGAATTTTGGTATTTTCCTAGGGTGGTTAATTTGGAAGGGTATGTGAATGAGATAAGTTATGTTGATTGGTTGTGATTTAATGTTCATTGGACTGTTGACTTATTCAAAAATCATTTAATGTGTGGATTTTATGGATTATCTTCTTTTTGTTGACTTGATGTATGAATATTGGTGGTATTATAATAAATTAGTATATTGTGGATGATTTTTGATAATTATAGTGCGGTGACATGGAGTACCATTTTGACATGAATAGATTTGACCATTATCATGGTTGGAGATCAAGGATCACCATATGTGTTAAGGTTATAGGTTAATACTAATTGTATCTCACTGTACAGGTTTATTTTTTGGGGGATGTGTACACATAGGAGAGGGCCCATGAGGTGATTTACAACAATGTCTATTTACATTATCCTTTATATACTGTGTAACTTTTCAGTAATAGTTTGGACTATTTTGGTAAAGCAAGGATATGTTTTAGGTGTCCATAGGATCTTAAAGGTGATTATAGATCAATGATTTTGAGTAGTATTATCACAAAATATATGGTATATATACAAGATGAGGATACGGGAGTGGTGAATTGATGATTTTCACTATGCCTTGGGTTTCGTCAATTTTTTTAACTGGTAGTTGTAAAAAGGGGTCGGTTGTATATAGAACTTTTGATATAATATTAGGGCATACATTTTTCCCTTATGAATTGTTCAAAAAGTCTTACATGGTATTTTTTGTGTGTAAATCTATCTAATAGAAAATAATTTTAAAGGCTAAGGGATTCTAGTCTAATATAATATTGTTATCTTTTCCCTCTCAAGAATTAGATAAATTAAATAAAGTTTCACTCGTGGTTGGTCAAACATATGTGGAACAGGATGAGTGGTTTGTATTAGTTTTCATACTTTTCATATGTATACACTTAGATGAACATGAATATTATATAGGGATATTATTGATGATGGCATTAAGAGCTCATTCTCACAGCCTACAGAAGCCCTTGGAAATATGTGTAAATAATATATATTCTGATTTATGAATGGATATGTCTTGTAATTTAGATTATGTAACACCACAATATTTTAGTATATACTTCCCATTAAAAATACATTGTTTGATATATTGTGATACATGCAACATAAAAAAATTAAAAAATTCATTATTTCATTATGGTAGCATGTTAAAATAAAAAATTAAATATATTATAACATAACCGAATGATAAATAAGTAGTAAAATACAAAAATGAATAAAAATATAATTAAATAAAAACACTAAATAAAATAAATTCTCATCAACATAATATTTTAAAAAGACCAAAATTTCAATGATAATAGTAAAAATAATTGAACGTTCTAGAAATATGATAAAAATTTTGGAAATAAAATTATAAAAATATGATTGATGTTTTTAGAGATGTCTATAAGGATATATATATATATAGGAATATATTATGACTGTTGTATATATAGCCAAAAGACATATGACTATTAGATATATGGTTATTAGATATGTGTTTTTTGGACATATATATAATCAATTGACACATAAATAATTCAAAATTGTAAATAATAAAATTACAATACAGTGATTAACACATAATAGGTAATTTCATAATGTAATAAAATGATAATAGTTAATTAAAATGAATTATTATAAAAATATGTATGTTTATTTATTACATTTATTATTATTGTTAAATAAGGACTTAATTTGTTTATAAAATTAAAATAATGATTACAATACCAAATTATTGATAATATTTATTGGTTATAAGATAAATAATTTATGGACCATTATTAAATTAATTAAATATTAAAGGTCTAATTTTTCAATTAATTTTTTTCTATATGATGTTCTTTTATAAATTCAACTGAAATGTATTATTGTGTAATTTTAACATATATATATATATTATAGAAAATTTATACTCATTTAATCATTTTTACTTGATAACTAATAATAATAAATACATTTATATTCTTAAACTACATATTTCTAATAATTCTTTTATGCGCTATGAATTTTTATATTAAATTTTATTTTTATCACATTTGAAAAAATAAATAAAATCAAAAATACTTTATGTTATAAATTATCATGTATAAATTAGGTAATAATGTCAATTTTAATTTTATGTGTAATTATAATTTACCCAGATAAAAATTGAGATGTTGTGGTCAAGAAAAATGATATAAAAGGGTTTAATTATTCAGTAAAGGACTGAAATATCATAATATATTCCCTACAAGTTCACTACCAATGCTAATCATATGTCCAATATTTTCATCCTTTGAACAATATGGATTTTAAAAATTCATTATTTATCTATTAAATAATGGGTACTTTGTAGAAATACACCTGAAGTTCACTAATAAAATGACCCCACCTTTCACCCACTTGCAAAAAAATCATTCTGTTTTCTCTCAAATTCCCATAAAGATTCTCACTTGATAATATCCCATATATAATTCTAAAACATCTGGTAACAAGTATTCCCAAAAAAATATTTTAAAAATGCACTCTAAGATATGGTTCAAGTCATTTAGGGAGTTATAGCATATATGATAATGCAGAAGTATGAGGTATGTTATTAATTTTTATCTAATGTTAAAATCAATATTATGTACATGTAAATATATATTTGGGGAATAATATGTTATTTCTCTCTATATAAACAATTTTTATCTTATCATGTTGTTATATCTTAGGTTTAAATGTGTATTTACTATTTCTCATCCCATCAATACAAAATTCAAATGAAAGGATGCTTATAAGTGGATCTAACCATTTCTCTTCATTTCAGTCGTGAATGATTCTTATCCATATCTATGTTTATGATATTATTTTAATTTTATTTCTTATCCCCACATTTATGATTTCATATGGTCATTTTCAATTTAATTTTACATGTTTTTTCAAAACATTGAAATGAATATTATTAACATTTTCAGAATAGTTGTTCCCTCCTATAATTTTTCTTAGTTTTATTTATGATGATTCCTTTCAACATTTTCATCGTTTTTTTAAAGAAATTTTTTTTACATTCCATATTTCTTCTAAAATTATTGTTTTATAAATAATTTCCCATTTAAAATTAATACTTCCAAAATTTAAAGGGAAATTCTTAATAGTAATATTCCAATTTAATGGCATAATTTCCCTATAATGTTTCTTTCATCTATGTTAACATCCATTAATGTTTCTTTTAATTTAATATAGATATGATCACATTATATCATCTAAATTATTTCTCTAGATGTCTTGTGATAAAATTTTGTATAAATATTCATGAAATTCATTTTCTTCAGACAGGATAATTATTCTATAATGTAATTACAAATGTTTTCTTGTTCATGAAACCATATATGTATAGTTTCTCATTATATTATCATTGGGTTTAGATTTATATATTTTTCAAATGAATTAGATAATAATTTATATGTAATTACATGATAGAGAATGGGTTGTAAACCAAAACCTCAATAGGACTCTATTCACAATGTTTATGGGAATGGGGAGTCAAAAAACCTCCTAAGGGACTCTTTAAATTATGTTTATGGGAAAGATGAGTGAACCTAAAACTTTATGGGAATCTATACACTATATTTATAGAATGGTGAGTTAACCCAATCTGGTATGGGTCTATGTACACTATGTGATAATGGTCATGGTAGTGATTATTAATTTAAGAAACAAATTTCTATGTATATATATGTGTGTGTGAAACATTCATATTATTGATCTCTAAGTAAAGAAACATTCCTATCATATGCTTTCAAAGATCAGGATTATTTATTTATTTAGACACTTAAATCTCATGCATTATGCAATGAAAAATGACTTATTTCATGACCCATGATTTATGATCTATATTTTATTATTTATAATTTTTTATGTTATGTGCATTCACCTTATATAAGGCACCATCCTTAGACATTACTTAATCTTGAGTTAAGTCAATAATTTGGATTTCATTTAAATTTAGGATCTTTTCAGCTTTATATATTCAAATAATTAGGCCATAACTCATACAAAACATATTAAATATTAAAAATTAGACACTTATACTCACTATCCATTTTATTCATAAAACTTAAACTTTTAAAAAGAAACATGGTTTTGTTTCATGTTTGAACATCATACCTTTTCCTTCATCCCATTCTTGACTCTATTCTACTATAAATCCTATATAAAATATTTCAAAACATGGTATGAGGATAAAAACTTGATAATGGATACACAAAGAAGGAAAACAGTTAACCTTTCGAAAACATGTAAACCATGAATAATTTATCATAATGTAATACTTTTCACCTTTAAGAAGTAGTAATTAAAATTCATTGAATATAAGATTATTGATTACCCTTTTTTAATCAAAATATTACCTTAAAATCCATATTAAGTCGATATATAACATATGAAGGTAACTTGGGACATAATCATACTTAAATAGAATAACTATATGGTCAACATCCACACATATCACTAAATGGAATAACCATACGACTGACTTTTATATCCAATGAATTAGAGGTTATAACATAACCACCCATCCTTGGTTTATGATGGAACCACCTATATTCGGTTTATCATGTAACCACCCATCAAATGTCTAAGTGTCATTATAAAATCATAACACAAAATAGATTTCAATTATCAACATTTCACACATTAAATTTCATTTGCAATCACAAGAAATCATTTCAAGATATTGAAATAGTAAATCTATTTTCAAGACCATTTTCAATTCCAAAATACCTTTAAAAATGGAATAAGGTATTTCATTTCCTTTTAAAAAAATTATGTCTTATAGGGGAATCCAAATATAAAATAATTGTTACGATGGAAAAGAAGTCATTATCGCAGCATACGTTAAAAACCATAACTTTTTGTTTTTTAAAATTCTTAATAGAAAAATATTCTTCTCAAAAACATTGAATTAAATTAAAATTAAAAGGGGATAATTATACACCATGTAAAATAAGTCGATGTATATTATTGAAATACACCTCAATTAAACGAGATTGATAAGAACCCCTTACAATGATCATTTAATTAAATTAAGGATAAATCAATGACACAATTATGTGTGACAAATATATATACTCCCAATATAATATTATATTCAGTGTAAAACAATTAGAGTTTATTTCACACATATTCTTGGGAAAACAAAACCAATGACATGGATATTTAAATCAATGAATAGAGATTGAGTTAAGATTTCCCTTACCATGAGTTTGACATGTCTCCTACATTATTTATTTTCCAAAATAACAAACTTAAGTTAATTTATACTTGATTGAGAACATTTTTAATGTTTATTATTCCTTTTATATCACTAATTACCATGTTATAAAAATTACATAACTATTTAAGTTTATATCGGGCGTTTTGTTGGCATTCGGTACTTGGGTCAAAAATGAACTTGTTTTGATGTAAATTGTCCATGTTGTCAAAATTCCATCATATCAAGAATATTAGTCATGATGTAAATATCATATATATCCAGTATATCTATATTTGTAATAATTCATAATATTTGGATATAATAAATGAAATAAACCTTTGATGGAGACAGTAGGTCGTACATACGCATGAACAATACTTTCATTTCTTTGTCATATTAAAAGAATAATAATTAAATGATATAAACATATATTATAATACATTATTATATTTATTTTATAAATGTCTCATAGGTTTAATAAAACCATCCTTTTTATGTTTCATGTATAATGGGAATGACTCATATCGCTTTGAGGGGGTGGTAGTCCACACTTCCTCAAACGAAATTATCATATTTACACAATATGGAAAGCATAAAGGTATGTTTTAAATAAATATTACCTAAGTATATAGAAAATATAAATATAATATATGTCATATGTAAAAAAATATTTTCCATTATAATGGCCACTATTAGAGGTGGTAGGTGGAATTGAACAATCATCGTTTTGTGGGGCTTTAGTTCATCTTACATAGAAATAGAATATTTGTCACCCATTAAATAAGGGTGTGTGTAAGTGTAGATAAAAAATTAGAATAAAAACACTATTATATATTTATGATACTATTTTTATATTTAATCATTTAATAATAAATTTTAGATAGTGGGTAGTGGAAACGAATCTAAAAATCAAGAGACAAGGTGTTACCTTTCAATCAGGTACCATCTTTTGGTTTATAAAAAAAGGCATTCTTGGGAGAATTTATTCCCTAATGAGGGATTATATAACGAGTTGAGGGATTATATTACGAGTTTTTTTTTCAGGTATTGGCTTACCCAAATGGTTCTTTAGGTGTGATTATTAGAGAAGAGATGGTACCTTTTTGTAAGAGAGGGAAGGGGCACCAATGGAAACTCTTAAATTATTAAATTAATATAAATTAATTTTTTAATTCAAATGTCTCCAACATGATATATGTAGAAGATTATATGTGTATAGTACAAAATCTTCTCATCCAACAATTTTTAGAGATTTATTTATTTTATTTTAAACCTCATATTTTCATTTTACCCTTAATGATAATCTTTTAATTTTAATTATGGTAACAATATTTTAAATATTAAGAGGCTATTAACATTACTTGTATAGAGTAAATTTACCATAATTGAATACTTAATTAACTTTTATACACTATAATAGTGAATTTGTGAGTTTAAAAGACTTTTCGTATTTTTAAAAATTTTAATAAATTACTATTTTTATAAAATAGCAATTTTGTCAATTTTTAGATAGTTAAATTTATTGAATTAAAATAAAATCAAAACATAGATATAAGTTCGAGAAAAACAATTTAATAGTACTATAATATGTAATATTCAACTATAAAAATCACAGATAAAATAAATTATGTAAAATAGTATTTATTTTAATATTTATAATTTCATTTATTTGATTCGTTAATTAATAAAGCAATCACTCCATCACAATTTTGTCATACTTAAATTTAATTATTTAATGTATAAATGTAGTAAATAAAATACCATGAATTAGGAAATATATTTAAATTACTAATTATTATTTATAGTCCAACATATTTCTTATATAAACACATATTAAGAAAATAGTAAGAAGATATATATTGATAACATATTTTCTATTACTTTAAATTAAAAGTTATAAGTGTTGTAATCACACCCAAGTAGATTCCAAAGGAAAAATTTTCATCCCAATGATAGTCTTAGAGGGAAATATCTCATAAAATAGTATTATTACAAGTGTTAGGGTATTTTTATATTATTATAATATTATTTTTACCCCTATTTAACTAATTTACCCTTTAACTGTGGTAAATAAAAATAATTACTAAAGTTACAATTCACAATGGCCAAAAATAAAAGAGAACTATTTAAATAATTTTGAAATTATTATTCTAAATATGGTATCCATTTTTTCAAATTAATAACACATAAGTTTGAGTAATTAATTTAAAATTAATCCTCATTGTCAAAACATGAAAAAGGGTTTTTAAAAAGTAAAAACCCTCAAAATATTGACGTGCATTTATATCTAATTTCAATGTGAAATTACTTAAAATGAAAACAATTTATTAAATGATAAAAAAATTAATATAATTACACTTTATGAATAATTAAATAGGTAATCTAACAATATAAATAACTTATATGAAAAATGAAATTTTGAATTAAAATGCAGTATTTTTTACTATTTATTAAAATATGAATTTTACTAGAAAAATAAAAAAATATTAACCAAAGTAAATTTTTATGTCATAATTCCTAATAAAAAGTTTATTTTTTCAAATATAACTTATACAAGTTTTAAAAACTAGATTTAAAATGGGTTTTCCATCAACAGGTTGTAAAAATGCATTTTTTGAAAAATACTTTTTTATGATTAAAATTGATTTTATTCTTATTTAATTCCTATAAAACATATAATATGAACTTTAAAATTCACATTTAGTTTATATTTCATTAATATAATCCAATAAGTGTGATATGATTTTATAAACATAATTATTTTCATTTAAATAGACTTATAAAAACACATCCTTTATATTCAATTGATTTTTAATTCCATTTCAAATAAATTTGGTAACCAATGAATCATTATATAAACATTTGTAACCCATATTTTGATAATTAAGTTAATATTTATCATTCATTTTATTTCAACGGTTTGGTTATAATGGTAACATTTAAATAATAATATTTAGATTTTCATTTAAGCTTGATGTAGCGTATCGTGTATGTTATTGAACATAGTGTTTCTTTCATAAAACTTGGAATGTTACATCCCCCCTGCCCCCTTAATAAATTTTATCCTCTCAATTTTAATTTGGTGTCAGTAACTAGGGTATGAATTGTCAAAATACTATTATTACAATCCCATGTTTTAAAAAGGGTTAACAAAACTACAGCTTTAAAAGAAAATAAGAGGAGTACAAAGGTCACCCGAGATAACACATACTACGATTTGATGTTGGAAAATATGGATATGAAAGAAAAACTAAGTGTAAAGTCCTATTGGAGAGTCATATAAAACATTATCTAGAGAATGTTGATAATTATAAAACCCAAACTTGTTATGGGTTAAACAATCATTGATTTCATAGTAGGAAAAGTAAACAGAAATCATTTTTGTTTTAAGATTCTTTTCATAAAGTTGAGTAATTTATTTAAAATATTGACTAAGAACATAAGGAAACATATTTACTTTTCATGTATATTTTCATCCCTTAAAAAATTTCTACCATAACACACATTTTCTCCAAATTATGAGTATTCAAGATGACTTGGTTACACCAAAATCACTAGAATCAATTTCTAGAGAATCACATAGTCCAAAAAAGATTAACTATCAATTCATCCTGTCTTGAAATATTAACCAAAACCAAAAAGTTCAGTATTAAATTAGATAATTCCCCCAAAATAATAAACCATTGTATGAAGAAAAACTACTTTTAATCTCCAAAATCCCACAGTAATATCCAAAGTTCAGCAAAGGTCATTCGATAAATTATTTTACTTCAAATTACTCAAAAATAATCCAAACTAAGATTGAAATCCAAAAATTATAAGGATTTGATAACATAGTCTTCCAACACAAATTTTAATATTTCTCTCCAATTATCATCAAACACTCATAATTACTCATACCAAAAAGTCATTAACCTAATAAAATTTCCTCTAAGATAGGTTAATCACTTCCATAAATAACCAAAATCACTATAAGTGCTCTATAAAAACATATATTATTCCAAAATAAATTTCAACCATTACTCTTCAAATAAAATCCCAGAGTATTATATTTTCCTTAGGCATATAGGGTTTCCAAATTAGTGAATGTATTCGAAAATAATATTTATCACTCAATCCTCATACCATTTTTCAATACCAAGGATATCCATTTGATAAAACATAAGTTCTAAAAAACAACTTTACCTTATTATATAAACTAGTTTAACTAAAAAAAATATTACTAACCATGGACTTCATGTAGGCCACCGGTAGGCGATGCACCCTTCTCACCCTTCGGTTGTGGGTTTGATTCCCATAGCCTTACAGATGCAACAGGTTGTCACCCATCTGGTATGTTTTCTTATTTCTAAAACTATATAATTCTTAAAATATTCCAAAAATATTATAAAGACCTAAAAAAATAACCATAACATGTTTTAACCTTAAAGTTTATTTCATGCCTCACATTTTTCATCCTAAAAACTAATGACCCATAATTTCCTCAAAGGTGAATGTCTTCAAAAATATGATTATTCACCTTAATATTTCAGATCATAAACCCTAAAAAGGGCTTTAAGTCTCTAAACTTATGATTAAATTTAAAATTGTAAACCCATGATGATATCCCTAATTCTTAATAAAACATCCTAATCACCCAATTTTTCTAAACCATCTTCTGATAACAACTATAAGGCCTCAGCCTTAAACATTACTTAATAATGATTTATGTTAATAATTTGACTTTTATTTACATTAAGGATATATTTAGTTTCAAAGTTTTAGATAATTCGGCCATAAGTAAAACATAACATCTTAAATATTACCAATTAGACACTTCTAATCACTATCCATTTTATTCATAAAAAAACTTTTAAAAAGAAACACTGTTTTATTTCAGATTTAAACATCATAAATTTTCCTTGATCCCATCCTTGACTCTATTCCCCTTTAAATCCTATGAAAACTATTTCAAAACATGGGATGATTATAAAAATATCATTTAGGGATACATAATGAATGAAAAAATTTTAGAATTGAGAAAAAATTTAAACCATGAATAATTTATCATAATGTAATACTCTTCACCTTTAAGAAGTAGTAATTACACTTCAACAAATATAAGTTCATTTATTACCCTTTTTGTAATTAAATATTACCTTTAAACCCATATAAATCAACATATAACATATAAAGGTAGCTTCGGACATAATCATACTTAAATGGAATAAACATATGGTAGAATTCCACACATATCACTAATTGGAATATCCATATGGCCTACATTCATACGCAATGCATTAGATTTTATAACATAACCACATGTCCTTGGTTTATCACAAAACCACCCATTTTTGTTTTATCATGTAACCACCCGTCAAATTTCCAAGTGTCATTATAAAATCATAACACATAAGAGATTATAATTATCAACATTTCACTCATAATATTTCATTTTCAATCACAAGAAATAATTTCAAGATATTGAAATATTCAAACCATTTTCAAAACAATTTTCAATTCCAAAATACCAAAAAAAGGGAATAAGGGATTTTGTTTCCTTTTAAAAAAATTAAGGCTTATGTAGGAAGCCAAATACCATATAATTATTATGGCAGTGGAGAAGTCATAATCATCACATACATTAAAAAATAATTCTTTTTTATCATTTAGTAAAACACTTAGTAGAAAAATATTCCTTTTGAAAACCATTGAATTGAATTAAAATTCAAAGGGGGCAATTATACATTGTATAAAATAAGGTGGTTTATCTTATCAAAATATGCCTCAATGAAAGGAGATTGAAACGAAGTCCCTTACAAAGATCATATCATTAGATAAAGGATAAATCAATGACATAATTATGTGTGAAAATATAAATATAAAAAATATAAGTGGATATTCACTATAAAATAATCATAGTTCATTCAAAAATATTCTGGAAAAACATAACCAATGACAAGGATATTTAACTAAATGAATAAAGATAGAGTTATGATTTCCCTTACCTTGAGTCTTAATTTCCTCATATGTTCTTTATTTTTCTGAATAATAAACTTATTTTAATTTATACTTTCTTTAGAACCTTTTAGAATTTTATTATTCCTTTTATATAACTTATTACCATGTTATAAAATTTACATAACTATTTAAGTTCATATCGGACGTTTGGTCGATATTCGATACTTGAGTCAAAAATGAACTTGTTTTGATGTAAATTTCCCATGTGGAAAAAATTCCATCATCTCTAGAATATTATTAATGATTTAAATATAATATAAATCCAATATATATTTATTTATAATAATCTATAATATTTAGAGATAAGAAATGAAATGCACCGTTCATGGAGACGGTAGGTTGTACGTACACAAGAACGCTACTTTCGTTTCTTTCTCATATTAAAAGAATAATAATTAAATAATATAAATATATACTATAATATAATTATTATTATTAATTTTAAATTTGTTCTATTGGTTTAATAAAACCACCCTTTATATGTTTAATGTATACCGGGAATCAGTCATATTGCTTTGAGGGGGTTGTAGTCCACACTTCCTCAAACGAAATTATCATATTTACCCAATATGACAAGCATAAAGGTATGTTTTAAATAAAATTTAAAGAATTATAGAGACAATATAAATATAATATATATCATATTTAAAATTATTTTCCATCATAATGGCCATCATGAGAGGTGGTAGGGGAAAATTAAACAAGCATCATTTTGTGAGGCAGTAGTTCACCGTACATAGAAACATTATATTTGTTACCCATTAAATGGAGGTGTGTGTATGTTTATATCAAAAAATTATAATAAAAAAATACTATTATATTTAGGATATGGGTTTTGTTTGGAAATCATAGAATAAGAAGTGTTTAGGGATTGGATAATGGCAATAAAACTAAAAAGAATTAGAGAATGTGTGACCTCTTAATTAGGTAACTTCTATTAGTTTATAACCAAAGGCTTTCTTGGTAAGATTTATTCTCTAAGTGAGGATTATAGGATGAGGGGAGAGATTATAGGAAGAGTTTTGGTTAGTTATTGTCTGAACCAAATAGTTATTTAATTGTGAAAATAAGAGAAGAGAGGGTACCTTTTTATAGGATAGGGAAGGGGAACCATTGAAAACACATAAATTATTAAATAAATATAAATTAATTTTTTAATTAAAATGGATCAAAAATGAGATGTGTATAAGAAAATATTATTATATTTCTAAATCCTCTCATAAAATAATTTTTAGGCATGTATTGACTTTATTCTAAACTTTATCTTTTCAGTTTACCATTAATTACTCTCTTTTAATTTTAATTGTGGTAATAACATTTAAATTATTAATAGGATATTAATTTTACTTATATGTCACCAGTTTCCCATAAATATACACTTAATTAAAATTTAGAACTTTTCATAGTAACTTTGTGATTTTAAAATATTTTTCGGATTTTTAAAAAATATATGAAATTACTATTTTTATTAAACCTCAATTATGTCAATTTTTACACTATTTATTTTATTGAATTTAAATAAAATTTAAACAGATATATAAATTCGAAAAAAAACCATTTAATAGTATTATAAAATGTCATATTCACTAAGAAAAATCGTTTATGGCATATATTATGTCAAATAATATTATTTTAATATTTATAATATCATTTATTTGATTCCTTCATTAATAAAGAAATCAGTGCATTATCATTCTTTAGTAATTAAATTTAATTATTTAACAACTAAAAATTATAAATAAATTACTATGGTGTAGTAAATATTTTTATATTTCTAATAAATTTTTATAATCTAAGAAATCTCCTAAATAAACACATATTAAAAAAAAATTAGTAAGAATATATATGTTTATAACATATTATCCATTACTTTAAATTAAAATTTATAAGTGTCCCAATCACACCCATGTGGATTCCAAAGGCCCAATTTTCTTCCCAAGGGTAGTATTGGTTTACCATATATCATCACATAGGATTATAACAAGTTTTATTGTAATTTTATATTATTATAATATTATGTTTACAATTATTTACCTGATTTACCCTTTATCCGTGGTAAATAAAAATAATTATTAAAGTTATTATTCATAATTTTATGAAATAAAATGTAACTATTTATATAATTTAGACCATATGATTCCAAATATGTAATCCATTTATCCTAATTAAAAACATAGAATTTGTAGTAATTAATTTTAAATTAATCACCATTGTCAAAATGAGAAAATGGGTTTTTATAAAGTAAAAACCATCAAAAGATTAACATGTGTTTATATTTAATTTCAACGTGAAATTACTGAAAATGACCAAAATTATATTAAAGGATAATATTAATATAATTACACTTCAAAACCAATTAAATATTTAATCATAAAATATAAATAAATTACAGGAAAAGGCAGTTTTGAATTAAAATGCAGTATTTTTCACTATTCATTAAAATGTGAATATTATCATAAAAATACCAAAACTTCTACCAAAGTAAATATTAATGTCTATATTAAAAATAATAATTTCATTTTATAAAATATAACTTATAAAATTTTCAAAACGGAATTTAAAATTGGTTCACCATCAAAAGGCATTAAAAATGCCTTCTTTGAAAAATACTTTTTTATGCTTAAAATAGATTTTATTCGTATATATTACTAAGAAAAAATATATTTTGAATTTTCAACATCACATTGATTTTATATTTCATTAATATAATCTAACAAGGGTGATAAGATTATATAAACATAATTATTCTCATTTAAATAGGTTTTCATAAAATCACATCCTTTATATTCAATTGGTTTTTATATCCATTTCTAATAAATTTAGTAACAAATGAATCATTATATAAATATGTGTAAAACATATTTTTATAATTTAGTTAATACTATTCATTCATTCCATTGTAATGGCTATGTTATAATAGTAACATTTAAATAATAATATTTAGTTGTTTGTTTAAGGTTGATGTATCATATCATATACACTATTGAACAAAGTCTTTCTTTCTTAAAACTCGGGATATTATATATTTATTATATTATAATAAAAAAATGTTCATGTTATACTATTTTATGGTTATTGATAGTTTTCTATTATGTTTAACCTTAATGATTGTCAAATATCAATTATTTATTACATATTCATTCCCTAAAAAATGAAGAGGTGTATTATATTTTATAGGTCTAGAGAGCTATCATGTGTGGATAATTTATTGAGAAATATTGAATATATATTATAATATAGAAGATCATGTAGCTAATCACCATATATAGTAAACTTATAATTCTACGGTACGAATTATTATGATATGTAATGAATATTTAGGTAAAATGATGTAATGTATATATATGTTATGGTTGGGTTATCTCAATTAGTATCAGAGTTTGGTTTAGTAATTTTTATATATTAGGTTATAATTATTAAGTGGATAAAACATATAAAAAATAAGGTTGAACCAAAAGTGATGGAGGATGAACCTATGATGTCATATGATTAAATGTTATTGTCATAATTTAGGGCATATTAGGATTGATTTACATTATCATGTGATTTTTTACTCAGGTTATTTTTTCTTGATACCAGCACTAAGCATTTCCATTTTAGTAGGGAAATAAAGATGATATCATGATATTTAGGTGTGTATAGTTATACTAAATATTATTACAACATTTCAAGGAGGGGAATTACAATGAAAAAAAAGGTATTATTCCTAAAAGTACATGGGGAGACTCAGAACTGAGACGTCGCATGATACCCACTGAGACACAACCACTAGGATTTACCCCTTGAAGAATAGGTATACTAAATATTGAAAACATTGTATTTGAGTATATTATATAAATTCATTCAAATCATGAAAAATATCTAAGGCTATTATTTTTCATCCCAGTCAATAATATATTTATTTATCAGTGAAAATGATTTGTGGTATGAGGATTTAATCTTATGTATATTACTTATATTACATAAAATATTATGAAAATATGCTTCTTGTAAATCTTATTACTCTCCATATATTTTAATTTAATGTTTTTTTGTATATATTTTTTCTATATACATATATATCTTATTAATTTTGAGGATATATAATTCTCATTTCATATTCTAAATCAAACAATTGTCATTTTATGGTGCAGGTATTACAATGAAAACTATATCGGACCTACATCACATAAATGGATCTTAATATCCAATTAGGAGAGGTATTTTTCTCAATTGTTTTTCGAGAAACTCAATATTGAGGATATTTTGATTATGAATTAATATATTTATGATTTTCTTAATGATTTTATATGACATGCCCTAGATTGTGAGTTGAGTTTTCAATATAACTCATACCTACTATTATTCTTATATCTAATATTCCTTATAGAATGTTTCCAATTGAATTAGTGGAATTGAATAATTAACTCTAAGGGAAACTTTATAAGGGTTTTTTCACACCCAAGTTCTTTTCCATAGAGTTAACTAGTCCTCTTTTTTTTGAATAATGATGGATCAATTCATCTATGTATTGATTATCATGAACATAATAAAATAATGATCAGTAATAAGTAACTTATACCTCATACTAATGAAATTTTCAGTGAACTATAAGTTGATCAATATATCTCATAGAATAACCTTCTATCAATATATCATCAAATAAGGGTCAAATGTGAGGATATACAAATGACAGCTATTTATAAAAGATATGGACTCTATGAATTCTTAGTGATACAATTCGATCACAATAATTCACCTTCCATATTGAAGGATCTAATGAATAGAGTCTTTAGAGATTAATTACATCAATTTTTGTAGTGTTTATAGTTTATATTAAAATATATTCTAAGTGAAAGGGAGATCACTAAGATGAGTTCCGACTTATACTAATGATCTTGGGAATGGAGACACTATATTCCAAAATTTGGCAAGTGTGAATTTTACCTATAGAATTTTAGGGCCAAAAAGGGGCCTAGATACCCTGAGAGGGGGAGTGAATTAGGGTATGGATATTCTATTCAAAAATTCTTCCTGGCCCACAAGATCTTGACCTCTATATTATAAGGGTAACATTGTTTGAACTTATTTTTTTTTAATGTTTATCTTGTTCTTTCCTTATTTATCTGATAATGATGCTTTGGATGCAATGCAGGAAAGCAGGTAGGCATACACAGAGATTTTTACTTGGTTCACCCTCACTGGTCTATGTTCAAGGAGCATACAACGAAGATGTTCCACTATACCAAATCCACTAAAGCCCACTACCAATTTACGAAGTTCGAGATAGATCACTTATATGCCCAGGAGAAATACTTTTACAAATTTTAGGGTTATCTCATAGCTTTCCCAAGGGTGACACCCTATTTCTCTCTCTCTGGCTCATAGTTGGTAGAGAGGATCACCTTCTTCTTCTTCCATTTCTCTCTACTTATGAAAGGATCCACACATAGTTTATGTAATTTTAGGTCCCTTAATTATCTATAATGAATTATAAATCATTAAATGTTGATAGATGCTCCGTTGATGTCCAACCTTCACCTGTAGATGAATATCACTTTGCACAGGTTATACCAGGAAAACCCAAATTTTATGAGCAGCCCTCTCTACACCTTGCACGTAATTCCCTTACCTTTCATGCAAAAATCCCAACTCCACTTTTTGCGCAACCTCAAAAATTCCGTGAAAACAGCATTCTACACACAATACAAAATTTTACATGCAACACTAATATTTACGCGCAACACCAAATTTTTTGTGCAACTCCCTTTGCGTACTTTTTACATGCATTAAATCGTGGATCTTATCTAAGTCATGAGCTACTACGAATGATGGGGTCAACTCATATTTATAGGAAACTCTACCCTGTGTGAAAAAACCCTCCTTGAACATGAATTCCTCTTCGAGTGTGGAAAACACGTCTTTGCTAGGAACACCATATTTCGCATACTATTCAGATATTTCGCGCACCTCATGCCTTGCCAATTTTCAAGATTTTGATCTCGAAACACCTCTTGTGTGAAAAAAATTCAATCATCTATTTCATACACTACTCCAATATTTTACATACCTTCCTTTTCCAAAAACACATCTCTCTATTTTCTGTTTTTTAGGCCCCAAAATTTGTAAAACACTAGAAAATGGTGTCATCTTGTATCTGGTCTTTTTATACCACCTCCATATCATTCATTCCTTTGTCGATGTTTTTTTATAAATCATTAATTTTTAAAAACATATCTTGAACCAAATAAATCACTATGGATTCCCCATTTTACAAAAAACTAAACTTAGAAACCAACCTTGTCAATAATGGAAACATCGAGGCCCACAATGTCAACAAACACAACCAACCCAAAAATGATTCAATGATGCCTTGAGGGACTTTTTCCCAACAATATCGCTCTTTGGTTTTATTGAAATCTCTTTCATAAAGTGATACCACTTTAATTCTTCATCCTCCATTCACTTTTTTTGATTCTGGTAGCGATCAAGGATTCCCTCAGTACATACTCTTAGCCGACCTGAGAAATGCTAGGTGTGAGTAACAATAGTAAATTAAAATTTCATTAATGAATTGATTCATTTATGGCACCAATTGTAGATACCAAACTGATACCAATTTCTGATCATTGGAAACCTTCTGACTGCATTCAAACACCACACTTCTACTTTTATTAGGATCCTTAGCTACCATGATATCTACTCTTTGATTGATCACTTCTAGCATCATCATATTTAAAACACCCCTTATTCACTTACTGGGTTCTTATATTGTCCATACTAAGATCTGGCTAATCACTTCCAACATCACATACTCTCAACATGGTGCTCCCCCTATTAGCTTATTCACATGTCTTGATAAACTCCCCCAATCTCACTACTCCACCTATCAGATTCTCCTTATGTCATAGAAAAATACATGGTCTCCCTTATTTAGCCAAAGTTTCTCCCTCTTTAAGAGTCACTCTTTCTCCCCATTTGTCAATGAACCCAAAGGTAAATCCTTTTTGGAATGAAACAGAGTAGATAACACATATTAGTATAGTAAGGGAAACACACTATTCCTCAAGGAGAGGGGGTCTCACATCCACACTTTTTCAAGTGCGGGAAGTCGACTGGACACCCAGAGCTAGCTGATGTCTCTCAAATGCATCCTTGGGTAAGTCCTCTATCAGAATTTCCATAGCCTACATATTTTTAGGCACATACTCTAAGTTCACTATCCCTTGTTCCACTTTCTCCTTGATAAAATTATATTTTATTTCAATTTGATTTATCCTTGAGTGATGGACTGAATTTTTGCTAAGACTGATAGCACTTGTGTTATCGCACTGGATTCTAATTAGAGACTTCACTTCAACTCTCATATCATCAAGTTTTTGCTTCATCCACAATAACTATGTGAATTCTAGTGTGGCCACAATATACTCAGCTTCTATAGTGCTTAATGAAATTAAAATATTTCTTCTTTCTTAGCCAATAAATACACAATCCACCAAGATATAAAGAACCTCCTCACATTGATTTCTTTTCGTCCGCTAAACCGGCCCAATCTAAATTAGTATATCCTAATACCTATGACTAAATTTTTTCATTATATATCAAGTTGAAATCCACCATACCCTTTATAGATAGATGTATTATCTTAACTACAATCATGTGTCATTCCTTGGGATTACTTTGATATCTCACTTCTTGGCATGTAGCGAATACAATGTCATGACTTTTCGCGGTCAATTATAGTAAACTTCCAATAATTTTCTTATATTCTATGATATTAACTGCCTTTCCTTCATTATATTTTGGAAGTTTCATCTAGGTAGCTACCAGAGTCTTCATTATCTATGAATTTTTCATCCCAAATATCCGTAGAACCTCTTTAGAATATTTTTATTGAGAGATAAATGTTCCATTCCTTCCTTTTATTACCAAAACCATTATCCTTTGATTATTATCATTGATCACATGTAAATTTTGATCAACTCCACTGTGTTGGAATCTAAGATTCTTAAAAAAATTGTTCTAGACTTCAATACCATGCTCTTGGTGCTTTCTTCAACCCATAAAAATCCGTCTTCAGGCGACAAATTTTTTTTCATTTTATTAAATGAGAAAAACATCATGCTACTCAATATAGACTTCCTCCTAAAGAAACCCATTAAAAAATATGGATTTTATGTTTATCTAGAACAATTTTAAATTTCATTGCACTATAATGGCTAGGAATAATCTAATAGTCTCCAACCTTGTGACTGGTCCAAATCTCACATCAACATCTATACCATCTATCTAGGAGTATCCTTTGTACAAAATCTGTGCTTTGTTTTGAATCACTGAGCCATATTGATTCATGTTTTTGCGAAAGACCCCTTTAGTCCTGATGACATTGTTATATGTGGGCATCAAAACAACCTCCCATGATTAATTCTCTTCAAATTGGTTAATCTTTTCATTCATATCTTGAAACAAATTCTCATCATCCATTCCTTCTTCTTGATCAATATCTTCCACTTCTACTCCCACAAAGTCTCTTACCACCTCATCAATTTCATCGGGAAGTTGTTCACTATGTTGTTGATGATTCTGTTCATTTTCTACGATAGTGAAATCATTTCTCTCAACTAATTTTATTAGATCCATATAGAAACATAATTTATATTCTCTCACAGATTCTTGGTATCCAAAAAATATTTAGCTGATACCACATTATTATAACAAAATACATAATCATGAAATTCATGAGTGTTGCTACTTCACCGCAATCTATCTTCTCTTGGTGGAAAACTAACACCTAAATCAGGTCATCTAATTATTGATTTCATATCTCTTGCATCGGATTATGATATTGAATTATCCCTTATATTGTAAAACCCTTACTATTGTTAGGTACATTGTTTAGAAACACAAACATTATTCTCTTCCTACGTCATTTCCTCACATGTGTCTTCAGGTTAGAGAAACATCTCCATATCAATTACATCAATGAGATATTCATTGGGTGAATTTACCACTTATTAATGAGACATCAACAATACCTCTCAGACTACTGAGTTAAAACTCAGTGTAATAAATAGGATATAAAGTTAATAGCACAATAACGATCTATTGCACTTAGTTTCTCCCTTTATTTTTTAACTTTGGTTTTTGATTTGAATCAATTGAAACTCTAGAGAAAATAACTTTATCACTCTCAATCTTTTGATTCCACTTCCCCTTGGATCATATCTCCCCTTGAAATTAAAACACTAGAACATCTATTAATATCATTTATACACATTGGGAGAGGGGATCTTCTAGAATCCTCAAGATGACGATTCTGGTTGATCCTAATGGGCGAACCCTTTGATTCTTTCTTGTAGCACATCACACTACTTTCTCGATTATTCTAGCTTCATAGCCATCTTCAAATGATCTATTCATATGACTAAGAATTCATTACCCACAAGCCGAGCCTTTTTCTGATTTGTACATTTTGTAGGCCTGGCATTTCTCACCATTTGGGTTTTAAACCCACTAGTACACATTTCTTTATTTGATTTTCCACCAAAATTCTATTTCTCTTGATTCCTTATCTGAGTAAGAATCTCTCTACTTCTCCTCCTCCCTTGATTCTTCCACCATTACAAGAATCTTTTTAATTCCTCCACTTTTTCATCGTTCCACATGACATGCGAATTTCTCAATGCATTCTTTGTTCATTTTTGTTTTATCAGTTTTTGGAATCATTCCACCCTTTTTTTAGTATTGAGTTTTCCACTGATTTAACATTATTTTTCCTTCACACAACTAGAGTAGATATAAACTTAATATTCAAGGTTTTTTCTCATTCTATCTAAGAGAGATATTGTGAGTGTGGTAGAGGAGACGATTGATAGGCCTTTCATTCAATTCCTTGTAATTCCATTAAGGTTGTAAGTATGTTATTCAAATTTCCACTTTTCTTTCAGTGTAGAATTTCACATTTTGAACCACTACAAATGAGAATCTCCTTTCAAGTCCCTTTTCCTTCCCTTATTTCTTCTTATTGTAATGTATTTCTAAATTCCCATAATCATAACATACAAAACATCTTCCATCAAAGGCATACCTCATTTCATCATTTATCAGCTGAGATGTTGATGCAGCTTGAGTTCTTCTATTGAGCTCTTGAGCTTCCTTACACATGCTTATAGTGTGTCCCAATCATCCATAGTAATAGAATCTGATGAATGCTTTCTTCTGAGAGGTGTTCCTTTCAGAATTTTCATGATGCTTCTTCTTATTCTCAGATTTAGTAAAATTTCTATCTTCACAGTATGAAATGTATTTTGGAGACACTAAAAAAAATCTTGATGTATGACCATAAATCCCACAGAAAAATCACATTCTATCATTACATCCTGTAATAGCCTTTTTAGGTCTATCTCCAGCACCTAAAATGTTTTCTTTATCTTTGGAACTCTTTACTAATATTTTCCCATCATTCATATGAGGGGGATCATCATATCCAATTCTGAACATTCCCATACTATGTGGTATTTGAGATGAGAAAATATGTTCTCGCTTATCCTCAGAAATAGCATACTTTTTTTCATTTTATCATCACCTACCGAAGGACAATCGAACAGTAAGTGCAGTTCATCCTTAAACATAGGCTTTCCTTTGTCATTTGATTTCTCCATTTCATTCTTGATTGATACTATCTCTTACTCCAGTTGTTAAATCTTCTTATCCATTGATTCAAGTTTATCATTGATATTTTCTCTCTTTAAAGACAGCTTTTTTAGTTCTTTATTTTGAGAATCATTCTTATCCCTTAGATCAGTGGACACATCAATAAGCCTTTGATTTAATCTTATTATCTAGTTAAGCTCAATTTCCATTTCTTGGATCCGGATATCGTTAAGTTTAATCTCTTCATGAAACTTCTAATCCAATTCCTTATTTCATAGAAAACATCCACTTTTCTCCTTCTGGGAGTTTCTTCATCATCAGTAGTTCCAACATCACTTGGAATATCAGGTTCTTCACTCATTCCTTCTACCTCATTGAATGAGTAAGTATTTTGAGTTCATGATTTATCAAAATAAATATTTTGTTCACCACATGATTCCTTCATCAGAAACACACTCTTTCTATAGACAATTCCACTTTGAGTAATTTCACCAGACTTCTGCTTCTCCTTTGAAGTTTTACCCTTTTCCATGGCACACCAGTGTATGATCATACTAACATATTACTTTCACCATTAACTAAACCAAGTCAGAGAAAATAAATATGATAAAAGAAACCTTCCATCTAATACCAATTGTTAGGACCCAAAAGGGGCCTAGATACCCTGAGAGGGAGATGAATTAAGGTTTGGATATTCTATTCCAAAATTCTTCATTTTTCACTAGACCTTGACCTCTATATTATAAGGGTCAATTTTTTTGCTCTTATGTTTTTATCCTTTATCTTAGTATTTTCTTATTTATCTGAAAATGGTGCTTTGGATACAATGTAGGAAACTAGGTAGGCAGACACAGAGATTTTTACTTGTTTCACCCTCACCGGTCTACATCCAAGGGGAATACAACGGCGATGTGTCGTTATACCAAATGCACTAAATATCACTACCAATTTACAATGTTTGGGATAGATCACTTATATGACTAGGCTCACTATATTTACAAAGTTTAGGGTTAGCTCACAGCTTTCCCAAGGGTCACTCTCTGTTTCTCTCTCTCTGGATCAATACTGGTAGAATGTATCACCTTCTTCCTCTTCCTTTACTCATTGATCTGGAAAAGATCCACCCACAGTTTATTTACTTGTAGTTCCCTTAATTATCTATAATGAATTATGAATCCTTAACTGTTGATAGATACTCTATTTAAATCCCACTTTCACCCACATATGAATCTCACTTTGCATTAGGTATACCAAGCAATCCCATATTTTACGTCTAACCCTTACTGCGTCTTGCACGTAATTCCCTTGCCTTGTGGGAAAATATCTATTTTTTCACGCAATCCCAAATCCACTTTTCATGCAACCTCAAAAATTCCGCGCAACCTTCATTTTATGTGCAATGTAAACTTTTAGGTTCAACCCCAATTCTTACTTGCAACACTAAATGTTTCTCAAAACTCTCTTTGCGTACTTTTTACGTGCATCCAAGCTTAGATCTTCTCTAAGTCAAGAGCTGCTATGAATGAGGGGTGTCACCTCATATTTATAGTCAAACTCAACCCATGTATGAAAAACCCTCCTTAATCACGTAATCCTCTTTGAGCATGGGAATCAAATATTTTGTGCAATACTGTATTTCGTGCACTGTTCTAATATTTCACACACCTCATGCCTTAGCCAATTTTTGAGCTTCTGATCTCAAAAAACATGTTGCAAAAAATATTTCATTCCTCTATTTCATTCCCCAATCCAATTTTTTGTGAATATTACTATTCAAAAAACACATCTCTCCATTTTCTGATTTTTAGGCCCAAAAATTTGGACAACACTAGAAAATATCATCTCCTTGTATTTAATCTTTTTGTTCCACCTTCAGATCATCCATTCTGTTGTCGAGGATCTTCTATAAAACATTAATTGTCAACAACATTTCTTAAACCCGAATAATCACTATAGATGCACCATTTTTTCAACAAACTAAACCTAGAAACCCACTTTGTCAACAATCAAAACATCAAGGCCCATATTGTCAACAAACACAACCAACCCAAAAAATGTTTCAACGATGCCTTGAGGGATTTTTTCCCAATATAGAATGTCTCATACATGGATAATGTAATCAAGAGAGATAATATATCATAGAATCCTTAATGAAAGAGGTAATTGGAGAATGGACCATATCATCCACTATAAAATATTTTTATAAATTTATTGTATTGGTTTGAGACTATTAATCCATTTTAAGAAATTTTTCTTGACATTCAAAACCATTGACCATGTTAACTTGAAAAGAAGTCAAGTTAAAAATTAGATATTTATGTGCATAAAATTTCATGGAGGTTAATAGAATGTTTATCACTATATTTGTACCCAAAATAACATGTATCGAAGAAGGTTTTGGGATATAAAACAATGATTCAAAGATGGGATTGGTATGTTTCCCCAAGAAAAATGTTATTGTGGTAACTTCTGCCTCATATCAATTAAAGTTCTGGGAAAAAAATTACTCATTAAATGATCTAGTGATATAAGTAATAAAATTTCAATTAATAATATGGAAGAATTATATATATAGATATATGTGTGATATATATATATATCAATTATAATATTATAATGCATAGATTCACTTAGGAGGTGTTCAACCTGAGCTAAGGGAAAATGTTTTAGTTGATCAAGAAATACGACTGCTCAAAATTTTCCCACCATGGGAAGGTAGAAAATATTGTTTTTCTCTAAGAAAAATGGATCATAACACAATTTCCATGTTAATTATTTAAAGAGACCCAATACTCATTTGTTTTCATAGGATAGGCCTACAAATCCAAATTTAAAATGAGAAATCCTAACATTCCCAAATGATTTCACAACTATTTATCCATCTGATGATAAAAGGGGTGAAGAAGGAGTATATAATGTATAAAATAAGGTGAGGAGTATTTTATGATTCAACCATTACATCTATAGAATTAGAAGATTCCATATATGAATATACATTCCTTCAATACTAGAATTGTACAAGGACTATTTGGTTGATTCCCATAGCCCATCATTTTCTATTAATCTTGAAAGTAAAAAACAAGGATGTATATAAATCTCAAGGTGAATTTATTATGGAAAAACATGAAGAGGATGATTGTAGAATATATATATATATATATATATTCATAGATTTTATAATGTTAATGATGAATGATATAAGTCTAAGGGTATGATATAATAATAACCCATTCTATTATCGAAATGGGAGAAAAAAACCATGTATTTTCTCATATGAAATAACAAGACATTTAAATGTTGTAATATGTTTTAAGATGTTTTTAATCACCATATAGTATAGATTCATATCATTAATAATTGATAATATTCATTAACCAATAAAACTTACCATATATACATAAATGAAGTGGTAAGGCTAAATGTAGTACAACCCTTAGTTGTATCTGATCTAGATATGAGGTTTTCCTAGATATTCTAGAGAATTATTCTTGAAGAATTAGATATAGATTTGGACTTAGAAATTATATATCAACCACAAATGAAGGTTAATAATAAGGTAATATTAAAACTCTATAATATATGATGAGAAAGTTTTTAATATTTTTCAAATGAGGTTGGTATCAATACTTTCCTCTAGTAGAGTTATCTTATATAATCTTTTTTTCATTCTATCATTGAAATAAAACCACATAAGACTTTATATGGGAAGTAATTTTGAACTATCGCATGTTGGGATGATAATTGATAGTGTAAACTATTGGAATTAGTTCATGATCAATAGATTTATGGGAATATTAATGTTACATCTAGTTTATACCTGTCTTCTATGTTTTTTATTTATTTATTTTTTAATTATTTTACCTTTATTTATTCCAAATTTCATTTGTAATTTTTTTATTTTTGTAAAATTAGGGGTGATTTATAGTAAGTTAAATGGTTAGGAGTAATAGTATTCCAACCATAAGACGTAGATATATAATTTTATAGTGTTTTTAGCTTGGTGGGTGCACAGTTTTATAAGTTGTTCAAACTAACCGTGTGAGTTCTTAGGTGAGGAAATACTTACTGTACAATCAGGGAATAGTTTGGTAAACCATGTGACCAAACAATGTGGTATTTTATGAAAATTTGTAATTATAATTTATTAAGATTCCATCCTTATTTTTAATAACTCCCACCCTTAATTTTTTACTATTGGACCCTTCATGATATTTTATTTTTCATAATCACAAATTACGTCAATATACAGATTCATATCATTCATGCCAATTTTAATATCTCTATGTGAATAAATTTTTCATACGGAAACATATAATTTAATAAGTAAATTTCTTATAATTCATGAATCAATATGTTTACAAGTATATTTTTATATATTATTTGATTAACAATTCATCTTGTAATGATATATGCAAGATAGACTGAATTTCAACTCACCGAAGTTGACACAACGAAACCGAAGTCGACACACCGAAACCAAAGATGACACACTGAAACCGAAGTTGACACACTGAAACCAAATATGACACACTAAAACCGAAGTTGACACATTGAAGTATGACAGACCGAAGTATGACAGACCAAAGTCGACACACTGAAGTCGACACACTTAAGATGACACACCAAATATGATAGACCGATTTTATCAAAATGAATCCCACACACCTAAGATGACTCACTGATTGATATAAATAACTGTTTCCATTTTATTAATTCAAAATTATTTCTAACGGTCATATGTAGAAAAATTAGTGTTTCTAAAATTATTTAATGTTGTCTGTAGGACAATCTGTAGACAAGTACAAGGTACATGAACGTGCGACGATCCTTATGCGTAGAGGATCCTAGAGTATAAATGGACCTCATCATTTATGTTAATGATAATGATAGCAGTATTACACGCTGATACATAGACTTTTTGAATATGAAAAGAGAATAACTAAGTTCTTGAGATTACAAAAAATCCTGTAACAAGCTACCTTCTCCAAAAAGGGGCTTCAGTATACATAGAGACATTATAGAGATGAACCTTTTCATTCTGTGAAGATGGATTACAGAAACTGTGATACTCTGATCTAAATACATCTTCCAGAAAAAGACTCAAATACCAGTTTCTCAACATTCATTGATTCTAGACCCTTAATTCATAACACACAGATAATTCTTAACTCTATTATCATCCTTAACTCTGTAGTGTTTTATACTTTCTATTTGAGAATTGTGTATATTTATTTTTATTAGACACACTATCTCTTAAGCATAACTGGAGGATATAAAACTATCCTCATACTCAATCACTTATTTCTTTTGTTTCTCATGAATAATTGTGGTAGAGGTCAAGTGTGACCTGGACAGCCTGGTGTGCTTTTGTAAACCTCGATCTAGGGTGTGAATCAAAATTTTAATTATATAAATAGCTTGGTGGTAGGTGATCACCAAGTGGAGAGGATTAAGTCTCTACTTGAGATAGAACCTCTTGTTTACACTATTGTGCTAATGTTTAATTACTCTGTTTTGTTTTATCTGCTGCTTATATTTTCTAAAACTTAAAAATGTTTTTTCTTACACCTTGACAGTTGGTTTTGGTTAGTGTTTGTATTTGTTTAATACATTAAACTCATTTAAAAAGTTGAATTAGTGTTCTACACTGATTTATCTAAGGATTAATCACCCTTTGAGAAACCTATTGACAAAATTGAACATTTACATTTCTACTACCATAATTAACTGGGTCGTTTTAAAAATTGGGGGTTTTTATTAACTATAGAGTTTTTAACAAAAAATTTAAATTGGAACTCAATTCACCCCCCTCTTGAGTATCCTCTCTGACCAACATTTGGTATCAGAGGTTTGTTTATTTTCAATTTTTTCAAATTATTCTCAACTGTGATTTTAGTTGTATCTTGAAGATCTTAAAATTTCTGTCATATCTAAATTTTTAGTTCTTTAAATTATAACTAACTATGGAAACTAGAGTTGAGGGTGATTCTACTAACAGTCCGCCTATATTTAATGGTAATAACTATTCTTAGTGGAAATTAAAAATGAAAATTTATCTAGGGAGTACGGGACCTAAAATCAGGGACACAATTGAAAAACAACATACATTACCTGCTACTGCAAGAGACACAGGGTCTCAGTTGACCAAAGCTACATATAATATTAACTATAAAGAAATAAATTCCTTGTATTGTTCTCTAGGTGATGATGAATTCAATAGAATATCTTCTTGTAAAACTGCATATGAAATTTGGGATACTTTAGTTGTTTCCCATGAGGGAATAACTAATGTTAAAGAAATGAGACTAAATTCAGACCACTATTAATTATGATAATTTTAAAATGAAGCCTGATGAAACTATCTATGAAATGTTTCTTAGGTTCAACTAAATAGTAAACACTATGAGTCTGCTTGGAAAACCAGTGGAAAACAAGAACCATATTATGAGACTACTTCGATGCCTACCGGATAGATGGAGGGGAACTTCTGTTTCCATCTGATAATCTTGTGACATAAGCAAGCTACCAGTCAAGGAACTAATAGGAAATCTTATGATGTATGAGGATGAACTAAAGGTGAATCAAGAAGTAGATGAGGAACCATGGAATAAATCAGTAGCATTCAAAACTACTACCTCAAAGAGAAAAAACAAATAAGAAGCTCATGTTTCTGCAGATAGCTCTACTAGTGAAGAGTCAGATTTAGACAGTGACGAGGAGATGGCTCATCTTTCTTGAAGGTTAAAAAAAATTTACCAAAAGAAGAAATTCATTAGGAAGTCAAACTACAAGTGAAATGATGATAGTAAAGGAAAATGGAAGAAGGACAGAAAATGAAATGACAACTCAAATGAAATAATTTTCTATGATTTCAAATGAAAAGTTCATGTGAAGGCAGACTGTGCCAAACTGAAATTCAAGATGAAATATGAAGACATGGGCAAAGGACATAAAAAGTATATGAAAGCTACCTGGAGTGCATCAGAAGATAGCTCTAGGGGATATAATGCTTCGTATAGTGAACAGAACAATCATGCCAACTTAGGTTTTATGACAGAAACATCTGAGGTAACACTTAAATCTATTATACATAATGCCTATTATTCTGGGTGTAAGAGTGAGTCACATAATGATGAAGATATGAATAAGGATGAACTATTTGAATATTTTTAAATTATTGAGGATACCTTTAATGAGTTTAAGGACAAATATAAATCATTAAAGAGATATCATGATTTAAATGCAAATTATAAGTCAAGTCTAGATATTGAAAAAGAGAAATTCTCCCAATTGTTAATGGAAAACACTGAACCTAAGTTATCCAATGAGAAATTAATAAGAGACCTTGAGAAGTATACTGTAGGTAGAGATACCTTGACTCAGTTTCTAGGAAAACAGATGGCCCCAAAATATACAACTGGTATGGGATATCAGCTGGGACAGAGAAGGATCATTAAAACTAAATTTATTCCAGAATCAGGACAATTCACTGCCAGTTCAAGCTTTGGACCATTTCTCGAAAAACAATTCTCTAAAGGACAAAAAAAGTGTTTATATCTCAAAATATATCTACTAATTATAGGAAATCTGTGAGACAAGTATGGGTTCCCAATGTTTTACTTTCTAACCTCTCAGGACCCAAGAAAATCTGGGTACCAATGTTACCTCATGTCTAATCTGTTTTGCAGGGATGTTGCCTAAAGAGTTCCTACAAGACTCTGTAGTACTTGGATAGTAGATGTTCAGGAAATATGATAAGAGACTTCTCATGCTTCAGAAACCTAATCAATTTTGATGGTGATCACATAACATTTGGTGACAATGCAAAGGGAAAAATCGTTGGCTTAGGCTAGATCAGTAACCCTAATAGATTATTAATTTCCAAAGTAATTTTTGTTGATGGATTAAAGAACAATTTACTTATCATCTTTTAGTTTTGTGATGATGGTTTCAATGTCAAATTTTAAAATGATTCAAGTAATGTTTTTAATTCCAAAAATGATTTAATATTTACTGCTCTCAGAAATGAAAATGTGTATGCTATTGACTTAAATTCTTTAGCTATGATAAAATTTTCTTGCTTAAATTCTTTTCATAAGGAATCCTGGTTGTGGAACAGAAGACTAGGACACTGCAATGTGCACTCTCTTAGGAAACTTACTAGAAAACGTTTAGTTAGAGACTTACCTAAACTGGAATTCCCACTTAACAAAGAATGCAATCCCTATCAAAAGGGAAAGCAACACAAAGTTTCTTTCAAACCAAAGAAATAAGTTTCTACTTCTCAAACGCTTGAGTTGGTTCACGTAGATTTGTTTGGACCATCAAGAGTATCATGTTTAAAGGGGAAACACTATGTTTATGTTCTTGTAGATTATTTTTCTAGGTACACTTCGGTATACTTTATAGCTCACAAAATTGAAGCTTGTTCTTATTTTAACAAATACTCCAAGTCTGTGGAAAACCTTAGTGGACTTATAATTAAGACATTAAGAAGTGATCATGGCCGTGAATTTGAAAATCAGAAGTTTGAATCCTATTTCTCACACAATGGCTATAGTCACCATTTCTCTGCTCCTAGAACAACTCAACAAAATGAAGTCGTGGAAAGAAGAAATAGGACCCTTCAAGAAATATCTAGGACTATGCTTAGTGAATATAATTTACCTATTTATTTTTGGGTTGAAGCTGTAAATACAGCTTGTTATAACATTAATAGAGTCTTTATTAGACATGTTTTTAAGAAGACCCCTTATGAACATTGGAACAATAGGAAGCCTAAGGTTAACTACTTCAAAGTTTTTGGATGTAATTTAAAGACCTGGAAATTCTGTGTAATCTTTTTCTTAAATACATGGGAATTTTATGAGACCACAGTTTCTGACGGCGCTTGATTCCGAGGCCCAGTGTGCCCGGAATCAATTTCTGATATTTTTGGTGGGTATGTTTAGTAAACGTGCGAGTGAGATTTTATATCTTTTGAACTGGTGCTCAGAATTGAAATCTGAGGGCACCGTTGAACTCGCAGCGCCGGTATTCGCTTAAGGATACCTTCACCGCAGTTGCGTTCTAACGAGAATGGAAGTTAATTTCTGGGGTTTTGAATTAAAATTAATTAAAATTAAGTGTAAATTATTTTTATTTGTTGGGTGGTTAAAACCTCTATGTGGATGTTAGAGGTGGGTGGGGCCCACCCATACATAACCTCCCTTGGGAGGATTTTATTTTAGTGGGATCCACCTGAGGTTTAACACCTCTTGCAATCAAAGGGGTGGGGCCCACATGGGCTTAAACCCCTTGAACTCCCCATAAATGGGAAAAACTCTTAAACTTCCCCATATTGGTGCCAATTCACCAAAAAATTAATTAATGGCTCCAATTGATTAATTTTTTAAATATTTTGAATTCTATTTAATTCATGTCAACAATAAAATAATAGAAAAAGATATTATTTTATTTTTGGGTTGGAAACTCTCTCTCTCTTTTGGTGGAGCCTTGGAGAAACATGGGAGAACATTATTCTCCCCACAAAGAACACGAAGAAAGTCCCTTCCGCCACCGAAGAACGACAAACACCATCTCCTTCCTTATTCAACCGGGGCAAGAAAGGAAAACACCATCCCCCATGAAGAACGCTGACGATGTCATCTCAACTCGTCTTCTCTGAGATCTTCCTCCTCTGACATTGACGGAATGACGTCTGCCTTCCTGCGACTCCTTCAATGATCACCGAACTCGAGGTACGGGTTTGAGTTGAAATTATTTCCATTCTTTGTTGTTCAAATAATGGTATGAGAATCACCGATTGTTATCACAATAACGAGGAGGGATCAGACCGCATGAACACGGCCCGACCCTCCCCCTTTGTTTGACCACGTTTGTTGGTGACGGCGGCGGCACAACGGCGCCGCTGGAAGAAAGAACCACGGTGGAGAAACACGATCGAAAACGAGTCGGTCACAGAAGAGGTCGGTGGCGCAAGGGCTGTCGGGCCGCCGGAGAAGTGTGGCGCCATCACGCCATGACGAAAACCAAGCTACGGCCAGGTGGGCCATGGCGGAGCCGGAAGGGCGCGGTGTTTTCGCACCGCGTGGAGGAATTGGAGTTCGCAGTAAGGCCATGCCATGGTAGAGGGGGTGCGGTGCCATCGCGCTTGTAGAGGGCAATAGAACCGTGGTGTCGTCGTGCCATGGTGGAGGAACCAGGGCACCCAGTTGAGCCGGCCACCGTTGCGCGCTACAATCGGGACCCCTCGGGTCCCGTGGTTCACCGAACTGGTGCTTAGCGTCAGTTCCTTCAGAATCCGGGGGGTGCGGCACCCCCCCCCCCCCCTCACAGGGTGGCTAGCCAAGCCACATGGTCTAGATAGCCGGCTGGGCCGCCCTCAGCCGGGCCGCCTTCGACCGGGCCACCTTCAGGCTGGGTCGTCCCCTCGGATCAGGCCACATCCACAGAACGGGTCAGATCTGCAGACTGGGTCAGATTTGCAGACCGGGTTGGACCCCGGTACAGACTGGGTTGGGCCGGGTCGGTCGGACTGGGTCGGACCGGACCTGGACCCGTTTGGTCAGTTTACACCTTTTCACCCATATCTTGGGCTACGGGTGTCCGATCGACAGAAATCTTATAACGAGATAGAAATATTGGCATACCCTACTTTAGGTTTGGACATAGTTGGGTTACATTTGGATAGTTTTGAACCTAAAAACCAACCGGTCCCCTGGAACGGTAATGCCAATAACTCACAGATCGGGCGTCTGATTGACGCGTCGTCTATCAAGTTGAGTTCCTTATGATGAGACAGAACTATGGGATACATCAACTCGAGACTTCGTGGTAGCTTATGTAATGACAATTGACACGAGGAGAGGATCCTCGTGGAATCGAGCATGCTGTATGCGGGTACCCTATGGCTGACTGCGACTGAGATGATAGGATCATATGTGGACCTACTACTGTACAAGGGTCCTCCGTGGGTTCGACTGTGACGATACTATACCAGGATCCTACATGGGTTCGACAGCAATGGTACTGGACCAGGATCCTCCATGGGTTCGATAGTGATGACTTCTATACCGGGATCCTCCGTGGGTTCGACTGTGCGGATATTGTTCCAGGATCCTACGTGGGTTCGACAGAGGATATGATTCAGTGGCTACATCTAATCATATCTACCGCTCTTCACGAGTTGTATACCTGTGTGAGATGAGTCTTGACTTTCAGTTGTTATTATCGAGATGATTGACTTTACTTCGTTTTTGGAATGGGTTGTCCTTGGGCTCGAGAGTTGGTGTCAGACTGTGATTGGTAACATAGGTATATGTATGGGCATATACCAAGTAGGGATGGTTGATACTTCATGATTGTACCTTACTACTATGGTTTATCCTTAGTGGATTCTAGGATACCTTTAGAGATCTTGGGGTCCCCTACTAAGTATTCTTATACTCACCCCACTCGGGCTTCGCCCGCACCTTGTTGTGTATTGTGCAGATGACGGACAACAGTTATCGAAGCTTAGGGTGACAGACGGGAGGCTACTCGAAGCTGGACTAGATGGGACATACCTCAGGGACGAGTTGTTTGAGATCTGTACCTACCCTTCAGGTAGGATTCCCCGGTGGACAATCCAGGAGTTTCTCTTTAACTTTTAGTTGTTTTTTCCTTTTTCAGTTGTACTTGCTTTCCGTTGTACCTGTATTTTACTGTTGGGCTTGTATTTCTGGCCCTTTTACTTTTCAGCACTTTTTTTGTATACAGTTATACTTAGTGTCCTGCTTCCATATTTTACTCTGATTGTGTGTGTTTATAGTTTATAAAGGAAATTCCTTCCAAGTTTCGGGATTTACGCCTTTGGTGCTAGTCTCTAGCCCTTATCCTATTGAAGGCGGGCTTGGGGTAGTCACGGCACGGGCCTTGAGGACGGGTCGTGACATGCAATGTCTTTATCCTTAATACTAAGGACAATCTTGAAAAAAATTCCTCAAAAAGTGATGAAGGAATTTTCCTAGGTTACTCAATCTTGAGTAATGCCTATTGAGTATTCAATAAGAAAACCAAATGTTTTTTAGAGTCAGTTCATGTCAAATTTGATGAGACTGATCCACATGAACCCAAAACCTCTCTTGAAAATCTTGAGGAAGATATGTCAATTCTGAACCTTAATGATAATGGTAGTGAATCCCATATAAAAGTAACCAATTCTGGGAATCTTCTAGAATATGTACCTATTGAGTCTGAACAAATAGACAATCAAGAGGAGTGTAGTTCAACTCTTTCTAGAGGTATACGAACTCTCAAAAATCATCCTTTAGATGCTATAGTAGGTGATTTAAACCGAGGCACACAAACTAGAGATTCTCTAAGAAACTAGGACGAACATCAAGATTTTCATTCACAGCATGAACCCCAAAATATTAATGATTCTATCAATGATGAATTTTGGGTGATGGCTATGCAAGAAGAATTAAATAAGTTTGAAAGAAACAAAGTCTGGGAACTAGTTGAAAGACCTAAGGACACTTTGACAATAGGAACTAAATGGTTCTTTAGAAACAAAGTTGATGAGTCTCGTAATATTGTTAGAAACAAAGCTAGGTTAGTTGCACAAGGTTTCAGTCAAGAGGAAGGAATAGACAATGAGGAGACCTTTTCACCTGTAGCTAGGTTAGAGGCCATTAGGATACTACTTGCTTATGCAGCTCATCTGAACTTCAAACTTTATCAAATGGACGTCAAAATCACTTTTCTAAATGGGTATATAGTTGAGGATGTATTTTTTGAACAACCCCCTGGATTTACAAATCCTCATTTTTTATCTATGTTTCTAAACTTTCTAAAGCTTTATATGGTTTAAAGTAAGCTCCATGAGCTTGGTATGATAGACTTTACTCCTTTCTTATTTCAAATGGTTTTAATAATGGAATAGAAGATCCTACTTTGTTTATTAAATGGATTTCCAAATATATTTTGATAGTACAACATTATGTAGATGATATAATTTTTGGATCTTCTAAAAATTCATTATGTGCTGATTTTTCAAAAAATAATGAAAAATTAATTTGAAATGAGTTTAATGGGAGAAAATAAATTTTTCTTTGCATTTCAAATTTTTCAAAATAAAGATGGTATGATTTTAAATCAGAGTAAATATACTAAACACCTTTTAAAACGTTTTGGTTTGGATGGTAGTAAAGGTAGTGATACACCTATGAGTACCACTTGTATGTTGGATGCTGATGAAGCTGGAGAATCAGTGGATCAAACTAACTACAGAGGCATGATAGGGATTCTGCTCTATCATAGTGCTTGAAGACTTTATATTTTGTCTAGTGTATGTATGTGTGATAGCTTTCAAGATAATCCCAAAGAATCTCATTTAAATTCTATTAAAAGGATTTTCAAGTATCTCAAATATACTCCCAACTTAGGATTGTTTTATCCAATAGGATAATCATTTGATTTAATAAGCTATTCAGATTTTGACTTTCCTAGTTGTAAGCTAGATAGAAAAAGCACCTCTAGGACATGTCACATGTTAGGAAAATCTCTAGTATCTTGGTGTAGTAAAAAACAGAATTTTGTTTCATTGTCTACTGTTGAAGCAGAATACATTGCTGCTAGTAGTTGTTGTGGAAAAATTTTGTAGATGAAACACACATTACTAGACTATGGATATCAATTCAAACATGTCTTCGTTAACTGTGAAAACACAAGTGCTATTAACATTTCTAAAAATAAAATATCTCATTCTAGAACAAAGTATATTTATATAAGACATCAGTTTTTGAGAGATCATTATAAAAAAGGTGATATAACTCTTGAGTTTATTGGAACTGAACATCAGCTTGCTGATATATTCACTAAAACCTAAAATTCTGAGAGAATGAATTACATCAGACATGAACTAGAATGATAAATTAGAAACTGATTTTTGTGAAACCGATTTTTGTGAAACTGGTTTTTTCCAAACAGATTTTTGTGGAACTGATTTTTGTAAAATCGATTTTTTTGAAACTGATCTTTGTAAAACCGATCTTTGTAAAATTGATCTTTGTAAAACCGATCTTTGTAAAACTGTTCTTTGTAAAACTGATTTTTGTGAAACCGTTTTTTGTAAAAAAATATTTTTGTGATACCGATCCTTGTAAAACCGATTTTTGTGAAACCGATTTCTATAAACCGGTCTTTATGAAACAGATTTTTGTAAAATCGATTTCTGTGAAACTGATTTTTGTGAAACTGATTTTTGTGAAACCGATCTTTGTGAAACCAATTTTGTTTTTAAACCGATTGTTGTGAAACTGATCTTCTTCAAACCAATTATGTGACACCGATACATTTAAGGGATGTTTTGTAAATTCAATCTACTTTAAGTGAAACAACGCTGTTTTATTTCATTCGACTTACCACGTTTAAATTTTATGTTTTCTGATTTACAATACCTAAATGATATATTATGTCCAATCCATCTCGAACTTTCACCTTCTCTATAGCTGCAAATCCTCCTACATTTAGCCACTCTCTCTCTCTCTCGACTCTCGAACTCTCAAAACAAGTTAGAATCTGAAGCACGGCATGGATAGGACTAAGCATGCAATGTAAGAACCTCAAAAATCTTCTCCTGCTAAACATCAGGAAGGCGAGTCTAGTGGGACTGGAAAACCGAGCTTAGAAATCTGAGTAGTTACATTTAAAAAGAATGTTTCTGCTAAGTGGCTTATTTCATGAAAATCGTTTCTGTTAAAGTTAATGGAAGGTCAAGGGTGTCTTACTTGGTTTGTTAACAATTAAAGACCCTATTATCCCCATCTTGTGCACAAATTCAATCAGAATTTGAGTATAACACTGGATGAATCCAAGGTAGCAAATATTAAGTCTATAGTATATGAAAATGAAGTGGTTTTCTCTTCGAAGGAATGGGATGAATGCTTAGAGGTACCTCATGAAGGTGCCTATGCTGAATATCCTGGTAATATTCCACCTTCATCAAATTTGTTTTAATATGAAGATTCTCTAAAGGAGATAACTGGAAATGAAGAATCCAGGAGAACTGTTACAAACTAATTTGAAGGAGAAGTGACTTTTTAAGTTCATACAACATCAAATATGCCCTAGGAAGGGAGATTTCTCTGCGGTGAAATATCAGGATGTCTTCTTGATATTTCTATTGAAACATGGAATAAAGGTGAATCTGTGAAGATATATTATGGTACATATTTCTGATTTTATTAATCCATCTATGAAAGCAACCTGCTTATACTATCTGATAATGATTTCTATCATGTTGAAGAAATTCGACTATGTAGAAGATGGAGATAAAATGATAACTTCCTGTAATGGTTTTTGTCTTCAAAAATATATTTGTAAAAGAATGAAAATATTCTAGAACCCATGAAAGAGATGTTGGGTAGGAGATGAATAAAGGATGTATGAGGAATTCAATTCGGTTGACCATCCTTCTAGACCAAAGGAACAAGTTGATCCAGGTCTCAAATCTAGAGAAGTTCCTATCTATTCTGATGAGTAAGTTGAGGCTGAAGTGCCTAGGGAAGAAGGATCTCCTTTTGATGATAGGAGTGATACTAATATTTCTGAATCTCCCATGAATACGAATTATGGACCTGATAGTCCACCTATGGAACTACCTATGAGAGAAACTATTATAGGTGATAAAGAAGAGGAAGAATCCAAAGTTACTGGAGTTGAAGGTTAGGTTAGAACATAAGATGAGGATTCTGATGATGATGATGATGATGATAATGATGATGATGATGATTATGGTGACAATGGTGATGATGGAGGAAGTGTTGAGCATGTGAATGGCTCTCTGAAAGTGGGACAACAAGCGGTTGACAGATCCAGTGAGGAATTTGTTCATGGAGCTGGTGATGGAATTGAGCCTGCTAATTAACAGTCTGATGATCATAGAGATTCTGGACATGAGGATAGATCACTCCATCCCAATGCTGAAAACCAGGAGATCATTCAGGAATTGAATGATATTATGGCTGTTTTCCAGGAAGAAGAAGATGCAGTTCCACTGCCTCAAATTGGGGAAGTACCTGGTGAAGCTGAAGAAGCTAGAGATGAGGAAGAACCTGAAGTTCGATCGGTTCCTATCCCGATACAAGGTATTATGTCTAGATACCAGGATGAAGAAATTGATGATATTGATGTTATTATTTCACCTCAGGGAATATGGGTAAGAATTGACACCATTGAGGCAAGAGATTGGACATGTGCTAGAGAGTGGAATAGTAATTCAGGATATGTTATTTTTGGTTTAGAATATGACTCATATGAGGAAATGGTACCTCCTCCTCCTATTCCTGAAGTCTATGCTGACCTAGAACCTACGACACCTATTCCAACAGTTGCATCTCCAACATTAGACCTAGTTGGTCAGTCAGTGCCTAGTGACTATGTCACTAAGGCTGATTTGGAAAAGTTTAAGAATGAGATATGTGAGTCTGTGCTAGCTTCAGGGGGATCGATAAATGAATACTATGCCTCAATAAGTATCTCAGATGCTGATGCAGCAAAAATTTCAATAATTATGATTCCAGAGATTCAACCGAATCTTATTTCTACAAAAAACTATTATTAGACACAACACATTGCTGAGAGAAGAAGTAAGAAAGATGAGCAACGAGTTGAATTCCTTAACCTTTGACTTCAAGACCTACTTTAGTGGTATTCAAGAAGTTCTTATGAACTTGGTAACTCATCTACTCAATGTAGATTTTAAAAAGTTGAAAGAAGTGCTTGGAAAAATGTTGACTGGCCCATCTAGTTCCAGGAGTGGAAGAAGTGTTGTTGTGGATTTGGATTCTCTCAAGGCTGTGATGTGAGAAGAGATTCAAAACTCCAGATTGATTCTGACAGAGAAACTCTTGAAAAATTACATTTAAATACCGATATTGTATACAATGTGGTGAGACAGTGTACAAATGAAGCCTCTGCAGCTCTGAAGGAAATTCGAGAAAAAGTGGATATGTATTTCACTCCGATATATACTAAGCATGACCACATCAATAGTTTCAAGTTTCTGGCAGAAAATCTTTGAATTCCTCTGTTTACAGAAGAATTAAAAAATTAGGTTCTCTAATTGAAAGAGTTTACAACTTTACTGAGTAAATTTATGGAGAATAAGGATGACTTTGAGAAGGTAATGCAATATGGAGGAGAAATCATTAATGACTTTATCAAAATTCTCAAACCTTATCTGCATGTTCAGGACGAGGCAATTGTGGTTTCTCCAGCTGCATCAATTTGTACTGCCTCTCAGGCTCCTACTCCAATGACTGTTTCTCAGGCTCTTACATAGATTCGACCGATCAATACTGAGCATTCTCCTAGTCGTGTGTTGTCAGAGATACGGCATACCCTTACAAATATTGTTTCTACCGGTGTTTCCCTTCCTGGTGTTGTAATTTGATCACCTCCATCCTCTTCCACTACCAAACCTTCTCTATCTCCATTATATCCTTCATACAAAGGCAAATCTCTACTGCATTCAATACCTTAGTGACGGATTTTATCTTTTTGATAGGGATTTTCTCTTTTTTGTTTGTCTTGTACTCTTATGACTTTGAATGAAAATTCTTGTGGTGCATTTCTTTTATCTTATTTCTCCTTCCTCCTTTTCTCTTTTTGTTAATCCCAAAAGGGGGAGAAAGTCAGGATTGCATATGAGAAAGGGAATAAATTAAGGGTGGCATATGAGAAAATAAGGGTGGCATATACTCTCCTTACTCCATCTAGTGAAGGGGATATTTGTTTTAAATACATTCTAGAATTTTCAAACTTTAGATATATTGGAAAAGTATATTCATCCATGTTTATTCTATATATTTTCATATATGCCATAATTTGGGATTATCAAAAAGGGGGAGATTGTTGGACCCTTCATGATATTGTAATATTCATAATCACAAATAATGTTAATATATAGATTCATATCTTTCATTCCAGTTTTAATATCTCTATGTGAATCAATTTTGTCATACAACAACATATACTTTAATAAGTCAATTGCTTATAAGTCATTAATCAATATGTGTACAAGTGTATTTTTACTTATACTATGATTAACAATTCATCTTGTAATGGTATATGCAAGAAAGATCAAAGTTTGACTCACCGAAGTCAACACATCGAAACTGAAGTCGACACACTGAAACCAAAGATGACACACCGAGACCGAAGTCAGCACACTGAAACCAAAGTTGACACACCGAAGTATGACAGACCGAAGTATGGCTAACCAAAGTCGACACACCGAAGTCGACACACCGGAGATGACACACCGAAGATGATAGACTGATGTTATCAAACAGAATCCGACACACCGAAGATTAATCACCGATTGATATAAATAACTATTTCCATTTTATTAATTCAAATTTATTTCTAATGGTCATTTGTAGACAAATTAATTTTTCTGACATTATTTAATGTTGTATGTAGGAAAATCCGTAGACAAGTATGAGGTACATGAACGTGCGAAGAACCTTATCCATAGAGGATCCTGGAGTATAAATGGACCTCATCTTTTACATTAACGATAATGAAAGCAGCAGTAAATGCTGAGACATAGACTGTGCAAATACGAAAAGATAATAACTAAGCGCTTGAGATTACAAGATGACTGTAACAAGACCTTCTCCAATAGAGGCTTCAGTATACATGGAGACATTAAAGAGCTGAACCTCTTCATTCCGCGAAGCGGGATTATAGAAACCGTGACACTCTATTCTGAAGACATCTTCCAGAAGAAGACTCAAATACTAGTTTCCCAACATTCATTGAGTCTAGAGCCTTACTTCACAACACACAGAGAATTCATAACTCTATTCTCGTACATAAATCTATTGTGTTTTATACATTCTATTTGAGAAGTGTGCATATTTATTTGTATTACACACACTGTCTCTTGAGAATAACTGGATGATATAAAATTATCTTCATACTCTATCACTTATTTCTTTTGTTTCCCAAGAATAACTATGGTAGAGGTCAAGTGTGACTCGGACAGCCTGGTGTGTTGTTGTAAACCCCAATCCAGGGTGTGGATCAAAAGTTTATTTATATATACAGCTTGGTGGCAGGTGATCACCAAGTGGAGAGGATTTAGTCTCTACTTGAGACTAAACCTCTTATTTACATTGTTGTTCCAATCTTTAATTACTCTGTTTTGTTTTATCCGCTGTTTATATTTGCTAAAACATAAAACTATTTTTTCTTACACTTTGATAGTTGGTTTTGGTTATTGTGTATATTTGTTTAATTCATTAAACTCATTTAAAAAGTTGAATTAGTGTTCTACACTGATTTATCTAAGGACTAATCACCCTTTGAGAAACCATTTGACCAATTGAACATTTAAATTTCTACTGCCTTAATTAACTGGAACGTTTTTAAAATTGGGGGTTTTCTTAACTATAATGTTTTTAACAGAAATTTTAAATTGGAACTCAATTCACCCCCTCTTGATTATCCACTCCAACTAACATTTACCACACTAATCTCTCAACTCTTTTCGACACATTAAAAAACCTTCTCCTTTATCTATGGAGTGATTTTCTATGTGATTTTTGGTAGAAGAATCAAAGAGGCCATTTTTAAGTGTCTTTTATTCCCTCATCTTGATGTTTAATCCCCTTTCTCAAGAGTTTCTCAATACCATGAGATCTTTATTACCTATTTCTTGGTGTGATTGAATAAAATGACTTTTTTTGTTATGTTTATTGTTTATTCTAACCTTTATCGGATCCCCTTTGATGTTTTAAGTGACTTTTCTCCATGGATGATCAGTTTACCATAGTGAAAGGTAAGATGTTCTAGGTAAAACTCATCTTTTATAAAAAAAATCATGAATTTTATGTTCTATAAGACATGTTTTAATTAATTAAAAATATTATATTATAGTTTGGTGGTTAATTTGACACCTCATGATGGTATTAAATGTTTCCCCCTTTATTTGAGAAATGTAATGGATTCCAAAACAAACTTTGAATTTGATAAAGGGAATTGTCTAATGGTATTTTGGATGGTGAGACCTTGGAATTTATATGATATATTCTTAAAATGGGTAGAAGAAAATGGGAACTCGAGTATACAACGAGAGATACTAGTTTAAATTATCCTTTTTTTATTAAACCATATAAAATAAATACATTGAATTTGGATGAATATTCTGGATTCATGGATGGTTGATTTCACACTACTAGAAGAAGGAATGTACTGTATTATAGTAAGATTATACATTATTTCATAGGATAGCTGACAACATACCCCTAGGTCAAGCCATGATCTCCTTATTGTTTTCTGTGCATACTTGTAATTACTATTAGATTACAAGATAATAGGAGGATATATAATTCCCATATCCAAAGGATGACCTAGTGAATTCTTAAGGTGCTTATTTTTCAAAATGTTTACTTTTTTGGAATTGGTTTCCTCAGGAAAATTCCTAATAACATTACTTGTTTTCTTGTCATTAAAATTTAAATATTTATTTTTATTTTCTTTATTTCAAACTATCATGTTTGTGTTTATCAAATGTGGTTCACTGATAGATCACATGGTAGGATCCTAATGGGATACTGTTTCTCACATGAAACATACACCAAATCAGTTTATGTACATGTTTTTTTTGACATTTTTGGGTAAATAAAAACTTTTATTTGGAGGAGGTATCTATTTTTGTTAAAATAAATTTAGTTAATTATTATGATATTGTGGGGACTTGGACATTTAGTCATATAGATAAGGGTAACCTTTTTTGTTTTTTTTGCCTTAAAATTTTTTGTAGCTATTGTTTAATATAAATATTTTTTCTTTTTTAACAGATGTATATTTGTATTTCCCTTTTTAATTTATTGTGATATTTTGTGAATGATTTTTATTTTATGGTTTGTTATATCTCTTTTTTTTAATTTGGTTTATTATTATGATTTGTGTAGTTCAATTATTTTAAAATTTCTATATTACTCTTAAATCAAGAATTTCAATTTTATGGAATGGTCATTCTAGGTGTGTGGTTTAGACCCATGTGAATTTTTATTAGGTGAAACAATTCCCATGGTATGTTCACTGATGCGAGAAATACTTCTTCCCAACCTATTGGGATTAGGAGAGCCCTTAGGTTTATGCTATGGGTCTGCTTAGGTGCCAATCTCATTAGTTTCTTGGCATGGTTTCCAAAAAAATGGTATCATATCCCCCATTTCGGTTCTATGTCTCTTAGAATATGATGAATATCCAGTGCTATGATTTTAAAGACTTATGATAGAGGTGTGAAAGAATGTATGGCCAACACACATAGTATCCTACCTTTTATTAATTGTGAATATATAAAATGTGTATTTTATTTTATATTTATTTTACTCTTCCTTTTCAAGTGAGGTAAATGGGTTTCTGACATTGTACGCATGCCCAGTTCCACAAAAGGTTGTGGTTTTTCATATCTTTTTTTCCTATGATTTTCTTCGACATTTGATAAATATTCATGTTATGGATTGATTGTTTGTTGTAATAATTTTTTGTTTTCTATATTTTATTGATTCTATGTGGCATGATACCCCTCTAAAGTAACCCGTGAATCCTCTAAAGTACACTGTTAATAAAAAATACACATGACAACCCATTGGTGGATAAAAATTTTTATGGTAATGGTTAGAGTCATTTTAGTCATTGAACAAGGTGACTGTTCAACCATTATCTAGTTATGTATAATAATTTTGATCCTAATAAGAATAAATATGAAGATTTCCTCAAGTATAATCCACCCTCCTTCTGAGGAGGAATTTATCCCCTAGATGTTGAGGTGTGTATGGAAATGATGGATTGGATTTTTGAATTCCTTGACACTACAAATTTTATTAATATAAATTATTATACTTTTTCTCTTGAAATACCTAATAAAAGATGACGGGACTTTATCATTTAGTAAAATTATCATGATAACTTGGAATGGAAGGGCACTAAGGTGACCATCACCTAATAGTTTTATTCAGATATTATGGAATAGAATGTGACTTAGGAATTTGTTTCTATCAAGTAGGGTTATTGAATTTATAGATAATATGTGAAAATATTTTCTCACCTTGTTCAATTTTCACTAATGCTGGAATTTAATGATAAACTAAATGCTTAAAGGATGGAAATGGTTCTTTAGTCCGATGTACGATATCTGATTTACTCTTGAAACCCCAACATTTGATGATGTTGTAACCACTTAAAATATCTATATGTATTTTCTTTAAAAAATATTATGTTAATATCTTGTTCTACACACAATGCTAAAATAAAATTAAACTTTCATATGTTAAAACAAAATATGAAATTAATATATAGACATCAATTTGTAGGAGTGAATTAGAGGTACTAATGTATGAATAATATATATAATTAAATATAAAGTTCATTTTATATAAATTTAACAAAATTAATTATATTATTTTTAAATGAATATATTATCAATATATAATATTGATCTATTAAAGATGTTTTTTTATTTATTTTTTATAAAAAATATGAATAAGAATTTATAATATTTAGAAGAGTTTTTCTCCAATAAAAAATTATTGATATTTTATGATTTTATTTAAATGTTTGATTCATAAATCTTATAATATTAATTTAATAAAATTTACATTATTTATAGATTAATTATATAAATATTAGGTGTGGATAAAATAATATTTTTCTAAAAAAATTGACTTTAGATGAAAATATTGTATTTGGCCATACCATACATTTTAGAACATTATTAGTATATAAGTATGACTTGGAAATTATTGAGTCCCTAATCTAGAAAACATATTTATTTTATAAATTTAACTATAAATTTAAAAAAAAATAAGAAATCAATGTTTGGTATTTTAGAACATAAGTTGATCAATTCTCAAAATTTTATTTTAATATATAGAAAAACAATTATTTAAAAACAATTTTGAAAACTTTAAAAAGTTAATCTATAAAAAATGAATTAAAATATGGAATTATATGGTGAATATTATGTAATAAATTCCATTTTATTTTTAGGAATAAAATGTGAATTATTTAGGTAAAAAATAGATATTGTGGTAAAAACATAAAGGGTAAAAAGGGTTAAACAAAGTGGTAAAAGGCCTGGAAAGTTAGAAACACGTTTCTAAATAGGTTTTTGAAATTTTTATCAAGAAAAAATATTATATAATCTATTATTAACCTTTTTAGAATCTTTTTTATGGGTGACACATGTTTTCTATTTATATTATGATAGAATAATTAAAACATCATTCTCACCACTTATAAATGGGGCCTCTCCCAACCCCTTCAGAACAACTCCCGAATTTTGGTTTCCCCTTTAAACTCTATACTTTTTCATTCAATTATAAAAAATTTCCACATAAAGTTTCGTCTAGTCAAATGAATTTAGCATAATCTCACCATTTTCAAGGATTCTACTAAAACAATATTCTGGTTCTCAATGTGAGTATAATCATTCCATTATTTCATTTCATTGATAACACTGTTTTATAAATCATAATTTATCATCAATATATAATGAAATAATATTTATTTTATAAATAATTATATTCTTCTATGGTAAAAATAATTAACCACATTTCTATATTTTCATTGAGAAAAATAAAAACATAATTTGTGTGATTAGAAGACTACCACATCCACGAAGAGATGGCTCATGTTTTTCACCACTTCCTCTCTTCGATAGATATAAGGGTGGAATTTATGAACAAATTTTACTTATATAATATAATTACTATAATAAATATAAAATTTATAATCCACTTACATTATTTCCCATTCATTAGGAAATTAAAATGTAAAGACCCGGATTTTTTCATGTAATTTTTTAGGTATATGGAATTATTACGAGTTTGAAAAAAAAATAGCATGTGATTATAAGGCCTGGTGTGCCTAGAATTAATTTCTGAACTTTTTATATCTACATTCAGTAAACGCATGAGCGGTGTTTTGTAACTTTTGAACCGGTGCTCGGAATTGAAATCTGATGACATCGTTGAACTCGCAGTGTCGATATTCGCTTAAGGGAGCCTTCACCTCTACTATAGTAGGTCCAGGGTAGAAGTTGGATTTTTAGTTTTTCATGGGACAATTGAAAAATAAAATAAATAACTTTTATTTTAGTTCTTGAAACCTCTCATTTGAATTTCATTTGAGGGAACCACCCGAGGAGGTTAGGCATTTAATGCCTTACATTAAATTCCCAGTTACAAGTGGTGTACCATTTGGAACCCACCCCCTCCCCCATTAATGACATCAATTAAATGTTTAATTGATGTGGTTATTAAACTTCATTATGGGGGGGATTGTCTTATCACCTCTCGTGCTGGGGATTTATGGAAAATTAGTTTGGTGGTAGAACATCCTCCAACAAGGAACCTCCTCTAATTAATAATCAACCAGCGGATCAATAAAGAAGAACCAAAACTCAATCCCAGATCAGAAGCGTGTTGTGGGAGTGACGAACGTCGGCCTCTCCTTCAACGTCTTCATCCTCTTCCACATTCCATCCCCAAAAAATGATTGAGGTAGGGGAATTGTTCATATCGTTCTTCGTGATAAATCTTTGTTTTCAATCTATGAACCACTTACTATCAATCTAATGTCGAGGGTGTGTGCCAAACGAACACGGCCTGATCCCTCTGCTACATCGTTGTATGATGTGTTCTTTGTAGGCGGATCATTGGGTTCATTGGAACCCGACCACGTCGCCAGCAACCAACGCTGGCAGGGTGCAAGGCGGAAGCCGACACACCGATCGGCCACGATGGGGGTGGTGGCGAAACCGTACCTCTAGAGGAGGCCATGGCCCGTCGGCCGTGGAGGAGGAGGATGGAGGCTGACATGCCGCTCTACTGCATGGAGGCAGGGTGGCGCGTGTTCGCGCTGCCAGTAGAGGAGGAGGTCACGGTTGTTGATCTAAGGCGGCACACCATGGCAGTCAGCAACAGGACGACCGTGGGATGACAACGACACCGTCGCACCGCTGGAAGGGGAGCTGGAAATATTTCCATCCGGCCACGTCACACCGAGTAGGACCTTCTGTGACAGGTCCCGTGTTCCAGTTAGTGTCGCCACATGGCACCTCTGGGTTGGACAAAACTGAATGTCCCTTGGGTTATTTGGGAATCCATGGGGGTGCCTCCCCTGGGTGTCGACTAGGAAGGGCACCGCCATGGTGGGCCACCCCAGCTGCGGGTGGCGCCCATCGGGCTGGGCCGCCCCATTGTAGTCTGGGCCCACCGCGGCCCACCCCATCCAAGTCAGACCTCGGCCAGGTCGCGTCTACCCAGGTGGGGTAGGTCTGACCGGGTCGGACCGGACCCGGGCCCATCTGGACCCAGATACGCCCTTTTGGGCATATCTTGAGAACTAGGCATCCGTTTGACGAACCATCTATAGTGCCGGAATCCTTGTATCAAGACGATACTTTTGGTATACTCCACTTGTGTTTTGGATAAATTTGGATTATGGTCAGGTTGGATTGAACCCCAATCCAATAGGGCCCTCAGAACAGAAGAGCTAATAACATACAGACCAGACGTCCGATTAACACTTTGTCTGGCACGTTGGGACCCTTATGATGTGATGGAACATTGTGATACTTCTTATTGGGACTTTTTGGCAGTTGAAGTATCGACCAATGGCTTGAGGATCGGGTCCTCCCTGAATCAAGTGAGCTTATTGTTCAGATCCTATGGCTGGATATACTTGAAGAATCTTCAGATCCTGTGTGGTCATCTTCAGATCCTGTGTGGGTCATCTCTAGATCTTGTGTGGGTCTCCATCTATCAGATCCTGTTTGGGTCAGTGCTCAGTGATTCTCTGTGGGTCAGCGCATACCAATCATGTGTGGGTCAGATCCTGTGTCGGTCATTGGGGGTTAGTTACCTATCGATCCCATGTGGGTCTGAAGCAGTGCTACTTAAGTTATACCTAGTGTGAGCTGAGTCATTACCTTTGTGGTACACTTCTTTGTGATGATCCCTTCGTGGTATACTTCTGTGTGGCATTACCTTTGTGGTACTTACCTTCGTCATGTTACCTTCTTGGTATTCTTTCCTTCATGGAACTGTTGTGATCATGGATAAGAGTCGGGCCTTTTTTTTCCTCATGAATGAGATGGGTATACTTGATAACTTAGGTATCTGTATGGGAATATACCTATGTAGGGTTGACTATTGTTTCGTGCTTTGTGATTATGGTATTTCTTTGTGGTTTCTCGTTTTTGAATTCTGAGAGACCTTTGGGAGTCTTGGGGTCCCTACTGAGTATTTTTATACTCACCCCTGCATGGCCTATGCCCGCACCTTGTTTTGTCATGTGCAGATGGAAGATGTCATTGATCGAGGCTGAGGGTGCCAGGATTGGAGGGTGCTCAGAAGTGGACCATTATACGAGATGAACCACGGAGATGACAATTCGAGAGCTGTGCCTACCCTTATGGTAGGATCCTTGGTGGATGTTCATAGGATTTGATTCCAATTTTACTTGTACTTTCCATATGGTCTTGTATTCCAGCCCTTTACATACTGCACTCACTCTATTTACTATATAGTTTACTTTGTGCTTGTATCTTAAGGTGTTCTTCGATTTTGTGAGTTTCAAGGTTAAAAAGGAAATGCCTTCCTAGTTTTAGGGATATGCCTTTCTGGTGCTAGTTTCCAGCCCCTGGCCTATGGAAGGTGGGCTTGGGGTAGTCGCAGCCTGGGTCCCAGGGAACGGGTCATGACAAATTGGTATCATAGGAGTCAGTTCTACCAACGAAATTGGAATCGAATATTTTCATTCATCAATAATGTTAAGTTTAATGATTATAGTTTTTAGTTTGTTAAATCCAGTGTTGGTGCGGCGGCCGACGTATCCATACACTAGGACCCTGACTTCTGATTTCTAACTATATGCATGAAAACACTGATTGTGTGTGTGTGTTTTAAAAGTTTTCTTTGTGATCTCTTTGAGTCAGCTCACCAAGTATAACTTATTGACTATGGAGGACCTGTTTCTTTCCATGATTCCTCCACAAAGACAGCCATCCAGGGTTCTAGGTATAGTTCGCAATGAATGTCCACCGAGTGACAAGGCTTTGATGCAAGGCCCCCTTTCGGCAATTGTACCATCAGGTGGTGTACCAGCAGCACCACTACCCATTGGGTAGCTGATGCCACCAGCCCTAGTAGCAGAGGTTGCATGTCGATTGAGCACGTTGCATGAGTTCCAGCGCCAGAGGACACCAAGGATCCAGGGTGAGACAGATCCATAGATGGCTGAGGATTAGCTGGAGGCCATGGTCAGAGTTTTCTGACTGGTAGGGACACCAGCTAATCTTATGGAAATCCCTGAATCCAGTCTTCTTCAGGAAGTAGTAGGGAGATGGTGGAGCATGATCCTCCAGATTCACGACGATGTGACTCTCATCTGGGTGGACTTAAAGAGACATTTCATTAAAGAGTTTGTTCCATAAACCTAACACTCTATGCGTATACAGGAGCTTCTCCATTTGCAGCAGGGCAGCAAGACTGTGGATCGGTATTCAGTGAGGTTCACCGGCCTCTCGTGCTACTCCATTGACATGGTGCGAGACCCTTTTTCAGGGCCCATACCTTCGAGCAGGGGCTCATATTGGCAATTATATCATAGATGATTTTTCTCATCATATTGATGTAGTGGGGGTTCTAGAGAGAGCACTCTTAGTAGAGAGCTTCCTTTTTGAGCAATCACCAGTAGTGAGACCCACGACCAGATGTTATGTAGAAGATTCATCTGCAGCTGGTAGCAGACATATGGCATAGAGTTCCAAGAGTACTAGACCTATGGGGGGATGACCATAGGATACAAGGTTAGTTATGTGGGGCTATCAAGACAAAGCAGGACAGCTGAGTAGCAGGCTGTGTTACTTGTGCGGCAGGCAGGGTCACATAGATCGCGACTGCCCGACCCACCATATAGACGTCCAGCAGACAATTGAAGGACCTCCCGGATAGAGGAGGAGATTCGATCGAGGAGGTCCACAGGTAGCAGGTGGGAGTGGTAGAGGAGCTTTCCGTGCAGTATGTTGTGGGTGGTGATTCAAGGTTTTATCACCACCACCTCTAGGTGGTCCACCCTGACCACAGGGAGCTGGTGGACGGGGACAAGCTCAGCTCCAGGTAGCTGAGACCTATGATCATAGCACTCCGGAGATGATTTGAGGTATGATATTTCTATACTCCACCTTAGTTTTAGTAATTATAGACATAGGTGTTTGTCACTCTTTTATTAGCACAACCCCAATTCGGAGCTTGGAGATTTCGGTGGAGTCTTTGGCTCAATTATTATGGCTAGAGACTCCTATGAGAGAGTATTTGACGATTACACACTGGTGCCAGTATTGTGAGCTTACTCTATGAGGTGAGAGATTCTACTGGGATCTTCTAGTAGCGGCGTTGAGGCCTTATGACATCATCTTGAGTATGGATTGGTTATCTACATTCCATTCTCAGGTCAACTGTATTAGGTGAAAAGTGTGGTGTGTCCGCACAGATGGGACCAGGTTTTCCTTCACCGGTGATAAGGAGACCTTTGCAACATAGGATGGACTTAACTGGAGGAGGGTTCAGCTAATCACACATTAGTTGGCTAGCCTTACCCTTCGAGTGGTTAATGTTGAGAGTCCAAGCTATCTTGTAGTGGTGGACCAGTACGCTAATGTTTTCCCTGATGATGTTCCGGGTCTACCTCCTCACAGAGAGGTGGACTTTTATATCAACTAGTACCCCGGGACGACACCGATATCTACATCAGCATATCAGATGGCTCACGAGGAGCTTCAAGAGCTATGAGTACATTTGGAGGACTTATTGAGCAAGGGGATCATTAGGCCCAGTGTTTTTCCTTGGTAAGCCCTGATTTTGTTCCCCAAGAAGGTGGATGGGAGTGTGAGACTCTGTGTGGATTATCGACGCCTGAACTAGGTGATCTTGAAGAACAAGTACCCACTCCCAAGGATTTATGATATCTTTGATCAGATGAAAATAGCACAATGGTTTTCAAAGATAGCCCTTGGATCAGGATATCACTAACTCATGGTATGATATGAGGACGTGCAGAAGACGGCCTTCAGATGTCGGTGTTGATATTTTGAGTTCTTGGTTATGCCATTCGGCATGACCAGAACCCCAGTAGTGTTCATGGGACTCATGAACAAGATCATCTAGCCATACCTCGATCTCTTTATGGAAGTCTTCATCAACGACATCCTGAAATACTAAACTATAAGGGAGGATTATGCCTATCATCTATAGATAGTTCTTGACACACTCTGAGAGCACCGGATTTATGGTAAGCTCTCAAAGTGTCAGTTCTAGATCCGATAGGTTCACTTCCTAGGACACATCATCTCAGAAGCTGGATTTGTGGGGGATCTAGAAAAAACTGAGGTTGTTCATGCTTGGGAACCACCCAGGAGTGCGATGGAGGTGCGAAGATTCCTGGGATTTTCCGGTTACTATCGGAGGTTTGTGCCTGACTTTTCCAGAGTTTCAGCACCCTTATCAGCATTGAAAAAGAAGTTGAAACCCTTCTTGTGGTCGGAGAAATGCCAACGGAGTTTCCAAGAGTTGAGGAAGAGACTGAAAAGTGCCCCCATCTTGAGGATACTAGAGGAGGGCATTGGGTATGTAGTCTACTACAACACATCAGGAACTGGGCTTGGATGTGTCTTGATGCAGGAGTGAGCAGTGATCACATATGGTTCTTGATAGTTGAGACTGCATGAGCAGAACAATGCTACTCATGACCTGGAGTTATTAGCAGGGGTCTTCACCTTAAAGAGGTGGTGACATTACATGATGGGATAATGTTTTACAGTCTACTATGATCACAAGAGTCTCAAGTATATCTTCTCTCATAAGTACCTGAACATGAGATAGAAGCGTTGGATTGGGTTCCTCCAGGACTATGACTTCGAGATAGTCTATACTCCTGAGAAAGGGAACGTAGTAATAGATGAACTCAGCAGGAGATTTGGTATACAGTTTCTGAGTGAGGCGATAGAGCGGCTAGCTACTTTTCAGATATCCTACATGGATTGAGATATATAAGCTTATCTTCGGTCTCTGATATTCACTCCCCCACTCATTTAGTGAGTCAGAGAGGCGCAGCTTAGGGACACTGACTACGAGGCTCAACGTGCTTAGATATCATTAGGACAGGCACCTGATGGATTTTCTGAAGGTGGGAAGCATGTCATCCTCTTTTGAGGTCGTACTATGGTCCCATTAGTGCTTCGTTTGGTGGTGTTGATGGAGTTCCATACATCCCATTTAGCGATACATCCAGGAGTGGTGAGGACGTACCAGGACCTTCGGTGTCAGCACTGGTAGCTGGGAATTAAGAAAGCAGTAGAACAGTTTGTCTCTCGGTTCCTCACCTGTCAGTAAGTGAAGGCAGAGCATCAGGCTCCATCAGGCTTAGTTTACCCACTAGAGGTGCCATAGAAGAAGTGGGGTGGAATTTCCATGGACTTCATGATAGGAATTCCACACATGTCCAGGTTTCATGATTTTATCTGGTTGATCATTGACCGACTCACCATGTCGGCCCACTTACTACCTATCAGAGAGAAGGGATCAGTAGAGGGCTTGGGAAGCCTCTACATTTAGGAGATTGTACAGCTTCATAGAGTGCCTTTGATGAATGTATCCAATCATGATGCACGTTTTACGTCTCGACTATGGAAGGGGTTGCAAGAGGTGTTCGGGACACATCTTCGTTTGAGCACCGCCTTCCATATACAGACAAATGGTCAGATAGAGCGTACTATTCATACCCTTGAGGACATGTAGCATTCTTGCTTCCATGATTGTAGCTGTAGTTGGGAGGATCACTTTCCCATGGTGGAGTTCGCATACAACAATAGTTATCACTCCATTATTGGTACGACACTATTCGAGGCATTGTACGGTCGCCCTTGCAGATCACCTCTGCGCTGGACTGACCTAGGGGATTTAGAACTCATGGGACTAGAGATGGTATGGGCTACCACAGAAAAGTTGCAGATCATCCAGGGGAATTTGAAGACTACACAGAGTAGGTAGAATCATTATGCTGACAGGAGACGAAGACCTCTGGAGTTTTAGGATGGTGACCATGTCTTCCTATGGGTCTCACCTCGATGAGGTTTGTGGGGATTTGGCCGGGGAGGTAAGTTATCTCTGAGGTTCATCGGACCCTTCCAGGTCCTCAGAAGAGTTGGCGAGGTGGATTACCACCTATCTCAACCCCCTCAATTGCACCGAGTGAACATTGTTTTCTATGTATCCCAGCTGAGGAGATACGTACATGATCCTCCACACATTATTGACTCTGGCGAGCTGGACATCGAGGATGGGGTGACGTATATGGAGGTTCCAGAAGAGATTGAGGATCGACAGGAGAGAGTCTTTTTTGGGTGATTGATACCTCAGGTGCACGTTCTATGGTAGCACGGGAACCTCTAAGAGAGCACATGGGAGCGGGAGGCTCAGATTCATGCTCAGTACCCCCAATTTTTTTCTTAGTTTTTGTTGTGGCTTTCAGGGATGCAAAGCCTTGAGGTGGGGAGAATTTAATGACCCAAATTTTACCATGTAATTTTTTTTAATTATATGGAACTATTAAGAATCTATAAAAATTGATGGTGCATGATTCTGAGGCCCGGTGTGCCCAGAATGAACTTCTGAACTTTTTTAGGTACGTTCAGTAAACCCGCGAAAGGTGTTTTGTATCTTTCGAACTGGTGCTTGAAATTGAAATTTGAGGACACCGTTGAACTCGCAATGCTAATATTCGCTTCCGGGAGCTTTCACCATGACCACTGTAGGTCGAGGGTGGAAGTTGTATTTTCAGTTTTTCATGGGAGAATTGAAAAATAAAATAAATAACTTTTATTTTTTCTTGAAACCTCTCGTTTGAATTTCAGTGGTGGGAACCACCCGAGGAGGTTGGGAATTTAATGCCTTGCATTAAATACCTAGTTACAAGTGGTGTAACACTTGGAAACCCCCCCCCCCCCCCACTAATGACGTCAATTAAATGTTAAATTGATGAAGTCATTAAACTTACTTAGGGGGGGGTTGGATCCTCACCTCTCGTGGTGGGGATTTGTGGAAAATTAGATTGTGGATAGAACATCCTCAAACAAGTAACCTCCTCCAACAAAGAACATACCTCCTAATCAAGAAAGAGGAACCAACACTCGAACCCAGATTGGAATCATGTTGCGGGTACGATGAATGATGACATCTCCTTCAACGTTTTCATCCACTTCCCCATGCCATCCCAATGAACAATCGAGGTAGAGAAATTGTTCATATCTTTCTTCATGATAAATCGTTGTTTTTAATCTATAGACCTCCTGCTATCAATCAAATGCAGAGGGTGCGGGCCAAATGAACATGGCTCGATCCCTCTGCTACATCATTGTTTGATGTGTTCTTTGTGGGAGGATCGTGGGGTTCAGCGGAACCCGACCCCGTTGCTGGCGACCGATGCCAGCAGGGGGCAAGGCGGCGGCCAGCACACCGGCCGACCGTGATGGTGGCGGCGGCACAACCGCACCACCGAAATAGGACATGACCTGTCATCCGTGGTGGAGGAGGATGGTGGCTGGCACATTGGTCGACCGCGTAGAGATAGGGCGGTGCGCACCACGTCGCCGGTAGAGGAGGAAGTCACGGTTGTCAAGTTGCGGCGGCACACTAGGGTGTCCGGCAACCGGTTAGCCATGAGAGGACAGCGGATCTGTTGCACCTCTAAAAGGGGAGCAAGTTGGATTTCTTTCCAACCACGTCATGCCGACCAGGATGCGTTCTGGCGGGTCCCGCGTGCCAGCAGGCGGTGCCACGTGGCGCCAGTGGTTGGCCAAAACATAATGGCCCTGGGGAAATTTGGGAATCCGGGGGGGCGCCTCCCATATGTGTCAGCTATGGTGGGCCCCACCATAGTGGTCCACCCCGGCCACGGGCCGCACCTAGCGGACCACCCCGGTCGCAGGTTGCGCCCAGCGTGGGTTGGGTCGCGCCCAGCGGGCTAGGCTGCCCCCTTTACGGGTCGGGACAGACCATGGCCCAGCTCATCTGGCTCCGACCTAGGCCAGGTCGGGTCAACCCAAACCAGGTCGAGTTGGGCCAGGCTGGGTCAGACTGGACTCAGGCCCATCTGGACCCAGATACGCCTTTTTGGCCATATCTTGAGAACCGGGCATCCGTTTGAAGAACCATCTATGGTGCCAGAATCCTTGGATCGAAACGGTATTCTTATTATGATCCACTTGATTTTTGGATAAAGTTGTTGTATGGATGGGTTGGATCAAACCTGAATCCAACTGGGCCCTCGGAATGAAAACTCAAATAACTTACAGACCGGGCATCCGATTGATGTGTCATCTGTCACGTTGGGACCCTTATGACATGATGGACCTTCGTGATAATTATTCTTGGTACTTCATGGAAGTTGAATTATCGTCCAATGGCTTGAGTATTGGATCCTCTTGGAATCAAGCGATCTTAGTGAGTGAATCCTATGGTTGGCTGTACTTAAGAATCTTCAGATCCTGTGTGGGTCATCTTCATATCCTGTGTGGGTCATCTTCACATCCTGTGTGGGTCATCTTTAGATCCTTTGTGGGTTAGATTCTATCAGATCCTTTGTGGGTCAGTGTTCAGTGATTCTATGTAGGTCAACGCATACCAATCCTGTGTGGATCAGATCATGTGTGGGTCAGTGGGGGTTAGTTACCTATCGTTCATGTGTGGGTCAGAAGTAGTGCTACTTCAGTTATACCTGGTGTGAGCTGAGTCTTTGACATTGTTGTACACTTATTTGTGGTGATACCTTCATGGTATACTTCTCTGTGGATTTAACTTTGTGGTACTTACCTTCGTGGTGTTACCTTCGTGGTATTATTACCTTTGTGAAACAGTTATGCTTTTGTCTAGAGTTGGGCCTAGTGTTTTTTGATGAACAAGATGGGTATAATTGATAAATTAGTTATATGTATGGGCATATACCTAAGTAGGTTTGACTGTTCTTTCGTGCTTTGTGATTATGGTATTTCTTTTTGGTTTATCCTCTGTGGACTCTTTGAGACATTCGGGGGTCTCGGGGTCCCTACTGAGTATTGTTATACTCACCCCTGCATGGGCTATGCCCGTACCTTGTTGCGTCATGTGCAGATGGAGGACAACATTGATCGAGGCTGAGGGTTCCAGGACTGGAGGCTGCTCAGAGGTGGACCATTAGACGAGATGAATTACAGAGATGACAGTTTGAGAGTTTTACATACCCTTCAGGCAGAATCCTTGGCGGGTGTTCACATTAGTTGTTTCCATCTTTACATGTACTTTCCAGATGGGCTTGTACTCTGGCCCTTTACTTATTTTACTAATTCTATTTTATATATAGTTTACTTTGTGATTGAATCTTGTTGTGTACTTGGATTGAGGGAGTTTGCAGGTTTAAAAGGAAATGCCTTCCCGGTTTTACGCATATTCCTTTCTGGTGCTAGTCGTCAGCCCTTTTCCTATTGAAGGCGGGCATTGGGTAATCATGGTCTGGGTCTCGGGGAACGGGTCGTGGTAGAAAATTTTAAATGTGCATATATAAGGACTAAATTTATGATAATTCTTATCATTACTTCAATAATTTTTTTACGGTGAATTCGGACTAAATTTACTTTCAGAAAAAATATTTAAATATATTTTTAATGTTTTATGTATTGGTTATTTTTATGGTAATGTTAAAAGAATCTATTTTTAACATTTTTTATGTACACATATTTATACCATATTTTTCTTTTTCTATGAGACATATTCTATCCCATTTTTGGTTTCTAAAATAAATTCCAATTCTCCTTGTTTCGTAAAATATTTTTTTTTTAATTAATAATTGAAAATAAGTTTAAGGATATTCCTTGTTTCAAAAGTTATTTTTCTAATACTCATAAAAATTCTTTTTACCTACGTCAAAATATTTTAACATATTTTATATTTGGTCATGGATATTATTCATATGTTAATATATACATTTTTTTCTCTAGATGGAATATGAAATAATCTTTTTAATCAAAGGAGTGATCCATCACATATATTTTCTTTCCTATAAATCCACTGGGTATAGTCATAACTTTTTATTAAATGCCTTTTCATTTTAAATAGAATTTATTTCAATTTCATTGATTGAATGGTCTTCATATATATTTCATAAATTGAATGAATTTCTAAAATTATTGACTAAAATGTGTACACATTATCTATAAGATGTAAATAAAATATAATTTATTAAATAATATCTATATATATTGATATTTAGTATTATTGGTTACCAATTTATATTCCATGGGTTTATCATGAGTAATGATGGAATTATGAATGTCTTCCTTATATGATTCAATTTAAAAGGGATATAGAATACATTTACATTCTATGGGGTTTTTATTATATGATGATGATTGATTTTTTGTTGAACAAATATGTATGGTTTATTACAGGTGGGGTCCTATATTTCCCTATAATTCATTGGTTAAGTTTGACATATCATGTGATAGTAATTCATATACATAAAAGAATTGAAATATTAAGTTTTCTCACAATTTTTCCCATTTTTATACTTATTCCACCATTATAAGATGGTTTTATTTTTATTCTATGTCACATTCCTTATTTATTCCTCTTTTATAATATATTCCATAATTTTATGTTATTCTCCCATGATTCTAGATTATTGTTTTATGCATCTAAGTAATGTTATTATAATTGTCCCCTTGATGTGAAAAAAATATTTGATATGTTATTATGTTATGTAATTATTTATACAATGATTTATAATTTATTCTTCATTTGGTATAAAATTATTGTGTATAATGGTTATACCCATATTCTAATCTAATTCTAACTTATGATCTTTGATTGTTATCACTTATATTCACCCTTACTGGGCATCAGAGTTCACCCCTTTATTACTCTTCCATTTCCATACATTATGTATTTATATAATACATATTATGTGTCTATAAGAGTATCTTATGTTGTAAAATTTTGAGAAATTTTGAAGATGTTTTTTTGAATAAAAAATTATTTTTAGTGGGAAATTTTTTCATTTGTTAAAAAAGACATGGGTTTTTGTTAGTAAATTATTTATCCTAATTATATAATAAAATAAACATTAAATATCATGGATATATATTGTATTTAAATATTTTCCTTAGGTCACTTAATTATTATATGGTCACATCCGTTGGTTTTATAGTTGGTATCAAATAAGGGTTTAGATAAATTTAGAGGTTTGGATGTTTGTTAAGGATATTTTAGTGGAAAGTATGAACAATTGGGTCACAATTTCATTGGTATATATAACCATTTATATTCTACTATGTAATACTAAATATTTTATGGATTAGAATAATATAAAATTGGGGGAAATTGTAAGTATATGTCTAAGGGAGATGTCTAAGTATAGTATAACATATGGAATTTTGGTGATGAAGATATTGATTGTTTCACATTGAAATTAAATCTCTATATGGATAATAGAAAGTGGGTGTGGTTTTAGAATAGATGTAACTAATGGTAAAAACCTTGAACATTTTTTTTTGAGGATCAACTCATTCTACACCCTAGTTCATGTTGAGTAGTACCATTACTGAACACCAGGATACAAACTCTTAGGGGATATGATTTGGTTAATAATATTTAGTTTACAAGAAATTATGAAGGATTTATTATGTTATGGAATTTAATTTGGGAATATGAGAGAACATATCCAATGTAAATTTCTATTAAACTAAGAGTAATTTGGTTTAACTAAAATCAAATGTTGCAATTTAGAAGAGTAAGATATTTGTTTGATGAATTTGTCATATCATAAAATAATTCATTTATGGTGTATATTTTTCATCAATCACAATTAATTTACTTTTTTTAGTCATTTCTAATTCAATAATGAATAAAATTAGTGATTTATAAAATATAAAATATAGGGATGGTCCCAATGAGAATCCTAATAGTATAAAATCTAGTGTGAAAAATCTTATGATTATGAAAATTAAGCTATAATGAATAAGGATTAAAAATGGGAAATTAGTTGAGTTTATAATCATAACAAGGAAGATAAAGATGGAGTCTCTTGGTTTATTAAGAGATTAATATGATGAAAGAAAGAATATTTAATTTACATTAATTCAAAAATGTGGTACGAATCACCAAGTGGAATGTCTTGAATGGTTTGGACTATGTCTTATGTGTGGAAAAGGAGTTTATAGAGAAAATAGTTTTCATGAAAAAGTGAGGAACTTAGTGTAAATAGTGAAAGGAAATATATTTCATTTTGAGGTATAATTAATAGTTCAATGTATTAAATGTGGGGATCATAGAAGTTGTCCAATTCAAGGACCAAATCCAAGGGCTAAAAAAGAAGATAGGCACCAAAAACTTCCAAGACAAGGAAAATCATATTCATTGAAAACTATGGAAGTGGGTTTCAAAAATTATATGGAATTATGGAGACTAATCATCCACTCAATAATAATTATTTTTTTATTCATATATTGTTCAACCTACTCCTTGGTACATAGAATGGGTACTAAAAATTAAATATAAGGACTTGATGTTTAATTACTCATAAAAATATTTTTTGGTATGATTATTGTATCCCAAGTATATAACTACTCTTTAATGTATATCTATTGGAATTTTATTCATACCTAATCCCATTTTCCTTCCTTTAGTCAAATTAGTTTTAATATTAGTGATAGAATGGATCTATTGATATGGAGATCATGATAGTTTCCAAGATTCGAAAATTAAATCTACAAATAATCATATGAAAAACTATTAAGGTTAACTATAAAAAAAACTAAGAAAAATTACTCCAATTATATTGGGGTATTTAATAGAAATAGTTAAATAAAAATTAAACATTTTTTATATTCCTCTTATGAGAGAAAATATGAGTTCACTATTCATATAAAGGATAATGAGAATGAAACTAATTAGAAATTAAATCTAGAGTCTTGTTTATCTTATTGAGAAAATTAAATATTTTATTATCCAATAATAATTATAAAACTGAGGTCATGATTTATTTAAGTGGTGAACAGTGGAATAACCATAAATTTAACAATTTTTTTTCTTAAAAAAATATTATATTAATAACTTATTCTACATGTATCACTAAACTAAAAAATTAATCTGATATGCTAAAATAAAATATGATGGTCAAAACCTATCCTTATAATTTGCTGGTATGAATAGTATTAACTGAATTAAGAAATATATATTTAAATAAATATAAAGGTTATTTTATATAAGTTAACCTAGTTCAGTTTTGGATTTAAAATATATTTTACTACAAGTAATATTTTTATGTGTTGTGCATTTTATTAATGAAAATTTGGTATGTTATTTTAAAATAATGATGTTAATAAAATATAACACTAATTAATGAATGTTAGTTTTATTAGTGTTTTTCAGAAACTATGACTAAGAGGAACTAATATTACAAAAAGTTGATTTTTTATCAAAAAATTATCATTGTATTTTAGGATTTTATATAAAGGTTAAATTCCAAAAAAATTATTAAATTATTTTTAAAAAATGGAAATAATTTAAATATTTATAATGAAATTTTTTTCCTATGATAAATGTTTATATTTTTATGAAAAGAATAACTTATTGGAGAAAAATAAAATTTTAAAAATATCATGTATTTTAAGAGGTGATTAGTAAGTAAGTATGACTTGGATGTTTTTGAAACCATTTTCTATAAGAAAATTATATTTTATAAAAAGATATTAAAAATATTTATTTTAGTATACAAACATATGGATAGTCTTTTTGAACTAAAGTTACATTATTCCTGAAATGTTTTTAAAAATATATATATTTATTATTTTAAAATTATTTTTTATGAAATTTAAAAATTGAATATAATAAAAGGGATTTAAAATTTTGAATTATAAGGTATAAATAATGTAATAACAACCATTTTATTCTTAACCATAAAAATATTAATTACTTAGTTAAAAAAAGTTACTAAGGTAATAGCTAAATGGTTAAAAATCGGTAATCAATGCGATAAGAGGCTTATCATGTTAAAAACATGTTTATAATTGATTTGATGAGGTATGGAACAACCAAAATATATCTTTATTTCATTATAATACATTTTGGTGTCTTTTATAAATGTGAAAACATGTTATCTCTTTTTATTGAGATATAATGTTTCTAAAAATTCCATTTTCACCAAATATAATTGGGTCATCTAACCACCCCTTGAAGACCCATTCAAAATTTTGGATTCTACTTAAAACTCAATAGTTTTATTTACCAAATAACCCTTCTATAATTCCTTTAGATTTTGGTCACAAAAAATATTTCTCATGCCTTTCATTTCCCTAGAGTCATCTATGGGAAAACTCAAGTTCTCGACGTGAGCACTACTCATTATCTAATGTCTATTATTTTATAGATTACATTCATTATTTTCTTTCATCATTTATATATAATGAAATAATTATTTTTTTATAATTAATTTTCTTATTCTATATTAATAATCATTAACCACCTTCCCCCTTTTCCATTAAGAAAAACCAAAATATCATTTCTGGGCTTGGTGATCTATCGCCTCCATAAAGAAACTTCTGATATTTTTTACTCATAGTAAATTATATTAATTTAATTAATAAAGAAATTTTAAATATATAATATAGTTATTATTTTAATGATTAAAATTATAATCCAGCTCCATTACCTCTAATTAAATGTTAAATGAAAAAATTAATTGTGTGTAGGGATGAAGTCGCACCTCTATAAAGTAAAATATATCATTTTACATCTAAATCATTTATTATTTATTAAAACACTTAAAATATAATTCAATATCAAGAAAATATCTTAAAAAATAAAATTATTCTTATATAATATTTATATTATGACAAAATAAACCACTTTCATAACCATACTCACTAATCTATTAGAGTTTATTTTTAATTATGTTAGGTTTAACCACAAACTTAAATAGTTATAAAAAAATATTATCATGCAATACTATGAGAAATTAATTACCAATAATATATAAATAAGGCAAAAATAATTTGATTTTGTTTTAAGAATGATTTCATTAATATTAACCTCTTTTATTAATATACCAATATGTGTTCATTAAAAATCACTAAAACATGCTCATCATTAATTTCATTATTAAGGATCATAACCAAAAACCACATAGAATAAAATTATAAAATTATAAATAATTATAATGCATTAATTTTATTAACTTGTATGATCTATGAATGGTAAAATTTTGGAGAATAATAAATAGATATAATAATATTTTGAAACAAAATCAAAAAACTCAAGATTTATCTCACATGATATTATAAATATATAATAAATAATTAATATGCATGAAGAGAATAATTATATAAAAAGAATATAAAATTTATAGAAATGAATAAGGTCCTAAAATAGGTTATTAAGATAGTTATTTTTTATACTAGATATTTAAGTGTGTTTGTGGAAGTCATGAATTAAGGTCAGGGTTTATTAGTCCCATTTTTATTGATTTTTCATACCATATTTATTTATATTTTGTATATAATACCAGTTTGAGATTTTATATCATTGATTTTATTTATTAATTCTAGTTTATGTTCAATTTTAGCTCTTTATTTTATAGTTTTTTTGACTAAATTAATATTAAATATTAAGGCTTTGATTTCCTATGTTATCTTCAAATAAATATTTATTTTGAAAGATAATTCATCTAGGGAATTTGTCTTATTTCTAATAAAACTCATAATTTTCCTTGTATGTTAATGGGTATTTACTTTCCCCCTAATAAAATTTCAATACCCCTTGACTCGTATTTTACCTAAAGTGTTTCTTGTAAGTGAAACTGACCTTGAATGTTATTTAGATCTAAGAACCACCCTTTCCCATGTCTATATTCAATGGATTATTTTTTTGAATATCCTTATCTATGCCTCAATAAATTATTATGTTCATTTTCTAGTAATTTTACCTTCATAAAAATATTTTAAAGAAATTTTTAATGTTTTATATATGGGTTGTTTTCATAAAAATTTAAAAATAATATCTTTCTATGATTTTTCATGTGAAAACATATTTTTATAATTTTGTCTTTTTATAGGAAACATACTCTCTAAACATTAATTGTTTCTAAAATAAATTATAATCCTCCCTATTTTTTTAAATATATATTTTTTAAATGAAATATTTAATCAAAATAACAAGGATATTCTTTGTTTAAAATGATATTTTTCTAATGCTCATAATTTTTTTTCACTTACGTCAATATATTTTAACGTATTTTATGCTTGATATAGGGTATCCTTAAAATGTTAGCATACACATTTTTTTGGGTGGAAATATGAAATGTTATCTTCCATCAGAGGAGTGATATATCACTACCTTTGTTGTGCTTAACCATCAATTTGTAATAGGTATAAGTTTAATACCAATGAATTTTATTTTTAAATACCCTATTTATATTTATTTGATTGAAGAGTGTTCACCCAGATGACATGAATCGATTGATTTAGGAAATTATTTACTAAACCTTATACCATTTATCTATACAGTGTAAATACTATATACATCATTAAATGGTATCTACCTATAATGTTATTTACTGTCATTGGATACCTTTTTATATTCTATGGGTTAACATGTTTATTGTTGGAATTATTAATGTTTTCTTTATATTATTCCATTTTAAATGGATATGGAACCCATTTTATTCCCATGGGAAATTTTTTATATGATGATGATTCATTTTATGTGCCACAACTATATATGGATGATGATGTATTGAGCCATATATGACCCTCTATTTCATTAGTTGGTATTCATATCTCATGGGATAGTGATGTGTGGAAACAATTTGTTTGTTAACTAAGGCATGGTCATAATGAGTTAGCTCACATTTTAATGCATTGAGATAATGAGTTTATTCACAAAGGCATGGGAAAATGGGTTTTCTCACAAAGTTTCATATATTGTGTATTTTTCACTTTTCAATTATTTATTTATTTATTGGCTTTGAAATTACCAGGTTTATACCTATTTTCTAAGATAATCCATACATTTATTATTTTTTCTCATGATCAGGTATTACTGTTTTATATATCCCGACTAGATTGTTATTATTGTTCATCTTAATATGTGACAACCCCTTGATAAGTTATTATGTTATTTCATTACTAATTCCATGATTTATGATATATTATTGGTTTAGTATAACATTTTTTTATATCCAGGTCCATTTTATCTTCTTATGCTAACTTATGATAGTCGATTGTTATTGTATATATTTACTCTTACTGAGTATCTAAGATCAACTCTTTGTTATGTTTCAATCTCACTAGGTTATTGAAAAAATTATTATATATTATGTAACTATAATAGTATGTGGTGTGGAGAAGTTATGGGAGAAATTTAATAATTTTTATATATTAAATGGTTTCTTATAATCGAAAAATATCCATTAGTTTAAAAATCATTTTTTTGTTAGTTAATGTTTTGACCTAATTCTCTAAAACGGTATACCTAAAAGACTATGGGAATTTATTATAAAAAAATATTTGTATTAATTAATGTAATTATGATATTGTTACATTAATGGATTATCATATATGTTGTAGATTAGTCAATTATAGTAGATATTATCATGACAATGATATTGGTGATGTTAGGTGGACCTCCTTTGCCTGGTTTGGGTAGTAGTTGTACTTTTTAGAAGAAGAAAGATCATGATGAGATAATAAAAGTGGGTAATAGTGTTTCTAAGAACCCATATTAATATTTAGCATCCATATTTTTAGGTGGGGGTCTCCAATTTGTTACAAGTGTAGTGGGTCTGGGAATATGTGTAACTCCTTCCATACTCCCCCCAAGACATTATATTTCATGGGAATGTATGCCATTTGATGTTTTTTCAAGAAAAATTACTCTCCTAGAAGATGTGTGGGTTCCTTATCACCCAAGGGATCTTTTGTATAGTCATGTGCCTCAAAGTAAGTGGGACCTCAATCTTAGGGGCATGGATGCAATACTGGATCATTATATAGCTAGATACTGCTAAGAGGAATTCCATAAGAAAGTGACAAACCTCAGGATCATTCTAGTTCTAGTATGTTTCATATAGTTAACCCAACTCCCATGTAATTTGAGTTAACGTTGATGAAAATGAGAGGTATTTTATATTTTACATCATCTATGGTAATTTCATTATTTGATACTACTGATTCTCACTCGATTATATCTAAAAGTTTTGTAGAATTATTGAAATTTCCCTCAAATCTCATGTTATACATTATAGAAATTATGAAACCCCTTAGGAAAAATAATGAGAAAGGAATCATTTGTTTCTATTTATTTGTATTCGTATCTAGAGTGGATCTATCATGGGATTATGTCATCCTTGAGGTGGATTATTTTTAACAAATTATTGGGATTGATTGGATGGTTTCCTTCATAGACCATGTTTATTGTTACTAGTGAAGTGTAAACTTCACTACTCTCAAAGGAAATCCGAATGTGTTTCAGGGGTATTGATATCTATGATTATGAAGGTAAGAAATGTGTAAGAACCCTGTTTTTCACATAGGTATCGATCCTTTAAATTTTGTTCTAAATATTTACTTTGGACATAATATGGATGCCTAATTAGTTAGTAAAGGTCCAAGGGGTGTCCATGGAAAGTTCAAATCCCAAAACCCATCTTTTTGGAGAAATTGGCCATATCGCAGGGTTAGCACACAGTTGGCGCCTGGTTTGTTGAACCGTGCATATGGAAATTTCCAAACATAACCAAATCTCATGGTTTTAACATAGTTGTTCAGCCTAACCCTACATTTTCCCCTTCTTCCTAGGTAACCATGCACGGTTTGTGCACAGTTTTTGAAACAGTGCAGAAAAACCATGCACATGCTATTTTTCTAGGTAATTTTACATTTTGTTTCCCTTAATGGTCTAATTAGATCCCTCATTCTTCCCTAATCTCAATTTATGCGAGATTTAACTCTATGGATCTCATTTTGGAGCTTTATAAATGAAAAATATATGGATTGGAAGACCTCCTTAATCTGGGATCTGATCAAGCTTTTGTACATCATGTTGGATGTGCAACGGTAACTACTCGAGTCTATTTAAGCATTTATTCTCCTCTCTTGCTCTCGACCAAGTTAGTAGGGTGTGATCATTGTTCTCCTATTATGAGATCTACTTTTATCCAAGATAAATCAAGGGCCAATACCATATTAGTATATTCATACAAGCCTAAGGTGGGTGGTCTATAACTCATCCCTCGAGTTCATTGATTTGGAAATTTTTGTGTGGGGCCCACAGATTTCATCGGGTGTCTCCAATAGAATTTATATTACATGATTATAATCATTAGAACCATATTTATATGATCTTTCTGTATATTTGATTAATTATTGGTAGTTACTTTTATAACTCTATTCTTTCCATGTAGGATGTTATTCCATAATTTTCGTTTTAGTGTTTTAACACATTTGGGGCACCGTTCAGGTATACCTTGGCTTGACCTTCTTAAGGGTAAGTTTTTCTATATTAAATGGATTGATTTATATTGTGAATTTCATAATATAAAATACCATGTATGATCACCACTTGACTTGCCTAAGGTAAGTGCTTCAATTTATAATTAAATGTCAAATGGAAATTGGAAATTATACCAAGTTTACCACTTGACCAGATTAATTATGAATGATTGATAGGTCGTATGTATATATCACACCATAACACGTTAATGGAAGTTAGCACAATGAACCTTAATTATTTAATATGCTTTAAATGTAATTAATAAGGTTTCATGCTACTTGGCGTTGTCACACTTATGAAAGGAAAGGCTTGGACCAAATGGACTTATTGTTTAATTACGACTTAATTAAAAGGTTCCATGATACTTTACCTTATCTAACTAGTGAAAGGAAAGGCTTGAAATAAATGAAATGTTACATGACTTCAATATAAAATAGGAGTGTCCTTACTCGAGTTCACCTTGGGTTTGGATCAGAGAATTCCATGAGCACTCAAGAACCCCATTCTGATTCTAGTATACAGCTTGCATAGGTTGAGACCCACCTAGATCCCAATACCTGTCTATTATTTGGATGCATGATATGACACCGTAGGATCCCTTACATATTATCTTTGGATACCTCAAATAAACTCCTGGGATACATCATAGAAAATTAGATTCCATTGTTAAATCCCATTAGGCTCAGTCATTGTTTAACCTCATTTTACCTTGGATGAACTCCTTAGACTCGTTAGGAATCTCATTGTGGAATTTATTAGACTATGCTTTTAGTATTACACTCTTACCCCATTCCAAGAAAAATTTATTTCTAAGTTAGAAACCCTTGAGGTATATGTCATCTCGGTTATTACCTTGGGGCTTCACAATTAAATATCATTATAGGTTTCTTTATTATATCATGGAACCTATAAAATTATTAAAATGTGACATATTATAAACTGGTAATAATCAAATAATGAATTGGTTACATGTTCAAACACCAGCTGATGGATGAAGTAGGTACATGGCTATATAGTTACATTATATTTCTTTACTTTATATATGCATGCTTGCACACTGTTACATTTCCATTACATGGGCCGGTTGTTATAGACACTGTTAGTAGTGGCCCACTAAGATTTATCTCACGCCCTCTCCAGGCATTTCTTGGTACCTGTATTAAATTACATGGTGGTAGGTGTTGAAAAAGTAAATTATATGGCTTCAAACACTTGATTTCTTTCTATTTAGTAGTGATCTTGATAGAATATGTACAAGGAGCTTGGGAATGTTAGGATAGTATTTCAATTTCCATTATACATTAGTGGAACATGTTATGTATGCTATCTTGTATCCATGTTTTCAAATTTTCTAGTGACAAAACATATCATCACAAATTGTTGTATGCTTGTATGTTATTCCAGTTATTTCAGTTATTGTTAATGTTATATCTATTTTTCCATTGTGTCTTCTGTTTACATAGATTTCTTCATCTATTTATCGATGTTTACATTCATTTGATGTGCTATAATTTTCCCATAGAGATGGCCCCTCACTCTCCCGGGAGCAGCACTCCCTCTGATCTCGGTGATTTCTAGGGTTTCATCTGCATCCTTCTTCCACCATGTTTCCTCCTCCTCTTTCCGGTCTTGCGTTCTTGGACGGAGTTTCGAATCCCGACCCCTATTCCTTCTCCCCGATGCCTTCCTCGATGCCTTCCTCATACCTATTTTAACTTTGCCTCATCCTTTCCCTTCCCCCATTTATACTCTCCTTGAGTTAGCGCTCTCTCTAGTTTTTCTGTCTCACCGGTTCTCCACAGATGGAACGTTTGGTTTCCTTCAAGGTGGTGCTATTCTTCTCGGTTGATTTTCTATAGAGTAGTTTCGATTGTCCTGTCATGATTGTTTTCTCCTGGAGACCCTAGCTGTTCAAACTTGCTTTGACCTCACGTTCCTCCACGCCCCTCCTGGTCAGATCAGGAGCGGGGGTGACAAAGTGGTTTTGGGATATGCAGTTCATCGGTCGGCAGGTTTTCCAGGTGCCCTCGTGTCAGAATTATCTTGTTCGGATTCGGATTCTAGTTTTGTCGTCGTCTGGAGACCACTACCATTCAAGTCCCTACTCTGTTCTGATGTTCTTCTTCTCCTCTCCCAGTTGGATCTAGAGTGGTGGTACCAAAGATATTTTGGGATGTGGGATTTGGTGACCGACGGTTTTCCTTGCGCGACCAAAGTCAGTTCTCCTATGAAGAAGATATTGATTCCTTCATCTTCAACTTTGGTGATGTTCAAAGCTGGAAATGACATTGACAATTTTTTTGGTCAGTGTTCCCCCCTCAAGTCAGTATTAAAGGCTTCTCTGTTTATTTTGACGCGTGTTTGTTCTCAATAATTTTTGGTGAAGGCTTGCTCTACGATTCATTTGATGCTACGGTAGAAGATGATCGGTGTTCTAATGTGTTGGTGTTTAACGGTGGTGAGGATGAACTTAGGAAGTTAGCTGTAGATTGGTGGCATGATAGGTTTTCAATGATTATGGAAGTGATAGGAATAATCTAACGATGGTGGGTCCCATGATGATGGAAGGTGCAATGGTGTGACTCTGGCTGAAGGACTCCATGGAATTTGTGTGTGTTTGAAATTTGAACTTCGTTTGGATTCTTGAATCTTTATCCCATGTAGGATTTGGTTACCGCTCACCCATAAAGCGGTCATTTGAAAATCAAAAAAGATACTTCAGGGGGATGTGCTATACTTTGTTAATATGGTCATAGTCTCCCAATAGACACACCCTAGTCCCTCACTGTTAATCGGAAACCTCTAGCATTCGAGGATACGCGCTTGAGGCCATGTGGCCCTCTGGGATTCGGGCACCCATTAGGTGGAATCCAGGTCTGGGACATCACAGACTACCCCAATATGTTTTAGGCAGTTTGATATATTATTTGGAATCTCATTAGGTTAATTTTGATAGAGGTAATCTTATATCCAAACATCCTCCTATTGTGAGGTAATTTCAAGAGTGTTTTCTATATATATTTTTGATCTTACCTCTAGGGTGGTCAGTCGAGGTTTATATTAACTTGGTGCATGGAAATCATCTTATTTCCTTACTCACATATTATATCTCACCTACATAGATTAAATTATCAATGTTTATCTTGTTATCCTAGAATCTTTGGTCTTCATCCACTAGTGTGTATCCACATAAGCCTCCATGGTTCTCTTTCTATGAAGGGACATGGAACATGTCATATATGTGTCTATTATTAGAAGATAAATTATAAAAAAATAAATAACAAGTATCCCATACTCTATATTTATTACTTATTTGACAAGTTTAAGAGGGAGAGTTAGTTCTCTAAAAATAATATCCACTCAGGGTAACACCAAATCTGGGTGAAGGAATATGGTTCTCCTAATACATCCTTTAAAACTACGTAAAATCATATCTAGTACCTATTAATTCCATTATAGTTTATTAATTCTCTAATTGTCATTATAGCATAGATAAACTATATCTTCCACTAGTACCCTAATTCCTTTATTAGGGTTTTCTTGGAAGGCATCATATACTACTCTAAGACTAAGGGTGATTATAACCATTAATTGAGGATTGTCTTGGGGACCCTATATGGTTTCCAAACCTATGTTAAATCCTAAAAATGCACTTTATTTACTGAGAATTAAATTTTTATGGGTAATGTATTGTTCTAATAGGGAATTTTTTTTAGATCTTGAAAACGTGAAGTTGGTAATGTCATATGAGGAACAATGAAAGGAATTTAAAATTAAAAGAATTTGATGATTAGAGAGTTACCATAGTTTTTTTATTATTGAATTTTTTAAATGTTAATTACCTTTATGATAATCACTAGGAAAGTTGTCAAAATTATATGAAATTCATATTTTTGATCCTCATTCAATGTGATAAATTAGAATTTTACCACAACCTTTATATTGATCATTTATTTGATTAGTCTTAGAAATGTGGTCTATTTGGAAGCCATTGGAATTTATTTTGAATATATTCTGATTAATGGTAATAATGTAGTAGATTAAATCTCTCAATATCATCAACCACATGAGAGTAACTATACTACCCATGACCTAAAGTTGAAATCTATCATGAATGCACTCAAATGTTAGAGGTATTACATACCTGTTGATTAGTTCAAGGTGTTCTATAATCAAAAAATATTGGTTTGTACTTTCTATCAATAAGATTTAATCCCCAAGAAGAGGTATTGGGTTGAATACATCTAGAAAATAAATTGTATTCTCCCTCATGGACATATAAAATTAAACACTTTTGCAGATTCTCTAAGTTCAAATTCAACATCTCACACTTTGAAAGAGTCTAATGGGGTTTTGAAGTTCATGGGTATCCTAGATGAGTTTCAATGGAATGAGAATGTAGAAAAAAGGCGTTCCACTTATTCAAAACATTAATTTGAATCATCTAATATATTATTTTATTTCATGAGTACTGATTGCAGATAGTGAGTAATAGCATCTTTGAGTAGATTTATATGGTGAGGAGAAAACTGTTCAATCCCCTCTATCTTCAAGTTTTTATATTTTTTTAACATGTTTATGGTACCATTATTTATGATGATGACAGCGATGGAGGGAATCCATCAGAATTAGTGGTTTTTTAAAGGGCCACCAAGATATATTATGACATAATACAATAGTATTAGTGGATAGGAATGAAGATAGATTTGTCAGATTTTTTATCAAGTTATTATAACTCTCATAAGGTAAAGGCCAAACATCAACAACATTCTGTCTTTATTCGGCCTCTTTATATTCCTACCTATAGGAAGGATGATGTTTTTATTGAAATCATTCTTAGAATTACTCATACCCATAAATATAGGATTGAAATTTCTGTAATGATCTATTACTTAAATGATTCCATTTACTTTATTCCAATTAAGGATTTGGCTATTGTAAAGTATCTGGGAAGTTTATATATGAAGGAAATTGTTTAGGTGCACATTTTTCCCTCCACCATCATAAACAGACAAGATCCTAATTTGATGTTCTAATTCTAAAAATTCCTCACATATGATATAGGAACTCAGATATAGATAAGTAGATCTCTTCATACCCAAATGTATGGGATAATTGAGTTAGTGAATAATATTCTAGATGATATGCATCGTGCATTATCGACTTCAAGGGTTCATGGAATAACTATATCAGGCTAGTTGTGTTTAGGTATAATAAAAATTACAAATACTTTTTAAAGATATCCATATTTGGAGATTTATATAGTAGAATGTATAATATCCTCTATATTGGATAGAGTTATTTGAGACATCATTGTTAGGACGAAACCATTTCCAAGAGATAAACAGAAAGATTCAGGATATTTAATGAGTCTTGGAGATGGATCAATGTAATCATATGTCATATGTCGATCGTGGTAATAATCCTCTATAGTTCATGGTTGGTGGCCTGGTGATTTTGAGAGTATCTTTCAATTTAGTTAACTAGATATTAATTAATAATGGAAAAGTCCCCCTAAGGTATGTTGGTCCCTTTGAGATCAAAATAATAATCATGAAGTTTTCCTACTAGTTGGATTTTCTACCGCATCAAATTGAAATCCATATAGTGATCCATGATTATCAAGTGATAAAATACCTGCCCAATCCATCCCTTATAATTAAATTTTATGTCCTTGAATTGGAATAAGGCTTATTGATTATGTTGTGACTAATTCAATCATTTGACTCCTAAGAGAAGGTGTTATTGGGAAAATATATTTGGTTGGTTCAAATATTATGGTAGCACAAATCAGATTCACATTAGACATGGGAACAAGAATCTCATATGATAGAGAAATGGCCTTATTTATGTTGGATCAAGAATCATGTTTTCTTTATAAGTGTATAAATTGGTATGGTGGGGTGAATTTTTAGGCCCACGATTTTACTTTGAGGTATTTTTTCTATTACATATTTTTGTATACATTTTCTTACATTTCTGGGTCTTTCTATTTATAATTTTTATTTTTTCTAAAATATAGTTCATTTCACATGATTATGCACAATTTTAAGATTTACCATGTATTAATAGTGTGACATAGGTTATCAATTTTATAGTGCAGTTCCCTTTAGTTGGCTCAAGTTTTGGTAAACTATGTAGTCCACCTGTAAAAATAAAAGGTTAATTTTTTTTAAGTTTTTCTCTTTTTATAACCCACATAAAACTTATTTTCTTACCCCACATGATACATATCTCAATCTCATTCTTGACACTCCCTCACCCCTTTATCTTGGTTTCAATTTTAGTGGTAAGTTTGCTTCAAGCAATAATAAAACAAAAATTATGTGTCTCCTCTTCACCCCTCTTGATATTTTCACACAATTCCCTTGATGTTCTCTATACCTACAGACTTGGTGACTGAGGGTTCAGGTTGGATGAATAACATGGATTGGTTTTTTATGTGTATGTTTTAGTATCAACCCGCTAGGATCCCCGTTGATGGTATTTGTGAGTCTTCACTCTAGGAAATTAAATTACCTTAGTGAAATATATGTGGTTACATGTTAAAAACTTATATTTTGTAACAATAAAGTTTTCTATGTTTTATAAGACATGTTTTAATAAATTTAAGCTACAATATAATGGTTAGATAGTTGTTTTTATAGATCGTGGTTGTTTTAAATGTTTTATCCATGATTTCATAAATATAAAATGTTCTAAAGAATACTTTTAATTTGTAAAATTTAATTTTATTTTGGTATATTGATATTAATAAATTTTAATTTGAATTTGATATGTTTAAGTATCCCTTTATGATCATGCCACATTAATTAACTATATTATTTTTAGATGATGATTATAGTGTCACATATGGAAGGCACCGAATTATTATGCTAGGTAATGTACTCCTCAACATTTTTATTGTGTGTGGTTTTGTGGGATGGGAGATACCATACAACTAAGGCAAGTAATAGCCTCCTTAGTAGTTTTTGTGCACACATGAAATTACTATTAGATTTCTAGTTGATTTGAGGGCATAGATTTCATGTAACATTAGAATGACTTATCTTTCTCCTAAAGTTCTTAATTTAATAGAAATGTACTTTTATGGAATTGGTTTTATTAAGTAAATAGACTAATCTCATTACATTTTTCTTTCAATTAAAAGTTAAATGTAAATTTTAATATGGTTTATTTCAAAACAGTATGATTGTTTTGTCTAAAAAGGGTCACCCAAATAACACTTGATGGGATCCTATTAATCTAGTGTTTATATAACCCTTTATACACCTTATGGGTGTATTTAGACCTTACTTTTATTGGTTTTGTTAAAGTTAGATGGTCATATAAATGCTTCGGGTATTCAGGCTTATAGAGCTTAGGTTGATAATGGTAAAATTTTGTGTACATGACCATGGTGTTTCCCATAAATGGGTAAAACATTTTATTATTTTTTATGACTTGAAGTATATTGTATCATATATTTTTAATCTATCCTATTTTCTTTTATAAAAATGAATATAGGGCTCTACCTTTTGATTCTATCTTTAGATACTTTTTTAATGATGTTTATGTTACTATTTATTATCTCTATAATATTTCCTTTAAGTTTTTTTATATTTTGGGTTAGTTGTCCATTGTGATTGTTTATGTTACTCTTGGATAATGACATTCCATGTTATGGAAATATCATTTAATGTTTTCTATTCAAACCCATGTGATGTTTTATTGGGTGAAACCCTTACCAAGTTATGTTATTTCAATTCCTTGTCAACTATTTCTTAATTTGGTGATCACGAATATTCTTTAGGCCTAGACACAGACTGACTTGATTTTCTATTTTAATGGTGGTTTGAGTTGGTTTAAGAAATTAAAACAATTTAGAAACACAATAATACTAAAAATATTAATATAAGTGGTATGTCAATAATTTTCAGTAAGATTTAGATTTTGAAGTAAAAGATAAGGTATTCCTTGGAATATTCCCAAAAAAATAGGTTATGGTTATTTGGTATGTAGATAATGTTGAACCCAATATACATTTTCCCCTTAAAAATCCATGGTCATGTGGGGGTGATATCTTTTCACTTTTCACTTTCACCTAACTAGGCCCAAGTATAATATTTATTCTATTTAAAAAATTCAAGTAATCACATATTTGTCCCTTCACTTGCCCTAAACATAGTGTTAGTACCACTAAATCATTATATCTCTTACAATTAACAACCATAAAAACTCTTAGATCATATAGATATAGTATTATGAAACCAGATCACTCACTTAGTTAAATTACTCTGGAGGGATCCAAAGTTTTAGGAAGTGACTGAGGAGCCCAATTTTGTATTGGGAGAATGTATCCTCATTTTTTTGTAATAGTAACTAAATTTCAGGGGTGGTTGTTTTTAGGGGTAGAATATAACACCATAAGATTTTATTATGTATTTCACATTAAATAAATATTATGTTTTACAGCTAGTGATAAATACCTTAAATTAGTGTATGAGGGTATTCTTAACCACCCCATGTCCTAAATCTATTATTTCTCAACATTGGATCCATTTATTGTGTAAAAATACATTCTATACCAATTAAGATATGTATATTTTTGAAAATTCCACTAATGGTCAGCTATAAAAGTACACAACCTCTCACCACATAAAACCACACTATTCCATAATTTTTATCTTGAATATCATCTAAAATTCACCCCCTAACAATACTCTCTAACTCTGGGGAACTTCTATTCATAAAAAGGAGTCTTAGATCCCTCATTTCCAAGAGTTTCTCTAAGAAAAGATTCAAGTCTTCATGGGAGTTTAGAGCACATCCATCAATGAAGAAGTGTATGTTATGCGTTTATTTGAAATCTCATAATGAAATTAATAATTTCAATCATAAAATTTCCATTGGGTAAAATATTGTGTATTTTATTTCTAGAACCCCATATAAATTCACCTCCTCTAGTTGTTTCTAGGTTTTATAGGTATCCTTATCATATCACCTCCCTTTTTTACAAAATTAAATCAAATGGATGCTTTCAATTAGAGATGAATATAACTCTAGATTTATGATAGAAAATTTATACACTATTTCCATTTTTTCATTTGTTTTTAGAGATTTCCTTATCCCTTTAGCAGTGATATATTAAGTTTATTTTCTATTTACTTTTACATTATTTATAAAACATTTAAAAGAAATATTTTTAATGAATTATATGAAGAATATTTATCTGGAGTTTTTATTTAATTTTCATTAAAAGGAATCATTTCATTGATTTTTTGGATTTTTATTTTTATTTTTATTTTTCTTCTCATTATTTTATTATAAAAATAATTTTATAAATTATTTCATTTTAAAATAAAATTTACCAAAATGTTGATGGTTTTTATTTTTATTTTTTCTAAAATATTTTTCAAATGATCTTATAATTTGTTTCTAACCAAAGTAATCATCAATTAATGTTTCTTATTCTTCACTAGATATATTATATAATGATATCATCCACCTTATTTCTCTACAATACTTGAAATCATGTTTCATGGAAATATCCTTTAAACTTACTTCATTCACATGGTTTAATTATTCTATGATATAATTATGTGTGTATTTTATGTTCTTATCACACACATATATACAATTTATCAACATGTGAATGATGGTCTTGAAATTATATATCCAACTAATTTTTTGTGTAAATTTTTTTTCTCATTAGTTGATTGGGAATGGGGAGTAAATAGAAACACATATGAGATTATCTCTACTGTGTTTATAGGAATGTGGAGTGAACATAAATCCCTAAATGACTTTGTCCACTAGGTTTATAGGAATGGACATTGAACAAAAACCCATAAGGTGTAAATTCTTTTTTTTTTTGAATTATGATTAAACCTAACACACAATGGAACACTTTACACAATGTGATGATTGTCTTGGAAATGCAACTTGAGATAAAAAAAACTATGTTTACATATTTTCCATATTTTAAATTGAAAAACTATTGTATGAAATATTCTTATATTATTTTTTCCTATATCATGATTAAATACTCATTATTTCCTAATACTATGAATCATGCCTTATTTTATTCCTAAAGCCTAATTTCATGACTCGGGATTTATGATCTTTGTTCTATGGGGAATAATTTTCATATTCTATATTTAGGAACCCTAATTATGATATCATACCAACATTTCATATTATTCTCACTTATGATCTCCTAATATTATCTATTATGTTTACCCTTACGAATAATAAAATCTCACCCTTTTTTTAATCTTCAATTCCCTAGAAAATAATGGTGTGTATTATGTGTGATCTCACAAAAAGGATATCAAGTGTGGGGAATGTTTTGTGAATTTATTAAGATTTATTGTAAAATAAAAATATCATGCAATTGATCTTCAACAAAATTAAATCTATAGTTTATAATTTGGGATTTATTATGATATATATTTAATATTCATGTATAATTTTGTAATATGTGTGCATTGTTTGGTTGGGTTGTCTTATCACGTTAGTAAGAAATTCTAAGGATACACATTCTGGATTATGAATGTTTTTGGAGATGGACTTGGTGGATCATTAGGGCCAAGATGGGTTAGTCTCTTTCTATTTTATAATTTTTTTTTATGATTAAGATAATTAAGATATTATAAGTTATTTCATAACTTTCATTATAATGTGGATATTTTTATATAACATGTGATATGATATAGTTTAATATATAGTTTAATTATTTTATTTTTTATATTGTAATTTATACTACATGATTTGTATATTAATATTATATTATCCACAAAATCACTCCCCAAACCCTTATCATTTTTCATTAGTCTCCATTTAATAGAGAGGTGTGCATGAGATCGAGTTTATATTTGACTCGATTTTCATTCAAGAAATCCTTCTCAAGGATGATACAAAGTCTTATCAAATAGTTTTAAGTTAAAATATTACTGAGTTGTTTTTTCTATTATTTGGTAAATGGTAGAAGGGATTTATGAATGATCTTGGATATCAGAAGGATGGTGTAATGTGTTCTAAGCTAAAATAGGTATGAGAAGAAATTAATTTTTCTATGGTAACTAGGATTACTATTTTAAATTTCATGGATATAGATGAGTTATTTAATTAGGATAAATTAGTAATTTTTTTCAATTATTTATTTAGACACATATCATTGTGATCCAATATGTAATTTTCATGCATCAATATAGGTTTTTAAGATCAAATGAAATGATTATTCCTACTTATGGATTTGTTTTTGTATAATTGTTGGGAATATGACTCTTTAATGTGTCAACAAAAAAGTTATATGTTGTTTTAAAAAATATATTTTTTCTATTATTCTACACATCCAGACCTATGATGTTATTACTAGTGGTATGGAATCTGTAGATATTTTATGTTGTGTGTTGGTATATAATCCTATGATGCGTAGAAGTGTTAATGGGTCTAGATGGTATGCGACATTCATATGAGTAGTGAAGTGTATGTGCTAACGGGACTTGATTTATATTATATATTTCCTTATTAGAAATACATATACTATTATATATATTTAGAAGGGTTTTTTGTTCTCATTATGATTCTACATAGATGAACTCTTTTAGATCCTCAATAGGGAATTGATATATTGAAATTATTGATTATACTAGTTAGGGTACTTAAGGGTGGATATGAGCATGATCACTAGGTAGAGGTTATAAAAATGTTTGGTAATCATAAGATAATGACCTGTAATGATATCAAATATAGGTTCTTTTATGGAATATTTCCATAGATGTTGAGTATGTATTGAGCATGTGATTTTATATACCTATTTTAAAGAGATGTTTCATTCATGGGTTATGTAATGAGGTTCATAAACCTGTTTTATATTTCTCTAATACTAACTTGGTACAATTATTTAAGGATGTCTTATAAAATGTTATCAAAGTATACGTGAATATTTTTTATATTGACCCCATTCTTTAAGTAGGTGAACCGAAAACTTATAGTAGACTGTAATTTTACTAATGATAGTATAAAAATAAAGGAGGTGGTTCTAGGTGAGACAAACAATACAATTAGGGGTATCTAGAAGTGGGATCTTGTCAGACTCATGTGTCTATGGTAGGTCTGTGATCTATGTCAAGAGGTAGTGTCAAGGAATCTTATACTCCAATAGTACATGGAAGTGGACATGATAATGAGTAGTGGGGGTAGTGGAATATATCATTTTTTACTAAATAGGGAGGAATTTCATTTTGGAGTTTTGATTTGGTCTAGTTTCACATGATTGAGCTGCCATATTCTGAGTAGGCCATAAATCATTTTTTATGAAGTGTTATACCATGTAAATGGTTTTTTTGTTATTATTCAATGGATATTAGTTCATAATAAGTGTATGTATATAATTAAATAATGATGACATTTTTTACGCTTGAGGATCATATATTATAGACCTTGTATGATGATTGTTATATGTGGAAATCAAGATTCTTTTGGGTATGAAACCATCTTTGGTGAGTTGGGTTGTGTTTTGCGATGAGAAAGTGTGGGTAACTACTATAGTGGGGATTTACCATGGTTGGAATCCATATGTTTTAATTTTCTATCAATGGTAATTAAAATTTTATAGATTCATTTGATATCATCAAGGAGTTTTGGATATGTAGACAGAGTGATGCTTCGATATTAGTAGAGTTTGGTGAGTGTATAGAGTAAGATTGCTCGATGAAGAGATGTTATATGTTGGGGAGGTTTTCATGACTCTAGTATTTGGGTGTGGTAATTCTTATCTATGTGTTCCCTAATTATGTGTTTTTTGGGATTCATAGGATATGTGGGTGTTAGTGTTGTCTTGGAGTCATGTTTCAAGGATTTAGCCTAGGATCGTGGCTAAAATTATATAGCATGAAGAAGACCACTATAATAAAAAATAATTAACATGTGGTGAGTGGTTGGGTAAGAGTAGTATTTTGGGGAAAATTGAGTACCATTAAACTACCAAGGGAATCAGTGTATAGTTGGTGTCTATAGATGATTAAAAGTATCTTGAATAAGATTAATTTTCTACCATATCATAGTGTTGTTCTAGAAAACATATGTTTTAAATGTGAATGTTATCCAAGGGTAGGTGGTTGTTCCATGAAGGTAAGGATCTAACAAAAAAAATTAACTTAGGTTGTTTAGTTGAGTTTCTAGGGGGATTTTTGTCCCTCCATCACTCAAAAGTCCACACTACAAGGTGTCTCTTGCAAGTTGTTCTATTGTAGGATATATGGGTAACATTGAAATTGAATTTCCATCATTTTTCTTTAATAAAATTTGAATAATTGGTTTAATTAATTTTTAAAATAATGGTTTGGATGCATTGTCCTCTAATTAGTAGGTGATCTTAGCTAAACCCCTCCCACTATCTTTTCTTCTCCTACAAAGGATATTTTTCTCAATTATTTTTTTATTGATTTATCCATCATAGGGAGATGTTGTGGGTAGTTCTCGACTACCTTCAATATTTATCTTTTATTTTATCTCCTATGGAGTTACTTTAATATAATATTTATATTTTGGGTATTTTTTCATGGTTATTAAATTTCTTCCTCTTGTGGTTGAATTTTACTATGAGATCTTATGTGAATGCATCTCATAATATAAGATAAGTGGTGCCTATATATTTCGTATGTTATTTTTGAATTTATGAATGATGTGAATTATCGGTGAGTGTTAAGTCACATGGTAGTTAATAACTAGAACTATTCATGATCTTGGGGATGCATAGGGTTTGTATTATAATTGTTTAGATCAATTTTATATAGTTATGTCTTATGATGTTTTTATGTTCTATGAGGTGATGGTTATTTGACTATTGGATTATTCTAGAATCCTTGTTTTTTTATTTTGGTTTGGATTATATAATATTGATTCACATGATTTTTAGACATGGGTGGTTTAGCCGTGTGCCATTTTCATGTGGGTGATATTGATCACATATGGTAGGGAGATGTGACACCCAATTTTGACACTGGTAATAATGACCATTATTATGGGTGGTGACCAATGTTCACTAAATGCACCATGGTCATTGGTTTTTGGTGATTTTTATTTGAGTAAGTGTTCTAGACCCAAATATTTGTACTTTGATTAAATTTATATTCAAATATATGAAAATTAATAAAAAATACTATTATATATTGTTTATTCTTCTTCGTTACCTTTATATATTAATTTCCTCAGGTATCTTCTACATTGATAAGGTCAGAGTAGTTCCCCACTATGATGATAATATTGAAATGATATGATGATATTATTAAATATAGATATAAATTCATATAACATTTTATGATGGGGAAGATATTATGTTCATTTTTAGGTCCAAATACTCATAAGAAAAAGTGACTTTTTCTCATTAATTTTACAATTAGTAATCTCCAAGACATGCGATTATGATAACAAACCAACAAGTAGGAATTATGCATGTTTTGGTTTCATCGGATATTCCTATCCATTAGATTCTGTTATAGTCTTTTGACTTTAAGATTACTGTAACACCCCAAGATTCCACAGTATGTTTCTTTTTAAATAATTTAATGGCATGCATTGTACGCAACCCCCAGTTCAAGCACACCATGACCTATCAAAGATTTTGTTTTAAAAAGAAGTTATGAATAGTATTAACCACATTTTTTAATTTTATAAACTTTATTTTTAAAATTAGACTTCATTTTTTAATTTTTAATATCAAAATTATCTTAGGGTGAAATTTTTTAAATTTTATGAAATGTTTCAATTTTTATGAATAGTGAAAATACTGCATTTTAATTCAAAACTGCTTTTTTGTCTAATTTTTTGTATAATGAAATTGTATTTTTAATTGGTTTTAAAGTATAATTGAATTAATATTTTATCATTTAATAAAATTATGGTTCTTTGAATTAATTTTACAGTAATATTGTACATAAACACATGTCAATATTTTAACAGTTTTTACTTCTTTAAAACCCGATTTCTTGTTTTGACAATGGGAATTAATTTTAAATTAATTACTAAAAATTCCATGTTTTTAATTTGGAAAAATTGATTTCATATTTGTAATCATAAGGTCCAAATTATTTAAATATGAACCTTTTATTTTTTTGACATTATGAATAGTGACTTCAGTAATTATTTTTATTTATCATGGTTAAAGGATAAATTAGGTGAATAAGAGTAATAATGTAACATTATAATAATATAAAACTACCCTAACACAAGTCCTAATCTTATTTTATGAGATTTTTCATACCATGGGAATCCATGGGTTGAATTTATGACCCCATGGGACCACTTGGGTGTGATAATGACATGTTATAAGAATTAATTTAAAGTAAAGATAAATATAACAAAAACATGTATATTTTACTAAAAAAATTAACATAGGGTTATATGACTGATATATTTGACTATAAATATTAATTAGAAATATATAAATCTTTCATACATCATGGTATTTTATTTATAATTTTTATACATTAAAAAATAAATTTATTTATTACACAATGATGATGTAGTGATTGCATTATTAATGAAATATTCAAATAAATTACATTACAAGTATTAAAATAATATTTATTTGAATATTTTGATTCCACCCACAGATTTAATTGATAATATTGACATATTATATCTGATTTAATTATTTTTTAACAAAGTAATCATGCTTTTATGGCTTTAAAAAAAATCAATTCCAAAATAATATCAAAATTGACATAAATGAGTTTTTAAAACAAAATTATTTTATTAAATGATATAATAGTCCTTAAAATAGAATATTTAGAAAACTAACTTATATAATATTTCAAATAACATTAATTATCCACTTTTTCCTCTCTTGTAATTTTATAGTAACTAAATTAACCATATGGTGTAAAAATACAAGAAGACATGGTTAGAGTAAAGTTATTTAACTAAGGGTTAAACCTAAACTTTAAGGTTAATTTTATGCCCTAAACATGTCTAAAACCTATTGGTTGAGAGAATTTATACCCATACCCATATTATCCTAGAAATAAATCACTTTTTATATATTAAAAACTGAAAATAAATTTATAATAAATTTATATTTCATGCTTTTTTAAAAGTGTTCATCGCCTCTCTTATAAAAGGGAACTTCTACTTCTCTTTAAATCACACCTCCAAAGCCATTTTAATGATCAAAAATATTCCCCAATACCCTCCCAACATCCCTCACTTAATCCTAGAGGGAAAAATTGGGAATAAAACCAACTTAATGAGTCATTTGGTTCAAATAAAAAGGAGACAACTGAAGAAGAGGTAATCATTTTATCCCTTGATTCAAATTTACTTTCTTCTTCTACTTACTCTTACAAAGTTGTCACCATACTAAAATAATAACTCTAGAATCTACTATATTATTAAATGTTGTTTTTATTATGGTACAACCATATTTCTTGTCTTACCCATGATATGAAAAGAAATACCACCATGTGTGCGTGCGTACAATATACCATCTCCACGCTGTGGTGTAAACTGTTTTTCATCTATACTTTTTTGGAATGGGAATAATGATTAATGTAAAAGAATTAAATAAAAAATAAACCATGATATTATTTCTTTAAAAATTCATATTCCATCTGTAACGACCCAAAGTTTCATTAATGGAAATCCCTCTTGATCTAATTAAATGTCTCTTCATATTTATATAAAATTTCAACTTCATTTTTTTTATGTTAAGCATTTTGACCATTGCTAATATATCCATTGAACAGTGATCACATGATTAGTATAAATATAGGTCCTTAACAAATCCAAATTTACTAAGACAAAAGAAGCGGTGGCCTCATCCAGTAGAATTTCTCCATACGAAGCCCATTTGTCGGAGCACGGAAAAGAGGTGGTGTCCTTGGGCTTCGCTCTTGACCAAGCCCAAGCTGAGCTTCATCATGTCAAGCTCGAACGGGACCTTCTATGGGAAAAGTGGAAGTTGATAGAAATTACCACTCGAGCGATGTTATCCGAGCCACCCCAAGAGTATGTCACCATCGCACACCTTACCCATAGGTCATATGTGGATGTTTTAAGGGGTTATGTAACAAATAAATAGTACTATGTTCATGTACATTATTTGTTTTGTATATAATAATGAATATACTTTCTTGTCATTTTTGATACATTGTAAATAGTTTTTAAAGTACAAATGGTTTTTTTAGTTATTATTTAATTAAGAAATCTATTTTACTAAATTAATGGATTTTTGAATTAAATAATATTTTAATAAAATAATAATATTATTACTATTTGATTAATTTTATTATATATAAATGAACATATAATTTTCTGAAAGCAGTTATAATTTTTATTAAGGTTTGAAAGCCATTTTTGTCAAAACCCGTGAATTTTAGATAAATGTCGGTTTTTGTTTTAAAAGTGAAAATTAACATATTTAGAAAATTATTTAAATAAAATAAATGTTATTTTTGGAATCAGGATGTCGAAATTATCCAACAGTGAATTTTTCATAATTTTCTAAGACAGTCAAATGTTTGAGTAAAAATTAAATACAATTTAAATATATAATGTGTTTTATGACAACATAATGACCCAATAGTGATGTAATAAAATACTATAATATTTATTTTCGGAAAATATATATTTTACCATTAAAATAATGTGATTTTGGGTTTGTTTGACTTACTTTTAAAAACATTAATGGACCCCTCAAGACTTATTCAACACTTTGTCTTTTTAAATTAATTTCCATGGGAGTGTGACTCACCTCCACATAAGAAACCCTATTATTTTAAGAATTTCGGACCTTTTCCTTATAAAATATTGTTTTACTATTCCCTTTTCCAAAAACCATGGGAAAAAACCATGGTATGGTTTGTGGTTTGGATTAATTTAATGAAAGGGGACCCAAACCTAAATAATAAAGAATTCCCTCAACTTTCCTATATAAACCCACCCAAAATCCCACTTCATCCTCACTAAAAGCCTTTTCAGTTCGTCAAACCTCTACCCTACTCTCTCTAGAATCCTCCCAAGGTGCCCCAAGCTCCCAATAATCCTCTCACAGGCCTCTCTCTAGCCTTTGGAAGCACACTTCCAAGTAAGGGTTTTTTTCTTCCTTTCTCATTTTTGTCCAATTTTCTTTAAGTTGTTTTTCCCTTTTAATTTCAATTATTAATGTTGGGTTATGGTTATGAACCTCCCTCATACTTCCCACTTTATGTTTGAATGATGGGATACCCCTTTCTCTCTCATTAAATTCCTCCCATGTACACCCGTTACTATGCCAAAATTTCAAAAGGAACTTCTCTCTCCTCTTTTACATTCAAGCAATACTTTTGTATCATGAATCTAAATTCCATTAAAATTGTTGGTACATGTATATATATGACCTAATTACTTTCCATTACATGTAGATATGATGAGGAACCCCTTTCTCTCTCATCAACCATTTTTATGAATTCCTATGTCACCCTATTACACTGTCAAAATTGCACCGATTTTCAAAGCCATTGTCATTGTGTAGTGAATACCATGCTCATTTCTCCATCAAGGGTATTCAGCTTTATGCACATTTACTTATTGATTATAATGTTTCATGTATGAATTCCACATTCCTTTATCATGGAATAAATGATTATGTTTTATGAGTCCATGTTTTATGATCCATGTGGCACACTTATGCATTAAATGAAATGTTTAAGAAGGGTGCGCCCTTATAGCGCTCCAATGCATTGGGTAAAGTATAGTATCATGATACGTAATTTGGAATGAGTGTTGACTCATGATAATTAAAGTGCAACTAGGGTTTACTCGTGCTTCATGTGCAATGAGGATTTACACATGCTCCATGTGCAATGAGTCTTGTCTCATGCTAATTCCATGTTAAGTGTTGTTGGCACATTTCCATGTTATGATTATCATGCTTTATCATGCCTTTATGTTCATGTTTATCTTATGATATATTGATATTCCTATTTCCTAACATGTATTTTACTCCTCATGTTATTCCATGTGTACTCCCTTACTCGTCTTTATAGCTCACCCTTTTCTTATGCATGTCCTCAGGTTATCCCATGCAATACTGAGTACGAGGGAATGTAGTGGTCATGTAAAGGAAGTTTTCAATAAAGATGTTATATTTCATGTTTCAAGTATTTATGTAATGATACTAAGCCCCAAAGACACTAAACCTCTTGATCTTCTTTACTGTATCAAGTGAAGTTTTATGTAATAAATCATGTTTAATCTATAATAAAAAGCAAGGTTGTCATAGTTGGTATCAAAGGATAGGTTTAGTTATTTTTGGGATTAGGAGTAGAAAACCCTAGTAAAGCCTTAGATACAAGACTAAGTACAATATAAACGTACCTAAGTTTTGGTGAGTATTGAGTAAGTGGTTTATCAAGAAAATACATCCATGTCTGGATACGAGCAGGTAGAGGCGGCTCTGGCACAGATGTATCCTAGGGGTAAAACCCAAAAACACCGCTTTGAGCTCGACTCGAACGGGAACTACTACACAACAATGGGCCTTGATGCACTCTTGGTTATGACACTCCCATGGGGATATGTTTTGGTAAATTCACAAGCTTAGTATGAACCCTTATTAAGGTAATTATAAAAAATTCCCCTAAGAATGTATGTTTGAAAGTAGATCATGAAAATCCTAGATTGAAGCCTATAGACTCATGAGTTAAGGACATAAAATTTTATTTATAAGTCATCAACTTTTGTCTTTGTATTACCCTTTATGTGTTACCCCAAACTTTCCTTTTATTCCAGCCAATGTCCGGTAATAGGAGGACTCGGGCTAACAACTGTTGTGAAGATCAGTGTGATGACTGTACAAATGAGATGCCCAATCCAATGGGAGCGGGAATCACGAACTTTGTCACGCTTCTCTCTCAGATAACTCAAGATTTAAATAGAGACACGGGTCAAGAGGAACGTTCAACCCCCCCCCCCCCCCCAAGAAAGAACAAGTCGCTATCGAGAGCTTCATGAGACGAAGGCCTCCTACTTTTAGTGGATCATCTGATCCCACGATCGCTGAACAATGGATCAACTCCATTGAAAAGATCTTCTTCATCCATCAATGTTCTGAACAGGAGAAGGTTCTCTTAGAAGCTTATCGTATGGAAGGGTGAAGCTGATCAATGGTGGACGTTGATCAAAAATATGAAGCATGAGGAGGAGATCGAGGCGTTGGAATGGAAGGATTTCCGGAAGATGTTTTTCGATAAATATTTTCCACGCACCCTCCAGCTTAAGATGGAAAGGGACTTCCTTTCCCTCAAGAAAAAAAGACAAAGAATCTGTTGGAGCGTACGAGGAAAACTTCACAAGGCTTGCACGATACGCTTCCGGCTTTGTCGTTACCCCAGAATGCAAGGATGACCACTTCTTTGGTGGGCTGAATCCTAGCCTGCGGAAAGCATTAGAGATCCGTGACTTCGATAGCTATGAGGAAATTGTTCGATGTGCCCTCAAGGTCGAAATGGAGATCGGGGAATCACATGGGTATCAAGGGGATGGGAAGAGTAAGGTGGACTTCAATGTTGGTGGTCCGATGGATAAATCCAACGGTGCTAAGAAGATCCATCACCCCACTTCCCAAAAGTGTAGAAAGAAGCACCCTGGAAATTTCCTCAAGGGGACGAGGAAATGCTTTAGGTGTGGAAGAGAAGGGCACCTAGCTGTTAACTGTCGGCAGGAAAGACTCGCGACTACGACAGTAGAGAAGAATGATCTGTTCGAACCTCAACGCGTTTTTCAATGCTAAAAATACAAAGAATCGGGTCATTTTGCAAATCATTGCCCTAATCCAAGGGTTTTCAGAGGCAACCAACAACCTCTAAGGCAGCAAGGAAGAGATTTTGTCATCACTTCTGCCGAAGTGAACCCCGACAACGAAGTGGTGACAGGTATGCTAGTTATTCATTCAAGAATAGCGAACGTACTTTTTGATTCAGGTTCTATGCATTATTTTATATCTCGAAAGTTTAGTAGAACAATCCCAGCACCACCACAAATCATGGAAGTAAAGATGTCGGTAAGTACGGAAAATGGAGAAATATTGCATCTCAGGAATATAAGTCCTCCCCTATTATAATCTGTGGATTGAATTTCCTGGAAAACCTCGTCATACTCCCTTTGGTGTAATTTGATGCATTTCTTGGAATGTATTGTCTTTCCTTATATAGAGCCAACATAAATTGTCGGGAGAGGGAAATCACACTCCATATGGAGAATCGACCCCTGATTATTTACAAGTGTCAGAAGGAAGATGAATCTCCTTTAGCTCCATCATCTCAAGCATGGATATTACTACCTTATGAGCACGCATATCTGGCTCAGATGATTGAGTCCAAGGAAGAAACCATCCTTGAAGAAATTCCTATTGGGAGGGAATTCGCTAAAGTGTTTCCCGAGGAACTGTCTGGTCTTCCTCCTAGAAGAGATGTGGAATTATCAATTGAACTTATACCTGGGGCTTTACCAATATCCAAGACTCCGTATAGAATGACTTTTGAAGAGCTTGAAGAGCTAAAGAAACAACTACTGGAGAATCTGGATAAAGGGTTTATACGCCCAAGTGCTTCACCATTGGGTGCACCAGTCCTCTTCATCAAGAAGAAGGATGGGTCAATGCGGCTTTGCATCTATTATCGTGAACTTAACAAAATCACGATAAAGAACAAGTATCCTCTCCCAAGAATTGATGACTTTTTCGATCAGTTGTGTGGAGCGCAATACTTATCCAAGGTGGACTTGCATTCGGGATATTATCAAGTAAGGGTGAAGAAGAAATATATCCCCAAGACTACTTTTCGCACAAGATACGGGCACTATGAATTCATATTAATGCCTTTCGGACTCACTAATGCTCCAACAATCTTCATGGACTTAATTAATAGATTCTTTAGAGATTACCTCGACAAATTTTTGGTATTCTTTATAGATGATATTCTAATATACTCCAAAACCAAGGAGGATCATGAGGAGCATTTAAGAACTGTACTAGAGACTTTGCGCAAGGAGAAGCTCTATGCAAAGTACAGCAAGTGTGAGTTTTGGTTGAAGGAGGTCTCATTCTTGGGCTATATCATCACATGAAATGGGATATCTGTAGATCCCTCCAAAATAGATGCAATTGAGGGATGTCCGAGGCCAACATCGGTAACGGATATCTGTAGCTTCTTGGGGTTAGTTGGATATTATCGACGATTTGTGAGGAATTTCTCACAATTGTACAACCCCCTTACCAAGCTAACTCAAAAGGGAGTAATGTTTTCTTGAAGTGATTAATGTAAAGAAAGCTTCAAGGAGTTGAAAAGGATTCTTATCACTGCTCCCATGCTCACATTACCCACAAGTGGGGAAATGTTTGTGGTATTCAGTGATGCTTCGAAGAAGGGATTAGGCTGTGTGCTGATTCAGAATGATAAAGTGATATCCTATGCCTCAAGGCAGTTGAAAATCCATGAGCGAAACTATCCAACGCATGATCTGGAGTTGGCGGCAGTGATCTTTGCCTTGAAAATATGGTGGCATTATCTCTATGGGGAGAAATATGAGATATATATTGACCACAAGAGTCTTAAATATATATTCACACAGAAAGAGCTTAATATGCGCCAGAGAAGATGGATAGAGCTCATCAAGGATTATGACTGTTCAATCCATTACCACCCTGGGAAAGCGAACAAGGTGGAAGATGCCCTAAGTAGAAAGGATCCAGAAATTCTATCAATGATGAGAATTGAGAAGGATCCAATATTCTTAGACTTGATGAAGATGGACATGGGAATCATAGAGAAGGGAACATCATCAATCCTTTCACAAATGATTGCTCAACTGTCTCTTTTGGAAAGGTTAAAGGATGCTCAAAAGGATGATGAGGGAATTCAAGAAAAAGTGGAAGCTATCAAAAAAGGGAAATCCTCAGAGTTTAATGTTAATAAATAAGGAATTGTGCGGTTTGGGAAAAGACTATGTGTTACATCAAGTCCGGAGCTGAAGAAGGAAATTTTGGATGATGCACATAGTTCAAATTTCTCTATTCACCTAGGGAGCACAAAGACGGATCGATATCTCCAAGAATACTTTTGGTGGGATAATATGAAGAAGGAGATCGCTGAATATACATCAAAGTGTCTGGTGTGCCAGTAAGTGAAGGCAGAGAGGCATGAGTCTAAGAGGATTATGCAACCATTGCCCATACCAAAATGGAAATGGGAGAACATCACCATGGACTTTGTCACCGGACTTCCAAGGACATCCAAAGGAAACAATGCAATCTGGGTTGTTGTGGATCGTCTTACAATGACTGCACACTTCATTGCTATTTGGGAGGATTTCTCATTGGATCAACTAGCACAGATATATATCAAAGAAGTGGTAAGGTTGCATAGAGTACCACTTTCTATTGTGTCTGACTGAGATCCAAGATTCACCTCTATGTTTTGGAAGAGTCTTCAACATGCTCTAAATACTGAACTGAACTTCAGTACGGCCTATCATCCTCAAACTGATGGCCAATCTGAGCGGACTATCCAAATGCTTGAGTACATGTTGAGAACATGCTCAATGGACTTTAAAGGATGATGGGATCAACATCTTCCTCTGGTTGAGTTCTCTTATAATAATAGTTTCCACTCAAGCATCAAAATGGCACCATATGAAGCCCTATATGGGAAAATGTGCAGAACACCGGCATGTTGGGATGAGGTCAGTGAACGTAAACTGCTTGGACCAGAAATGGTCGAGGAAATGGTGGAGAAGGTGAAAACCATTCAGCAGCATATCAAGGCAGCCCAGAGTCGAAAGAATATTTATGTAGATAATATTCAATGAGACCTTGAGTTTAAAGTTTGAGACATGGTTTTTCTATGCATATCTCCGTGGAAGAAGGTCATGAGGTTTGGAAAGAAATGGAAGTTTAGTCCAAGGTACATCGTCCCCTTCGAGATTCTTGATCGTTTCGGGGTTGTGGCCTATCGACTAGAACTTCCACCTATTATGGCCAAATTACATGATGTCTTTCATGTATCCCTCTTAAGGAAGTACATACCAAACCCTTTACATGTACTCTCTTATGAGGTGGTACAATTGGAAGATGATCTTTCTTATGAGGAGAAACCAGTGAAGATCTTAGATCGTAGAGAAAAAGTTCTATGAAATAAGACAATGCCCCTCGTCAAGGTGTTGTGGAGAAACCTCAAGTTTGAAGAAGCGACTTGGGAATCAGAGTAAATGATGAAGCTAAGTTACCCACATCTGTTTTAGTGTGGGAAAAGGAAAATTTCGAGGGTGAAATTTATTAAGGGGGGAATATTGTAACGACCTAAAGTTTCATTAATGGAAATCCATCTTGATCTAATTAAATGTCTCTTTATGTTAATATAAAATGTCAACTTCATTGGTTTTAGGTTAAGAATTTTGACCGTTTCTAATATAGTCGTTGAACAGTGATCACATGATTAGTATAAATATAGGACCTTAACAAATCCAAATTTACTCAGACAAAAGAAGCGATGGCCTCATCCAGTAGAATTGCTCCATACGAAGCCCATTTTTCGGAGCTTGGAAAATAGGTGGCATCCTTGGGATTTTCTCTTGACCAAGACCAAGCTGAGCTTCATCATTTCAAGATCGAATGGGATCGTCTATGGGAAAAGTTAAAGTTGATAGAAATTACCAATCGAGCGATGTTATCCGAGCCACCCCAAGAGTTTGTCACCATAACACACCTTAACCTTAGGTCTTATGAGGCTGTTTTAAGGGGTTATGTAACAAATAAATAGTATTATGTTCATGTACATTATTTTTTTTGTATATAATAATTAATATACTTTATTTTCATTTTTGATACATTGTAAATAGTTTTTAAAGTACAAATGGTGTTTTTAGTTATTATTTAATTAAGAAATATATTTTATTAAATTAAGGGATTTTTGAATTAAATAATATTTTAATAAAATAATAATATTATTATTAGATTAATTTTATTATATATAAATGATCATATAATTTTATGAATGCAATTATAATTTTTATTACGATTTGAAAGCCATTTTTTTCAAAACCCGTGAATTTTCGATAAATGTCAGTTTTTGTTTTAAAAGTGAAAATTAACATATTTAGAAAATTATTTAGATAAAATAAATGTTATTTTTTGAATCAGGATGTTGAAATTATCCAATGGTGAATTTTTCATAATTTTCTGAGATAGTCAAATTTTTTAGTAAAAATTAAATACCGTTTAAATATTTAATGTGTTTTATGACATCATAATGACCCAATAGTGATGTAATAAAATACTATAATCTTTATGTTCGGCCAATATATGTTTTACCATTAAAATAATTTGAATTTTGGTTTTTTGACTTACTTTTGAAATCATTAATGGACCCCTCAAGACTTATCCAACACCTTGTCTTTTTAAATTAATTTCCATGGGAGTGTGACTCACCTCCACATAAGCAACCCTATTATTTTAAGAAGTTCGGACCTTGGCCTTATAAAATATTGTTTTCCTCTTCCCTTTTACAAAAACCATGGGCAAAAACCATGGTATGGTTTCTGGTTTGGATTAATTTAATGTAAGGGGACCCAAACCTAAATAATAAAGAATTGCCTCATCTTTCCTTTATAAACCCACCCAAGCTCCCACTTCCTCCTAACTCAAAGCCTTTGGAGTTCGTCTAACCTCTTCCCTAGTCTCTCTAGAATCCTCCCAAGGTGCCCCAAGCTCTCAAGAAGCCTATCACAAGCCTCTCTCTATCCTTTGGAAGCACACTTCCAAGTAAGGGTTTTTTTCTTCCTTTCTCATTTTTGTCCAATTTTCTTTAAGTTGTTTTTCCCTTTTAATTTAAATTATGAATTTTGGGGTATGGTTTCGCACCTCCCTTATACTGCCCTATTTATTTTTGAATTATGGGAAATCCCTTTGTCTCTCATTAAATTCCTCCCTTGTACACCCATTACTATGCCAAAATTCCAAAAGGAACTTATCTCTCCTCTTTTACATTCAAGCAATACTTTTGTATCATGAATGTAAATTCCATTACAATTGTTGGGACATGTATCTATATGACCTCCTTTCTTTCCATTACATGTACATATTATGAGGAACCCATTTCCCTCTCATCAACCATTTTTATGAATTCTTACGTCACGCCGTTACACTGCCGAAATCGCACCGATTTTCTAAGCCAATGTCATTGTGTAGTGAATACCATGCCCATTTCTCCATCAAGGGTATTCAACTTTATGCACGTTTAATTATTGATTATAAAGTTTAATGTATGAATTCCACATTCCTTTATCATGGAATTAATGATTATGTTCTATGAATCTATGTTTTGTGATCCATGTGGCACACTTATGCATGAAATGAATGTTTAAGAGGGGTGTGCCCTTATAGCGCTCCAATACATTGGGTAAAGTATAGTATCATGATACATCATGTGTAATGAGTGTTGACTCATACTAATTCAAGTGAAACTAGGGTTTACTCGTGCTTCATGTTCAATGAGGATTTACTCATGCTCCATGTGCAATGAGTCTTGGCTCATGCTAATTCCATGTTAAGTGTTGTTGCCACATTTCCATGTTATGATTATCATGCTTTATCATGCCTTTATGTTCATGTTTCTCTTATGATTTATTGATATGCCTATTTCCTAACATTTATTGTACTCCTCATTTTATTCCATGTGTACTCCCTTACTTGGCTTTATAGCTCACCCTTTTCTTATGCTTGTCCTCAGGTTATCCCATTCAATGCTAAGTATGAGGGAATGTAGTGGTCTTGTAAAGGAAGTTTTCAATAAAGATGTTGTATTTAATTTTTCATTTTTTATGTAATGATCCTAAGCCCCAAAGACACTAAACCTCTCGATCTTCTTTTCTGTATCAAGTGAAGTTTTATGTAATAAATCATGTTTAAGTTGTAATATAAAGCAGGGTTGTCATACCATCAAATTCCATACCATTTAACCATTAATGAAATGATACTGTCTCCCGTGCGTACTTACGGTTTACCGTCTCCATGATGTGATGAGACTCATATTCCACGTTCACCATCCAAGAATGATTATAATGATATATATTATGAATAATTAGGAAATATATGAAATAATATTGATACTGGAATTATATTTATATATATATGTGTGTGTGTGTGGGTGGGTGTACATATATGTCACTCACTTCCATTCAATATGATAATAAAACGGAAACAACATTCATGTGTATGTATGGCCTATCATCTCCATGAATGGTGTATTCCATTTTATATGTCAATATATTATATGTATTTATATTATTAATATATTTGATATATAAATAATATTATTCTGGAAGTAATAAAACCATGATCTAAGTAATATGATCAAGAATAACAAGTCAAAACACGTACGATAATCAATACAATTATTACCCGAAATGTTTATTTAATTTGGAATTGTTAATAAATGGATAATATAAATTCATAAAAGAATCATATATGATATCATAAATATTATTTTGATATAAGTTAATAATATTTTTAAAACCATCAGACAGAAGTTTTGGACAAATACAGAGAGTATCAGACTTAAGGTAAGGGATTTCGTCTCCATTTCATTTCATTGATGCATATTGTAATGTTATGAACCTAGTTCCTTTTATATGGGGTATATTATACATTTTAACTTTTTATATCATGGATATCATTATTTTCATGATATTATATTATTTACATTATGGAAATTATTGATAGATCCATATTACTCCTTCAATATGGTTATTTGATAAGGCATATTTTTTATTTTGGTTATTCGATATGAGAAATACTTTGGACTAGAAATGATGGGTGGATCCCGAACATTATATAGCTCCTCGATGCATCGAAAGGTTCTCATGAGACATATTAGTTTTCCAAATTGTTTTCTACACTTAATTTTAAACAATCTTGTGAAAGTTATTGACGGTAATAGGTTTTCGTGTGCCTGAGACATGACATCCTTAAATAAAGTATTTCCCTCATTTAATTTTGGTTAATATTTATCCATGAGATTTTGTGTTGACATATCTATGGATATATTTCATTCTCATTTAATTTATTTATGTCATTTGTTTCAGTTCCTTAAATTCCATATTATTTGTGTCTTATCTAGTTTTGTAAATGTAAAGTGTTCTCAAATATTTACCTTTCAATATATATTGATTATTGATTCTATTGTATATACCCTTATTTAGAATTTGAGCTCACCCTTATTATGTTTCTCTCCCTAGGTTATGAAGAAGATCACTTTAATTAAGCTTTCAAGGATGTAGTATATTTCAATTATTGTGTTGTATGTTTTATTTTATTTTCCCAATATATTATGGATATCATGTATGTAATCTATATTTCCAAGACTTCTAAATTGTATCATCCTTTGGGATGTGATTCCTTGTTATCATGCCAATGTAATGTAATAATGCATCGACTTTAGGTTATCTGAGGTTGGAGCGTTACAGTTGGTATCAAATAAATTTTAGTAACATCCTTGGGAACTATATTTAGAGAACATAGATTATGAAACATACCCTAAGTTAGGCTTTGGGGATACACTTATAATAATTCACCAAAAAAAATTATGATTTTGATGCATAAATTTTTAATTTAGGTTGAGTGTTTTACCATATATGAAAGTCATAATTTTATGAGATAATCTGATATGTGTCATTATATATAAATGGAACCTGGAAGGATGAATGGTATCAATACTCAAGGAAATTGCAGGGGTTTCCCTGCAGAGGAAATCAATACAGCTAGTATTGGAAAGGAGAAAATTATGGAGATATTAGTGAAACTTAATCAGGTTATGACTATTAACCTTGCCCAAATTGAAAAACCCATTCCACAATGAGAATATCCTATGTTGGACCACTTTATGCGACAAAATCCCCAATCATTTAGTGGTACTACTAATACAATTGCAGTTGTGCAGTGGATTAAGTCTCTATAAAAGATACTTATGGCCTTAGGAAGTAGTGAAATAGAAAAGGATACTTTTTCAGTCTATTGTCTTAAAGGTGATTCTGATTAATGGTGAAAATTGATCCAAAATACTAAGAATAAAGATGAAATAGAACTAATGGAATGGGGATCTTTTAATGAGACATTATTCAACAAATACTTTCCTTGTGACCAAAAATTGAGATAAAGATAAAGTTTCTTAGATTAATGAAAAAGGAATAAGAGAGTGTTGTAGATGATGAATCTACCATTACAAGGTTATCCATGTTTTCTACAGATTATATACACAACACAGAGTGCATGACTGATCACTTATTTGAAGTTCTTAATCCAAATCTCCAAAGGGCACTAGTTTGGAATAATTTTTCATCATATGATGAAATAGTTTTATGTTCCATCAACAGGGAGAATGATTTTCTAGGATAAATATTTTCAAAGGAAAAAAAGACAAGAATAGGCCATCTAAGAACCATGAAAAAAGAAATTAATCAAAGAAGAAGAATATGTTTGACCAATTTTCATCTTATGATAACTGGGGGAAAACCCTAGGAAATGATTGAAGGAATTGGGAGTCTGTTGTAAGTGTGGATATAAGGGACTACAGTCTCATGAATTCAATGGGAAGAAACAAATAAATGAAGTTCAGTAATACAATTGTAAAGAGATGGGACACTATTCCAATTAATTCCCCAAACATAAAGGTAATCCACCACAGAAGAGGTTGAGGGGAGACGACCATGATTTTTCAATCACAACGGCTGAGGTTGAAGTTCCTAATAGTGTGGTGGCAGGTACTTTATTATTTCCTAAAATTTATCTAAATATTTATTTTATTATGGATCATCTCAATCCTTTATATCTTCTAAGTTTTATTTAAAAATTATATTTTTCTAATTCACCATGAAAATGGAATTGTCAGTTAAAACTCTAAGTGGGAACCTTATCATAACAAAGATGTGTCGAGCAGTTCCTATTTTGGAATATTAACATGCTCTAATTTCTAATTGTTTTATTATACCTATGGTTTGTTTCTATATAATCCTTAGTATGTATTGTATTTCAAAATATAATGTAAAAATCAATTACCGGAAGAAGGAAGTTGCGATTTTTGAGGAAGATATAGAGTTCTTTATCTTTAGAGAAGAAACTTCATCACCTGATTCTTATCCAAATAAACCCCTGGTAGTATTAAAGAATGCGATTATTGAGGATGAAAAGAGAAAAACATCTATGTATAAAGGAGGTATTCTTCAAATTGAGGACATACCTATTTTAAAGGAATACATCGATGATTTTTCTGAAGATTTACTTGGACACCCCCAGAGTGTAAAGTTGAGTTTTTTAGTTATTTAATCCCTAACAAGAGACCAATATCAGAATCTACCTATATAACAGACATTTTGGAATTAGTAGAGCTAAAAAATGACTTGAAGAATTGGTTCAAAAGGATTTATCCACCCTAGTGTTTCTCCATGGGGATCCCATGTTCTCTTTGTCCAAAAGAAAGATAGATCCATGAGGGTGTGTATTGATTATTGGGAAATCAATGTGATTACAATAATGAGAAAGTATCCTCTACCTATTATTTATGATTTATTTGATCAACTTCAAGGAGCTCAATTAATTTCAAAGATTGATCTTTGTTCTGTATATCATCAACTATGAAGGAATAAGGAAGACATTTCAAATATAGATTTTCATATGAGGAATGGTCATTATGAATTTATAGTAATGACTTTTGGATTGAATAATGCACCCTCAATTTTTATGGATCTCATTAATTGAGTATTAAATAAATATCTTGATGATTTTGTTGTGGTATTCATTGATGATATTCTGATATATTATAAAATCTTTGAAGACCATCATTATCACTTGCGAATAATTCTTGAAACTCCCAAGAGAGAAGAATTATATAGTAAATTTAGAAAGTGTGAATTTTGGCTTCAAGAAATTCATTTCCCTGTCTATATAGTCTCCAAGGATGGAAACTATATTGATCCTTCAAAGACAATAGAAATTCAAGAATGGATAGCACCAACAATTATAATAGAGGTACACATTTTTATTAGTTTATCAGGTTACTATCAGTGTTTCATCCATAATTTCACCTGATTGGCTAACCCATTAACCAAGATCGCATGTAAAGGGATTAAATTCATTTGGAAAAAAGGGTGAATTTTTTTTTGATGAATTGAAGAGAATATTAGTCAATTATCCTATGTTGACTTTACTATCAGGGAATGATGGGTCTTTTATTAATTTTAATGCTTCAAGGAAAAGACTTGGTTGTGTCCTTAAGAAAAATGATAGGTTTATCACATATGCATAAAGGCAATTGAAAATGCATGAAAAAACTCTCCAACTTATGATCTTGAGTTAGATATAGTAATATTTTCTCAAAAGATATGGAGAAAATATCCCTATAGTGAAAAATATGAGATATATACTCAGCACAATAGTTTGAAATATATTTTCTCATAGAAAGAACTCAACAAGAGACAGAGGAGATGACTTGAGCTACTCAAGAATTATGATTTCACAATAATCTACCACCCAGGGAAGGAAAATAATTTGAAGGATTCCTTGAGTATAATGGACCATGTATTTCTAAACAAGATGATAGTTTAAAGGGATCCTATGTTCATTGATCTGGTAAAGATGGATATAGGAATTATCATTGAGGGTGAGGCATCACTACTTTTTCAAATGGTTTCCAAACCATCTTTACTATAAAAGATAAAAAGTTCTCAGACTGATGATGAGGAGGTTCAAAAAAATTAATGCTTTGAATGATGGGAGATTTATTGATTTAGTATTTGAAGATGGAATTTTAAAATTTATGAAGAGGATTTGTGTTCCCGCTATACCTGAGAAAAAAGGGAATTATTGGATGATGCTCATAGCTCTAATTTCACTATACACCCTGGTGGAACTAAGATATATATAGATTTTAAGGAACATTTTTTGTGGAACAACATGAAGAGGGAGATTTTTGATTATGTATCGAAATGTTTGGTTTATCAATAGGTGAAGGCTGGAAGACAATATCCTAGAGGAGTCATGCAACCTCTTCCTATACCTGTGTGGAAATGGGATGATATTATGATGGACTTTATCATGGGGCTACAAAATACACCTAGAAGGATTGATGAAATATGGGATACTGTTGATAATATTACTTATTCATCAAATTTTCTTTCTATAAGAGTAGATTTACCACTTGAACCATTAGCAAGACAATATATTAATAAAGTTTTAAAACTTCATGGTGTACCCCTATCAATTGTTTCTGATCGTGATCTTCGTTTCACATCAAGATTCTGGAAATGTCTTTATAAGGCCCTAAATACAGATCTTCATTTGAGAACTACATACCACCCTCAAACTGATAGACAATCATAACAGACTATTCACACTTTTGAAGACATGTTTAGAGCCATCTCACTTGACTTTAAAGGTATTTAGGATTAGTATTTACCTCTTGTAGAATTTTCCAATGACAATAGCTTCTATTAAAGTATTCAGATGACACCATATAAAGCGTTATATGGAAAGAGATGTTGTACGCCACATTTTTGGGATGATGTTGGTAAAATAAAACTTTTAGGTATGTAACTTATTGAAGAAACAACAAAGAAGGGTAAGATTATTCAAACCCAAATCAAAAAAGTTCAAAGTAAGCAAAAGATCTATGTTGATAACCGAATGAAGGACTTGGAATTTCAAGTAGGAGATCATGTTTTCTTGAAGGTATATCTATGGAAGGGTGTTATACGATTCGGTGAGATGGTTAAATTAACTCCCAGGTATATTGGACCTTTTGAAATTCTATAATGAATAGGAGTTGTAGCCTCCCATTTGTAAATGCCTCGAAGTATCTCGACAGTTCATGATGTGTTCCACATATCACTGTTAAGAAAATACATGCTAGACCCATTGTGTATACTCACCTATGAAGAAATAGAACTAGAACCCAATATATATTAATGGGAAGATCCTATCAAGATTATAGATACCATAGAACAATTTTGGAGAAATCATAAAACTCGTATGGTAAAAGTTCTTTTGAGAAACCATAAAATAGAATAGGTGACGTGGGAAACTGAAGATAATATGATGATGAACTACCCGTATCATTTTATGTCTTCATTTTACAGAAATTTTGAGGATGAAATTATTTGTATGGAATAACATAACACCCCAAGATTCCACGGTACACTTCTTTTTAAATAATTCAATGGCTTGCGTTGTACGTAACCCCGAGTTCAAGCACACCACGACCTATCAAAGTAGCCATTTAAAAAGAAGTTATGAAAGATATTTACCACATTTTAAAATTTATAAAAATTTTTTTTTAAAATAGACTTCATTTTTGAATCTTTAACATCAAAATTATCTTAGGGTGAAATTTTGGTAATTTTCTTAAAAGTTTCAATTTTGGATAAATGGTGAAAAATACTGTTTTTAAATTCAAAACTACCTTTTCATCTAATTTATGTGTATAGGTTGATTGTATTTTTAATTTATTTTAAAGTATAATTGAATTAATATTTTATAATTTAATTTAATTAGGGTCATTAGATGTAATTTCACATTTAAATTGTTTATAAACCCAAGTCAATTTTTTGATAATTTTTACTTCTTAAAGACCTGCTTTCTCGTATTGACAATGGGAAATAATTTTAAATTAATTACTGAATCTTCTATGTTTTGAATTTGTAAAAATTGATTTAATATTTTGGAATCATAATGTTCAAATTGTGTAAATTGGTAACTTTTATTTTTAGACATTATGGATAGTAACTTCAGTAATTATTTTTATTTACCATGGCTAAAGGGTAAGTTATGTAAATAAGAGTAATAATATATTATTTTAATAATATAAAACTACACTAACACATGTTCTAATCCTCTTTGATGTGATATTTCTGACCATGGGTATCGATGGGTTGATTTTAGGACCCAATGGCACCACTTGGGTGTGACAATGACATGTTATAAGAATTAATTTATTGTAATGATAAATATAACATAAACATGTATATTTTATTAAAACAATTTTAATATAGGGTTATATGACTGATCCATTGGAATATAAATAGAAATTAGAATTCAAGAAATATTTCCAAAATCATGGTATTTTATTTATAATTTTTAGACATTAAAAAAAATTTATTTATGACACAATGATGATGCGGTGATTACCTTATTAATGAAAGATTCAAATAAATGACATTATAAATATTAAAATAAAAAAAATGGATGCCATAGAATAATTTTTTTTACTATATTGACATATTATATTTGATTTAATGACTTTGGATATAATTAATCAAGTTTTTATGACTTTAAAAAATCAATTCCTAAATAGTGTCAAAATTGACATAAATGAGTTTTTAAAACAAATATTATTTTATTAACTGATATAACAGTCCTAAAAATCTAAGATTCATCAAACTGACATATATAATGTTAAAATTTCATTAATGATCCACTTTTGGATCTCTTGTCAATTTATAGTAACTAAATTAACCATAAGGTGTAAAAATACAAGAATCCATGGTAAGAGTTAAGTTATTTAAGTGAGGATTAAAGCTAAAAGATATGGTTAATTTTATGAAATAAATACATATAAAACCTATTGGTTGAAATTAATTAGACACATACTCATATTATCCTCAAAATAAATCACTTTTTAGCTATTAGAAACCGAAATTAAATTTATAATAATTTAATATTTCATTCCTTTTCTAAAATTCCCCTCACCTCTCTTATAAAAGGGTACTTCTCCTTATCTTTAATTAACACCTGCAAAGCCCTTTTTCTCGGCCAAACACAACCCAAATCTCCTCAAAAAATTTCTAACTTCATTATAGAGAGGAAACTGTGGGCATAAAACCAACTTAAGGGGTCCTTTTGTTCAAATCGAATAGAGACACCAAAAGAAGAGGTAATCATTTTATCCCTTATTTCAAAGTTCTTTTCTTCTTCTACTTCCTCTTTCTAAGATGTTACCATACTAAAATAATAAATCCAGAACTTAATATTTTATTATATGTTGTTATGATTATGGTAAAACTATATTCCTTTTTCAACCCATCCTATGAAAATCAATATCACCATGCGTGCATACGTACGGATTATCATCTTCACGTCATGGTGTAAACTATTTTTCATCTATACTTTATATGGATGAGTATAATGATGAATTTAAATAGATTAAATAATAAATATAACATGATATTATTTCTTTACAATTCATATTCCATCCAATTAAATACCATTTAATCATTTAGTAAATGATATCATTGCTCGTGTGTGTGTACAACTTACCGTCTCCACGACGCGATGAGACTCATCTTCCACGTTCACCATCCAAGAATGATTATAAAGATATATATTATAAATAATTCTGAAATATATGAAATAATAATTCTACTATAATAGTATATAAATATATGTGTGTGTGTGTGTGTGTGCATACATGTCATTCACTTACTTCCATTCAATATGATAAGAAAACGGAAACGATGTTCATGCGTACGTACGACATACTGTCTCCATGAACAGTGTATTCCATTTGATATATCTATCTATTATATATATTGATATTATGAATATATATTATATATAAATCATATTATTCTTGAAGTAATTAAATGATTATCTAAGTAATATTATCAACAATAACAAGTCAAAACACGTACCATAAACAAAGCAATTATTACCCAAAATGTTGCATTAATTTGGAATTGTTAATAAATGGGTAATATAAAGTCATAAAATAATCATATATTATGTCATAAATATTATTATTATATAATTTAATAATATGTTTAAAACCATCATACATGAGTTTCGGACAAATACAGACAGTATAAGACATAACATAAGGGATTTTGTCTCAATTTCATTTCATTGGGAAATATTGTAATGTTATGAACCTAGTTATTTTTACATAGTGTAAATTCTACCTTTTGACTTGGTATATCAGGAATATCATTATTTTCATGATATTATATTATTTCCTTCAGGTGAATTATTGATAGATCCATATTACTCATTCAATATGGTTATTTGATAGGGCATATTATTTATTTTGGTTAATTAATATGAGAAATACGTTTGACTAGGAATGAAGGGTGGTTCTCAGACATTATATATCTCCTCGATCCGTTCACAAGTTCTCATGTGAAAAATGAGTTGGATAAATGGTTTTTTACCCATAATTTAAAACCATATTGTGAAATTTCTTAACGGTAATAGTTTTTCATGTGTTTGAGACATGACATCCTAAAATAAAGTATTTCCCTCATTTAATTACAATCATTATTTATCCATGAGATTTTGCGTTGACATATCTATGGAAGTAGTTAATTCTCAGTTTATTTATTTATATAATTTTTTTCAGTTCCTTAATTTCCATATTATTTGTGTCTTATCTAGTTTTGTAAATGTAAAGTGTTCTCAGATATTTACCATTCCATATAGATTTATTATTGATTTAGTTGTACATACCCATACTGAGAATTTGAGCTCACCCTTATTATGTTTCTCTACCTAGGTTATGAAGAAGAGAACATTGATTAAGCTTTCAAGGATGAATTATATTCAATTATTATGTTGCATGTTTTATTTTGTTTTCCCAATGTATTATGGGTATCATGAATGTAATCTGGATTTCCAAGACTGCAAAACTGTATGGTCCATCGGGACGTAATTCCTTGTAATCATGTCAATGTACTTTAATAATGCACTGAATCGAGGTTATCTAAGTTCGGGTCTTTACAGTTGGTATCAATGTAAGTATAGCAACAACCATGTAAACTATATTTAGAGAACACAGATTAAGGAACATACCCTAAGTTAGACTTTGGGGATACACTTATAATAATTCACCCAAGATAATAAATGTTTCTGATTTATGATATATAAATTTTTAATTTATGTTGAGTGTTTTACTATATTTGAAACTCATAATTTTATGAGCTAATATTATATGTGTCATTGTATATAAACGGCACCTGTAAGGATGAATGGTATCAATAATCAAGGAAATTTCATGGGTTTCCCTGTAGAGGAAACCAATATAGATGGTATTGGAATGGAGAAACTTATGGTGATATTAATGAAACTTAATCAGGTTATGAAAAATATCCTTGCCTAAATGGAACAGCCCATTACAAAGTGGGAATCTCTTATACTGGATCACATTATGTGGAAAAATCCCCCATCATTTAGTGGGACTAAAAATACAATTGTATCTGAGCAGCAGATTGAGTCTCTGGAAAGGATATTTATGGCCTTTGGATGTAGTGAAATAAAAAAGGTTACTTTTTCATTCTATTTTCTCAAATTTGAGACTGATCAATGGTGAACATTTATCCAAAATAATAGGAATGAAGAAGAAACTAAACTTATGGAATGGATAACTTTTAAAGAGGAATTCTTCGACAAATAATTTCCTTGTGACCTACAAATTGAGATGAAGAGGAAGTTCCTTAGCTTAAAGCAAAAGGAAGAAGAGAGTGTTTCAGATTATGATGCTACCTTCACAAGTTTATCCAGGTTTGATACAGATTATATGCCCAACACATATTACAATATTGATCACTTCTTTGAAGGTCTTCATCCAAATATCCAAAGGGCACTGGTTTTGTATAATTTTTCATCATATGATGAAATAATTTTATGTGCCATCAAGATGGAGAAGGAATTTTCTAGGATAAATATTTTCAAAGGAAAAAAAGAAAAGAAGATACCATTTGAGAACCATGAAAAAGGGATTTCGTCAAAGAAGAAGAAGAAGTTTGAACAATTTTCATCTTGTGAAAACTATGGGAAAAACCACTCATGGAGATTTTTAAAGGGATTGGTAGTTTGTTATAAGTTTGGAGATAAGGGACACTAGGCTCCTGAATTCAAATAGATGAAACAAATTGATGATGTCTAGTGATACAATTTTAAAGATATGGGGAACTATTCAAATGAATTCCCCAAACATCAAGGGAATCTACCAGAGAAGTGGTCGAGGAGAGATGGCCAAGTGTTTTCAATCATAATTGATGAGGTTGAAGTTCTTAATGATATGGTGTAAGGTAATTTAATTATTTCCCAAAAAAATTCTAAAGATTTATTTGAATCTATATCATCTCAATCCCTTATATCATCCATGTTTTCTTTAAAAATTAGATATTTTCAATTCACCGTGAAAAGGGAATTATCAGTTAGAACTACTAGTGGGAACCATATCGCAACAAAGATGTGTTGAGAAGTTTATATTTTGGCATATAAACATGTTCAAATTGATAATTTTGTTATCATGCCTATGGTTGATTTCTATATAATCCTCAATATGGATTGTCTTTATAAATATGATGTGAAAATATATTGCAAGAAGAAGGAAGCTGTTATTTTTGTGGAAGATGTAGAATCCATTTTCTTTAAAGAAGAAACTTCATCACCTGATTATTATCCAAATCCATCTCCAGTAGTATTAATGAATGTGATTATTGAGCAGGATTAGAAAATAACATATAGGAATGAAAGAGGTAATCTTCAAATTAAAGATGCACCTATTTTCAAGGAATAAATTGATGTGTTTTCTGAAGATTTTCATAGACACCCCTAGAGAAAGAAGTTGAGTTTTTTATTGATTCAATCCCTGATGAAAGGCCAATATCAAAAACTCCCTATAGAATGGCCATAGTGAAATTAGTTGAGCTTAAAAAAATTGCAAGAGTTGGGTCAAAATGGATTTATCTACCCCAGTGTTTCTCCATGGGGAGCCCCTATTCACTTTGTCTAGAAGAAAGATAGATCCATGAGGTTGTGTATTGATTATAGGGAAATCAATGCGATTACAATGAAGAACAAGTATCATATACCTCATATCAATGATTTATTTGATCAACTTCAATGATCTGAATTCATTTCGAATATTTATCTTCGTTCTAGATATTATCAATTATGAGTGAGTAAGGACAACATTTTGAAGATAGATTTTTAGACCAGGTATGGTCAATACGAATTTATAGTAATGCCTTTTGGATTGACAAATGCACCCTCAATTTTTATGTATCTCATGCATAGAGTATTCAAGAAATATCTTGACGATTTTTTTGTGGTATTCCTTGATGATATTTTGATATATTCTAGAATATTTTAAGACCATGTGTATCACTTGAGAATCATTCTTGATACTCTCAAGAGAGATGAATTATATGGTAAATTTAGCAAGTGCGGATTTTGGCTTCATGATATTTCATTCCTTAGTCGTATAGTCTCCAATGATGAAATCTCTATTGATCCTTCAAAGACAAAGTAAATTCAATAATATCTACCACCATCAATTATAACAGATTTATGTAGTTTAATTAGTTTAGAATGTTACTATCGGTATTTCATCCAGAATTTTGCCTGATTCGCTAACCCATTAACTAAGATCACACGTAAAAAAGTGAAATTCATCTGGAAAAAAGTGTGTGAAGAGTGTTTTTATGAATTGAAGAGAAGATTAATCAATTCTTATATCTTGATATTACCATCTTGGAATAATGGGTTTGTTATTTATAGTGATGCATCAAGGAAAGGACTTTGTTTTTTCCTTATTCAAAATGATAGGGTTATTTCATATACATCAAGATAGTTAAAAATGCATGAACAAAACTATCCAACATATTAATATTTGCTATGAAGATATGGAGACACTATCTTTATGGTAAAAATGTGAGATATATACTGATCATAAGAGTTTGAAATATATTTTCCCATAGAAAGAACTCAACATGAGACAAAGGAGATGTCTTAAGATACTCAAGAATTATGATTTTACAATACACTTCCACCTAGGGATGGAAAATAAGCTGGCGGATCCCTTGAGTAGAATGGACCATGGAGTTATAAACAAGATGAGACATGAAAGGGATCCTATGTTCATAGATCTGGTAAAGATGGATATGGGAATTATCATTGATGGTGAAGCATCACTACTTTTTCAAATGGCTTCCAAACCATCTTTACTAGAAAGGATAAAAAGTTCTGAGACTAATGACGAGGAGTTTCAAAAGAAAATTAAAGCTGTGAATGATGGGAGATTGATTGATTTCTTATTTAAAGATGGCATTTTGAAATTTTGGAAGAGTCTTTCTATTCCCGCAATACCTAATCTATGAAGGGAATTATTGGATGATGCTCATAGTTCTAATTTCTCTATACACCCTGGTGGAACTAAGATGTATTGATATTTTAAGGAACATTTTTGGTGGGACAACATGAAGAGGGAGATTGTTAATTACGTATCGAAATGTTTGGTATGTCATTAGGTGAAGTCTAGAAGAAAAAATCCTATAGAAGTCATGCAACCTCTTCCTATACTTGTGTGGAAATGGGATGATATTATAATGGAATTTTTCATGGGGCTACTGAATACTCCCATAAGGAATGATGAAATATGGGTTATTTTTTATTATATTACCAAGTCATCATATTTTCATGATATAAGAGAATATTTAACACTTGAAAGTTTATTAAGAATATGTATTAATGAAGTTTCAAGACTTTATGGTGTACCCCTATCAATTGTTTCTGACTGTGATCCTCATTTCACATCCAGATTCTAGAAATGACTTTAGAGGGGCCTAGATATAGAACCTCATTTGAGAACTCCATACCACCCTCAAACTGATGAACAATCAAAATGAACTATTAAAACTTTAGAATACATGTTGATATCCTGCTCACATGACTTTCAAGGTTTGTGGGATCAGTATTTACCTCTAGTAGAATTTTATTATAACAATTGCTTCCATTCGAGTACTCAGATGACACTATTTAAAGCATAATATGGAAAGAGATTTCGTACACCAATTTTTTGGGATGATTTTGGTGAAAGAAAACTTGTATGTCTAGAACTTGTTTAAGAAATAATATAGAAGGTTAAGATTGTCCAAACTCATATCAAAATAGCTCAAAGTAAGAAAAAGATCTATGATAATGACTAAAGGAAATATTTGGAATTTCAAGTTGGAGATCATGTTTTCTTGAAGGTATCTCCATGGAATGGTGTTGTACGATTTGGTGAGAAGGTTAAATTAACTCTTAATTACATCAGACATTTTTAAATTCTATAATGAATTTGAGTTACAGCCTACCATTTGGAAATTCCTCCAAGTATTTCGAAAGTAATAATGTGTTCCACATATCATTGTTAAGAAAATACATTCCATACCCAACGCGTGTACTCACCTATGAAGAAATAGAATTGTAACCTGATCTATATTATTGGTAAGATACTATCAAGATTCTTCATACTAGATAACAAATTTTGAAAAATAAAACAACTCATATGGTAAAATAACTTTTGAGAAACCATAAAATGGAAGAGGCGACGTGGGAACCTAAATAACATATAATGAAGAACTACCCAAATCTTTTTAGTTCGTGATATTCTATAAATTTTAAGGATAAATTATTTTAAGTATTGAATAATGTAACACACCAAGATTCCACAGTATGCTTCATTTTAAATAATTCAATCTCTTGTATTGTACGCAACCTCAAGTTCAAGTACACCACGACATATAAAAGTAGTCGTTTAAAAAGAAATTATGAATTCTATTAACAACATTTTGAAATTTTATGAACTTTAATTTTAAAAATAGACTTAATTTTTTAATTTTTAATATCAAAATTACCTTAGGGTGAAATTTTGATAATTTTCTAAAAGGTTTCAATTTTGATGAATAGTGAAAATACTGCATTTTAATTCAAAACTACCTTTTAATATAATTTATTTGTATAGTTAGATTGTCTTTTTAATTGGTTTTAAAGTACAATTGAATTAATATTTTATCATTTTATCCAATCAGTTTCATTGGAAGTAATTTCACATTTAAATTGTACATAAACACAAATCAATCTTTTGATTGTTTTTACTTCATAAAAACCTGGTTTATGGTTTTGGCAACAAAAATTAATTTTAAATTAATTACTAAAACTTCTGTTTTTTGAATTTGGAAAAATAGATTTCATATTTGTAATCATAAGGTTTAAATTGTGTAAATTTGTACCTTTTAATTTTGGGCATTATGAATAGTATGTTCGGTAATTATTTTTATTTACCATGGTTAAAGGGTAAATTAGGTAAATAAGAGTAATAAAATAATATTATAATAATATAAAACTATCCTAAAACATGTCCTAATTTTATTTTATGAGATATGTTTGACCACGGTAATCCATGGATCGATTTTAGGACCCCATGGGACTACATGGTTGTGATAATGACATGTTATAAGAATTAATTTAAAGTAAAGATAAATATATCATAAACATGTATCTTTTACTAAAACAAATTTAATATAGGGTTATATAATTGTTCTGTTGGACTATAAATATTCATTATAAATATAACAATATTTTGTACACCATGGTATTTTATTTATATTTTTTAGACATTAAAAAAATTATTTATGACATAATGATGATGCAGTGATTACCTTATTAATGAAATATACAAATAAATGACATTATAAATATTAAAATAAATTTAATTTGAATATTTTGATACCATTCACGAATTTTATTGATTAAATTGACATATTTTCTTTGATTTAATTCCTTTTTTCAAAGTAATCAATTTTTTTGACTTTAATAAAAAAATCAATTCCTAAATAGTGTCAAAACTGACATAAATGAGCTTTAAAAACGATTATTTTATTAAATGATATAATAGTCCTAAAAATCTAAGACTCAGCTAACTAACTTATGTAATGTTAAAAAATTCATTAATTATCCACTTGTGGATTTCTTGTAATTTTATAGTCACTAAATTAACCATATGGTGTAAAAATAAAAGAAGACATGGTATGTGTTAAGTTATTTAACTAAGGGTTAAAGCTAAAAGATAAGGTTTCCTTATGACCTAAACATGTATAAAAACTATTTTTTGAGAGTATTTTTACCCATACTCATCCTATCCTACAAATAAATCACTTTTTAGCTATTAAAAACCGAAAATAAATTTATAATAAATTAATATTTCAAGGTTTTTCTAAAGTGCACTTCACCTCGCTTATAAAAGGGAACTTCTCATTCTCTTTAATTAACACCACAAAATCACTTTGTCTTGGAAACACCCTACCCAAATCTCCTCCCAACATCCCTAAATTAATCCTATAGGAATAAATTTGGGCAGAAAACCTACTTAATGTGTCCTTTTGTTCAAATCAAAAGGAGACACCCAAAGAATATGTAATCGTTTTATCCCTTCTTTCAATGTTCTTTTCTTATTCTACTTCATCTCACTAAGTTGTTAATATAATAAAATAATAAATCTGGCATATAATATATGATGAGATGATTTTATGATTATGGGACAACTATATTCCTCTTTTTACCCATATTATGAAAAACAATACCACCATGCGTGCGTACATACGGATAACCGTCTCCACATCGTGGTGTAAACTATTTTCCATATATAGTTTATTTATATGGGTATAATGATGAATGTAAGTGACTTAAATAATAAATGTAACATGATATTATTTCTATATAATTCATATTCCATTTTATCCCATACCATTTAACCATTAAGTAAATGATATCGTCGCTCATGTGTACATACGACTTACCGTCCCCACGACGCGATGAGACTCATCTTCCACATTCACCATCCATGAATAATTATAAAAATATATACTATGAATAATTATGAAATATATGAAATAATAATCCTACTAGAATAATATATATAAATATATATATATGTGTGTGTGTGTGTGTATTTATGTATGTATGTGTTTACATATATGTCATTCACTTATTTAAATTCAATACAATAAGAAAATGGAAACAAAAATTATGTGTATGTACGGCCTACCATCTCCATGAATGGTGTATTCCATTTTATATATCTATATATTATATATATTTATATTATGAATATATATGATATATAAATCATATTATTATGGAATTAATTAAATCATGATCTAAGTAACATGATAAAGAATAACAAGTCAAGACATGTACGATAAACAATGCAATTATTACCTGAAATGTTGAATTAATTTGGAGTTGTTACTAAATGGATAATATAAATTTATAAAAGAATAATATATTATATCATAAATATTATTATTATTATATAAGTTAATAATATGTTTAAAACCATCACACATGAGTTTCAGACAAATATAGAGAGTATCGGACTTAAGGTAAGGGATTTCGTCTCCATTTCATTTCATAGAGGCATATTGTAATGTTATGAAACTAGTTCATTTTATATGATGTATATTCTACATTTTGGATTGTTATATTATGAATACCATTATTTTCATGATATTATATTATTTCCTTCATGGGAATTATTGATAGATCCATATTACTCATTAAATATGGTTATTTGATAAGGCATATTATTTATTTTGGTTATTCGATATGAGAAATAATTTGGTCTAGAAATGACAGGTGGAGCCCTGAAATTATATAGCTTCTAGATGCATCGGCAGGTTCTCATGAGATAGATAAGTTATCCATATGGGTTTCTACCATTATTTTTAAACCATCTTGTGAAAGGTATTGACGGTAATAGGTTTCATGTGCCTAAGACATGACGGCCTTAAATAAAGTATTCCCCTAGTTTAATTTTAGTTATTATTTATACATGATAATTTTCATCGACATATATATGGATATAGTTCATTCTTAGTTTATTGATTTATGTAAATTGTTTTAGTTCCTTACTTTCCATATTATTTGTGCCTCATCAAGTTTTGTAAATGGAAAGTGTTCTCAGATATTTACCTTTTTCATATAGATTGATTATTACTTCTGTTGTACATACCCTTACTAAGAATTTTAGCTCACCCTTATTATGTTTCTCTCCACATGTTATGAAGAATAGAAAATTGATTATGCTTTCAAGGATGTAGTATATTTCATTTATTTTGTTGCATGTTTTATTTTATTTTCTGAATGTATTATGGGTATCATGTATGTAGTCTAGATTTCCAAGACTACTAAACTATATGGTCCTTAGGGATATGATTCCTAGTAATCAAGACAATTAGATATAATAATGAATCGGATTCTGGTTATCTGAGGTTGGGGCATTACAATTACCATTAATTCTTATCATGAATCGCACATATATATTTACTAACCAAAACTATGATGACATATGTTTGTGGAAAGTAGGGTATATTGGGTTTTTCATGAATGAATTTTTATTAATGGATAAGGTGAGGAAGTATATATCCCTTACGACTTTATAGAAGTTGATATCTTAGCCCTTGGATTGGAATATAACCATCTCCTTAAATTCCATGTACATGGTATAAGGGTGTGTTTATTTTAGAAACTAAATGAAATATGTATCAATCATATAGGTTAATGACACATATTTATAGCCTTCTTGATAATATATTATAAAAAAGTGATTATATTACACAGTGAGAATGCATATGTGGTTTTTGATGTTATGAAATTGTGTTTTTTTATCTTGGGTGTCTTGACTCATTGCTAGAAAGTAATCTTGGACTTTAGGAAAGCCCTAATAATTCCAATAAGAAGAAATCCTAGTGGGTCACACAGTAACTGTTTCCATTGATCTTGATTAATTTATATTTTAATTTAATTAATAGAATAAATATTTTTCACAAGATCGAGGAATAATTTTATTAAATTTTTATTCATTTTATAAATTAAATATATATTTATTCACCGGATTTTGAATAAATTTTTTTTTTTATTTATTGAATTATTATTATTATATTAAAAAAATTCCCAGAAGGATGAGTGGACCAAGATCTTTTCTGGTGATAAATATTAATTTACATTCTAGTAAAATAATATTTATCATTTTTCTATTTATTACAAACCATAAAAATAATATTATTATTCTTATATAACATGGGTTTTGATAAATATTATTATATTATTTGAGGGATGTTATGTAATTAAATAATATTTTAACTTGAACCCCACCTCAATAAATAGATGGTTATGTCTATTATGTCGGGATAATTGAAAAATTAAGAATTGAGAATCGTTGGGCATGATATAATTCTCTCCCAAATATTTCCTTCTCTTCTCCTCTCAAGAACAAGAAGAAATTCTTTAAGTATATAAGATTTTGACTGATCAAGATGAACAATATAAGATGATTTATCCACTATGATATCACCTAACATTCCATTCGTTATTTTTTGGGGATCAAAGGAGCACTTCTGAAACACCATAAGAGGGATTATACACTTAGATATTATAAGTGTAAGGAAGGTCATATGCATGGCTATCAGATGATCGGCATCTTTATCAGATAATGTTCCTTGGATTAGGTAATCTTTCATAAAATATAATATAAATTAATTATAAATTTAATTTTTAAAGATCATCATCATGTTTTATGTTCTCTTATGTCAATATTGGGTGGAAAAATTCATTGGTAATGAAATTTAAGTCAAACACAATATACGAATGATCCATCAAATTAGTAAAACCTTTATTGTTATTTTTCCAACCATGGTTCTTCCTTTGTACTTGAAAACCTTCAATTGGTATCATAGGGTCATGTTTTGAATTTATAATTATTTGTTTTATTGTTGATTAATTAGGCCCAATAGAGGTTAGATGTTTCATTTCTAATATATTCATTCTTTATTCCAATTTTAATTCAAATTCCCTCAACATATTATTCATCATCATTGGGGGTTCATTTTCTTAAATGACTAGGAGTATTTAAAGAATGATCAGAGATACCATTGATAAATTAAAATAACTTTATCCAATAAAATTGGGTTACATAACATATAGTTGGAGCACATGTCACATACCCATGTTCACTACACCAGGTCTTGTCATGGGAAACATGGCATGTTGAGAAATAACTACACGTAGAAAATTTATTGCGCACTACATATAGATGGGTCCATCCTAGCCCATGGATTATTAGATTACATATTGTGTAGCTGGAATACTTGTCATGTAGTCTATATGTTTTAGCAATGAAATATTCTCTAACCATGTGGTTGAATACACTGTCAACACTACGTGATACTGAAAGACTCGAAAATTAATGATATAAATGACATTTTTTGGCATAAACTATTTTTATTTCATTAATTCATGCATCTGAAGTAAAAGTTGAGTCATTTGGTGAGTCAAGAGGGCACGTGAATAGGGTAAAACACCACATATAAATAGAGTAAATATCATGTGGTTCCTCATTCAAAGAACACACTAAGTCTTTCAATGGTTTTTGTGGACACATGGATAGCGTGATACATGATGTGTAGCTCTCTTATAGATTTTGTGTAGTCCATCCAAGGTATATACCAAATCCCCAGGAATTTATGTCAATAACATGGTAATCAAGGTATATGATGTGTATCTCATAAGTACATGTCATATAGTCTCCCAATAAAGGATATAATTAAATTGCAATAAATTACAAATTTTATCATTAAAAACTTATTATATATTGATTGGAAACTAATGTGTTTGAAATTTTAATAAATTTTTTAAAGAATTAATAAATTATCAGTTAATTTATTATAATTATTTGTAATTATTGGTTATTATATTTTTTTTTATAAATTCATTTATGATGTGTATCTTTAAGATAATTCATATGGTTATTAATATAAAATGGAATTAATTAATTAATGCAAGTGAATTTATCTTAATAATAATTAACAAATATAAATGAATGTTATTCAATATTATTTTTCATATTCTTTGCATTTTTATGATATTTCATGATATTGAACAAGAACTATGTATTTTTTGTCATTATTTAATTTAATTTATTGCATGGTTTTTCAATTACTAATTATCGAATCAAATATGATGGTATTGAATTATCCATCCCTTCTTTATTGTGTAGGACCTACATTCCAAGGTTATTTATGTAATTCTTCTTAATCAATCCTTTGTATTCCTTAATATATGAGTGGGTTATAAATACATGTAATAAATTGGGTATCTTAAGGTGCATGGAGGTGGTTCAAGAATAAAATGAGATGATATCAACTTAGGTGATACATGAGTGGATAGGTGAAATATTTCAACTCATGCCAAGGTGAGTATAATGTTTTTTTCTATTATTTTATTGGTTGATTTATTTTCCAATCAATAAATCAATCATTATATAAGATCATGATTGGATCATTTATTTATTTATTTATTTATTTATTTATTTATTTCTTATGAATTATTTATTTTGTGCATTCATGATCATGATCAGATAAATAAATGATTTAATATAAAAATATATAATTTAAATAAATTTATTATGTATAAATGTTTTATAAAACATATATAATAACTTATGTAATATATAATTAAAATTAAAAAGGAATGTAATGGATAAAATAGGATAACATTTTCACATAATAAAATAAAATACCTAAACTTAATATTAAGTCACACTTGGATGTCCATTACTTGATATGGAATGAAACTGATAGAATTAGTGTTTGGACAACCCTTATTGGGACAATTACTTTTATAATGGGAGTTCTTATGAAGGTTTTGAGTTTACATAACCATTTTACATCAAGAGGATTGGTCATTGTTGGACTTGGTGTAATTTAGAGGCAAGTGTTGAGGAAATCCATGTTAGGATTTTAGGATTGGTTAGTCCACTAAACGAATCAAGGAGCTTCAAGCCAGTAGTTGAAAAATACCTTCCTACCTAAATACCTCTAACTAGCTTGAACAACCCTTTTGGGGGTTCTTTAGAGGGGAATATGAATCCTTTCAACTACAATTTCCTAACAAATGGATATTAGTAATTCAATGGTGATATCTATTAGGACTTGATAAAATATTGGAATAATTTATAAAATTATTATTATTATTATGTGTCACAAAAATTTGTAATCAATAAAAGTGTTAATAATGTAATATTTTATAATTTTATAATGAATGAAATTTTTTTAATCCACAATATAACTATGATCTATTTTAGAGAAATTTCATCTTTCCACTAGTAGGAACTTCCAAGAATGGTTCAGATGCCTTCGAGTTGTGTTGGGCCATGAATAGAAAACTTACATGTTATCATTATCATTACCTGATATGGATACTAAAGATGTGAGTGATTAATAATTTTATATCTATGATAAAAATTTGATCTATATGGCCAATATTTATGTTTATTTATTTCATCCATGTCATGTGAACTCATAAAGTATCATGAAAACATAAATTCTTATATAATTATCAAGAATATATGTTATTTATTCAAGGAGTGAGTATGGAAAAAATAGTTTGAGATATACAAGGAAATGTTTTAGAGTAATATTAGATAAGGAACCACATATGGGACTCACGTAGTTAAAATTATTGGATATACTCAGTACCTATAGGTTCTATGTTTTAGACAGCCTGATGAACAGTACATTGATCTCATTCTTGCATTAATCCCTCAAATATTCTATAGATTTTTTATTACTTTTTATAAAAACAACATTGAGAAGTATCTATCTAAACTAATTACTCTTCTTCACTAAGTAGATAATATGATGAATCACAAAAACCCTTCCATCCTTAAAATGAATAAATGAAAATTTCAAGGGAGGATATTTAATACCAAATATTTTTCATTCCCTTAAAATAATATAAATATCATGGGGAAATAAAGGGAATAGGGTAATGTTTGTTTCACATGTGGAAATAAGGGAAACTAGATGAAAACACGAACCTGGGAAAAGAAGTGAGGGGAAGATTCATGTGTGTTTGTTATCAATTGAAATTTATCTATTTCAATAAATTGGGTATTAGATATAGCTTGTGGTGCACACATATGTATTCAAATATAACAACAATGTATATTTAGAAATATTAATTGAGGGGTGGTAGGTCTATTAGCATCCAATAGATCCAAACTTGTTTTTGTTACTTTTGGGGACTACCTCCTCATGTTTCCAATGTGAACGATCTTGGTATTGAAATGTTTTTATTATGTACCATCCACTATCAAATACATATTTTTTTATATCCAGTCTTAATAAGGTTGGATTTATTTTAAAATTTAGGAATACTTGTTTCTTATTTTATTCAAATTCATTTTTATGGAAAGTCATATTTAAATAATAGTCTTTATGTGTTGGATTACACAAACCAAGTAATAGAAACAGATAACGACACTATTACACATGACTCATAACACAAAAAATATTGCCATCACCAGCTAGGTCATGTAAATATAAATCATTTGAATAAATTATATCAAGATATATATTTAAATTCTTTTGAATATAAACCACTTTGGGTATTTCATTAATTTTTACATGTAAAAATGACCAAATATCTAATTAATAGAAAAGGTGAAAGTGAAAAAGAGATTCTTGAATTAGTTCATATCAATGTGTGTGGTCCATTTCCAAATAAAGAAAGGGATGGGTACTCATACTTCATAAAATTTACTGATGATTTTAGTATATATGGATATGACTTCTTAATGAAGTATAATTAAGATTCATGGAATAAAAGAATGAAGTTGATAACTAGATTTATAATAATATTAAGAAACTTCATTCAGACCATGATAGACAATATCTTAATCAAGACTTCATTGATTATCTACAGGAGTTTGGGATTCGATACAAACTCACTCCTCCTTATACACCTTAGTGTAATGGTGTAATTTAAATCTATAATTGTACCTTGTTAGACATGGTGAGATCAATGATGATTCATTAAAGTCTTCCATTATCCTTTTCGGGATACATGAAATAGACAACATCGGATATACTAAACCAAGTGCCTATTAAAGTGAAAAATGGTATTCCATATGAACTTTGGTATGGAATAATAATCATGTTGTTAAATTCACATGTTTGGGGTTATGAATCAATTGTTAAGTATTCTTTAGGTAAAAAACTTTCTCCCCATGGAACAAAGTCTACATTTATAGCATTCTCTAAGGAAATAAGGGGATATTATCTGTAAAACCCCTAATAAAAAAGGTATTGGTTGAAATACATTCTATATTAATTGAGATGAAGGATGTATCTAAAATAAATGGTTGGAATGAGATATAACTTGATGAAGTATAGGCTCAAGGTACACAAAAATGAAACTTTAATAGGTTCCAAAAAGCCCCTTGGAAAAGAAGTTCATAAGACACAAGATCTATGAATGAGTACAAGAGATGTTAGAGAACTAGAATGGTATCATTTTATAGTCACCGAAGATGGTGACTTGTTATTTATTGATAATAATTATCCCCTAACCTATGAGGAAGTCGTAAGTGGAATAGATATTTCCAAATTAAAATAAATTATTAGTTATAAAATGGATTCCACATACTAAAACCAATTCTTGATTTTTTAGATCCTCTAGTGGATGCAAATCCTATTGGTTGTAAATTGGTATTTTGGAAAAAATTCTACATCAATGGAAATTTTGGTAACTTTTGGGCATAATTGGTTACAAAAGGATTCAAATAGTGTAATGTCATTAACTGTTATGAAACCTTTTCACCAGTTGTTATGATAAAATCCATCAAAAAATTTACTTGCCATTATAGTTTTCCATGATTATGAGATTTGAATAAATGATTTAAAAATGTCCTTATTTAATGGGAATCTTTAAGAATATGTATATGTGACACAACATCAAGGTTTTTTTACTATAAAGGATGCCAAAAAGGTTTTCATGTTACAAAGATATGTTTAGGGATTAAAGTAAGAATCTAGGTCATGGATCATTCATTTTGATGATTCTATAATGGAATTTGGTTTTATAAAGAATTAATGTGATCCTTGTGCCTATAATCAGTTTAGTAGGAGTTTAATTGTTTTCTTAATATTATATGGCAATGGAATATTAATTATTGGAAAATAAATAATGGACTTTAAGTCTATTAAATTATAGTTTAATAAATACTCCTCTGTGAAGGATTTGGGTGAAGTAGAATATATTCTTTATATCAAGATCTATTATGATATATCTAAGATGGTGCTTGGCCTAATTCATGGTTCATATATTGACAAGATACAGAATAGATTTAGTATGGAACAATCTAATAGGGGGTTTTTTACAATGTCACATGGAATTCACATTTCCATGAAAACTTTTCCTCAAACACATAAGGAAATTCATTGGATTTCAAGGATTCCATACACATCTACGATTAGTTCAGTAATTTATGTTTTTCAATATACTAGTCTAGATATCACCTACACCTTGAGTGTGGTTGGGAGATATAACAGTGACATAGGTGACCGCCATTGGATGGAAATCAATAATATCCATATGTATCTATGGTTTTCTAAGGATGTGTTCATGGTTGATAGAGGTGATGAGGAACTAGTCATATGTGGATATGCATATGCTATTTTCCAAATAGATAAAGTTGATATAAAATCACATATGGGATACATAATTACTTTAAACTAAGGTTTTTTGAATTGTAATATCTCAAAGAAGGATACGGTCATAGATTCGATAGTAGAGTCTAAGTATATTTCAACTTCTAAGAAATATAAAGTAGAACTATATATTCAAAAAATTATCCAAGAGCTTGATGTGGTACCTATAAGTAAAGATCAAATCACAATCTATTGTCAAAATACTGTAGTGGTGGAACACTCTAAGGAGAAAAGGTCAAATTAGTGGGTGAATCATATACATTATAAATACATATATTGAGAGTTTTTTCTCATAGAGGTGAAGTTTCGATGAGAATAATATCTATAAATGATAACACAACAGATCCCTAGGCTAAATCATTGACTCATTATAAACATGATCATTATGTGAGGTCTAGCGGACTGAAATTCATAGTTAGTTGGATCTAATCCAAGTCTATGTTTGTAGGAGTTATTGTTCTAGAACCAACTATTTTTAATTTTATTACATGTATATTAAAATATTTGAATATTAATAAAACATATTATTACATAGTGTTCATTGTTGTTTATAACCTTTATATAATAATAGCCTAATGTATCTCTCTCATTGATAAGGTCATTGAAATTCTAAACCATGATGAGAACATTGAAATTCTATAAAGATACTCTTTAATATATTTAAGTGATTGGATATAATTTTATGATTGGGAACATTGTATGTTTACTATTAGGTGAGAGTACTCATAATCATATGAGACTTATTCTCATGATGTTCACACTTTCTAATCCATAATATTAGAAATTATGATAATAGACCCACCAATAAAAAAATTTATGTTTTAGTGTCATCAGATATTTTTATTTGTTAGAGTGTGTAATGCTTTTTATCCTTCAAGATTATCATTAATTCATTTCATGATACACACTCCAAGATATAATGACTAAAACTATGATTCCATGTTTTCCCAAAAATTAGGGTACATTGGGTATATCATGAATCCTATATTATTAATGGATATGTTTAGGAAGGATTTTCCCCTTCCATCTTTATAGAAGTTCATATCACATACCTTTTATTGGAATAGAACAGTCATATTAATTTACATGTACATGGTGTAATGACGTGATTATTTCAGATAGTAAAAGAATTATGTATCAAGAATATAGGTTTATGACACATATTTTCAACCTGCTTGATGAGATATTGTCAAAAAAGGATTATATTATACGGTGATAATTTGTAGGTGGTTGTCTATGTTGTGAAATTAAGTTCTATCTCTTTAGTTCATTGACCCATTTATAGATAGTAATCTTAGACTTTAGGAAATACCTCCTAATTCTAATGAAACAAATCCTAGAGGGTTACACACTATGTGTTTCCATTGATCTTGATTAAGTTCTATTTGAATTTAATTAATGGAATAAATATTATTCTCAAGACTGAGGAATAATTTTATAAAAGTTTTATTGATCACATAGATTAAATAAATATTTATTCACAAGATTGAAAATGAAATATATTTATTTTATTTAATGAAAATTTATTCAGGTATTCAATAAATGATGATAAGGATGAGTGGACCAAGAACATGTCGAATGATAAATATTAATTTAAAAGATGGTAAAATAATATTTATCATTTCACTAGTTAGCACAAGACATAAAAATAATAATAATATTATTATATATAATTGGGTTTAATAAAGATTATTATATTATTTTAGGTTTAATATGAAATTAAATAATATTTTATCCTAAAACCAAGATCTATAAATAGATGGTTGTGTTTATTATATAGGGATAATCAAAAAAATTGAGAATTGAAAATTGTTGTGCACAATATACTTATCTCTTGAATTTTTCCTTCTCTCCCCATCTCAAGAATGAAAAGAACTCCTTCAAGCACAAAGGATTTTGAGAAATCAAGACAAACAACATAGAAAGACTGTTCTGTTTCTATAGAACCCAACATTCCAATAGTGATTGTTCGGATATCAATGAATCACATGTGGATATCCACTAGATGAGTTCTATACCTTGATCCTATAAAGAAAATAAAGGTAATCTGAAAAGTGTTTCATATGATCAACACCTTCATTGTAAAAAGTTTCTTAGATCAGGTATTCTTTCTTCATATATTATATAAATTAATTATAAATTTAATATGCAAAGAACCTCTTTGGGTGTTGTGTTATCTTATATCAATATTTACTGGAAAATTTCAATGTTCATGGAAATTATGCCAAGAATAATTTTTGAATGATCCATCTAATGGAAAAACCCCTTTATGGTTTTTTCATACGCCAAGGAACTTCCACTGTGACCGTTGGCTATTCCAAAATATTTGTTTTCCCATTTTGGAAAGGACTAGAAACTTGTGATTGACTTGATTTATAGACATCGGAGGTGTGTTAGTACACCATTTTGATGTGGGTGATGTTTATCATCGATGATTGAGATACATGGAGCACTAGTTAGACATGGGTAGTAATGACCATAGTTATGGGTGGTGATCAAATTCACTAGATGTCCCATAACTATTGGTTATTAGTGATTGTTTCCCACCATGGAGGATGAAGATATAGGGATCATGTCTTCAAATAAAATTCCACATAAGGTTGTTTAGACTATAGTTTTTTAGTGGTATCACCCATATATTTAATGGACTTAGGATGATAGTATAAAAAATCATTTCAAAGGTGTGATATGTTGTAGGTATCCATGATCTTCAACTTAATTGAAATTACCCTTTTCAAGAAATATCAATAGTGTAAATGTGGGATAATTTGGAGATTATGGTCCATTCTCTATGGAGGATGAGAATTTTCTAAGGATTGGGTTTCATTGGGTTGTTTCAATGATAGTTGGTAAATTGAATTGAGTGATTGTGAAACATGAGATTGGATACTGAGGAATTGCTTTGGAAACTATGAATGGTTTAGATAGTCTCATGGTGTATGGTTGGAATATAACATCCTGGTATATAATCATGGTTTTATGGCCTAGTTCTCATCCATTAAGATAAACTATGGGTATCACAAATCACTCAAAAACTGGGAAATTTGTTTTCACTAGTCATGTGGGTTGAATGGTTTGCATTTTTTGTCACAATTTCAACTTTGATTGACATATATATATATATATATTATTTATATAGGAAAATAATTATAGGTGGTCTACTAATTTCATACTCAAACCGCATATGGGTCCATTAAGATGAATAAATACATTAAATCTCTTTATTTATGAAATATAAAGTGATTTGGTCAATATCAGAGTATTTGTAATTTATTTGAAAGCATGGATGGTTTGGAAATGATTTTTATAGATTCATTTATTTGATAAATGATTTCTAGGTTGGATGATATTTTTTGGAGTTTGTAATTGTTAGTATATAATCAATAGAATGGTGATTATATTAGATTATATATGAATTTCATGACCATGTGGATATTTTTTTCGTATCATGTTATATGATAGGGTTTTTTATGTTTTTATATTAAATTAATACTTCTACATTGATTTATAGTCTTTGAAATATATATAGAGGTATAGTTAACCAACTATTTCCTTGTATACCCTCACCATTGGTTAGTAGTCTCTAAAATATAGGGAGTAATTCATGAGTTCTAAGGGGTCTCTAACTTGGGAAATATTTAATATATCTAGATCAGGGATGATATATAGCCATTGTGCTTTTTTATTCAATAATTGTATTGAGATATTCCACTTTTTATTAGAACTATATTCTAATCTCTATAATGTCCCTATATTCTGGAATATCATGTGATTTCCTTAATTAATCATTATCCATATTTAATTTGTTTCTCATTCAAGACTCGTGATTTCTTTAAATTTCACCATGATATCCACTATTATTTTAAACTCTTTTAGTGTCTCAATATTGATGTATTCTTCTTCATTACTCCCTACTTTTTCTTCTATATCTGAGGAATCATTGGGATGATTGGATTTTCCGATAATGTTTTATGTACATCCATTATATGAGTCTTTATTGTCTATTTCACATTCCTTATCCAAATATGTGGAATCATTTATTGAGAAAATATTTTTATCCCTATCAATATTATCCTTTAATTTTCATGAAATATTCATTCTTAGGTGAATCAACAAGAAATCTTGATGTTTCTATGTTATTTTCTCATAAATCATATTTCTCCTCTTCTTCTTTTACCCCAGGTAATCCTACTAAAAAATGGATAATTTTTCTATAACTCAAAATTTTAAATTATATCATGCCTTTATATTTACCTTTTACATAAAACATTCCTTTTTATATGAATAAATTAATTATTAAACAATCATGGAATCGACCTCAAAATTGGTATCATCCTCGTGATACATCTTTTACCCAACATGATTAAAGACTAGTAAATAATTGAATGTGGTCACCTTCTCTATTTTTACTTTTCTTAATAGGCCAACCCAAATACCATCTCATAAGATATCAAAGAATTTCTGAGTTTATGAATGGTCTTTATCTCAATTTTTTGATCCTAAAGGTTCTAAATCATCAACTAAAATATATTTGGAAGGATTTTAAATGGTGTATTCATGGTTATAGAATCTTTATGAATTTCAACCTATCATAAAATTTATTTTATAATCCTATTTACTTGAAAAATGAAAATTTTTCTCTAATCAAAATCCAAAACCTAATAAAAATCTTCATTATATTACTATTTTTTGTATGGTGGATAGATAATAGGGATATGTCAGATCTTATGGTAGATTAACACACTTTTTGATGGGATGTATATCTTACCAATGATATGGGACTAATATTTTTGGTTTAAAATGTTCCATTTATGATATTTTATGATTTATTATTCCTATATTTAATATTGATATTCTTGGTTTTAGATATTAACCCATTAGAAAATTTACAATGTACATGTATCATTTGTGGAACATAGGACTCACATGATATTAGTGTACTTGTGTGTGATTGATATCATAAATGATGAGGGTTCATTTTTTTCTTTTTCAATGACAATATATATGGTATTTTCCTGTATAAAATTTTGGATTAATTCTTCTTAGTTGAACCATATTATACTATCTCTAATGACATGTCATGTTAATCTTATGGAGGGATATTCCATGAAGACAACTATGAAGTCCCTCCTTATATAGAATGTAAAGTGACCCTTATTTGTCCAGAATAGGCATTGGATGCGTTTATTATTAACCACTTATGGGTGATTATGATACTCATTTCAACAAGAAAATGTGTTTTAATTACTTAATATGTTAATAAAAACCTATATGGTTTTTACCATAAATTTTCTTTGTCAAATTTTTCTTAATATAAGAATATAAAATTATTTTACTCGATGTGTATGATCCTGTGATTGTGTCATTATATTTATGTGTATATATTACCATGATCCTTGATGGGGTAGTCTCATATAGATATGACTAGTGAGGATTATTTCCCTTTAGTGGGTTGATGACTTATCATGAGATTCTTGAAATGTTTTCTATTTGAGAACCCAAGTGTGGGTGTTTTTTCATGTGAGTTATCATGGAATATTTTATATGGGATCGTGGATTCAACTCCATATATTTAAATAGAGGTCAAATATGGTTATGTACTAGGAGGGAGAACCTAGTGACCTTGAGATATGACTCTGGATATTGGGTATTTAGGGGTTATAATTAAATTAATTAATGATTTAATGTTATTTTTTAAAATGGTTTTGATATATGAGTGTATTAAAGATAGGGTTTATCTCATAATTTTGAATTATTTATATATGTAAATCATTGGTAGATGACTTGTTCATGGGATTGATTAATGGGTAATGTTATTAGAAACATAATATTCTCATGTGAGGTGCCTTTGGTTTTCATGAGGTAATACACTTTTAGTACTATATTATTTTGTATCAAGGTGGTATTTCATGGGAAGGATCATTTATATATCTTGTAACACCATCGATATTTTAAAAAAAAACTTTTTGATTAATTTTATATCTTCAATACTTTGTGTTACATGAAACACAGAGTTTAAATGAATAACGATATATCAAAAAATATTATTATATAACCTAGTCGTTAAATTGTCAAGTATGAAAAGGATTGACTATTTTATGATATATATAAAAATATCCTACTAAATATAAATGTATTTATTAATTCTTATAAAAAAAGAAATCAATTTTTAGTAAAATTATATTATGCTTAAAAAATAGATTTCATTCAAAGTGATTTTTATTTTCCTTTTGTGGGAAAATATTATATTTAATTTTTGAAAAAATTTTGAAATTAAATTTCATAAAACTAACTAATATTTTTAATTCATCCTATAAATATTTTCTTTAGGGTTAATTTCATGAATTTTTCTAAAAATGTTGGTTTTCTAATAAATTGTAAAGACCATTAATTTATATTGAAAACTAAATTTTTGTTTCAAGAATGTACAAAGTTACATTTTATTTTAAAATGGTTTCAAATTAAAATTCTATCTATTATATTTTAAATAAACTAATTAATTTCATTAGAATCAATTTTATTTTTGAATTTGGTGTAAAAACATTTTTATACATAAAAAGGAATTTTCCTAAAAAAAACTATTTTTATGCACACAATGTGTTTTTTGTCTTAATAAATTAAACTTATCAATATTGGTGAAATATATTAATTAATAAATATAAAATATATGTTCAATAAAAAATTTTAAAATTAATTTAAAATATTTCTAAGCATAGGATAAGAATACAAAACGTTCTATGATTAAAATGTAATTTTCTAAAATGTGGTTTTCATCACATTATGTGCATTATTTTTAAATTTATTTTTTATACTCATATTTATTTAATTTGAGGAAATTGATTCCATATTTGGAATCATGAATTTAAATTTTGGTAAATAGGCCCTTTTTGTCCATATAAAAAGTGCAAGTGGTAAAGTTTATCTCATCGGTAAAGGGTGGCTTGGGTTAATATCGATCAAAAATTACTGATGAGGCCATAATATTTCATCCTAATTCATATTATATTAACATAATTTGACTCTTATAACCTTATTATATAAATTAATTATTTTAATGGACCATTTTCCATGAAAATTGTTTATATGTTATTTAAATAAAATAAAGTTACAAAATGTCACTCTCTGAGTTTTAAATATACAATGTCTATTTACATAAGAAAAAAACTAGTTATGAATGAATATTAATAGTAATTTTGTGAATAATTAAATTTTATTCATAACAGAAATTTCTTTATAATTTTTAGGTATTATATAATTACCTCAAATGCTTACACAGTGCTAAAACAGTATTTATTCAATTAATAGAAAATTAAGCTAAATGATATTAAAAATAATAAAATGATATAATATGAGTAATTTATAGTGTTATAAGAATTTATAGGTTTAAATTGAATTATATTGTTTTGTTAAAGGATTTTATTCGAATTAAAACTTTTTATTTATGTCTTTCAGGTCAAATTAAATGAATAATGTCAAAATTATTATTTTATCGAAATAATATTTTATTAATATATTAAAAATTATTAAAAAACAAGAAATAATACAATGTGGATATGATATGTTATAAAATTTCATAACTTGGGAATTTATGGGCCAATATTCTCCTTCTATGTAAAAATTTCCACCATTTAATATTCAAAATCTTATTACTATAGTTAAAATTAAAATTGGTTAACAAAGGGTTAATGAAAATGATAAGGTTTAAATGACCCCATAAATTATCTAAATATTATTGAGTTATAATATTACAATCATATAATAATTTCCTTCAAATAAATATCTATTTATAAGAATTTTTCTTGAAAATTAATTTCGTATAATTTAATATTTTGAGAAATTCCAAAAGCTCCCCTCACCTCAATTATAAAAGGGAACCTCCTCTGTCACTTCTTCAAACCACTTTAATCCATCTAGATTAAAAAATAAATGAAAATTTTTTATTATAAAATTCTCTATAAACTTTATAAAGGCTCTTGTATTTCCAAAATACCAACCCTGGATGGCTTTAGAGGAGATCTAAAGGATTCATTTCAATGAAGAGGTAATCACCTTAACAGATCAATTTCTTTTATACTCTTCATTACCTCATATAAATATATTTTATTTATCATAAAATAATAGCTAATTTATCCTATGTATTAATAAATTTTATTATTATTAATAAAACACCATTATACATCCACTTTTCTATTAAATAATAATTTAAAGTATTTCTCGTGCGTACATACGGCTTACCATCTCTACATAGCGATAAAATTCATTTTTTCATCAACATTTTTTATGGATGGGTATTATGATTTATTTAATATTTATATATTATATTTATGAAAAAATTATACTTATTTAATTATAATATCACATTTACTGATTAACCTTCCAACCCGTTAGAAAACAATAACGTTGATCGTGCGTACATATAGACTACCACCTCCAAGAAACGGTGAGATTTTTTTATTTCTATTATAATTGTATGGTCACAAGGATATATTTAATGAATTTATATGATATATGTTTTATAATAATGATTCTCAAACTTTTATTTATTATTTACCTTTCTTTTGTTCTATCAAAAGAAAAATGGAAAAAGCGTTTATTCGTACGTACAGCCTACCGTCCTCAGGAACAGTGTAGTTCATTTTTTTATATCTACATTTATGAATGACTCTAAACATGTATGTAATGAATATATATTTTATTTATTTTATGATTAAAATTCTGAATATTATTTTAACATGATAAAAATATGAGGACCAAAACTACTGAACCAAAATATACATGAAAAACAAAGTAGATATCATCCAGAATAGTGATTTTAATAAATAATTATTAATAAATGGGAGATAAAGGGTTATAAGTAAATAATATATGGTATTATAAATATTATTATGGTTTTTTGATATATTTTTAATAAATATACATATATTATAAAGGATAAATCAATGCATATAAAGGATGTTGGACTTAAGGTAAGGGATTTTCGTCTCAGTTTTATTTCTATGGGAAACATGTCTGATACACCACTTATTTATTTTATGTTGTATATATATACTACCCATGAATTTATATTATGATGATTATTATAAAAATTGTTTTAATTTAAATATCCATATAATTATATTTCTTTCATGGGCCTTATGATTTATAATTTACCAAAGTTTTGAGTGTTTTTTGCTACAATATCATTGTTTATCAGGATTGTTTATGATTAAGTTTCCAATGATGAAATATTATGATATATATCTCAAAAAACTCTTTAATTTCATTTTAATTTGGTAATTTATTTAAAATATATTTTTTATTTTCATTTTTCCTCATATAATTTACTCAATAGACCAAAAATAGTTTTCAAAGTAAAATTGAATTTATTTATAGTTTTGGTCAAAAAATATTATTTATTCCATATCCATGTTTTAAATAAGGTTTTAACTATTATCATATTATTTTTTAAAGATATTTTTACTCATTTTTTACCTTTTAAAAATGGTTTTAATGGAATATCTTTATTATTTTCCAAAATAGGTACTTTCAGAATTTTATGACAGGAGTACGGAAGCAATGTTTTTTAACTTATATGGAATTAATAGATTCTCCCATGGTCCTGGATAATTTTTTCTTTTCTAATTCCTTTATAGGTTTACATGGTTATTTTTAAAGAATACATTTCCCTTTATATTTTAATTTTTTTAATAAGTGATTTCAAAATTGAATGGTTATTTTCCTAAAGAATGTTTAAATGGTATTTTAATGGTATTCATATTCATCAAAGACACTATTTTTATTATTTATTTGGATTTTTTATGATTATTAGGGATCGATGTTTATCAAACCCATTCCTTTTCTATGGGTTACGCTCTGATGGAATTTTTATGAAACCCATTTATTTTCATGGGTTATGATATGATCAATAGTTTAAAATCTTATGGCACACATATGTTTGATTTTAATTATGTTATGGGTGGGACCTATATATCCCTCTAATGTATTGGAAAAAGAGTGATATATCTTGAGACAAATAGGAATATAATTGGGAGTGAACACAATTCAATAATGGAATTTTTCTACAATGATAGTCTTTTGAGTGAACCTTGACTACTATGATGGTTTATGGAGAGAACCTATTACACTATGATTGTATAAGAAATGATCCCAGAATACTAAAGAAATGATTTTATATTCTTATGTGTATTCCATAAACTTATTTCTTATGTAAATTTTATGATTTAATGGCTCATGTTCTTTAATTCCTTTAGGATTCATGTCAAATGAACTGCCAATATTTTCTCACTGACTCAATATTATGATTTATGATTTAAACATTATAATTTTAAAATGTTATTCTCATGTTATCATACCCTTATGTTCATTTTATTCTCAAGTGATCATTGATATCTCCCTTGTTTACCCACACTGAGCATTTGAGCTCACCCTTTATTATGTTTCTTTTTCCCAGGTTATGAAGAAAGTTACGAAGTATGATATGTCTAAAAATGGGGATTATTATGGAGAAATTAATGGAATATTATTTAAATATTTTATAAACCAATTATTTATATGTCCAAGTTTCCAAAATTTTTGTACCTATATGATTTTGGAATGGATCATTATGTTATAAAATTAATAAACATCTATTAAGATGTGGTATATATGTATGAAAAGTATGGGTCACTATAGTTGGTATTATAGTAAGGTTTAGTTAACCTTTGAAACTGGGATGAGATACATGTAGTAAGAACTATAGGTGAAATTATAACTATAGGATACAATCCAAATGTTTTGGTGATGATCAATAATGGCCTAAGTAAAACCTAAGGTTTCATAAAACTAGGTTTCGTTATTTAGACATCTTTTAAAATCTTTTGCATGATTATTTAGTTTCCTAATATGATTATTTTTTCTCTCACTGTGTTTTACAGTTTTAGTTAATGGCTCGAATCTGAATAAATCTAGTTAATTTTAAATATGATAGTTAATGGAATGATTGTCCTCAAGAGAAACCAATTGAAATAAGATATGGAATGTGAAACATTTTTATTATTCTTAATTAGCTATATCACTATATGATTAACACTATAAACTTTTGTGAGTTTCATTAAAAACCTAACAAGATAAATATGGATTTTCATAAAGAAAATATAGTAAATAAGATTCAGCTTCCATCGTGTCAAGAATGTGGGAAGAATTTCTCAAATAAATGTCTTGGATGAATGGTGAGAAGTTTTTAGTGTAGAAAATAAAGACACAAAGCAAGTAATTTCTAAGAAAGAATGAAAATTTAGGTTAAATCAATTGAGGAGATTATAAATCTCCCTAAGGTATCCTAATTATTTGAATTTTTTAAATTTGGAAATTATGGGAAATATGAAAATATATATCCTAGGATAAAATCTCTAGAAGAGAATAAAAAAGTATCTATGAGTAATACTAATAATGATGAAGAGACTAAAAATTACATATAAAAGGTATGGGTTTTTTAACAGTATTTTTTATGTTAAAATTAATAATTTTGATTAAATTCAACTTGATAAATCATTATACATGATTCATATTTCGTATTTTAGGAAATAATTATTAGGGAGTAAAACAATGAAGACTAGTTAATATTTTAATAAGGAAGTTGAATGATTGAAGTGTTTAAGAATTTGGATTCAAGATTTATGTTTTATAAGTTTTTTGGTTATAAAATCGTAATACTTATAAATATTAGTCCACATTAGTTTTTCTTAGAGGATTTTGAAATATGTTTTGAATGGTACTAAAAACCATGAAAATTGATTTAGTATGTAAGAACCCGGTTCTTATTCTTGAGGTACGGGTTTCTTCTCTTCTCATTTCCTTAAGTGTTTTTGAGAAAATAAGGAAAATGGGGGAAAATCCTCAATTTTGTGACTACATGCCATGTAAATTTCCACATGCCATGTACTTTGGCCGTGTGGAAGGATTACATAGGGCGTGTAGGCTGGTCGACCATGAAGGGTGTAAAAATTGACTACACGCTGTGTAGGCGTGTAGTCTGTCAGCAGGAAAATAGTAAGGCGGTGGCCGGCTAAGTGACCATACACTCCATGTACTCAGGTATTACATGCCATGTACTCATGTCGACATATGAACAGTGCCACGCTGGTGAGAAGCCGTTGAATGAAAAGTTAAAAAATGAAAACTACACGCCGTGTACCCAATAGTACACGCAGTGTAGTATGTTTTTTTCGCTTAAAATGGGCAGTTACCTCCCCTGTTCATAAGGAAGGCTTAGAACTAGAGGAGGAGTCAGGAGTGAGGGTCGAACCTTTGAGGAGCTCCAGATCGCATGCTGGGAGTCCATTTCCACCTCTGACAATATCATTGGAATCATACAGGTAAGCCTCTTCTTCTCCTTAAGCTGTTCTTGCCAATTCTTTCTCGAGGGAAAGTTATTTATGTTTGAACGGGATTTCTTCTACCCTAGATCTACGTCATCTTTGGGCATTTCTGGAAGCGATGTTCACGTATACCATTAAGGGGTGTTTAAGGTAGGTGGCTTAGTGTTTAAATTCCAACTGTTGGGCGTTTGTGTGTACCATTATGCTACGAACCCATGTTGGGGTGTCATGTGGCTGAGGCTTTGGCTGTTTTGAATAACTAGAATTGTATAGGTAATTAAATGTGACAATAAACTATTGTTTGGGATTGTTTCTTGGATCTCGGACCACCCCGGGGGTGTGTTACTCTGTTTAGTTGTTTGGTCATGTTACTCGAGGGTATACCGTAAAATTTAGCATGCTTTAAATTTCCATGAGGGGAATTTTATATAATTGCTTGCATATCTGTTGGGCTCAGCCCTGTTACTTGAACCTGAGGGAATTTTTCAATTTAGCATGAGGGCAGTGTTCTATTTAGCCTGAGGGAAGTGTTATATTTCACCTAAGGGCAACTTCTTCCTTGACTGAGGGAATAGATTCTATGCTTGAGGGTGACACTTCGTATGCCTGAGGGCAATACTCGATAGCCTAAGGGAAATCTTGAGGGTGTGGTTTTACTATATTAGCCTGAGGCCAAGATTCTGATTGTCCTGAGGGATTGGTTCTTATGAGAACATAATATTATTAAATTAAATTATTAAAATTGAAATGTAAAAGAAACTAGTAGTGATAGTTACTTTTGGGTACTTACTGGTTTACTGCATTTACTTTTTCACACTGTAGATGCATATTTTCACATAGTTGGACACGGGCATTTGGTGGGTGCCTACTAGTATTCATTTCTCACACCCTTTTTGGGGTCATGTCTTAGGCCCCAAATAAATTGCATTCTACATGTATGGATAATGGCAAGGGTCCTTATACAGGTACTTGATTGTGTTGAGGAGTAGGGCAGCATGGGACCGAGCTTAGGCTCGTGATGCTGCTGGCTGTTCTGTTTTGTTCTGTTGTACCTATACTTTCTATTGTATTATATTGTACTGTTGTGTAACATGTTCTGGCTATTTTCTTAGAACTATAGACATGTTGCATCATTATCTATATAACTGGTGGTTATCTTTTACTGCATTTGTTCATTTTAAATGTGTATGGTTTATTGCTTCCATTATTGTTGTATGCTATTTATCTTTTCCGCTATGCTACACTTTGAAAAATGAGGGCATAGTTTCCCCACTATCATACATGGGCTCTCGCTGCTAGTCGGCAGCCTCTGGCGTTTGGGGAAATGCGCTTGAGGTCATGTGACCAACCAGGTTCGGGAACCCGTTGAGTGGCACTCGGATTCGGGACTTTACAAAGTGGTATCAAAGGAGTTATTTTCTTTGAATTACTATTTGGAGACTTAGTCCGCGATAGGATGAAAATTTTTGTTGGTAATAATCTATGCCCGGGAGTAGCTAACCCGTGTACTGGGAAAAGCCAATTTACCTAGTGTTGCAATTTTATTGATTTTGCAATTTACAGTTGATCTGATTTCACCATTGGGTGATGCACTTGTGAATGTGATGTTTATATTTTATCCATGGGTTCTATTTAGTTTAAACCCTATGAGATGAGGGTATTCCATCTCATACATCATTTAGGAACATGTTAGAAATCGCATGTCATGCATAGTTCCATGCCATGTAGGCGCATTAGAAATTGCATGTTGTCATGATAGTTGTTGTGCTAGAGAAGCATGTTGTTGTGATAGTTGCATTGATAAATACCTACTATGTGATAGGGTATTTTTGTGTGGGACTGATGATATAATGGACGCTAAACTTTGGTTTCTGGGGAGTATGGTCCCTCATTGACCTGAATTTGGTGGACCATTGACTATTTATTTTGTTATAACACATATAAGATTCCAAACGTTGATTCACCGGGAGTATGGGACCTCATGGATTGGAATTTGGAACTTAGGTGTTGTTTTTCAGTATTTTCGGGGTTCTGGAGTAGTATCTAAGCCTTACTATCTTGAAAACCCAGGATACATTCCGTGTAGTTCCTTGGACACACGTCGTGTGATCTTCTGTTTGGGAAGAAAAGAAAACTTTTTAAGTGCACGCCGTGTACCCTCAGTACACGTCGTGTAGCCTCTATCTGTGTCATAGACCGTGTGGGCGGGGACACGGGGAAAGGAAATGCCTAGGGATAACACATTGGGTACCAGATGTATAGGTCGTGCAGTGTTGACCTAGAGTCCGTCCGTGTAACTAACAAACACGGACAGAGGATACCTTAAGACATACTGTCGTTTCCACTATGGAACACACCGTGTAGTCTGACCTGGGATCCATCCATGTAACTAACAACACGGGTCGGTGTAATCCTTCCGTGTACACGTTGTGTGTATATGGAACACGTCGTGTAGTGTGAGCCATGTATCCGGCCGTGTAACTAACAACACGGGTCGGCGGAGATCATTTAGTACACACCATGTGCCTGAGGGACACACCTTGTAGTATTGTCTAAGGATAGACCGTGTGGACTTAGCCATGTGGCTAGGAAACAGGGTTGTGTACATGCCGTGTGTGGGTGTAACATGCCGTGTAGTCTTAGGCGAGTAGTCGGTCGTGTCACAAACATCACGGGAAGTTGTAAAATTACACCATACACACCATGTATATTATACACACGCCATGTAGTTTTGTTCAACGGGAGCCGTGTGGCTTAGCCGTGTAGAAGGACCCGGGCAGGGGAAGAGAAGTCAGGTACACACCGTGTAGTCAGTATACACACCGTGTAGTCTTGTTTTTAAAATCTAGAATGCCTTCTTCTTCCTCTTCCCATTTTGGTCCCTTCATTTCAAATATTTGATAAGATTGATCTAAGGTGCGTGTTTGACCTTATAGATTCATGTCGCTGAGACGAGCACGCGTTGTTCTCCAAGAGAGAGGCAATGATTATACTCTAGAGATGGTGGTCCACGGGCTACCAGTGGATCCTCCAGCAGAGCCAGATGTGTCGCTTTCCGTTATACCGGACACAGGCGCAGATGCGCAGTTCTATGAAGGCTTTATGTGGTTCATGCAGACCTTTCAGGGAGCACCGCCGGCTGCCACATCTATGGCCGAGCTGACTCATATTTTCCTACAGCAGCATCTGCCTATGTTTTCAGGGGATGGAGGACCACAGGCTACGTATTCTTGGCTGGGGTCTATGCAGACTATATTCGAGTATCTTGAGACGCCTCTAGGGTGGAGGGTCAAGCTCGCGACTTACATGCTGCGTGATTCGGCCAAGAGGTGGTGGGATGTTACCACTCAGTCTGAGCATCACAGAGACATGGTGTGGGAAGAATTTCAGATAGCTTTCTATGAATTCTTCTTCCCAAAGACGCTGAGGGAAGATCGATCTCCAGAGTTTAGGAACCTACAGCAGGGTGTTATGTCGGTGATGGATTATTCTGCTCGTTTCACCGATATTCAGTGTTTTTCACCCGTTCTGGTGGGTGATGAGACGTTGAGGGCCAGATGCTTTTAGGATGGTCTTCGATATGACATCTGATCACTGGTAAATGTTTTCAGGTTGCCTACAGTACATGCTATTGTCAACCAGGTGCTGATTATAGAGAGTAACCTTCGAGAGCCTAGTGGTACAGGCCAGGGTGGTTCGGAACCAGTTTCTGGTACTATTTATGCCGGTAAGAGGAAGCGACAGATGAGTTTCTCTCACGGTGGCAGTACTCGCCAGACGATTTCTTCAAGTGGCCCAATCAGGTGCTACCAGTGTGGTAAGGAGGGGAACAAGAGACCGCAGTGTCCACATAACCCGATGGAGTGTCGAGCTTGCGGCAAGATGGGTCATCTACAGCACTTTTACAGGGAGATTGTACCAGTGACTAGTGAGAGGGGTTCTGTGCAGACTCCGCGTGCTGGATCAGGACTAGCAGCTTCATACCATATGGGAAACTGGAACACATCAGGGCGTGCAGGCAGAGATGGTGGTTGTGGCCATGGTAGCCAGCCACCAGGATCTCAGAGGCAACAGGGCGGGACAACTTAGGGTATCCAGGCTGTGTCGTAGGGTCGCAGCACTGGGCAGGCATATGCAGTGCAACAGACCTAGCAGGAGCAGGATCCCGAACCATCTACTGGCAGAGGTACTATTCTAGTAGCTTCTGTTTTATCTTCAGTGCAGGGAGTTCCCCCTAGAGGTTGGTGGGTGTCACTTTTTATGGGACCTCTATGTCTTAGAGATGACAACTTATGATGTCATTCTCAGGATGGAATGGTTGGTTCCCTTTCGAGTCTTTGTGGACTTCTATTGTCGCAGGGTGAGTTTCACATCACTAGAGGGCGGAGAGTTTCTATACAAAGGTGAATGGGATGTTCAGACGAGTCGAGCTGGACCAGAGCATCGTGGGCAAGGTGGTGTGACAGCCCAGATTGCGAGTTTATATTGGGTTGATCAGGGGACTAGTTAGAAGGACTTCCCTCCAGTGGTTTATCGTTTCAGGGATGTCTTCCAGGATGACTTTTCAGGTCTACCTCCAGAGTGTGAGGTGAATTTTTCTATCGATCTTGTTCTAGGAGTGTCACTGGTATCCATTCCTCCTTATAGGATGGCTACACCTGAGTTATAGGAGTTCAAGATACAGCTAGAGAAGTTACAGTCAAAGGGTCTTATCCAAACCAGTACTTCTCCTTGGGGTTCTCCGGTCCTTTTTTCAAAAAAGGCGGACGGTACCCTCAGACTCTCTGTGGATTATCGGAAGCTGAACTAGTTGATGGTCAAGAACCGATATCCCTTACCAAGGATTGATGATATTTTTGATCAACTTTGAGGTGAACAAGTGTTCTCGAATATTTACTTGAGATCCGGATATCATCAGTTGCGCGTTAGACAATCTGATATACCTCTCACAGCCTTCAGGAGTAGATATTGTCTATATGAGTACTTGGTTATGTCATTCGAACTCACGAATGCGCCCGCAGTTTTCATGGCTCTGATGAATCGTGTGTTCCATCCTTATCTGTATTATTTTGTGGATGATATCTTGGTGTACTCTCACACTCTACGCGACCATTCCACCTATATTGAGATCGTATTGAGTACACTGAGAGAGCATCGGTTGTATGCTAAGCTCTCAAAGTGCCACTTTTGGATGGCCCAGATTCACTTTCTGGGTCATATCATCTCAGTGGCAGGAGTTGCAGTAGACCCAGGGAAGGAGAGAGCAGTAGTTTCTTGGGAGCAGCCTAAGAACGTGTTTGAGATAAAGAGTTTCTTGGGGCCAGTTGGTTACTACATGCGTTTTATACAAGACTTCTCTCGCTTAGCAGCTCCGTTAACGGGTTTGACTAAGAAGGGTGTGAAGTTCATTTGGTCAGAAGCTTGCGAGACAGCCTTCCATGAGCTGAAGGGAAAGTTGACATATGCACCAATCCTGATACTCCCAGAGCAGGGAAAGAGCTATACAGTTTATTGTGATGCATCAGGAATTGGGCTGGGAGCTTTGTTGATGCAGGTGGATCGGGTTTTTGTGTACGGGTCTTGGCAGTTGAGGCCACATGAGAGGAATTACCTGATGCATGATCTTGAGCTAGCTGTAGTTGTTCATGTGTTACGCTGTTGGAGACATTATCTCTTGGGAGACCATTTTGTGGTTTTCACCGACCAAAAAAGTCTCAAGTATATCTTTACACAGAATGACTTGAATATGAGGCAATGAAGGTGGGTCGAATACCTTCAGTCCTTTGATTTTGAGATTGCCTCTACACCATGTAAGGGTAATGCAATTGCTGATGCACTGAGAAGAAAGACTCAGATACAGACGGTTCATGAGGCCAGTGGTGAGTGGAAGCTTATGGCTTTGTTCTCTGAGATGCATTTGGAGGTGCACGACAGTCAAGGGAAAACCTATCTTTCATCTTTAGCTGTGAATTATACCCTTATGGATAGAGTGAGGATGAGACAGCTATCTGATTCAGAAGGCCTAGTTCTACGAGAGTCGGTGGCAAGTGAGGACCCTCCTACTGGGTGGATGATAGGTGATGATGAGGTACTGTGTTTCCATGGACGAGTGTGGGTTCTAGGGGATATACACGAGAAGTTGATGTGGGAGTTTCATGCTTTATCATGGTCATTTCATCCTGGGGTTACCAAGATGTACCATGATTTGAGAAGTCAGTATTGGTGGTCGGGTATGAAAGGAGAGATATCTGTTTTTGTTACGAGATGTTCCACCTGTTAGCATGTGAAGGAGGAGCATCAAAGGCCAGCCGGACTGTTATAGTAGTTTCCCATTCTAGAGTGGAAATGGGATGATGTTGCGATGGACTTCTTGACTAGGTTGTTGAGGTCACCTTGAGGCAATGATGTCGTGTGGGTTGTTGTGGACAGACTCACGAAGGTAGCTCACTTTTTTCCGATCAAGGAGACCTTCTGTGTTGACGAACTCGGGAAGTTGTATACCTGAGAGATCGTACGTCTTCATGGGGCCCCTCATTCTATCATTTCATATATGGACGCCCATATTACATCTCATTTCTGGCAGAGTTTTCAGAGGGAAATGGGTATACTAGTGCTTCTGAGAACAGCTTACCACCCTCAGACCGATGGTCAGTCAGAGCGTACGATACAAGTGCTTGAGGACATGCTGCGTGCATGCATCCTAGACTTTGGGGTCTCCTAGGAGAAGCATATACCCCTAGTCGAGTTTTCCTATAATAATAGTTTTCAGGAAACTATTGAGATGGCACCTTATGAGGATTTATATGGCAGGCCATGCCGATCACCCTTGTGATGGGTAAGGGCAGGTGAGGTAGCTTTACTAGAACCACGTCTCGTGCAGCAGACTTCTAAGCAGGTCTAGTTGATTCAGAAGTGGATGGGTACTGAATAGTCTCATCATAAATCTTATGTTGATCGCCACAGACGACCCTTGGAGTTATCGTTCAGGGATCAGGTTTTCTTACGTGTTTCGCCGAGGTTGGGACACAGGCGGATTAGGAGACAGGGTAAACTTTCACTGAGGTATGTGGGGCCATTTGAGATTCTGGATAGAGTTGGGCTGTTCACCTATCGGTTGTAGTTACCATAGAGGTATCAGGCTATGCATGAAGTCTTCCACGTATCTCAGCTGCATTGTTATCATTCAGACTTGTCTCACGTTTTTTATCCCGGGGAGGTTAAGCTTGCGTTAGATGCGTCCATTGAGGAGAATCTGATTTGTATCGTGTATAGGAGCATGAAGGTTCTCTGAGTCCGGTCATTTCCTCTCGTACGGGTGATATGGCAGTATGGCCGAGTGCAGGACGAAACCTGGGAGCGAGAGACAGATGTACGTGCTCAGTGGCCAGAGTTATTCTGAGCATTATCTTCACCACCCTTAGAAGGGAAATTCGGGGGTGAATTTCTTTAAGGGGGAATGTTTGTAAGAACCTGGTTCTTATTCTTGAGGTACGGGTTTCTTCTTTTCTCTTTTCCTTAAGTGTTTTTGAGAAAATAAGGAAAATGGGGGAAAATCCTAAATTTTGTGACTACACGCCGTGTACTTTTCCACATGCCATGTACTTTGGCTGTGTGTAAGGAGTACACTGGGCGTGTAGGTCAGTCGACCATGAAGGGTGTAAAAATCAACTGCATGTCGTGTAATGGGTATTTACACGCCGTGTATTCAGTCAGTAGGAAAATAGTAAGGTGGCGGCTAGCTGACCGACCATACACGTCGTGTACTCAGGTATTACATGTCGTGTACTCATGTCGACAGATGAACAGTGCCACGTTGGTGAGAAGCCACCAAAGGAATAGTTAAAAAATGAAAACTACATGCCGTGTACCCAACAGTACATGTCGTGTAGTCTTTTTTTCGCTTAAAATGGGCAGTAGCCTCTCTTGTTCACAGGGAAGGCTTAGAACCGGAGGATGATTCAGGAGTGAGGGTCGAACCTTTGAGGAGATCCAAATCGCACGCTAGGAGTCCGTTTCCGCCTCTGACGATCTCGTTGGAATCGTAGGTAATTAAATGTGATAATAAACTGTTGTTTGGGATCGCTGCTTAGATCCAGTACCACCCCGGAGGTGCATTCCTCTGTTTAGTCGTTTGGCCAGGTCACCCGAGGGTATACCGTAAAATTTAGCATGCTTTAAATTTCCTTGAGAGGAATTTTATATAATTTCTTGCTTATCTGTTGGGATCGGCCCGGTTACATGCACCTAAGGGCAGTGCTCTTTTTAGACTAAGTGTAGTGTTCTATTTAGCCTGAGGGCAGTGTTATATTTCGCCTGAGGGAAACTTCATCCGTGCCTAAGGGCAGTAGATTCTGTGCCTGAGGGCGACACTTCATACACCTGAGGGAAATACTCGATAGCTTGAGGGCAAGCTTGAGGGCGTGGTTTTACTATATTAGCCTAAGGGAAAGATTCTGATTGGCCTAAGGTCTTGGTTCTAATAAGAAAAGAATATTATTAAATTAAATTGTTAAAATGAAAATGACAAAGAAACTGGTAGTGATTGTTACTTTTGGGTACTTACTAGTTTACTGCATTTACTTTTTCACACTGTAGATGCATATTTTCACACAGTTGGACACGGGCCTTTGGTGGGTGCCTACTGGGATTCATTTCTCACACCCTGTTTGGGGTCATGTCTTCGGCCACAAACAGATTACATTTATATAGGTATGGATAAGGGCAAGGGTCCCTATATAGGTACTTGATTGTTGCTGAGGAGTAGGGGAGTATGGGACCGAGCTTAGGCTCGAGATGCTACTGGATGTTCTGTTTTGCTCTATTGTACCTATACTTTCTATTGTATTGTATTGTACTGTTGTGTAACATGTTCTGGCTGTTTTCTTAGAACTAGAGTCATGTTTCATCATAATCTATATAACTGTTGGTTATCTTTTACTGCATTTGTTCATTTTAAATGTGTATGGTTTATTGATTCCATTGTTGTTGTATGCTATTTATCTTCTCCGTTGCACTATACTTTTACAAATGATGGAATAGTTTCCGAACTATCAGACCTGGGCCCTTACTGATAGTCGGAAGCCTCTGGCATTTGCGGAAATGCACTTGAGGTCATGTGACCAACTGGGTTCGGGGCACCCATTGAGTGGCACTCGGATTTGGGATGTTACATAGTAGCAGGTTGATATTTTTAGAGAATTCATGATTAAGGAAAAGATAAACCTTATTATGTGTCTGATGTTGAGCTAATAATATTTAGATTGTATAAAGAGATTATTGATATTGATAGTACTGGTAACCTTGAAATTGGGTTTTGATTTGATAAAAATTAATTTAGGTCATCTTTGATGAATTTTATTGCATTGTTAAATTTATAGAAGATATTCAATAGTTGTAAACTTATTAAAGGAATAATTATTGTTTTAATTTTGGAATAATATATTTTTTCAAGTTATTTTAACTTAAATGTTATGGATACTATCACGGGTTTACAAGTTTTAGGTTGATCGTAAGTTCAAAGGCAACAACACCCCTTTTTAATGTTTTACATGATGGGATATTGGTACTCTATTTATGTTTAAAAACCCTTTGGGGTTGATATATTGTATTATTATAATTTAATTATAGAATAATGGATAGTGGAATATATATAATCTTGATGGTTGAAAATTGATTCATTAATAAGGTGATATTTTCACAGATATCTATGGTCAAGTTAAGGATTACCTTTCAAGTTAGTATCTAAATTTCATTCATGATTTTTTGGTGAATTTCGTAGCAATGCATGATTATATAGTGATTTATTAGATTTATTAATGATATTTTGAAGATATTTCAATGGTTAAAGGTTAAAAAGTTATTTAACATGAAATAAAATTCGATAGGTTATTTAGGTAATTATGGTTTTATAGATTAATGTTGTATTTATTCATATGGTGGTTTGTTCATTTTTATAATTATCTTGTGAGAACTACTTTTGGTTTTGGCTAATACCTAAATATATGAGTAATATCTTGATATAAAATTTTGATCCGTTAAAATTTTATTTTAGTGATTCGAGAATAAAAAATTCATTTCAAACACTCATCATTTGGACAAATAGATTAGACTGTGGTTTAAATTGATTAAATAATGAATTTTTACTTTTAAAGTACATATATTTCTTTATTTTAATAGTATATAGGGTAAATAAATTCCTAAACTCTAGGAAAAACATCTTAAGAAAAAATTATATTCCTAAAAACTTAAATTCCATTAAATTAATGGTCCTTAAAACCCTTACAGATTCATGGTTTTTTTGTTAAATTTCTCTTGATCATGTTCTATATAACTCTCTATTATTCCTTCGGAATTAATTTTCTATTCTATGTCCATGTTTTCACATACACCGATTTTATCCTATTTGTAAAAATAGTTTTCTGTTGACCTTTATACTTCCCTTTCCCTCCTTTTTAGGGAGGTTTTATTAACCCTTTCTACAATGTGGGTTTTCAACAAGGCACTTTTAAAATATCAAAACATTGATTACTGAGAATAAGTTAAAATTACAAGGACTTAATTTATTAAGGAGGGGATAATGTAACACCCTGATATTTTATAAAATATTTCTCTTTAATTAATTTTATTTCTTTTATAGTTTGTGTCACACACATAACTGAGTTTAAATGAACCATGATATATTATTAGAATATTATGATAAAACCAAGCCATTAAACTGGTGGGTATGAATTTTATTTAATAATTTATGAAATATACCAAAATATCACACTAAATATAAATTTATTTATCAATTTTATGGAATAATCATTAAATTTTTATTGATGTTATATTATGCTTAAAAACTATAATTCCTTCAAATTGTTTTTTATATTATTTTTTTTAGAAAATATAATATTTCATTTTATACTCATTTAAAAAAAATTATTTAATAAAATTAACTAAATTTTTGATATCATTATATCAAAATTATCTTAGATTTAACTTCTAGTATTTTTCGAAAAGGATTGATTTTTCAATGAATAGTGAAAAATACCAATTTTTTATTAAAAACTATATTTTTGTTTCAATAATGTACAATGTTAGATATTTTTTTAAATTGGATTCAAGGTAAAATTAAATATATTATATTTTAAAAAATATAATTAATTTCATTGGATTCAATTTTATGTTTGTATTTGGTCTAAAAACATTTTTACACTTAAAAGGCATTTTTTCTGAAAAAACTATTTTTATCGGCGTTATGTGTTTTTGGTATTAATATATTAAATTAATCACTATTGGTGAAATATTTTAATTAAATTCATATATTATATATATTCAATAAAAAATTTAACCTTTATTTAGTATTTTTCTAAGAATGGTATAAGAATGAACCATGTTTTATGATAAAAAATCTATTTTTCTAAAAAGTAGTTTTCATCAGGTTTTTCACGCTTAATTTAAAATTTATTTATGAAAATTATATGTATTAAGTTTGATAAAATGGATTTAATATTTGTAATTATGAACTTTAAATTTGATAAATAGTAAATTTTTATTTTTTCAATATGAATAGTAATCGTGGTTAAAAGTTTCACCTTAGTAAACGGTAAATCGGGTTAATCTAGATTAAAAATATGATAAGAAAATAATTATAATGACCCATACTTTACATACATTTATATTACTTAAAAATTTAAGTATATTCATTACCAAATATAATAAATCCATGATAGGACCGTATAGGTAGAGTTTCTTTAGAAACTGAAAAACATAAACAACACATTCATAAAACATCAATATTGTATCCCACTTATTTCATCATAACTAGACTCCTTTTAACATATCTTACTTAATAACATTCTTTATGACTTGGGGGAAAGAAACATATAAAAGGGTGATCTCAAATTCTCAACAAGGGTAAACAAGGGAAATATCAATCATATCATAATCATAAGACATAAGAACATAACATTTGAAAGTCTTATCCTGCATATGAAAGTCTTTTCTGGAATGCACAAAATTATATAAAATCGTTTCCTATTAGTCAAGGATCATTTCTAAGACAATCATAGCATACAAAGTCCATTATTGAACCAGGTTTACTTGTTATTCTAGCCATGTATTACTAAACCAGATTTACTTTTCATTCCATTCATGTCTATATCATTAGAGATAAATCATTACCCAATGAATTGGAGGGATATATTGGTCCCACCCATCTCATAATGAAGTCATTATTATGTGTTCTGGAGAAACAAAAATCATTCATCATAGCATGACCCAATGAATAAAATTGGTTTCTTAAACATCATTCGGTCATAAAATAATCCATATAAAATATCATTCCATAATTAACACAATCAAATCATAGTAATAATTATGATATAAACATAATCTTATTTAAGGATTATAAGACCCAACCTTAAACATTACTTAATCTTGAGTTATTTCAAGAATACACGTTGAGGATCTTTTCAGGTTTAGAGTTTTAGAGAATTAGATCGTAAATCATGCATTACATTCCACATTTAAACAAAGTGGTTACATAAAAGATACTATTCATTTTTTCCAATCAATGGAAACATATTTAAAACAAAACATGGATTCTTTCATGACACTTCCTTGACACTATCAGCACATCATGTACCTTTCCCTTGACCTGTGTGAAACATTTCAAAAACTTGGGATGAGCATAAAAAGATCCGTAAGGCATATAAAAATATGGAAAGGAAATATTAGTATATGTATACATAAGAATCAATGAAATCATACTTTACTCATAAAATACAATCACGTTAACATACCTCATGAAATCATAAGATTTATGAATAACTCATAGAAATCATAAGACATAAAGGTAACTTGAGGGATTCATAATATTCTTACCTAGGTATTAACCCTCATGGTTACGTTTGGAATACCCATCACAGTGTATTCCCTAAATCTCTTCGGAGAAACCTTAAATTTTAACCCCTTCACGTTACCCAATGCATTGGAGAGCTATATTGGGCTCACCCACCCTTAATTTATCACAAAACCACCCGTCTTCATAATAATGCCCATGAACCATAACATAATAGTATCACATAAAACATGCATAAAGGAAAAATAACATTTCCACATTTCAATCACAAGATATCAATACAACACATTGATATAATAAAAACATTATGAAAACAATTTTCAATACCAAAATAAAAAAAATTAAAACATGTTATTTATTTTTCATTTAAAAAAAAGTTATGGCTTGTAGAGGAAGTCGAAACTCAAATAATCGTCACGGCGGCGGAGAAGTCGTTGTCACCGCATACGTACGAAAAAAAAACATTCCTTTTGTTGTTTAGTAAAATTCTTCGTATAAAAAAATATTCCTTTTGAATAGAAATAAAAGTCAAAGGGGTTTATACACCATATAAAAGAAAGTTTTGTATAAAAAAATATGCCTCAATGAAAGGAGATTGAGACGAAGTCCCTTACCTCGGGTCTGACTTGCCTCGATCGTTCTTTAACCTACTGAATAATAAACTTGAGTTAATTTATACTTTCTTAAGAACCTTTTTCAAGTTCATTATTCCATTTATATCACTTATTACCATGTTATTATCACTATGTAATTATTTTATTTAATAATGGTCGTTTTGTCGATCATTGGTACTTGAGTCAAAAATAAACTATTTATAATTACAAGTTGTTCATGTGGTAAAATATCCATTATATCCAGAATTATATTCATGATGTAGATATAATATATATAATATATATCCAGTATATACATGCATTTATAATATTACATAACATTTAGAGGTAAGAAATGAAATGCACCGTTCATGGAGACGGTAAGCCGTACATACGCATGAACGCTACTTTCATTTCTATTTCATATTTTATGGAATGGAATCATAATGATATAAAGGTATATTATAATTCTAGTATAATATCATATATAATATCATTAACTTCATCCTTTATACGTCCCACATATGGCATTAACGAATCAAATCACTTTGAGGGGGTGGTAGTCCGCACTTCCTAAAATGAAGATATCACGTTTACCCATAATGGAAACCATAATGGTATGCCATAAATGAAAAATACAAAAGCTTAAGGAAAACATAAACATATTATATATCATATATAAATATAGTAACATCTTAATGGCCACCTTTTAAGGTGTTATAAGAATATTGAACAATCATTGTTTCGTGAGGCAGAAATTCACCATCCACGGAAACAGTATGTTCTTTAACCATTAGATGTAGGTGTGTGTAAGTGTACCTAGAATAATTATTATAACAGCATCCTAGTATATTGAAGATACTGTTTCTGTTACAAAAGGAATGAATAAAAAGATTTTAGGGGGATGGAGAAGCAAAATAAAACAAAATAACATTAGAGAAGTCTTTACCTTTAAATCGGGTAACTCCTCTTGGTTTGAACCAAATGGGTTTCTTGAAGAGATTTCTGCCTAATTTAAGGCTTCTAGGATTAATAGAGGGATGTGGAGAGATAAAGTGAGCAGATGTTGGCCGAGCCAATGGCTTGAGAGGTGTGTGTAAAGAGGTATAGGTGGGGGCCTTTTACAAGAGGAGAGGAGGGGCACTCATGGAATGTTATAAAATGTTACTTTATATTAAAATGAGTTTCGGATTTTAAAGGTCCAACATTGATATATTTCGAGGATAAGGTGATAAGGGTTCTAAATATACTCATACAATAGGTCTTTGACAAGTGTAATTCTTAGATGTTACATTATCTTTTCATTTTATTTAAATTGTTCATTAATGAGGTAATCGATGCATCATCATGATGTCGTAAATAATTTAATTTATTTAATGTCTAAAAATTATAAAAAAAAATACAATGATGTAGGAAATATTTTTAGATTTCCAATGAATATTTATATTCTAAGAGATCATTTACACATACAAAACTAAAAATGTTTTACTCGGGTGATACATTCTTTAGTGATATTATCCTTTCTTTAAAAATAAAATGATAAAGTGTCACTTTCACCCAAAAGTGATTCCATGGGGTCCCTAAGTTTGTCACAAGGCATCCCATGGTCGGACATGACACAACCAGTATCATTAGGATACATGTTGGGGTCATTTGTTATTATTATTATTTTATTTTATTATCCTTAACTACCTGATTACTAATTAATCACGATAATTAAAGATAATTACCGACGTTACTATTCATAATGTCCAAAAACAAAAGAGTGTTAATTATATAATTTGAACCTTCTGATTCCAAATATGGAATCCATTTTACCAAATTACAAACATAGAAATTGCAATAATTAATTTAAAAATAATTCCCGTTGTCAAAACAAATAGCGGATTTTTTTAAACAATATCTATGAAAAGTTTGGCACTTGTTTATGCCCAATTCAAATATGAAATTAATTATAATGAACACAATTGGATTAAATGGTAAAAATATATTCTAATTAAACTTTAAAACCAATTAAAAGGGTAATCTAACCATATAATTAAATTATATGAAAAAGTAGTTTTAATGTAAAATGCAGTATTTTTCACTATTCATTAAAAAATGAACATTGTCAAAAAAATACCAAAAATTTATCCAAAGTAAATTTCAATGTCCCAATCATAAAGAATAATTTTATTTTTGATAAATAGAGCTTATAAAATTTTCAAAAGTTCGATTTAAAAATGGTTTGTCACCAAAAGGCGGTAAAACAATCTTTTAAAAATATTAGATAATTCTATGCTTATTATTGGATTAATTATCATTTTAAGTCTTTAAAACACTATATAATTCCTAAATAGACATAGATAAGAATATATATTATTAATTACTTACTTGGGATACTACATCCTTCCCTCTTTAGAAAATTGTGTCCCCGCAATTTATATACTTATCGAATAAGTGGGGGTATTTATTCCTCATTGCATTTTCAGATTCCCATGTTGCCTCTTCACTCATGTGGTTTTTCCACAAAACCTTTACTTGATAAATCACCTTATTCCACAACACTTTATCCCTATGGTCAAGAATCTGGACAGATTGTTCTTCATAAGAGAGATTCTCCTCCAACTCAACTACCTCTGGACTCAAAACATGAGATTGATCTGGCATGTACTTCCTTAACATTGAAACCTGAAAAACATTGTGTACCTGAGATAAACTTGGAGGTAAAGCCACTCGGTATGCAACTGATCCAACTCTATCTAGAATTTCATATGGTATAATGAACCTTGGACTCAGCTTTCCTTTCTTACCAATTCGCATCACACTTTTCCCTTGTGAAACTTTGAGGAAGACATGATGACCTACCTCAAAAGAGAGATTTTTCCTCCTATTGTCCGCATAACTTTTCCGCCTACTCTGAGTTGTTCTCATGTGTTTCTGTATCATCTGAACTTTTTCTGCCAACTCTTCTACCAATTCTGGTTCCATTAACTTCCTTTCACCCACTTCATCCCAAAAAGTTGGAGTTTGACATCGCTTCCCATATAATGCCTCAAATGGTGCCATCTGTATACTGGAATAAAAACTGTTATTATAAGAAAACATAACCAAAGAAATATGTTGGTCCCAACTTCCCTGATAATCCATCGAACAAGCACATAGCATATCCTCCAAAGTCTTAATTTTTCATTCTGACTTCCCATTTTATTGAGGATGAAAAGCTGTACTAAAATTTAATTCAGTACCTAATGACTTCTAAAGGCCTTTCCAAAAGTTAGAAGTAAACCTGGGATCACGATCAGATACAATGGAGAGGGGAACTCTATGTAACCTGACTGTATATTTAAGATACAAACGAGAAAGTTGATCTAGGGAAAAAGTATCTCATATGGTAAGGAAATGAGCAGATTTAGTCAAGCGATCAACAATAACCCAGATTGCATTATTACCTCGAGGTGTCTTCGGCAACCCCACAATAAAGTCCATAGATATATTCTCTCATTTCCACTCTGGCACTGGTAAAGGCTGAAACATCCCTTTCGGTAACTTCCACTCTTCTTTAACCTGTTGACAAGTCAAACACTTCACAGTAAAATCAGAAATATCTCTTTTCATTCCGTCCCACCAGTAATACTCCCGAAGATCTCTATACATCTTAGTACTACCTGGATGAACTGAAAACGGAGAACTATGAGATTCACATAATAACTCTCTCTTCAACTGTGAATCACATGGCACACAAAATCTCTTCCCAAATCTCAAAACACAATCATTATCAATGTTTAATTCAGTCAACTTACCCTTCTAAACTAGCTCTACCTTTTTCTGCAACTCATTGTCTTGCTTCTATGCTTGCTTAATTCTGTCTGATAGAGAAGATTTCACTAATACCTGAAACAAAACAGAAGTACATCCTGCACCAACAACTTCTATTCCAAATTTCATCAAATCCTTAACCAAAGGATCACATTCCAAACACAACATTGTTAATGAAACATTACTTTTTTGACTCAAAGCATCAGCCACTTTATTTTCTTTTTCCAGATGTTAATGAATTTTATAATCATAATCCTTGATTAATTCTATCCATCTCCTCTGTCTCATGTTCAATTATTTCTGAGTGAATATATACGTTAAACTTTTTTGATCAGTATATATTGCACACTTTACACCATACAAATGATGCCTCCAATTTTTCAAAGTGAAAACCACAGCAGCTAATTCCAAATCATGTGAAGGTTAATTTACCTCATGAGTTCTCAACTGACGTGAAGCATAAGCAATTACCTAATCATTCTGCATTAGTATGCAACTAATTCCTTTTAATGAATCATCACTGTAGATAACAAACTCACCATTCCTGGAAGGTAGTGCCAAAACTGGATCATTCACCATTCTTCTTTTTAGTTCCTGAAAAAAATCCTCGCATTCTTTTGTCCAGATAATCTTAACACCCTTCTAAGTTAGCTTAGTCATTGGACTAGATAACCGGGAAAAATTTCTAACCAACCTTCGATAATAGCCTACCAACCCAAGAAAACTACGAATCTCAGTTACATTTGTGGGTCTTGACCATTCTTCAACAACCTTTTTTTGCAAGATCAACAGTTATTCCATCTTTAGAAACAATATGACCAAGGAAAGAAATGTGTTGCAAACAAAACTCACACTTTCTGAATTTCCCATACAATTTCATTTTCTTTTAAGGTTTTCAAAATAACCCTTAAATGTCTTTCATGCTTCTCTTTACTTTTAGAAAACAAGAAAATATCATCAATGAAAAAAACCACAAACTTATCCAAGAACGCATAGAAAATTATATTCATAAGGTCCATGAATACAGTAGGTGCATTGGTTAGCCCAAAAGGAATAACTAAAAATTCATAATGGCCATATCTTGTACGAAAAACGGTCTTTGGAATATCTGCTTCTTTTATCTTCAACTGATGGTACCCTGATCTCAAGTCAATATTTGAAAAGTACTGAGCTCCCTGGAGCTGATCAAACAAATCATCGATATGAGGCAAAGGATATTTGTTCTTAACAGTGATGTTATTCAAGGCTCTATAATCAATGCAAAGTCTCATTGAACCATCTTTCTTTTTAACAAATAAAATAGGAGCACCCCATGGTGATGTGCTAGGTCAAATGAAACTTTTCTCTAATAAATCTTTCAATTTCTCCTTCAACTCTAAAAGTTCAATTTGAGCCATTCGATAAGGGGGTTTTCAAATTGGATTAGCATCAGGAACTAAGTCAACAGTAAACTCAACGTCCTGATATGGTATTATTCCAGGCAACTAATCAGGAAAAACATCAGGATACTCATTTACCACTGGCACATCATTAATCTGAATAGTTCCCTTGTTTTCAACAATATGTGCAAGGTAACATTCATTTCCATATTTTACAAGTTTCTCGGACTCTTGATATGTTATCAACAGTAAGGGTTCATTATTGTACACAAAATGAAAGTATTTCTGAAAAGAAACTTCTTCAGCTCTACAGTCAATCTTAGCATGGTAAATAGAGAGCCATTCCATACCCAGGATAACATAAAACTCTACTATAGGTAAAACAATAAGGTTTATAAGTAGGTTCTTTCCACGGATAAGGATATCAAGATTCTTATAAGTTCTTTTTGCCTCAACATTTCCCCCATGTGTTTTTACCACATGTTCAGGAGTCATTTCTTGAGATGGAATTCCCAATTTACTAGAAAAGTTTTCAGAGATGAAAGAATGTGTAGACCCTGAATCAAAAAACACACTGGAATAATCTGAAAAAATAAACAAAGAACCTGATACCACTTCATTTGATGGCCCAACATCTGCTGAATTAGTTGAAAAGGATTTCACCACCCCTTTCTTCTTGTAGTCTAACTGCTTCCCATCACTCGAGATCTTTTTCAGACACTCGTCTGCATAGTGACTCATCTCATTGCACTTAAAACATTTCATTAACTGTAAATCAAATTCGGTCTTACCATCACCCTAATCTTTTTCAGTGAAATCACGAGCCTTATGTCCCATATTACCATATCGGTAGCACTTTCCAGAATTTAGAAGACATTCCCGAGCATGCCTTTTACCACATTTATCACAAATTGGAAACTTAGTTTTCTTACCATCATACCTTTTTGAATAATTCTTCCCTTTCTCCTGCCACCTCAGTCTCTTCTTCTATTGGTTGTTATAGAACACTTGATCATCAGAAAACTCCATTTCCACCTTCTCAGCACGTTGAACAAGCTTTTCATAACTTTTGAACTCACGAGAAGCCAATTCCCTTCGATATTTTGGCATTGATCCTGAGTAAAAATTATTGATTTTACTATCAAGGTCTCGAATAAAAATTGTAGCATACATTGCCAATCGAGTGAACCTTTCTTCAGAAGCTGTCACTGAGTCTTCCTCTTGCCTCAATTCCAAGAATTGTTTTTCCTTCCTAAGTCGAACAGCCTTAGGAAAATACTTCTCAAGAAACATACCTTTTAATTCATCCCAGTGGAGATAATAAATCTCATCAGCGTCCCTGATATTTTTAACCATCGACCACCACTGATCTGCTTCACCCTCCAAATGGTAAATTGCAAGACTAAACTTTTGAATGTCTGAAAACCCCATGACACTGAAAATCTTCTCAAGCTCTTTAATCCACCCTTCAACTAGAACAGGGTTAGATAATCCTCTAAATGACGGGGGATGTTGCCTCATGAAATGTTTCACCACTGACATGTTCCTCTGCGGTTGATCTGGCTGATCTTGTGCATGGATACCACCACCATTTATCGATTGAGTCAACTGCGCCATTATAGCAAAAAACTGTTCAGTACCAATTCTGACCATCTCAAGATGCTGATTCGGAAGGTCATTTCCTTATGTATGCCTTCCTAGCACTGCTTCCATGTTTCCTCTGTAGAAAACCATTCTGAACAAACATGTCTTAGATGAAGCAACATGGTAATCTTCAAATGTTATATCCTTTCAATTTGACCATAAAAAAATATTTTTGGATAATAATTTAATAGAATTCTAACGCCTAAAGTTATCTAAACCGACTTCTGATACCAGCTATAAGGCCCCAACCATAAACATTACTTAATCTTGAGTTATTTCAAGAATAAACATTGAGGATCTTTTCCGGTTTAGAGTTTTAGAGAATTAGATCATAAATCATGCATTACATTCCACATTTAAAAAAAGTGGTTCCATAAAAGATAGTATTCATTTTTTCCCATCAACGGAAACATATTTAAAACAAAACATGGATTCTTTCATGACACTTCCTTGACACTATCATCACATCATGTACCTTTCCCTTGACCTGTGAAAAAAATTTCAAAAACTTGGGATGAGCATAAAAAGCTAAGTAATGGATATAAAAATACAGAAAGGAAACATTATTACATGTATACATAAGAATCAATGAAATCATACTTTACTCATAAAAAATAAGCATGTTAACATACCTCATGAAATCATAAGATTTATGAATAACTCATATAAATCATAAGACATAAAGGTAACATGAGGCATTCATAACATTCTTACGTAGGGAGTAACCCTCATGGTTACATTTGGAATACCCATCATAGTATATTCCCTAAATCTCTTGGGAGAAACCTTAATGTTTAACCCCTTCGCATTACCCAATTTATTGGAGAGCTATATCGGGCTCACCCGCCCTTAGTTTATCACAAAACCACCCGTCTTCATAACAATTCCAATGAACCATAACATAATTGTATCACATAAAACATACATAAAGGAAACATAACATTTTCACATTTCAATCACAATATATCAATACAACACATTGATATAATAAAAACATTATGAAAACCATTTTCAATACCAAAATAAAAGAAAAGTAAAACATGGTATTTATTTTTCATTTTAAAAAAAATGTTATGTCTTGTAGAGGAAGCCGAAAATCAAATAATTGTCACGGTGGCGGAGAAGTCGTTGTCACCGCATACGTACGACAAAAAAACATTCCTTTTATCATTTAGTGAAACGCTTCGTATAAAAAATATTACTTTTGAATAGACATAAAAGTCAAAGGGGTTTATACACTGTATAAAAGAAAGTTGTGTATAAAACAAAATATGCCTCAATGAAAGGAGATTGAGACGAAGTCCCTTACCTCGGGTCCGACCTGACTCGATCGTTCTTTAACCTCCGGAATAATAAACTTGAGTTAATTTCTATTTTCCTAAGAACCTTTTTCAAGTTCATTATTCCTTTTATATCACTTATTACCATGTTATGAACACTATGTAATTATTTATGTTAATAATGGTCATTTTGTCGATCATTGGTACTTGAGTCAAAAATAAACTCTTTATAATTACAAGTTGTTCATGTGGTAAAACATCCATTATATCCAGAATTATATTCATGATTTAGATATAATATATATCATATATATCCAGTATATAAATTCATTTATAATATTACATAACATTTAGAGGTAAGAAATGAAATGCACCGTTCATGGAGACGGTAAGTCGTACGTACGCATGAATGCTACTTTCATTTCTATTTCACATTTTATGGAATGGAATTATTATGATATAAAGGTACATTATAATTCCAGTACAATATCATATATAATATAATTAACTCCATCATTTATACGCCCCACATATGGCATTAACGAATCAAATCACTTTGAGGGGGCGGTAGTCCGCACTTCCTAAAATGAAGATATCGCATTTACCCATAATGGAAACCATAAAGGTATGCCATAAATTAAAAATACAGAAGCTTAAGGAAAAAATAAACATATTATATATCATATAAAAATATAGTGACATCTTAATGGCCACCTTTGAAGGTGTTATAAAAATATTGAACAATCATCATTTTGTGAGGCAGAAATTCGCCATCCACGGAAATAGTATATTCTTTAACCATTAGATGTAGGTGTGTGTAAGTGTAGCTCGAATAATTATTATAAAAACATCCTAGTGTATTTAAGATACTGGTTTTGTTACAAAATTAATGAATAAAAAGAGTTTATGGGGTTGGAGAAGAAAAATAAAACAAAAGAACATTAGAGAAGTCTTTACCATTAAATCGGGTAACTCCTCTTGGTTTGAACCAAATGGGTTTCTTGAAGAGCTTTCGGCCTATGGTAAGGCTTCTAGGATGAATATAGGGATGTTTAGAGATAAAATGAGCATAGTTTTTCTGATCCAATGGCTTGAGATGTGTTTGTAAAGAGGTAGAGGTGGGGCCTTTTATAAGAGGAGAGGAGGGGCACTCTTGGAAGGCTATAAAATGTTACTTTATATTAAAATGAGTTTCGGATTTTAAAGGTCCCATATTGAAATATTTCAAGGATAAGGTGATAAAGGTTATAAATATACTCATCCAATAGGTCTTTGATAAGTGTAAGTCTTTGATTTTACATTATCTTTTCATTTTATTTAAATCGTTCATTAATGAGGTAATCACTGTATCATCATGATTTCATAAATAATTTAATTTATTTAATGTCTAAAAATTATAAAAAAAATACTATGATGTAGTAAATTGTTTTATATTTCCAATAAATATTTATAGTCTAAGAGATCATTTACACATACAAAACTAAAAATGTTTTACTCGGGTGATACATTCTTTAGTGATATTCTCCTTTCTTTAAAAATAAAATGATAAAGTGTCACTTTCACCCAAAAGTGATTCCATGGGGTCCCTAAGTTTGGTACAAGGCATCCCATGGTCGGCCATGACAAAACCAGTAGCATTAGGAAATATTTTGGGGTCATTTGTTATTATTATGATATTATTTTATTATCCTTATCTACCCGATTACTAATTAATCACGATAATTAAAGATAATTACCGTCATTACTATTCATAATGTCCAAAAACAAAAGAGTATTAATTATATAATTTGGACCTTTTGATTACAAATATGGAATCCATTTTACCAAATTCCAAACAAAGAAATTGCAATAATTAATTTAAAAATAATTCTCGCTGTCAAAACAAATAGCGGGTTTTCTTGAAACAATATCTATGAAAAGATTGGCACTAGTTTATGCCTAATTCAAAAGTGAAATTAATTTTAATGAACACAATTGTATTAAATGGTAAGAATATATTCTAATTACACTTTAAAACCAATTAAAAAGATAATCTAACCATATAATTAAATTATATGAAAATGCAGTTTTGATGTAAATTGTGGTATTTTTCACTATTCATTAAAAAATGAACATTGTCAGAAAAATACCAAAAATTTATCCAAAGTAAATTTAAATATCCCAATAATAAATAATAAGTTTATTTTTACAAATACAGATTAAAAAAATTTCAAAAGTTTGATTTAAAAATGGTTTGCCATCAAAAGGCAGTAAAACAATCTTTTAAAAATATTAGAGAATTATATGCTTATGAATGGATTTATTCTCATTTTAAGTCTTTAAAACACTATATAATTTATAAATATACATAGATAAGAATATCTATTATTCATTACTTACTTGGGATATTAAAAGGGGCATCGTCTTAGATTGAAAACAATTTTGATAAAACACTTGAAATTAATTATTTAGGGAAATATCTGATGTTATCCAAAAATGTTTTATTTTCTCAAAATTCCATGAAATTTTAAAAGAAAATAATTTATTTGAAAATAAACTTGAAAAATTTTAAGTTAAGATTCATATAACTAAGGTATCATGAATCCTTAAAAACCCATTCATGTCGTATAAGTTAAAAAAGAATTCTTCTCATACTTTTTCAGGAAAAGTCTAAAAGTACATCGTACCAAAAATGAAAAAAAACATTCCTTTAATAACATTTAAGAAAAATTAAACAATGGGAAAAATAGAATTAAAAAAAATTATAGGAATATAAATAATATTAAATATTTATAAAACATGGATGTGGATGACAAATATACCCCAATAAATACTTACATATGAACAATATTGGATAATAATGAGATTGCGAAATTATCACATACCTTAGGTCTGATATCCTTTGTATGTATCAGAACCTCTTTTATAATGATTTAAATGATGTTATTTACTTATTAAAAAATCATAGTCATTTATATGATATCATATATGATCATGTCATCATCTGTTTGTTAGTAACAATTCATTAACAGTCGTTATTCGGGTATTAACTACTTTATGTTCTTATGCAAGTTTTTTCAGATAAGTTCATGTTCCTTTTCTTATGATACAGTTATATCATTTAAATAATGATATTAGAATAATATATATCATATTTATTCATTCAATTCATTTATATAATAGTCTTATAATGAAGATCATGTAGAATGAATCTAATCGCATCGTGGTGACGGTATGTCATACGTACGCACGAGCGATAATATCATTCTCATAATTTTTGAATGGTATTGATTTGGATGGTGTATAATATTTCAGAATCAGTATCATGTTATAATAATAATATTTTTTTATTATTTCCATCATTATACTCATCCAAGTAAGGTGGTGGGGGAAAACATATTAAACCATGGTGTAGAGATGGTAAGTCATACATACGCACGCATGGTGATTTCATTTTTCGTAGGATGGATAGAAGGTGGAATATGGTTGTTTCATAATTATAATAACATATCATTGTATGAGTGATACTTATTTTATTACTTCATAATGAAACATATAATTAAGAGGATGTATAAGAAGAATAAGTTTGAAAGAATCTATAGAAGTTATTATCTCTTCCTCAACAAGCTTCATCTAATTATCTTCTTAGAGAACTCGAGTTGGTCTTTGAAGATGACCAAAACCTCTATAATGTAAATATGGAAGTTTAGAAGGAAAAGAGGTGGGGTATGTATGATCTTGAAGCCTCAATGTGCAGTGAATAAGTGAGGGAGGAGGTTCCCTTTTATAATTGAGTTGAGGGGAACTTTTGAAAACTCCATAAATAATAATTTATAATAAAATCAATACCTACCCAAAAACCTCCAAAATATCCCAAGTTGTAAGATTATATGAGGTAGGGTTGTAGTATCATTAACCAATAGTTTTTTTACAAGTATTTAATTCAATTTAAACATTATCATTTTGATTAAAACTTAGTTATTCTATTTAATTTTTATCTAGGGTAACAAAAAAATAAATATTAAAAGGGTGAAATATTTACTTTCTTGATTTAAAATAAACCATAAAAAAATAAAGTATATCATTTTATACCATATAATGGTTATTATATATTTTTAAAAAACGTTTCATGATTTTTAAATAATTTATTAAAACATTATTTTTATAAACAATCAAAAGTATCAATTTTGACACTATTCAATTAATTGATTTTTAAAAATATTAATATAAAAATATAACTTTGAACCAAAAAAATTATTATATTCCTAGGAGGTCAAGGTAATATATAAAATTCATTATACATTTTAGTTATCTCAAATTATATTTACTTAATATTTTTAATAACATTTATTTGAGATTTCTTTTAATAAAATAATGACTACAATAGTTTTGTGTAATTATTTAATATGAATATTTTCTGAAAAAAAAAATTAAAACTAAAGTACTGTGATGAAGATAAATATAAAATATTTCCTAATAATACTTTTAGTTGAACTTATCTTTTGTAAAATCCAATATTTAAAATGTTATACTTATTAAATTATGAAGGTGACAACTTTAACATCACTTTAAATAAAATAATATATGTGTCATAATCAATTATATAAGGCTTAAAATGGTCCATAACTATACCCTTAGATTATTATGGTAGATATATAATTGTTTCAAGTGTTTGAATCTTTTACTAGGTATTATTATTTTAATAAAAACTATATTATTGATTTTTAACCAGTTTAATAATTTCTACATCATTACTATATAAGCTATTAAGGTAATTATTTATTTCCTAATCATTAAAAAAATTACCATGAAAAATAAAAACATTTTAACATTAAAATTACTATTTATAATATAATTTATATTTTTCATAACCTTATATAAAAAATGGTTTAGTTATTAAAATTTGGGTGAGATATATTTAACTTTCTTTAAATAAAATAAATTAAATGACCTTATCACATCCAAGTGGATTCAAATGGATACCATTCAGACCCAAGGATGATTTAGGTCAAAAAACCTCATCCAATCCTATTCATACAAGTTTTAGGGTAATTTTAAAATAGAATCATTACCCTTAATTACTCGATTTACCCTTTTACCGTATTAATAAAAATTACTGAAGCTATTATTCATAATGCCCAAAAATAAAATAAATCTATTTACATAATTTGGGCCCACTGATTCGAAATATGGAATCCATTTTTTGAAAATTCAAAACACAGAAGTTTCAGTAATTAATTTAAAATTTTTCTCGTTTTCGAAAAGAGGGAATGGGTTTTAAAAGTTAAAACATTACAAAAGATTAAAATGTATTTACATCTGAATTCAATGTAAAATTAATTATAATGACATAAATTATATTGAATGATAAAAATATATTCTATTTATATTTTAAAACCATTAAATATTAAAATTTAACCATAAAAATTATTTTGATGAAAAAGTCATTTTCACGTAAAATTTTATTTATTTTTACTATTCATAAAAACTTGAAAGTTATCATAAAAATATCAAAAAATCATCCAAAGTAAATTTTTATATCCCACATAAAAATTATATGTTTATGTTGTCATATAAAATTTATTAATGATTCAAAATAATAAATTAAAAGGGGTTCATCATTCAAAGGTGTAAAATTACCCTTTTAAAAAATATATGTTTTTATACATCAAATAGGGTTTATTCATATCCTATGACTAAAATATCCATTGGATGAATATCGAAAATATTTTATTAAGTATATAAAATATATGTCTCATTAATTTCATTACCAATAATAATTTACTCAAAAATAAAAATATCTAATTGATTTAAATTTTTCATTAATAATTAGTATCCAATGAATTCACAATGCAATTAAATAAGTTAGTTATACTTATTCCCTCTAACATAATTTCTAGGCTAAAAATTTAATTTTATACTAAGGTAATCTTGTGGTTCATTTAAACACGCTATTTCATGCAATATAAGCAACTAAATAATTAAAATTATTTAAAGAAAATATTTCATAAAAACATATGGGTGTTACACTCTACCCCCCTTAAACTGAATTTTGCCCTCAAAATTCCTCACATGCAAACAAACATATGAGGATACCTCTCCCTCATCATATCCTCAAGTTACCACATAGCTTCTTCAAATTGGTGCTTCTTCCATGAAACTTTAACCAAGAGAGTGGTCTTGTTTTATAAAACTTTTTTTCTACGATCTATAATCTCTATTTGTTGTTCTCCATAAAAAATATCTTGCTCTAGTGGTACTCCTTATGAGTTTAGTACATGTGAAGGATTAGATATGTACTTTCTCAAGAAAGATACATGGAACACATCATGAAGTTAAGAAATATTCAGTAGAGGCGCCAATCAGTATGCTACCTCCCCAAAATGATCCAAATTTTCAAAAGGACTGATATATATATTGCTCAGATTTCCATTCTTTCCAATTATCATTAATCTCTTCCAATGATATATTCATAGGAACACCTTATCACCCACTTTAAAATATAGGTCTTTTATTCGATTTTTAGCATAACTTTTTTGTTGACTCTGAGCTTGTCTTATGTGTTGTTGAATAAATCTAACATTTTCTGTCATTTCATCCACATAATCAGGTCCTAATAGATTTCTTTCCCCAACTTAATCCCAGAAAGTTGGATTTTGGAACATATTTCCATAGAGGGATTCATAAATATTCATCTGAATACTGGTGTAAAATCTATTATTGTAATAAAATTTCACCACAGGTATGTATTGATCTGAAAAACATTTGAAATCCATAGAGAAAGCTCTCAACATGTCTTCTAGAGTTTGAATTTTCCTCTCATACTGACCGTCTGTCCGAGGATGATAAGTAGTGCTGAAACTTAACTATGTATCCAAATTATGCTAAATAATTTTCTAGAACATTGAGGTAAACCTCTTATCCCAATCAGATATAATGGAATGTGATGCTCCATATAATCTTACCACTTCATTTACAGATATCATGGCTATCTTATCAAGAGATAAATCTTCACTAATAGTAGTGAAGTGTGCCAAATTCATACTGTGATCAACTATAACACATATATCATTATATCCTTTGGATGTTTTGGGAAGTCTGATGAAAATGTCCATATTGATATTTTATCATTTCTATTCTGAAATGGTTAATGGTTGTAACATCCCATTAGAATTCTATCTCTCAGCCTTAACTTGCTGACAAACCAAGTATCAAGATACATATTCGGCGACATCTCTTTTCATTCCATGTAACCAAAAAATACTCTTTTTGGTCCTTGTACATCCTTGTACTTCCATGGTGAATAGATAATGAAGAACTATGAGCCTCATCCAATATCTCGTTCTTTAATTCTGGTATGGGAGGAATACAAAGCTTATTCCTGAACCTTATTATTTCATTGTAATCAAGGTTGAATTCTGGAACATTGATCACCTTCTTTTGTAGCTCTACATATTTATTCTACGACTCATTAATCATTACTTTTATAGATAGTTGAACATTAATTTGAGTATGATAATATTTCATCTCTTTCCTAAAAATTTCAAGATCCATCTATCTAAAATCCATAAATATTGAATCTTTTGTGATCGTCATCACGGATAGGCTAGCATGTTCTTATTGACTCAAAGCATCTTTCCCCTTGTTTTCTTTCCTAGAGTGGTATTGTATTGAGTAGTCGTAATCATTAATAAACTCCTACCATATTCTTTAGCACATATTCAACTCCTTTTTTTAAAAATATACTTTAAAATTTTATGATCAGTGTAAATCTCACACCTTTCACCATAAAGATAATGCCTACATATCTTTAATAAAAAGATTACTACAACTAACTCCAAATCATTAGTTGGGTACTTTTTATCATTGATTTTCGACTACCGTAAGGAATATGCTATCACCATGTCATTTTCCATGAGATAAAACTGCATACCCTTCTTGGATAAATCACTGTAAATCAAGAACCTTTCTCTACTATAAGGTAGTGTGAGTACAGGTGTACTATCTGACCTTCTTTTTTAGTTCTTTGAAATTATCTTCACATTCCTCCATCCATATGAAATTAACTCCTTTCTAAGTCAACTTGGCGAGTGGATTAGATAATCATGAAAAATAATTTACAAAACATCAATAATATCTAGCCAAACCAAGAAAACTTCATATCTCAAATATCATTTTTGGTCTTGGACAACTTTCAATAACTTCGGTTTTTATAGATCCACAGATATCCTATCTCTTGAGATTATGTAATCTAAAAAATTAAAATTTCAGAAGCCAAAATTCACACTTGGTAAAATTTTTATAAATATTCTCCTCTCTCAAGTTCTTCAATACAATTCTCTAATGTTATTTATGTTATTACTTTCTCTTCAAATAGACAAGAATATCATCTATACAGAATACCACAAACTGATCAAGATAGTCTCTAAGACACTATTCATTAGATCTATAATGATAGCAGGGGAATTAGGAAGACCAAAAGGAATCACTATAAATTCATAGTGTCTCTACCTTTTACAAAGATCCATCTTTAGAATATCCTCCTTATTAACCCTTAATTGAGGATATCTTGAATAGTTATTAATCTTGTAAAAGTATTGAGCTCTGCATAGTTGGTCAAATAATTCATCAAAGTGCGGAAGACGATATTTTTTCTTGATATTGATCTAGTTAAGTTATCAATAATTAATGCAGAGTCTCAATGATCCATATTTCTTCTTAACAAACAGAACAGGTTCTCCCCAAAGCTTCTTTGAAAGAGTAATAGAACCTGGTATGAGTTCTATTAAACACACAACTTAATGATTTCATGGAAGACCTTGAAATTTATCTAGAAAAACATAATCAAACTCTAGTACAATTGGTGTATTCATAATCATAAGTTTCTCCCCAACAATTTGAGATAAATAACATTCATTTAAAGAAATCAAGACCCATAATATGGAAGAAATTTCTATTAGAATATTATATTCATCCTTGAAGGCCTTTATTATTATTGATTTTTTGATAACCCCCCCCCCCCCTTCATGGGATGAGGGGGAACCCTTAAAAGGCACGTAGGCTTAGATATTACATAGCCCGTAAGATTAATAGATTTAATGACCCAAAGATCTTATGGAATTAAACCAGATTATAACAACAAGGAACTGCCCCTCCCTAGAATCTGTATCATGATGGTAGATCTCCACCTTCACATAGCCTTATGAATAGGCTTCCCATGAAGGCACAGGCTGGTCCCGATGGCGTAGCCATACCCTCTCATTCTTCTAAATCCATTTGGTTTTCCTCTGGTGAGTGCACTTGCTCTGAATCCTCCTTTGGGGATGCTCTTTTTTTGTAGAGTCTGTTTGGGGTAACTGCACTGGTCATGTGGCCTGAAAGCCTTGAGATGGTTTGGAGGCCTTAAAGGTGGCATGAAATCCTTACCGACCTAAAGGCCTAGGTGGCCCAAAGGCCTTAAGGACTCCTAGCCAAAACTGATGGCCCATGGTGAATAGTTCCGACTGCTATAGTACCTATTATAGTACTGCTCGAGTACTACTACAGTACTGCTATAGTTACCCAGAAATATGCCTCCACCTAGTTTCAAACCTGGGTCTCGTGGATGCACTTAAGGAGTCCTCACCAACTAAGATGAGGATCATGTGTCCTATATTTATCTTTGCATAGATATATGATCGTAGATTTATCTAGAATATGAAATGTGACTTCCCTTCCATAGAAATTAATATAATTTCCATATAGATAAATCCAATCCATGACAAGAATCAAATAAAATTACACTATAGTAAGGATCATAAGATTTGCAGGAAGAACTTTCCCACAAACATCAACCAGAGAATAATTATAAACTTTTGAGGTGATTGTTGTTTCATTAAGAGTTGTCACGGCTAACTCAACATCTAATTATTGAGTTAATATGGTGATACACTAAGAAAATGTTTCATAAATAAAATATTCCATGGATCTAGAATCAAATAAAACATTTTCTAGTTTAGAGTGGATGGTAAGTGAACCATTAACCACTTCATTATCATACTCCACATTGCTAATAGTGATTGCATGTGACTTTCCTTTGTCTTTGGCCTTAAGATTTTGCGAACATCGATCATCATCAATAACCCTTGGATTAGGGAATTTATTGGCATAATTACCCATTTCCTTTCACTTGTAGAATTGAAGTGTAGGATGTGCATTATATGTAGCCTTTTATTTATTTGCATCATTATCCATCTGTTTCCAATCACATTGGAATTAAAATTCATGATGACCTTCTTTTCCATACTTAAAAAATTTAATATTCCCTTTAATACAATTTCCTCCATGTTTCTTTCCACACTTTGAGCATAAGGGAAAATTCATCTTCTTTTCAGTGTGGTATTTAGATTTTCCTTTGAATTCTATTTTTCTCTTCTTATCAAACCCATAAGACTGATGGGTTACTCCAATCCACATCTCAACCTTGATATCACATCTAATGATTTCCTCATAGCTATTAAATTCCCTTATGGATAATTCCCTTTATAAACTTGGTTTTAAGCCACTAAAGAATTGATCAATTTTACTCTCAAGTTGGATAATAATTACAGAATAATACCATTCAAGTATTGTAAAATTTTCTTCGTAGTTACCGATGGAATCATCATTCTTTTTCTTAGTTTCAAGGAACTCCTTCTCGATATTTTTTTGAAGAGTACAAGGAAATTACTTATTGAAAAATAATTTCATGAACTCATCACATTCCAAGGACTCAATTTCATCTCTTTTCCTCATATTCTTGATAATATTACACCACTGATCATATTCACCTTTCAAATGATAGGCTATTAAGATGAATTTATCATGTTAATAACATTATAGAACTGAAAATATCTTTTCAGTGGTACTGATCCATTTTTCAACCACTAATGAATCAGAAGACCTGTAGAAATAAGGTGGACGTTGCCTCATGAAGGACTCGATAGAATGTTTCTCCCACATTTTCTTGTTTGAAAGTCCTTTAGTATTTATATCTTGAGAAAGTTGTGTGAGAATATCTAAAAGATTTTTTCATTCCATCTCCCATAAAATTTGGTTTCTCAATAAAAAATCATTTCATTTCCCATCGCATTTAGCATTAATGTGGTTCCTTAGGGTTCTATCCATTGAATAAAACTAAGAAACATAGTGTGAGAAACACTAATCATAATGGGAAAACCACATAATCACGAGTAAAATTTCAATTCAATTAAGTTTAGGTTTTATCCTAGTTTATTCATGGTCATTTATAAAACACAAATATTATAACCTATACTTAGACATATCCTTTAGGTTCTTACTAAGGCTTTATCATCCTAGTTTCCAAATTTTACCTATATCTTTCCTCTGACACCAACTATAATGACCCATACTTTACATACCATTATATGACATAAAAATTGAAGTATATTCATTAAAAAATATAATAAATCCATGATAGGACCATATGGTAATACTGTCTTCAAAAACTGGGAAATATAAACAAGTGGTTCATAAAACATCTACATTATCTCTCACTTATTTCTTCATAACTAGACTCCTTTTTGACATATCTTAATTAATACCCTTCTTCATGACATAAGGAAAAGAAACATATGAAAGGGTGATCTTAAATTCTTGGTAAGGGTAAACAAGTGAAATATCAATCATATCAAAATCATAAGACATAAGAACATAACAATTGAAAGTATTATCCTACATATGAAAGATTGTTATATCATGTCATGGGATAAAAGTTCATAATAATTAATGGTCATATTTATAGAATAATACATTAAGTTTTTTGGAATACATATAATCATAGAAAATCATTTCATATTGTCCAAGGCTCATTGCCAAGACTATCATATAGGACAAAGTTCATTACTGAATCGAGTTTACTTGTCATTTCATCCTTGTATTACAGAACAGGATTTACTTTTTGTTCTAGTCATGTATATATTATGAGATATAAATATTTACCCAATTCATTGGAAGGAGAAATAGGTCACACCCATCTCATAATGAAGTCATTATTATGTGTTCCACAGAAACATAAATCATTTATCATAGAATAAACCAATGATTAAAATGGATTTCTTAAACATAATTTCCTTATAAAACAATCCATATAAAATATAGTTTCATCATTAACACAATAAAATCATAGTAATAATAGGGATATAAACATAACCCTATTTAAAGAGCCTCATCTTAGATGGCAAATAATTTTTATAAAATGCTTGAAATTAATTCTTAAGAAAAATATCCTTTCTTCTTCAAAAATGTTTTATTTTCTCAAAATGCCATGAAATTTTAAAAGAAAAGATTTTTTTTGAAAATAAACTTGAAAACTTTTAAGGGAAGCTTCGTGGAAATAAGGATTCATGAATCCATAAAAATTCATTCATGCCTTATAAGTTAAAAAAATATTCTTCTCATACTTTTTCCTAAAAAGTCAAAAAGTAAATCATACCAAAAATGAAAAAAGATTCCTTTCATACCGTTCAATAAAAATTCAAAAATGGGTAAAATCGAAATTAAAAATTTTTATAAGAGTATAAATAATAATATATATTTATGAAACATGGATGTGGATGATAAATATACCCCAGTAAATACTTACGTATAAATAATCATAGATAATAATCAGACTGTGAAATTATCCCTTACCTTAGGTCTGATATCCTTTGAATGTATCCAAACCCACTGTATAATGATTTAAATGATGTAATTTACTTATTCCAGAATCATATTAATTTCTATGATATCATATATGATCATGTTATCATCCATTTTTAGTAACATTTCATTGTCACTCGTTTTTTAGATATTAACTACTTTATGTTCGTATGCAAGTTTTGTCAAGTATGTTCAAGTTCAACTTCTCAGGTTATGGTTATATCATTTATATAAATTGATTCGTATAATATATGTTATATTTATTAATTAAATTTATATATATAATTATGTTTTAATGAAGATCGTGTAGAATGAATAGCATCGCATTGTGGAGACGGTAGGTTGTACGTATGCACGAGTGATGATATCATTCTCATTATTGTTGAATGGTATTGAATTGGATGGTGTATAATATTTTATAATCCGTATAATTTTATAATAATCATATATATTTATTATTTCTATCATTATACCCACCCAAGTAAGGTGGCGGTGAAAAACATATTACACCACTGCGTAGAGACGGTAAGCTGTATGTACGCAAACGTATTCATTTTGTTTTTTATAGGATGGATTGATGGTGGAATATGGTTGTTTCATAATTATAATAACATATCATTATATGATTGATACTTATGTTATTACTTTATAATTAAACAAATAATGAATAGTAAATATAAGAAGAAGAAAATTTGAACGAATCAGTAGAAGAGATTACCTCTTCCTCGATGTGCTTTCTCTAAATCTCTTATTAGAGCATTAGAGTAGGTCTTTGAAGATGAAAAAAACTATATAATGTAAATATGGAAGTTTATAATGAAAAAATTTAGCGTATGGTTGAGCTTAAAGGCTAAAAGTGAAGTGAATAGTTGAGGGAGGAGGTGCCCTTTTATAATTGAGGTGACGGGCACTTTTGGAAACTCAATAAATAATAATTTATAATAAAATCAAACTGTACCCAAAAACATCCAAAATGTCCCAATTTCAACGATGATATGAGATAGGGTTGTAATATTATAAACCAATAAATTTTTTACAAGTATTTCTATCAATTTAAACCTTATCTTTTAAATTAAAAATTAGTTATTCTATTTAATTTTTAACTAGGGTAACAAGTAATTCAATATTTAAAGGGTGAAATATTTAATTATTTGATGTAAAATAGAAAATAAATAAATAAATTAGATATTTTTATACCATATAATAATTATTATATATTTTTTTAAAATGTTTAATGATTTTTAACTAATTTAATAAAACATTAATTTGATAAACAATCAATTGTATCAATTTTGACACTATTAAATTCATTGATTTTTTAAAATATTAATATAATAAGATAAATTTGAACCAGAAATTTTATTTTATTACAAGTTGGTTTAGTTCATTTATAAAATTAATTATACATGTTATTTATCCCAAATTATATTTATTTTAATATTTTTAATAACATTTGTTTTATAATTCTCTTAATAAAATAATTAAAAGAATAGTTTTTGTAATTATTCAATATGCTTATTTGTTGAATAAAATTTAAAAATAAACTACTATGACGAATATAAATATATTAACCTATATAATAATACTTTTAGATTAATTTATCTTCTGTAAAATCCCATATTAAAAATGTTATAGTTATTAAATTATAAAGGTGAGAACTTTAACATCACTTTAAATAAAATAATATATGTTTCATAATCCCTTATATAAGGCTCCAAATTGTTCATAACTCGACCCTTGTATGATTATGGTATAGATGTACTTAACTAAAAATATTTTTTTCATGTTTTTTTATCATTTAATGGATATTATTATTTTAAAAAAAATATATTATTGATTTTTTATCAATTAAATAATTTCTGCATCATTAATGTATAACTTATTAAGGTAATTATTTATTTCCTAAAATTTAAAACTAAATTACCATGATAATTAAAAGAATTTTATATTTAAAATTAGTATTTATAATTGAATTTATCTTTGGGTAACCTTATATAAAAAATTTTTAGTTATTTAAATTTGAGTGAGACATATTTAACTTTTCTCTAAATAAAATAAATTAAATGTCTAAATCTCATCCAAGTGGATTAAAATGGATACCATTTAGACCCAATGATGATTTATGTAGAAACAAACCAATAAAATGATACTAATGAAAGTGTTAGGGTAATTTTATAATATTATTATTACCCTTAATTACATGGTTTACCATTTTACCGTATTATTAAAAATTACCGAAGTTGCTATTCATGATGCCAAAAAATAAAATTAATCTATTTACATAATTTAGACCCAATTATTCCAAATATGGAATACTTTTTTCAAAATTTAAAACACATAAGTTTCAGTAATTAATGTAAAATTATTCCCGTTGTTTGAAAGAGAGAACAGATTTAAAAGTTAAAACATTGGAAAAGATTGAAATGTTTTTACATCTGAATTCAATGTAAAATATATTATAATTACATAAATTTTATTGAATGATAAAAATATATTTTATTTTTACTTTAAAAACATTCAATATTATAATTTAACCATAAAAATTATTTCGATGAAAAAAGTTGTTTTCACAGAAAATTTAGTATACTTTTACTATTTATCAAAACATGAAAGTTATCAGAAAAATATCAGGAATTCATCCAATAAAAATTTTTATATCCTAAATAAAAATATAATGTTTATTTTGTCATATAAAAATTATTAATATGTCAAAATCATAATTTAGAAGGTGTTCTCCATTCAAAGGTGTAAAATTACCCTTTTAAAAAATATAGGTTTTTATATATCAAATAGGGTTAATTCATACCCTATGAATAAAATATTCATTGGATGAATATAAAAAATATTTTATTAATTAGATAATATATATATCTAATTATTTCTATTACCAATAGTAATTCACTCAAAAATAAAAATAGCTAATTGATTTATATTTTTCATAAATAATTGATAGACATTGAATTCACAATGCATTTACATATGTTAGTTGTACTTATTCTTGATAAACTAATCAATAAGATATAATGGTAATTTTATACTAACTGGGTATCTCTGTTAGTTTAAAATCATTATTTAATTTAATTAATGCTACTAAAGAATTAAAATTACTTAAAGAAAATATTTCATAAAAACATTGAGGCGTTATAATAAATTTTCATTCTAGTTATTTTTGGATGAATATAATTTTATCCTTATAACATGATGATATAATTGAATTATTTGAATGGATACTTTTACATGAAAATTATTTATATATTATTTAAATCAAATAAAGTTAAAAAATTCAATCTCATTGTTTTAAATATCCTTTATTTTTCACATAGGGACCAAAAATAGTTGTGAACGAATATTAATCATAATTTCTTCATAATAAAATTATATTCATGATGTTAATTTATTCATAATTTTTAAGTATTATATAATTACCTTAAATGATTACACAATGCCACAACATTATTTATTCAATTAATGGAAAAATATAATAAATCATATTAAAAATATTGAAAGTGATATAATTTGAGTAATGTATAGTGTTACATGGATTTTTAGGTGGATAGTGCATATTATTATTATGATAAAATATTATATTTTAGTTCCAATGTTTTATTTATTTCTTTTAGGGAAAATTAAATGAATAGTTTCAAAAAAAATATTTTATCAAAATAATATTTTATTAAAGAATTAAAAAATACATAAAATCATCAAATAAGACAAGGTGGATATGATATGATCCAAAATTTAATAAATTTATATTTATGGGAAATTTTCACCTTATAAGTAAAAATTAGAACCCTTTAATATTGAAATTTTTATTATCGTAGTTAAAATTAAAATTAGTTAACTAAGGGTTAATCAAAATGATATGGTTTAAAATAATAGGAAAACATGTCTAAATTATATTAGTTTATAGTATTGAAACCCTGTGTTACCTTGTATTTTAATACCTAGACATTTTGTGGAATTTTTACTGAGAATTAATTTATTATAATTTAATATTTTTAGAAATACCAAAAGTACCCCTCATCTCAATTGTAAAAGGGAACCACCTCCCTCACTTATTTACATCGCTTTTATCCTTATAGATAGATAAACCTCTAAAAATATATATTATAAACTTCATTATAAACATTATAGAGGTTTTGATCTTCCCACAATACCAGTACTATATCCCTTTAGAGGATATCTAATGGAATCGTTTCAAAGAAGAGGTAATCTCCTTAACTGATCACTTTCTTTTCTACTCTTCTTTACCTACATTAAATATATATATTTATCATAAAATAAAAAAAATTGGTATCCTAAATATTAGTAAATGTTATTATTATTATTATTAAAACACCAATATACACCCTCTTTCCCATCAAATGATATTTGAAAGTATCACACGTATATATGTATGTCTTACCATCTCCACGTTGCGGTACAATTAATTTATTCATCACCGCCTTTTATAGATGGATATTATGTTGGGTTTAATATTTATATATGATATTTTTAACAATTTTATACTTCTAAAATTATAATATCACATTGAATTACTTGCCTTGAAAACCATTGGAAAACTATAACATCGATCGGGCATACGTGTGGACTACCACCTCCACAAAGCGATGTGATTAGTTTTTTATTTATATTTTACATAGATAGTAATAAATATGGATTTAATGAATATATATGAGATATATTATATGATAATTATTATTTAAATTTTATTTACTATTTACCTTTCCTTCATTCCATTTGTACAAAAATGGAAATAGTGATCATGCGTACGTAAAGCCCAGCATCTCCAGGAATGATGTTGTTCATTTTTCTATCTCTACCTTCATTAAAGAATATTAACATGTATATAATAAATAAATATGATATTTATCTTGAAATTTAAATTATAGATATGATTTAACCATGATCAAAATACAAGGTCCAAAACTATTGAACCAAATATACGTGAAAACAAAGTAAATATCACCCAGAACAGTGATTTTAATAAATAATTGTTAATAAACTGGTGATAAAAGGTTATAAATAAATAATATATGGTATGATATATTTGATTATATTTTTCTAAAATATTTATAATAAATATATATTTATTTTAGAGTATATTCCAATGTGTACGAAGGAAATCGGACCTAAGGTAAGAGATTTTCATCTCACTTTTATTACTATGGGACACATGCCCTATAAACCACTAGTTTATTTTGTGTGGTATATAGACTTCCCATGAATGCCTTCTATGATTATTATTTTGAAAATTATGAGGATTTATATATCCATATAATTCTATTTCTTTCATGTGACTTATGATTCAAATTTTTCCAAACTGGTAAGGGTTTTATGTTACAATCTCATTATTTATTAGGATTGATTATGATTAAGTTTAAAATGATGAAATATTATAATATATCTCATAAGAAACTAATGTAATTTATTATACTATGATTATTTGTTTAAAATAAATATTTTATTTTCATCATTCCTCATCTTATGTACTCAAGAGACCAAAAATATGTTTTAAAGTAAAATCAACATCATTTCTATTTTCAGTCAAAAAACTTTTCTTTTTTATATCCATGTTTGCTAAAAAAAATTCAGATAAGGTTTTCAATATTATCTTAAAATTTTTTAATTTAAATTTGACTCATGTTCAACTATTAAAAAATGGTTTGAAAGGAATCTTTTTTCATTATCCAAATGTGGTACTTTGTGACTTTTCTGAAAAAAGTATGGATGGAATTTTTTTTAAATTGTACATCATGAATGGGTTTTTCCTCCGTCATGAATAATTTTTTATTTTATGCTTCCTATACAAGTTTACTTTTTTATTTTTAATAAAAATAGTTTCATTTATATTTCCCTAGTTTTTTCTAATAAGTTATTTCAAAATGGAAAGATTGTTTTCCTCAAAAAAAAGGTAATGGTATTTTAATGGTATTTCTCTTCATCATTGATAATAACCTTTAATGTTTATTATTTTTTACTAGGAATATGATCTAAAGATACCATACTTATTATTTCTCTAGAGATTTTATGTTTATGATGGCATGATATTTATTAAACCCATTCTTTTTCCTTGGGTTATGCTTAATTAATTGTTTATGAACCCCATTTCTTTTCATTAGTTATGATATTATGAATAGTTTATAATATTTTGGTACACATATGTATGATTTTAATTATCTATTGGATGAGACCTATATCTCCCTCCAATGTGTTTGTCAAATAGTGATATCTCATAAGATAAATTGGACTGAAATGTGGAGTGAACCCATTTAAAAAAGGGTTTGTGTCCTCTATGATAGTCTAGGGAGTGAACCAGGACTACTTTGATAGTTTGGGTAGTGAAACTATACTACTATGAAAGTATTGGAAATGAACCTTTACTACTAAGGAAATGATTTTCTATGTGTATGTGTATTCCAAAAACTTATGTCTTATGCTAATATTATTCACTCATGATTCGTGTTCGTTAATTCATTTATGATTCATGTCTTATGAACTACCAATATTTTTTCCATGACTCAAGATTATGATTTATGATATGCAGGGTATGATTTTCAAATTTTATGCTCATATTCTCAAACCCTTATGTTCATATTATTCTCAAGTGTTCATTGATATCTCACTTGTTTACCCTTACTGAGCATCTGATATCACCCTTTATAATTTTTATTTTCCCCAGGTTATGAATAAAGTTACTAAGTATGATATGTATAAAAATGGTTCTAGTTATTATGAACTTAGTGGGATATAATGTAGATCATTTATTAACCATTTTTTAACATTTCCAATTTTCTAAATTCACTAGACCTATACGATTCTGGCATGGATTTTTATGTCATATAATGAATATTCACCTATTAATATGTGATATATATGTATGAAAAGTAGGAGTCGCTATAGTTGGTATCAGATAAATATTTAGTTAACCTTTGGAAACTATGATGAGAAAACTTTAGTAATATACCTAGTGGTAATTATAAGTATGGGATAGAATCCTAATTTTTTGGTGATGATCATGAATGACATAGATTAAACATAAGTTTTAATAAAAGAAGTTTTCAGGAATAATGTGATACCCTCTAGTTTACAAGTATGCCTTAGTTGAGCCTTGATTTTTCTCTTTTTAGGACCTAGAAGATTCAGGTAATTGGAGGATAAAAATAAGGGAACTCAGTAGAAGCTAGAAAGGATCACAATTAAGGTTCACGTTCATTTTGACCATGTGGTTACCATGTAGATTTACTCTATGAGGTTCCAATGGCATATTGCATGGCTTTCACAAGGTTAGAAAAACTGTGTGATGTTCCAAGGAAATTGTTGGAGTTGTTCGGTGGTTTTCTAGGTGTATCTTGGTGTACAGTTCTCCAAACCATGAAAACCCTAGGGAAAATCATAACCCCCCCCCCCCCAAATGTAATGGATAGTAGGGGAACACAATTAAGGAACATGGTTAGTTTAACCATGAAAACTCTTCTAGGAAGTTGTGCATCCCCTTATGAATTGTTAAAATGTGGGATTTTAACCATTTTACCTAGGTTATTTTAAATCCTATTCAAGGCGTAATCTTGTTTTGGATCATTATTATCCTTCATCGGTTCTTTTTAGGTATCTCCATTTATATTCTTGGAGCAATTCTTTCATTCTTGATGGATAGTGCTGAGGTATAATGTGTTTTTTATCTGGTTTTTCCTCTTCTTTATAGATCCATATTAGATCTATTCTCCTCTTGTGTTATAGAAAATTAATGGGATATGCATACTAGATATAAGTGGTTTTACTGAGTTTTTTATGTGTTTTCTTGTGGATCTAGGATCATGAGGGTGTGGTCTATCTATCCCCGGTATCAATTTTTTTGAGGTTTCTTCTACCTCCATTTTCAGGTAGGTGTTTCTATATGAAGGGTTAATTCTATGAACTTCTTATTATTCTTATAAAATTCATTTGGGTTGTTCATTTAATTGAGTTTATATGTGGTTTTAAGGTATTTCTTGTAAATAGAAATTATTTTGAATAGGTTTTTCTTTTAAAATGGTTTTTTCACACCATGTGTTTGATTAAATGCTTGAATGGTGGTTTTGGATTAGAAATGAGTTTTCAAACACATAAGAAGATTGACTTGGATTTTCATATTTTTTATAAATTGTGAACATGTTTTTAAAATTAATTTTTAAAAATGACAAATTGTGAACCTTGAGTGTGTCGGGAATGAGATATAGGTGACCATAGTGTGTGTGACACCACTAGGTATTGCTTTAAGTTTATTGATGGACTGTAGTAGGAATCGATATTGGTTAGTACCAAAATTATTCTTGGATTAGGATCTATTATTTTTAGTACATACTCACATAGGCTAGGTCCCAATACAGAGTTCATTTGTTTTTTATGGTTATTTATCACATGATTTTTTTTTTGTTATGGGTAGTTTCTCACATGTTTTCTACATGAGGTTATATCACATTTTTTTGTGTGATGGGTTATGTCATGGATGTGTATTTACTATCTTACCTTATGGTGTATCGATATGATCTCCCTATTTTATCACTTATACTTGTCATATTCCTAGATTTCTATAAATTAAAGGCTATTATGGACAATCAAAGTAAAATGATTTATAAACGTGTTTGATTATGAATTTTTTTTGTAAAACTAATTTTTTTTAAAAAATAGAATTGTTTCATTCCTAATATTATATGTTATAAAGACTATATGGTGGTATCCTACTTGTATTTGTCATCATATCCTATATTTTCATTTGGGTGGTTATAGATGTTTTTTTTGTAGGATTCTGATCAAGGGAAGGGAATCTTAGAGCATTTTGGCTTCTCTTATTGTCGTTTCCTTCATTCTGGGTTATTTTGGTGGTGACTATTAGTCACATGGAGAATTATTAGTATTACTTTACTTATACATTATAGTTTAGTTGGTTTGTATTAGATTATATGGGTCTGGTTATATATTTCTCTTCCACTTGTACTCTAGTTGTATGTCTTGATTGGTTATATCCAAGACTTGTTTCCTTTATATTTGTTATACCTTACCATGATGGGATGGGTCAGGTTACATGTTTAGTTGAATCAAAATGGTCTGTTAAAATTTGGTATCAAAGGGATGCTTAGCCTGAAGGGTTTTAACATAGCCTGAGTTTGGTTCTATGTCTTAGGTAGATAGTAGTTAGGACTATCATAATTTTAGTAGTAAATGAAAAATCGTTCCAGGACATCTCACTTCCTTGATTAAATTCAAGTTACCATGAGTGGTTGGAGAATTTTTACCCTGTTTCAAGAATTTTATTTTGATTTCATTTGAATTAAATATATGTTATGTCTATTTAAATGGACTTGTTCCTTATTAAATGTATTTTTTTCATTCAGGGAATTCATAATTTCTTTAAATTATTTATTTTTTAAAGCATGGATTTTAATTCTTAAATTTGGTCCTAAGATTTTGGAACAGGCTTTAAAGTTTATTAGTCATTGTTTTGTTATTAATAGATAATTCCTTCGAGATAAGATCTTCCAAATCTGAGAGAGGATGCTATGAGATATAATCCAAAAGAAAATCCTCCAAGTGGATCCTTATTTAGTTGAAGCTGTAATTTGTACAATTCAAAGAGTAGGTCAAGTGGTTTTCAGGAACCTGGTATGCATGGAAGATCATGGTTTTGAATTCACTAAGCAGCATCCACCCATCTTTTATAGTGACAAGGGACCCTAGGAATCTGAAGAGTGGCTGGAGAAAATTGAGAGGATCTTAAACTTCTTAAAGACTCCTATAACAACCCAGAGTCTATAAATTATTGTTTTTCTTGAAATGAATGTGTATTATATTATATTATACAATATTATACACATAAAACACTTAGAGAAACCAACAACACATTTTTTCATTAATGAAAATATTTACTTTATTCATTGAATAAAACCATTAAAATTCCAATTATTATAAGGGGACAAAAATAGAAAATATAAAAACAACAGTGATGAAATATGGATCCCCCTAATCTCCTAGTATCATCCTTCCCAAAAAATACTAGATAAAAGAAAAAATATATTAGTAAACCAATCAAAATTATGGAAAATTTAAATATAGAACCTTGAGAGGAATTGAGTTGAAAAATTAATGAATAAATTTATAGGTATGTATAAGAGGTAATGTGACTATTGTAATAGTAACCAGACAGTTGGGAATAGTAACTTGAATATTAAGAATAGTAACCTTGCCATCGGAACAATAATTTTACCTCAAAATATTAAATAGTGACATAAATCATATTTATCATTATTAATTTAAGTAAATATTAATATTATAATGCCAAAAAAATATCATGGTTAAAAAATTCAAAGAAAATATAAGCTTATTTTTAATAAACAATATTTTAAAGTATTTTGTAAAAATAATATTTTTTATATTAAAATTTCAAATTACCTATTTTAGAAAAAAATATTAAATGGGCATTATTTTTCCAATCATCACATTGAAATTTTCTGAGGTTTATTTTTTTGGTAATTTTCTGAGATACATTAATTTTCAAGTGAATATGAAAAATACATTTTTTCACATAACTAATATATCTTCGATTACATAATTAAGGATGTAATAATAACCTAATAATTTATATAACTTGAGTTTTGTAAACAATATATTTAATTTCATAAATTAGTCATTAAAATAGAATAAACTAAATTTATAAACCTAAAAATCATTTTCTAAAACCTAAATTCAAAAGTGATCCCTTAAAATAACAATTTTTTCCTTTTCTCCACTTTCCATTTTAATAAACTAAGTGAATTAATATTATAAAGGGTTTTAAAGTCTTTAAACCATTATATTATATTTAATTATTATTTATATTTTCAAAAATTCACTATTAAAAGTTTTACCTTTGATGTCATATTTTATTCTAAAAATACCATTTGCCTCAAGTATAAATAACCCCTCTACCTCCCCTTAGAAAACCACTCCTCCCTCACTTTACAAAGAAAACGTTATTCCAAAATACTCTCTATAAATCCAATTATAATACCTAGGTATTTTATGGAGAAATTCAACTCAAAACATTAAGGTATTTTTAGTGTCGTACTAGAGAAGTTACTCCAAGAAATTGGTAAGTTTTTATCAACTCTTCCATTTTTTATTCTTCCTTTTCTTTTTCCCAATTACTTTAAAAAATATTATAAAATTAATTAGGAATTATTTTAACATTATATTAATTATGTTAACCTACTATAATTATAATTATTATGACATATATAAATTTCAAACTCCCCTTTCTTTCTCTTTCGACAATGTCTCTTTAATAGTCAGTTAATCACCAATGAGGACATTATCAATTATTTTATTATCACAAAACCAATAGTTATTTACAATAAATTATTTATGATATATATATTTATAAATATAAGTATTTAAATATTTTTTAATTAAGTATACTTATATATAAATGACTTTGAACAAAATAGCGAAATCGATGCAAAACGAGAATTTTTTTTAAGGAAAACGTGATATCAAAATGACTGCCCATTAACCAAGGAAATTAAGAAATATAATAAAATGACTACAATTGATAAATAAGTTAATATTTTAAAATAATTAAATTCTGGATAAATTATTTAATAAACCTCAGTTTATTATTCAGGAGATAGAAAATTGATGAAATAAAGCGGGATTTAAGGTAAGTAGATTCTCAAACCCTACTCTCTTTCTTTGGGTTATCTCTTTTACTATCAATTTTAGTATGGATATTACTATAATTTTTATTAAACATAATTTCACTATTATTATATTTTCATTCAGTTATATACATGTTACCACTATAATTTACAATCCAAATACAAATATTTTCCAAAAATATTTTTTTTTCAAAAACCATTTTTCACTTCTCTTGAGTTGTTTATTCTTCACTCAAGGATAAAGATTTTTATTCCAAATATGTTTTCCTTTATTCATTTGGGATCCCCAAGTTTATTCATGAAATCATTCTTTATTAAGTCCTTCTGAAATCTAACCCTTTCCTTGGGTTATTTCATGACTATGATTGGTATCTGTTCTATGTGTCATGAATGATTGTGTAAATATTATGATGCGATGGGTGGGACTGAAATTATATATTCCTCCAATACATTGATTAATGTGATGTATCACATGAGATAATGTGTATTATTTTTGAACATGATTTTATCTTTATTAACTATGATGATTTTATTATTATACACATATGTTATGTGTGAAAATGATGCTAGCTTTATTCACAACTATGTGTGGTATTTGACCACTATGACACGATGTTTCATTTTTATACATTTTCACATTCCATGAATTTATCAAATTTGTACCTCATGATTATTATGATTATCCTTTTCTTATGATTTAATTATGATGATTATTCTAACCCACTTTATATTGATTCATGTACCATATTCCCCCTCTTACTATGCTTTTATCTCACCCCTTTCTGTGATGTATATATTTAGGTGACTATATATACTAAGAAGAACATGAACTTTTATAAGGATAAAGAATAAGGTTTTAAATATATGTTTATGATTTATTATCTATAAGTGATGTATTATCCTAATTTTCCCAATATACTAAACCTTTTGATCCTTGGATGTATAAATATAATGTTGTTTATCTTGAAAATGGTGTAATAGTAATGTAATAAAAATTAGGGGTGCTATAGTTGGTATTAGAGGTACGATTTTGTTAATTTTGGAATTAAGATTAGAGAAAGTTAGCAAAAACCCTTAATATTAATCTAAGTATATGTAAACATCCAAGAATATTTGTTTTATAATAATTTTAAACAAATGGATCCCATAAGATATGATTTTAGAATTTATTTTCACAAAGAAATAAATTATTTATTTATGACTTGTTGACTTACTTTTTGTTAAAACCTTTTTTATTTTTGAAAATTGTGGAAACCAAGAGAAACCAGGCCAACAACCCATGTGAGGGAAAATGAAATTATTTCCTCAATGATGTCCCCAATTACATTGGGTGTAGTTAAAAACTTAATGGTGATGCTTACCTAGTTTTATATGGCTATGAATAATAACCTAAACCATGTGAAATGTCCTCTTTCAACCAAGGAGCAACTAGATATTGTGTCTTTTATGCATCAATGACCACCAATATTTAATGTATATTTGAATCCACTTATTGAATAATAGTTGGTTTACTCAATGGAGAATATCTTTTCTATGATTCACCATTCTTAGAAGGTAAAGGTGACTCCATCCATCTATCATTTAGATAGAGAGGCTGATCAATGGTGGTAACTGATAAAGAACTCTAATCTGAAGGATGAAATGGAATATATGGAGTGGGAAGTCTTAAATATAATATTTGTTAACAATTATTTCCCTCTAAATCTTTAAAAAAATATAGAGAGAGAATTTACAGATCTGAATAAAAATGATGGTGAATTTATTATTGATTATGAGGAAATCATTATAAGGATTTTAAGATACACTTTAGGATTTGTTATAAAAATGATAAAAAACAGATAGATTCTTTAGTGGTTTAAAAACACACCTTCAAAATGATATATCTATCTAATACTTTGGGATTTATGAAGAAAGAGTTTGATGTAATATCAAAATTGAGATGGTGTTTAGGAAATTATCCCATGGTTATAGAGATAAGAAGAGAAGAATGGAGTTTCAAGATGTTTGGGTTAGTTGAAAAAGGAGGAAAGAGGATCCAACCACCCACGTGTTAAAAATGTGGGAAGAAACATAATTTTAATTACCTAAAAGGAATGGGGAAATTCTATAAGTTTGTGAGAGAAGGTCACGAAGCTCATGAATGTCAATGAGACATAAAGATGTTGTCCAATATGATGGAGGAAAGGAAGGAACCTCCTAATGCACCACCCATGGTACAAGTATTTAACTATATGGAGGAAGGGAACTATGCAAGCTAGTGCACTAAAACATGGGGCCTTGAGGTTAGTGTTAGTAACCACCAAAGCCAAAGGATAAAGTAAAATATTATTTCTCTACTATTACTAAATTGGATCATGAAAATGAAGTTGTATAAATTACACTTCATATTCCCTCAATGATGGAAAAATTATTTGATTTTGGTTCAATGCATTCCTTAATATATAGAAATATTTCTAGAACTGTTCAATCAATGCTCTAATACCTTGAAGTGTAGATATATGTAAAAACACCTAGTAGTGGAATAATTTAAACCCAAGTGTTGTACACTTCTCTAGTTAGTGTATGTGGGAAAATTCTTCTAGTTAATCTTGTAATCCTTCCCTTGGTGGAATTAGATTCTATACTAGACATGGATTGACTCTCATTAAATATATCCCACACTAACTTTTGGGAAAAGGAAATCTATTTTCATGTTCCAAACCATATCATGATCCTCTAAAATGCATGTAAGATCATGAATCTCCTTTGAAAAAACCCTCAGTGGTGTGGGTGTTAATTCCCTATGAAGAATCATTCCATTCCCAAACGGTTGATTCAAAGGATGGAATAAAACATAAAAAAATTATAATAGTTAGGGAATACAATTATGTATTTATTGAATAGTTACCTAAAATTATGATAGATTTTGATGTAGATTTTTTAATAGATCTTATACCCGGATCCACTCCTATCTCAAAATTCCTTTATAGGATGGCCTCGATCTAACTAGAGTATTTAAAGAAGAAACTGAAAGAGAATTTGTACAAATGGTTCATACACCCTAGTGTTTCTCCTTGAGGTGTTATAGATATTTTTAGAAGAATAAGTGTGGATCAATGTGGAAGTGTATTAATTACTTGGATCCCAACAAGATCACCATAAATAACAAGTATCCACTTCTAAGGATTGATGACTTTTTGATCAACTATGAGGAGAAAAATAGTTTTCAATGGTGGATATTCATTTTGGATATCATGAACTAAAGGTAAAGAAAGAATATATTTAGAATAATACTTTCTATACAAGGTATGGAAACTATGAGTTCATAGTGATACCCTTTTAACTTACTAGTTCCCCTATAATATTCATTGATTTTATGAACTGAGTCTTTAGAGACGACCTTGAATTTTTTTTATAGTATTTATCGATGTTATTATCATTTACTCTAAGAGAAAAGAAGAACATAAAGAGTACCTAAGGATATCACTGGAATGTTTAGTGAAAGTTAAAATGTATGATAAGTTCATTAAGTGTGACTTTTGGATGCAACAAGTCACATTCTTGGGGCACATGATCATAAAAAAGGGAATTTTTTTGGACCCTTCAAAGACAAAATCAATTGAAGAATGGAATAGACCCACTAATGCCATAGTAATATGTAGTTTTATTATCTTAGCGTGGAACTATAAATGTTTTGTGAGAAATTTCTCATGATTTTATAGACTAGTAAATAATTTAACATAGAAAGTGGTAAAGTATGTAAGGATAGGAAAATGTGAGGAAATCTTTAAGGATCTCAAGAATAGGTTAATCACTGCACCTGTACTCACACTACCAAAAATTAGAGATGGTTTTGTGATATAAAATGATGCTTAAAATAAATTTTGGGGCTGTGTGCACATGCAGAATGAAAATTTTATAGCATATGCCTCACGACAATTGAATATCCATGAGAAACACTAACTGATTCATGATCCAAAGTTACCAGATATGAAATTTTCTTTGAAAATATGGTGGAAATACCTCTATGGTGAGAAGTGTGACGTATATACCTATAAAAAGACTCTAAATATATATTCACACAGAAGGAGCTCAATATGAATAAAAAATATGGTTAGAACTAATAAAGTATGATGATTACTTTATTCACTACAATCTAAGAAAGGTAAATAAGGTTACTGATGTTATTAATAGAAGATAACATACTACTTTATCCATGATATGGATTTATAAATACCATATTATCATGGAAATGAAAAGTATGGATCTGGAAATCCTAATGATGGGGAAAATATCATGCCTTTCACAAATTATTTCCTAACCATCTGTCAAAGAGAAGATCAAGGAGGCACAAAGGGATTATATGGTGCTTCAAAGTGGGTTGAAAGAAGGGAAGCTCCATGAATTCCATATTGATGATGATTACGTTATTTAGTCTAGAACTAGTCTTTGTGTGTCTTCATCCCCTGAGATAAATAAGGAGATATTGGATAATGTACATATGTCATCGTTCTCTATCCATCTTGGAAGTTCCAAGATGTATTTTGATCATTGAGAGCACTTCTAGTGGGAAAACATGAAGAAGGGTATTATAGAGTATATCTCAAGGTGCTTGGTATGCCAAAAATTTAAATTATAGAAATAAAAGTAAAAAGGGATGGTGCAACCATTGCGTATATCCAAATTGAAATTGGATAATGTCACCATGGAATTTGTTACTGTTCTCCTAAATACATCCAATGGAAATAATTAAATATTGTATTGGTGGATTGACTCGCCAAGACTACCCACTTCATCACCATTCAGGAAGATTTATTTCTAGAATTGCTTTCCAAGATATAAATCAAGTAAGTGCTGAGGATGCATGAGTTTTTACATTAAATCATATTTTATTGTGATCCAATGTTCACATCTAAATTCTGGAGAAGCCTTCAACATAATCTAAATAATAAATTTTGTTTTTGTACATCCTATCACCCCCAATCTTATGGCCAATCTAAAAGGACTATTTATATGATTGAGAATGTTTTAAGAGCTTTATTAATGGAATTTAAAGGATTATGGGATCAATATCCCCTATTATTTGAGTTATCATACAGTAATAACTTCTAATCAAGTATTCATATGGCTCTATATGAAGCTCTATATAGAAAGCGATGAAAAAATCAAACTTATTTGTATGAAGTCTGGAGTGAAATCTACTTAGACCTGATCTTGTAAAATAGATTATAGAGAAAATTTAGGTTATCCAACAAAATATAAAAGCTTCTTAGATTTGGAAAATGAGATATGTTGACACAATCAAAACGACTTGGATTTTGATTTTGGAGAAAAAAATTCCTTCGAATATCACCATGGAAGAGAGTCATGTGATTTGGAAAAAAGGGGAAGCTTAGCCCTTGGTAAATTTTCCCCATTGATAACCTTCATTGGATAAGAGTAGTGGCTTATATACTTGTACTTCTACCAAATATGGATCAATTTCATGGCGTGTTTCATGTATCTCTCCAGAATAATTACATACCTAACCTCTAACATAAACTGAATCTGAAATTTTTACAACTATTGAATGTTCTCTCTTATGAGGATCAGCCGATAAAGATCCTTGACCATAGAGACAAAGTTTTATTCAACAAGAAAACTCACCAATTCAAAGTTATTTAGAAGAATCATAAGTATGAAGAGGCAACATGGGAACTAGAGGAAACAATAAAACAGAAGTACCCTCACCTATTCTCAATTGATAATATGAGTTTATATTTTTGGGATGAAACATATAAATGGGGGATGAATTTAACAACCCAAATATGATAAATGATATTTTTTTCTTGAAATAATTGTGTATTATATTATATTATACAATATTATGCACATAAAACACACAGGGAAACTAACAACACATTATTTCATTTATTTAAATAATTACATTAGTTAATTAATAAACCCATTAAAATTCCAATTATTACAAGGGTATAAAAATATAAAATAGAAAAAACTACAGTGGGGAAAATATGGATCACCCTAATCTACTAGAACAATCCCTCCTAAAAAACACTATAGAAAATAAACCAAATATTAGTAAACCAATAAACATTATATAAAATGGAAATATATAACCTTAGTAGGAATTGAGTTGAATAATGTATAAAGGAATGTATATTTATTTATCAAAGGAGATGTGAATGTTGGAATAGTTACAGGGTCGTCGGGAATAGTAACCTGACTGTTGGGAATAGTAACAAGACATTGGAATAGTAATTTTACCTCAAAATAATAAATTATGATTTAAATAATATTTATCATGATTAATATTAATGAATATAAAAATTATAATGCTAAAAAATAAGTATCTTGGTTAAAAAACTCAAAGAAAATATAATTACATTTTTAATAAATTGTATTTTAATGTATTTTGAAAAAATCATACTTTTTATATTAAAAATTAAAATTACCTATTTTATGAATTTATTTTATAAATTTAATATCATTTTAGAAATCATAAAACTAAAATTTTCCAAGGATTTTATTTTATTTTCTGAAATACATAGATTTTCAGGTGAATTGTAAAAATATAGTTTTTCACATAACCTATGCATCTTAAATTACATCATTATAGATTTAATAATAACCTAATCATTTCTAGAACATTAGGTTCGTCTAAAATATATTTAATTTCCTAAATGAGTCATTAAAATATAATAAACATAATTTCCAAACCTAAAAATAATTTTCCAAAATCTAATGTTAAAAGACATCTTGAAAAATGGATTTTTTCATTTTTTCATTTTTCTATTTAATAAATTAAGTGAATTCAAATTATAAAGGTTTTTAATGTCTTAAAACCATTATATTTTATTTATATATGATTTAAATTGTTAAAAATTCACTACTAAATGTTTTACCTTTGATTAATATTTTATTTAATATTTTATTCTAAAAATACATCTCTCCTTAAGTATAAATAACCCCTCTCTATCCCCTTGGAAAACCACTCATCCCTCACTTTCCAAATACAAAGTTATAACCAAATCCTCCCTGTTAATCCCATTAGAATACATATTTATTTTCTAGAGTAAACCAACTCCAAACATCAAGGTAATTTTACTGTCACATAAGAGAATCTACACTGAGGAAAGAGTAGGTTTATATCAACACTTATCTTTTTTTCTTATTCTCTTTATTTTTTAAAATTTACTTTCAAAAACCAAATACTATAAAATTAATGGGGTATTATTTTAACATCATAATATTCATTTTAAATTACTATAACAATAATAATTATCACATATATAAATTTCAAACTTCACATCCCTTTTCATTCGATAATGTCCCATCAATGGTCAGATAATCACCAACGAGGACATTTCTAATCCTTTTCTTATCACCAAACCTTTTATTGACTAAAATAAATTATTTATGATATATTAATGTATAAATATATGTATTTAATATTTTTAAATTAATTATACTTATGTATAAAAGACTTTTAACAAAATAGTGAAATCGAAGAAAAACGAGAAATTTTTTAAGGAAAATGTGATATCAAAATGACAACCCTTTAACCAAGAAAATTAATAAATCTAATAAAATTAATATAATTTATAACTAGTGGTAAAAATTATAATAATTCACTTATGGATAAATTTTTTAATAAACCTATGTTTATTATTCAGGAGGATGAAATGAGATAAAATAAAAAAAGATTTAAGGTAAGGTGATTCTTGAATCCAATCCCATTTCTTAGGGTTGTCCCTCTCACGTCAATTTTATAATGGATATTCCTCTATTTTTTATTTAATATCCTTTCACTATTATTTCCTTTTCATTATGGTATATACATGTTTCTAAATTGATTTATAATCCAAATACAAAGATTTTTTAAAAAAACTTTTATTTCCAAAACATATCTTTAAATTATCTTGAGTTGTTTCTTATTCAATAAATAATGATGATTTTTTTCTAAATATGTTTTCTCTTATTCATTTGGTAACCCCAATATTATTCAGTAAATCATTCTTTATTAAATTTTTTTGAAACCCATTGCTTTCCACGGGTTATTTCAAGACTATGATTGTTATATGTTCTATGTGGCATTCTTTGTTATGTAAATATTATTATGTGATGAGTGGGGACCTAATTATATATCCCTAAAATGAATTGGTTAATCTGATGTATCTCATGAGATAATTTATATTATGCATGAATATGATGGCATATTTCTTCACAATTATAATTTTATGATTATGAGCATAGGTTATGTGTAAACATGATGCTATATTTGTTCAAAAATATGTGTGGTATTTGACCATTATTCCATGATGTTTCATTTTCATGCATTTCCATGTTCCATTCATTTATCAAATTATTCCCTCATGATTATGATTATGATCCTGTACTTATGATGTGATTATTATTATTATGATCACCCATGTTATATTGATTCATGTCCCTTATTACTTCTCTTTCTGGGCTTTTATGTCACCCCTTTCCTTGAGGTATATCGTTAAGAGACTACATGTACTATGGAGAAAATGAGATTTTAGAAGTATAAAAAATTTATTTAAATAAATTTTTATTATTTAGTATGTATAAGTGATGTATGATCATAATTTTCCCAAGATAATAAACCTTTCAATCTATTAATGTATAACTATTATGTAATTAATCATGAAAATGATGTAATAGTTATCTAAGAAAAAGTAGGGTTGATATAACTCTTGAGGAATCTAGGATGGGTTTTTTCATGTATATGCTCATGGGAATGGGAATGAGATGGTGGGACTCTATTCTATAAGCTAAGTTACATGATAACCTTACCTAGACTTCTTTCAAGAAAATATTCGATCAGCAATTTTACCTTGAGACATTACATGTTGAAAATACCTAAAAGTTTCTGACCTTAGAGTAGGTGGTGTACTATTCTGAAGTATTCCACCCGATTTGTTGAGTTGGTACATCTAGCACTAGATCTAGTTACCAATAACTACCTAAAATATTAGAGGTTTTAGTTGTGATTGAGGACGAATATTCAATTGATGTTGATTCTCATGTTCCTTATAACATTCATGGAGGTAGTTGATAATGAATATTTGGTTGAGGTAGATATAGCTAGAAAGACAGTTTTGGGTAGAGCTTCAGTTGGGGAATTTGTTATCCAAGTTGTGTTTTTTGGCCATAAAATGATGTGCAAGGGTGTTTAGTTTTCTATAGGACCAATTTTATGTGATTATTCATGATAATTATAGATTTTCTACTATCATTTTGGAAAGATAAATCACATCGTACCAAACTTCCTGGAGGCTCTTAGAACTTGTCATCGTTGTGGGTTATCATTCCATCTAAATCGTTGTTGTGAAAGGATATCATAGGGTAGTAAGGTAGTATCCACTCTCACAAAGGGTTCTTAGATTCATATCAATAATTCTATGGGTTTTGTTTCTAATCCTCAGGACAAGGGTGTATTCATGTGGCTAAGACTAGATGAATTTATGTGACTAAGTATGCGCTTGAGGAATCTTAAGCAGGGATAGCTACTATTAAAGTTATGGTATTTATTTCATCTTGTATGGTGCTAGATATATTTGATACATGTGCTACTAATTCTTTTATATCTTAAAATTTATTTTATGTGTTTTTTTCATTTGGAACTTATTCCCTTTTTTGTGTCTTTCTACACCTTTGGGAAAGAGTTTCTGATAAGGTTTCAAGTGTCCCACATGTTGCGTGATGGTAGTCAACTTTGAGGTGGAAGGGGACTTCTTAGTGATTGATCTTGAAATATTCAACTTGATTATAATCATGGATTATATGATTATAATTATGGAACATATATACTTTTACCATCATTGGGTTTATTTTTTATCTTTTAATGAGGTCACACATGTTTTTTAGGGTGATTAGGACTCTAGATCTAGAATGGTGGGGCTTGTTGTTTTTTATAATGAGGTAATATCATACAAGTTATTGGAGATGTTACTTGAATCCATTGACCCTTATTTGGGTAGTCCACTTCTTATATTGGTGTGTACATACCCCAAGGTATTTCTGGAGATTTTTCTAGGTTACCACCACTGAGAGAGGTCAAGTTTACTATTGACCTGCTCCCTGGTACAATTATCATTTATATTCCATCTTATCAAATGGAACCTATTGAGTTGGTGGAACTTGAAGCCCATATTGATGATCTATAGGCTAAGGGATTTATTAATCCTAGTGTATCACCATGGGCTTCACCTATCCTATTTTATACCAAGGCATGTGGGAGTCTCTGACTTTACATTGATTACTGAATGTTAAATTAGGTGATAGTTAAGAAAAAATATCATTTTCCTTGGATTGATTATCTATTTGAAAAAACTTATAGGGGAATTTTTGTTTTCAAATATTGAACATCATTCAGGGTACCACCAGTTGAGATTCTGAGAAAAGGATATACCTAAGATAGATTTTAGGTGCCGGTATGGACATTTTGAGTTTCTGGTTATGCTATTGGGTCTCACCAATGATCTTGTGGTATTTATGAATTTTATGAACCAAATAATTAATCAATTATTAGACTTTCTTTTGTTTTTTGATGACATTTTAAATTACTCAAATTCAAAGGATTATCATACATGCTATTTGGATATCATTCTTCAAACCTTGAAAGAACATCAACTGTTTGGTAAGATTTCAAATGTGTGTTTTGGATCTGGGAAGTGAAATTTCTGGAACATGTTATATCTGAGAGGGGAATCTCAGTGGATCCTAGAAGGATACAAGCTATTATGTCCTTTGAGAATCATATAAATTTGTTTGAGATCCGGAGCCTCTTGGGTTTGGCTAGTTACTATAGAAGGTTTGTTTATAATTTCTCTAAGATCGCATCTTTAATGATAGATTTAACCTATATGGGTGTAATGACTGAATGGAATGAGAATTTTTAGATATATTCTAATGATATAAAAGTAATTTTAAGTTCAGCACTCGTTTTTATTTTTTTGAAACCAGGTTCCAATTATGATGTTTTCTATGATGCTTCTGGTATGGGTTTGGGATGTGTCTTAATGCAGGGGAAACTGGTGGTAGCCTATAGATCTCTCCAGTTACACCCTAATGATAATAAATACCCTAACCATGTTATTGAGTTGGTTGAATTTATTAATGAACTCAAAACTTGGAGACACTATCACTTTGGGAAGTAGTTTATAGTGTATTTTGATCATAAGTTCCTAAAATACAATTTTACTCAGAGGGATATGAACTTGTGAGATATTTACTAGGTGGAGTATCATTAGAATTTTGATTTTAATATTATGTACTCTCATAAGAAATGGAATTTTGATTCTAATTCATTGAGAAGAAAATTACTGACAAAAGCCATAAAGGAATTAATGGAGGAGTGGTATCAGATGGGTTTATTTACAGAGATGATCTTGGGAATAGAATAGGTTGGTGGATAGGTGTTCTTGGATTTGATGAAAGTTGAATTATAATTTTAAGAGTGATTTCAGCTTGATTAGGTGAAAGAAACTGAGTGAAAAAGCTTTAGTATAATCCCTTGTGGTGGGGAGACCTTGGGTGAGTGGTCTCAGTCTCATAGTGGTTATTTTTGATTTTGTAGAAGGTTGATTGTTCTTTTTTCCCTAAGGTGTGAGTTTATGGATAGTGGATGCTGGTCATGTTGGTCCATACACCCTAGGTCTTACAATATGTATCATGAATTGAGGAAACGGTATTGGTGCTCATGGATTAGGTGGTTAATTATAGATTTCATTTCATGGGCCTCACTTGTCAGAAAATTAAGGCAGACCACCAGATACCTACTAGTTTATTGTAACCTTTACCCATTATGGTATAGAAGTGGGATGATACTTGCATGTAATCCTAGTGGGAAGTATGTGATTTGGGTGATCATTTATCAACTTATGAAACCATCAAATTTCCTACCTATCAAGGATATGATGAAGGCGGAATAGATTGGGGACTTGTATGTCCAAGATATTGTGAGACTTCATAGGGTTCCCTCTACGGTTGTATATGATAGGGATCCTAGGTTCAAATCTATGTTCTGGAAAGGTTTAAAGGAGTTGATGGGTTCCCATATTAAATTGATCGTGGACTATCATCCACAAAGGGATGGAAAGACAGAGAGATCTATCAAGGTTCTTAAGGATATGATTCGGGCTTACGTGCTTGATTTTGGTGCATCTTGGGAAAAGAATTTATCTCTTGTTGAATTTTCCTAATAAATAGTTATCATTATTTTATAAATATAGAACCCTTTGAAGGATTTTATGGGTGACCATGTCAATATCCCTTAAGCAGGGAAAATTTGGGAGAGTGGTCCTTTTTTGGGCCAAGTCTCATTCAATAGAAAATAGAAAAGGTGTAGTTGATCCAGAAGAGGTTTGTCACAGCATAGAGCCATTATAAATCTTATGTATACCATCATCATTAGATGATAGAGTTTGAGGTCAGTGGTCGGATTCTTTATATTGTTCCACCTCACTTGGGAAATCATTGGTTGGGTATGTAGAGAGATTTTTCACTGAGGTTTGTTGGCCCTTTTGAGATCATGGACCGACTTGGAATGGTGGCATATGTGATGGAATTACTATCTTGCATGAATTCGATCCATGACATGTTTCATGTTTCCCAACTTAAGAGGTATCACTTTGGTGCTTCCCATGTAATTTTATGGGAGGATGTTTATCTTGATCTTGATACCACCATTTTTGAGTTTCCAATTAAGATTATGGATTTCAAGATAAGGTATTTTACGGTAAAATGATTCTCTTGGTATGGGTACTATAGAAGTGTAGATGTGATAATCATGAGATGTGGGAGTGGGAATCATTGATCTGATAACAATGGCCTTATCTCTTTTCAGATCAATTCTCTTGATGACTTTTGGGGGACATAAATATTTTATGATGGGGAGAATTTTGATTCCCTTCGGGTCATAGGTATGCCTTAGTTGAGCCTTGGTTCTTATCTTTTGAGGTCTAACAATATTCGAGGGTTCAAAGGCCAAAAATAAGGGAATTTGGGAGAAACTATAAAGGTTCATGTTTATGGTTCACATTTAGTTTAGCCATGCAATAACCATGTAACTTCCCTATGTGAGGTTCTAGGGTCATATCACATGGCTTTCCGATGGTTAGGAAAATCACGTGACCTAACCCAAGAACTATGTGGGGTGTCTGGTGGTTTTCCATAGGTTTCACATGGTTGGAACATGTTTTTAAAAAAACGTGTAGACCCCAATAAAAACTTTTTACCCCTGGATATAATTGATAATAAGGGTTCACATTTAAGTTTCAAGGTTTGTTTAATCATGCAGAATCCTCCAGGAAATCATGTGACCCCCTTCCAAATAGTTTAAAATTCGTATTTTTACCCTTTTCCCTTGGACTTTTAAAAGACTAATCAAACCATAATCTCATTTTTTTATCATCCCTATCCTTACTCATTGATTATAGGTCTCTCTCTTTGGATTATTGGGGTAATTTATTCATTCTTGATAGATTGTATTGATGTACATTTCATTTTTTATACTGTTTTCCCTCTTCTTTGTAGATCCTTGTTAGATATATTCTCCTCTCATCTTTTGGAACCATAATGGATTGTGTATGATAGATCTAAGGGGTTTGATATTGGTTTTAAATTGTTTATTTGGGATCTAGGATCATGAGGACCTGAATTATACTTCATCAATATCTATTTTCAAGGGTGGTTTGTTCTACCTTCATTTTGAGGTAGGTGTTTCTATATGAAGGGTTAATTCTATGAACTACTTATTTTTCTTATAAAATTCATTTGGATTAATCATTGAATTCAAGTGAGTTTTTGTCACAACCCCTCCCTCATAGGATACCCCTCTTGGGCTGTAAATGAGGAAAGTGAGATAATGACCCCCCCCCCCCCCCAGTACCACCTCTAGTAGGCCTTAGGTTCACGACTAGGACCAAGGGTGTACAAATCTCACTATATGGGAGGAATTACCCTTTATAAGGAAACAATATAGAGATATAAGATGAATCACACACAACAACTCCAAGACATATATAAAAGAGAAAACTACACTATCCCACATGCATGTATAAAATAAAACTGATGTAAATAAAATAAAGTCTCCAAAGTAAATACCTAAAAGTAAATCTAAATAAGTGACCCAGCAACTGTCAAGGATCTGAGCTAGTAAACTCTAGAACAGTCGTTGAAATCCTCCTGGAAACCTAAAAATAGTTTTATATATGTAGGGTGAGAATACAAGTATACTTAGTAGAAAAACTAAAGTCTCTCATGCACGTTTGAAAGAAGCATACTAATGAACCTATGAAGAAACAACAGAACCAAAAAGCACCTATATTGGTATAATAACCAAACCCAACCTCACCAAGGCATGATCACCAAGTAGATTAAGTCAAGTAATATAATACAAAGTAAAAATAAAAAAATTATTGGGTACCCCACACCACTTTCCCACTAGTATATCTCTCTTATCCAATGTTATATGCCCTGGCACTCACATCCCTTCTGTATACCACATCACATCCTACCTGCACACAACTAGGCCTCACAACACATCCTGCCCATAGAAAACTAGGCCCCACAACACATCCCTCTTGCACACACCTAGGCCTCACAACAAATCTTACCCACATACACATAGGTCTCACTACACATCCCACTAGCACACACCTAGTCCTCACAACACATCACATCTCATCCTGAAGACACCTAGGAAATCACATCACATCTCATCCTGAAGACACCTATGAAATCACATCTCATCACAACTTATCCCAAATAAACCTAGGATACCACACCACAATAACCATCTAATTCACTAACAGACCTCCTGCCATAATAGCCTATGAAATACCTACCTTTCCAGGAAGAGAGAGTGGAAAATATCGGGTACCCAGATATCTATACTCCTCACCATATGTTGGGAAAAACACCCCCCACATGACGATGTGGGTGTTCGACACATAGTGATCATCATCAGTGGGGTGCATACATAAATCAAAAGGGAAATATAATTATGTATATATAAGATATAAAACACTCAAGCACAACCTATGGGTCTACAAAAAAACAAACCAACCCACAATAATGTCACCTTTGCAACTACCTCTAAATGAAAAACACCACAGAATAAGCCGCAGGTCCCATTTCACATTTCCAAAAAATTTCATTTAACTATTTCCATTCCATTAACCAAACTAATCGGAGCCATTCCAAGAATTATTAAATAATTATTTTTTTATTCCATCACTACTCGGCGAACAATCAGAAATAACACATATCAAGAAACACAATAACAGTAATTCAAAAGATGAAGAGGCCTGGTAAACTAATGCGACTTACCATTACATCTACATTCAACACCCATTCATGATAAATCATACAATGACCTATAGATATTGGGTTAATATTTTTTCATGTTATCAATGAAAAGGCTCTCGAAAATTACCTATACAAACACTATTGTCTTTATTCAAACTCAGCTGCCCAGTTCACCATGTAAATAGAACCATACCCCTAGGTACAACCGTTCCCACAACTGCATCACCTCATTTACCAAGGAAAAACATATTTTAATAATTAATAAGGCATAAATTATTTAAATCCACTTTTTGATTTAGGGGTTATCATAGATACTGTATGATTTCAGGGCATCCATTTTTTGGATAAAGGTATGTAGTTGACCAATTTCTATAACCATTTAACAGAAACCAAACATCATTCATTCCACAAATAATCCAGTTAAAAAACATGTACCCCCAATGACCATGATTTTTAGTGGGTATTTATCCCATAAAAATCACTATATTAACAATATCAATCACACTGCAAGATCATGTGTCACTTTCCCAAGCCCCCTGTATATTGATTTTTTTAAACCAATTCGATTGTCTTTATTAATCAGGAATCAATTATCTTCACACAAAAAAATGTATATATAACCATCTTGAATGATGCACAATTAAGAAAGATGAAGGAAATACTACTTTGAATAATGATGATCGACAATTCCTGGTTGCACCAAAAATAGCAGAATGCATACAGCAAGTAACTCTCTAGGGAATCATGAACCAACTACCATAGTCTCGCCACATACACCTATAGTAAGAGGGATTAATCATATACTATATCAAGATAAATCAAGAAGGAATGAACAAGGGAAAATATATCTTGAATTTAGGAAGATCATATCTGATTCATGGGATTAGATATAGTTTGATTTTCCATTAAAGGTGGATCTGGACCAGACCACACATTTTGACCATTTAAAATCCTATAGACTCTTAGGGAATTAAATATATAATTTAAGCCCTTTTAATCAATCACAAATCCTTTAAGATTTGGCATTAAACCCATTTTTCGTCAAAGAAATGTGTAAAAAGGGAAGAACTGCAAGAATTGGAAACACTGCTCATGAGGCACTATTAGGGAGACACTGCTAGATGAGGCACCGCCAAATAATGCACCGCTAGTGGGGCACCACCAGCAAGGAAAATCCAGTGAGCAACCGCCAAAAAAGGTACCTTTGGATAGTCACTGATAGACGAGGCACCGCCGGTGAGGTACCACCAGCGAGCCTTTGCTAGATGAAGCACAGCCAATGTGAGACACCACCCAGGTGAGATACCATTATCAAGACACCTCTAGGGTGAGACACCATTATGGTGAGACACTATCAGGTTTAGACACCATTAGGGTTAGACACCATCAGGGTGAGACCTCATTAGGGTGAGACATTGTCAGGGTGAGACACTGTTATGGTGATACACCATCAAGTTGAGACATTGTTAGGGTGAGACACTATCAGGGTGAGACACTATTGTGATGAGACACCATTGGGATACTGGAAAACTATAAAATTAGAATTTAGAGAAAAAAAATTAAACTCTATTGGAACATCTCACCTATCCCAAAAATACCCAAGTTTCCCCTAGACACCTCAAACACCGGATTTATGACAAAGTAATGGACTGGAAAGGTCTGGTCTATTACATCAGATACCTCTCAAACTATTATCATCCTCGAGGATCTAAAACCAACCTAGAAGAAATAAATAAAGGGTCTAAACAACCATACCTTAAGATACCTCTCAAGGATCTTGTCACACTTGAAACACTAATATCAACTAAACACGTCAAATTTCAATGACAAGCCACCTTGTGTTGTTGAAAATCTGATGTGGAAATCTCTACACCCAAGAAAACCTCCTCTGACATCTAAAAACCAGGCATTATCATCATGGTTGTTGACACATCAACCCAAATGACCACAAAACACATTGCACAACCACAACAAACTGCACCATCCCAAACACACAAATCTGGTAATTCTATCCTTCATGTCAAGATATTATCCACTATGTGTGTCACTAACTCACCTGCATGGGTTTAATCGCATCATAGTTAATGTGCCTCGATTAGGAATTAGGTCCCCATTTTCATATGCCAGGACCTTATCACACATCACACCACACACATCACAATCCAATAGAAAATATCTCATCTAATAATCAACAAGGTTCAAACATCACATCATAATGAAAAATAGAGTAAGGAAAAACTCAAAATAACTTCAGGTATTGGGCATGAATCTACATCTCTCACTCCCAAGTCCTCTACTCCTAGCCACCATGCCTCCACAACAAATGAACCAAAGGAATGGTCCATCCACATATCACCTTATCTTGATAATCCTAGATCTCTAATAGCTACTCCACAAACATCGTGTAATCCTCAATATCTAATTCTCCCCAGTCAGTGGCATGGGAGTCATTGTGAAGACACCAACGAAGCTGAGATACGTGAAATATGTAGTGGATCCTCTCTTACTATGGTGGAAATTCCAAATGATACTCCACCTCACCAAATCATCCAAATGCCTAAAAGGGTCCAATGAACCTAGAAAAAATATTACTCCCTCTTCCAAACCTCAATAGCCCACGTTGAGGGGAAACCTTCAAGAACACATGGCTCCCAACCTTGAACTCCAAGGGCCTCATCCTACAATTGGTATAAGACTTATTCCAGTCCTTCACTACTTTCATCCTCTCACGAACAAGATTAACTTTCTCTTTCCTACTCTAAAACATCAGGACCAAGAATAGATGTCTCCCCAACCTTCTTCTAACATAATGGAGAACGACACAGTCTTCCATACAAAGCCTCAAAAGGGGTCATGCTAATGGAAGAGTGATATATATTATTATAAGAAAACTCCACCAAAAACAGGTTTCTTACCCAAGATCCACCAAAGTCCAAGATGCATGCTCACAGCATATCCTCCAATGTTTGGATAGTCCTCTCTATCTGCATATCTTTATGATGTTTGAAAGTAGTGTTGTGGTGTAACTGAGTGCCAAAAGTAAGTTACAATCCCCTACAGACTTGTGAGGTAAAATGTGTGTCCTGATCTGAGATAATGGACCTTGTAACTACATGAAACCACACTACCTCATCCACATACCTCTTAAACAAAACATATATTACACCCAACTCCTTGATCGCTAGGAATTGGGTTGATTTCATGAACTAATCTACTATCACCTAGATAGAATCACAACCTCCTTGAGATATGGGTAACCCTATGATGAAATCTATCAGTATTTAATCCTATATCCTCTCAAGAACATCCAAAGGCTATAAAAAAACCACTAAGAACATGATGCTTGTCCTTTACCTATTGGAAAACCAAACAGTGAGCCACAAACTCTAACTTTTCCCATTTCATCTTGGGCCACCAAAACTACATCCTCAAGTCACGGTACATCTTGTAAACTTTTGGGTGTAGCTAAAAAGTTGATCTATGAAACATGAGAAGGATTCCATCATGAATTAATACAAAAACAAACAACCTTCCATGAAACAACATCTAATTCCAACCATCTTCCCACCAACCTTCTGAAGCATCACTATGGACAACACGATCCCGATTCACCTCTACCTCTGAGTCTCCCCATTGAGACTCCTCCACCTACTGCATCAGAGAAGACTACACTGTAATTTGAAACAAACAGACTTTACCACCATCCACCCATGAATCTATGTGTAGGGTTTCCAACTCCTCCATCACTCTCCAAGCATATACAGATTATCAAACAACATCCTTCTCTGACCTTATGCTCAAAGAATCAGCCACAAAATTCTCATTTCCTAAGTTTTAGGTGATCTAAAAATCATTATCCTGAAAAAAAATCCATTCACCTCCACTGCTACAAGTTTATATCACACTGAGAAAAGATATACCTCAAGATTTTGTGATCTGTGAAGACCAAAAAGCGCTCCCCAATGAGGTAATTCTCCCTCAACTTCAATACAAAAACTATGTTTAGAGATCTAGATCATGGGTGGTGTAGTTACGCTTGTATGGGAATAACATACTATACCTATAAGAGATCACTTACTATTACTACATCAGCACACATCCTAGGCCTAGATGAAAAGAATCACAAAACGCCTCAAACATTACCCCTTCCTTAGGAAATCGGAGCCCTAGGGAACTATCCAACATCCCCTTTAGGAAATAGTACATTTCTTGGAACTAATCACTCTATGAAAAATATTATACCTTCATTTTCAAAGCTATCAAGGGGGTTGTAACTCGAGAGAAGACGGGTAAAAATATCCAATAATAGCATGTGAGACCAAGGAAACTAAAAACTACTACCATGTTCTTAGGTAATTCCCAAGAAACAACTAATTTAACCTTAAAAGGGTCTACTTCCACACCCTTTTGAGACACCACATGCCCATTTAAACGAACCTATCATGTCCAGAACTTACACATGGAAAAATTTCCAGAGTCAATGGTGTCGATGAACATGAAAGATTGTTTTGAGATGCTCGGTGTGTTACTCATCCAACTTTGAGTAGATTAAGATATCATAGATGAATATGACTAGAAAAATCTAGGAACTCATGGAAAATAGAGTTTATAAGCCCCATGAACATGGATGGTACGTTCATAACACCTAATGGAATGACCAAAAACTCAAAGTTTCCATACCTGCATCTGAAGGCGGACTTCAAGATATCACCCTCTTTTACCATCAACTAATGATTTCTATACTATAGATTGATCATAGAAATGAACTCACCCTTCTCATCTAGTCAAAAAGATCATTTATCCTTGGGAATGGGTAACGGTTTTTGAGTGTCACTGGATTCAACCTCCGATATTCTGTACACAACCTCATACTATAATCTTCCTTCTTTATGAATAACATTGGAGCACCCCATAGAGACACACTAGGTTGGATAAAACCCTTCTTCATCATATCATCTATCAAAATCCTGAACTCTCATAACTTATAAGGTGTAATTAGATAGGGATCCATTGAAATTGGAGAAGCACCAGGATATAATTCTATCCTGAACTCATCATCACGTCGAGCGGGTAGTGTTAAAACCTCCTCAAGAAAAACATAAATGAACTCCACAACAACCCTAGGAACCTCTACTATCCCAACATCTACTAATTCCACTGAAAAATTATCCAATAAGGAAATATAGGGATCCACACGCCGACTATCCACCTTAAAACCCCGCTCACTAATTAAAACCTCACGCTGACCATACACATCCAAAAACATGACTCTTATCTGGAAGCAGTCGAAAATAGAATTTATGTAATATAACCAGTCGATACTAAGGATAAAATCATATGGTTTCATATATAGCAATAAAATATCCACATAGGAATGATGTGGTCCCATCATCAGTATATACCCCAGGAACACATTAAACAAGTTGGTCTGGCCTTCGACTGGAGTACTAAACACTAGGGGAATGGAAATCCACTCTACATTTAGACTTATAGAATGGGATGGTGTGGGTGCAACAAAGAAGTGTGAATCTCCCATATCAAACAAGGCACCAACAAGAGTACTGAACAAACGGATCATACCTCTAATGATCTATGGCCTCTCTAGAACTATTACCTCTGCTACATGAAATTGACCACACCTAGATCCTCTCTCTCTATGTTGGTGACCACCTCCATAGAAACACTCAGTTTTTGGTCCTTGAACAAAAGGAAATTCCTGAGGTCAACCTCTACCCACTCTATCTCCACTGGTGGAGAAAGAACCTATTGCCCCTGGTACTGAAACGGTCTCATTGGAAACTGCTATTGAGGATAGCACTAAACCTATCCACTCCACCGAACTGATCTCTGGGAACTACTGGGAACAAGATCTAGTGATGACCATGAACCCCAAAACCAGAACACACTCTCATAAATCTCCCAAGAAAATCATGGAAACCACTGGAACCAGAAGGCTGGAAAGGAATCTACTGATCTCGAATCCCTACTGGTCAAAACATTGAATGTACTAATGCCTAAGATCTTACACTGATAACTATACCTCTCGAAGAACTCTTCTGGATTGCCTATAAGAGTAAACCTCCCCATGAGTGAATCCTCTTAATCACCTCATCCTTCTTATGAACCTCTAGATATGCTAGCAACGTAAAAAGAGTAACTGCATTCTAGATAAAAGGATGGAGTGCCTCCTCAAGATGACACACACAAGGCACCTCATCTGGAAAAAGATCTAGGGACAAACACAGAAGGTCCTTGAACATGATTCCCAGTTCTCGCATAGACATACTCCCCTGCTGAAGGGAGAGTAGCTCCTACCTCTTCTCAACCTTCATGGTCGACAAAAGGAACTCTCCCCAAAAATCATTCTAGAATTCAACCCACAAAATGTATTCCCCCTTTTCTCTCTCCCAGGTATAGTGTTCACCACTAATGTGCATCACCCCACATCTAAATGACTATCAAAGGGAAACAATACTCTTTCGGGGCCCAAATCAAACTGAAAAAAATCTCAAGCTCCTCCAGCTAGATCTCTATCTCTATATATGAAACACTTCTCTTGTACTTCCTCAAAGATTGCTGCTAGAAATCATGCAACGTCCTATGACACTGATCCTCCTCCTCAATTGGATCAACCCTATGGTGATCAACTAGATCATCCTACTAAACCTCCACTTCCTAAGGCACATATGAACGATGACCTAGAGCCATAGCTGAATGGAAAACAAAGATTTAATAAGCCCGGGTAGTATGAAATTATTATTAAGATTCATTTTAATTATTTTCATTTGTTTTATGCATTTTAACCTTCCCAAACAACCCAATTTAAAAAATAACTCAAGTCATTATGACGTAAGTACCTTAACTAGGTCTCTACCCTATAAGCAAGTTCATCTCACTTAGTCATTCAATAAGCTTAGATTCTATACACTGGATCATGGGGGTCCATAAAATCCAATGTCCTTTCTGGTCTCCCTAGCCATGTCACGCACCAAGGTCAACTAGAATTATTTCCATACCACCCCATGAAATCTTCACTGTGTCTAAATCCAAACTTCATCATATCTCTAAACTATCACCTATGATACCACTCTTTCACAACCCCCTCCCTCTAAGGGTACCCCTCCTACGCTGGCAACGAAGAAAGGGAGACAATTACCCCAGAGTCTCGCCTCTAGTAGGCTCTATATTGGAGACTAGAACCAATGGTGGGAAAATATCACAATACGGGAGGCATTACCCTTTATAAGGAAATAAGATTAGGAGATAAGATGAATCACCCACAAAAACACCAAGACATATATTAAATAGAAACCCAAACCTTCCCATGTGAATGAATAAAATAAAACTGATACAGATAAAATAAATTATCCAAAGTAAATACCCAAAATTAAAGATAAATAATTTACCCAAAAACTATCAAGGATTTGAGTTAGTAAGTTCCAGTATGGTCTTAGAAATCCTCCTGGAAACCTAAAAATAGTTTTATATAAATATGATGAGCATACAAGTATACTCAGTAGAAACACCAAAGTATCTCATTCATATGTTAAAGAATAATACTAATGCACCTATGAGAAAATAATATAACCAAACATCACCTATATAGGTATACTAACCGAACCCAACCTCACCAAGGCACGCTCACCAATTAACACGTGTAAACTAATATGATATAAAGTAAAGAAAATTAATGATAGGGTACCCCTCACCAATTTTCCACTAGTATGACACACTCTTCCAACATCATATGTTCAGGCACTCCCATCCCTTCCATATACCACATCACATCCTTCCCGTACACACTGGGGTATCACAACAAATCCTTCTCGCAGACACCTGGGTATCACAACACATCCCACCCGCACACACCAGGTCCTCATAACACATCCCACCCGCACACACATGGGCCTCACAACACATCCCTCCTACATACACCTAGTCCTCACAATGCATCTCATCTCATCCTAAATATACCTGGTAAAGCACATTGTATCTCATCCCAAAGACACTTGGGAAAACACATCTCATCATAAGTCATCCTGAAGATACCTAAGATACCACACCGCAACCACCATATAATTCACTAATAGACCTTTGGCCATGACAACCTATTCAATACCTACCACACTTGGAAGAGAGAGTGGGAAAAAAAGGCTACCCATCCATCTGTACTCCTCACTAGATGTTTGGAAAAATACCCCTCGCGTGACGATGTGGGTGATCAACACATAGTGCTTAACATGGGTGGGGTGCATACAGAAATAAAAAGGGAAATACAAGTATATATTTATATATATGATATCAAACACTTAATACCAATTTATGGGTCCACAAACAGACTAACCAACCCACAACATTATCACTTTTCCTGCTACTTGTAAATGCACAGCACCACACAATAAGCCACAAATCCCATTTTACATTTCCAAAAAATTTCATTTAACCATTTCCATTATGTTAACCAAACCAACCTGAGCCATTTGAAACATTATTATTTAATTGTTTATTTTTTCCATGTTAGACCTGAAACATATCAAGAAATATAGTAACAGTAATTCAGGAGATGAAGAGCCCTGGTAAACAAACATGAATTCTCATTACCACTACGTTAAACACCCATTCATGATACATCATAAAATGACCTCTAGATACTGGTGAATCTTTCTGCATGTTATCAATGAAAATAATCTCAGCAATTACCCATACAAACATTATTTCCCTTCTTCAAACTCATATGCCATGTTCATCATATCAATAGAACCAACACCCTATGCACAACTGTGACCAAAACCATATCACCACACATATGAAGGTAAAACATATTTTTAAATTTAATAAGTCATCCATTATTTAATTCCACTTGTTAATTTAGGGGTTATCATAGAAACTGTATGATCTTGAGGCATCCATTTATTGGTCTAATATACATAGTTAACCAATTTCTATAACCATTCAACATAAACCAAACAACATGCATTCCAAAAACAATCCATTGAGAAAACAAGGACCCCCAATGGGCATGATTTTTAGTGGGTAGTTATCCCATACAAATCAAAATACTAGCAATATCAATCACACAGTAAGATCATGTTTCAATTTCTCAATCCCTCTATATATTGATTTTTTTAGACCAATTTGATTGTACTTATTAATCAGGAATAAACTATCTTCACAAGGTAAAACATCTATATACTCATACCGCATGATGAATAATTAATAAAGATGAAGTAAATCCTACCTGGAAGAATCCTGATCAATACTTCTTTGTTTCACCAAAATTAGTGGTGCACATACAGCAGGTAACTCTTCAGGGAATCGTGAACCAACTACCACATCCTGGCCACACGACTCCTATGGGAAGAGGTATTTGGAACATTCCATATCAAGATAAATCAATAACAAATGAATAAGGGGAGATATATCCCATCTTTATGAAGATCAAACATGATCCACAAGATTAGATATAGTTTTATTTTCCATTAGAGGAGGATCTGGAAAAGGCCACACATTTTGATCATTTGAAATCCTCTAGACTCTATGGAATTAATGTTATGATTTATGGCCTTTGAATCATTATCAAATACTTTTATATTTTTCATTAAACCCATTTTGTGTTAAATAAAGATGTTAAAAGGGAAAAACTGGAATAACTCGATACACTGCTCATGAGGCACCACCAACGATACACCTTCGAAAGAGGCACCGTAAGACAAGGAATTGTTGGCGAGGCACTACCAGTGAGGCACCTTCAGTGATCCCCCACTAGATGAGGAACTTAAAGATGAGGAACCACCAAAGATCCTCCACCATAAAAGGTACCACCATCTCGTGACACTGATAGGGTGAGCTATTGTTAGCGAGACATGCCAAGGTGAGACACCATTAGGGTGAGACACCGTTAGTGTGAGAAACCATTATCGTGCAATTCCATAAGGGTGAGACATCATTAGGGTAAGACACTATTAGGGTGATACACCATTGGGATGATATAATGTTGGGATATTAGAAAACTAGAAAACTGAAATCTGGAAAACTATTCAAAATTAAAAATTGTTGAAACATATCACCTATACCAAAAACATGTTAGTTTTTCTCTAGACACCTCAAACACTAGATTTTCCACAAATTAATGGAATAGAAAGGTCTGGTACATTTCAGTTTTGGTTTCAAATTATTTCTTGGAAAGATAAATGTTTTAAAGGGGGTTTTCTTTAAAAACATGTTTTTTCACATCATGTGTCTGATTAAATTCTTGAATTGTGGTTTTGGATTGGAAATGGGATTTAAAACACCAAAGAAAATTATCTTGTATTTGAAAAATGTTTTATATATTGTTATAATGGTCTTAAAATATATTTTTACAATGTCACATTGGTAACTTTGGGTTCGTTAGGAAATATACATAGAAGTCCCTAGTGTGTGTGGCGCTACTAGGGGTTTCTTTCAGGATATCAATGGATTTTATAAGGAATTGATATTTGTTGTACCAAAATTATTCCTAGTTTAGGATCTATTATGTATAGTATATATTCTCATAGTCTAGGTATTAATACTGAGTGAATTTATCATTTATGGTTTTTTATTGTATGATTATTTTTTTCATGGATGGTTGCTCACATGTTTTCCACGTGAGGTTATATCACATGGTTTCACATGATGGTTTATTTCATGGATTTCTGTTTACTTGATAACCTTATAGTGTATGGATATACTATCCCTAATTTATCATTTCTACTTATCATATTCCCATATTTTATGATATTAAAGTTTTTTTTGAAAAACCAAAGAAAATGATTTATAAATGTGTTTGGATTTATGAAAATGATTTGTAAAAACAATTTTGTTTTAAAAGATGTAATTTTTTTATTCATGAAAGTAGACCTTATATGGAGTCTGTGGTGGTATCCTACTTAGATTTTTGACTAAACCCTACTTTTTCTTTGGGAAGTTGTAGATGTGTTTTTTTAGATATAGGTAAAGGGAAGGGAATCTTGTACCATGTTGGCTTCCCTTGTTATTGTTACCTCTGGTTTGGGTTGGTTCGAAGGTGAATATTGGTCTCATGGAGACTTATTAGTCTTTCTATATTCATACTTTATGGTTTATCAAGTTTGGCATGGATTGTATGGATCTTTTTATATATTTATCTTTTACTTGTACACTGGTTGTATGTCTAGATTTGTTATATTCAAGACTTTTTTCCTTTATCATTTTTATACCTCACTATGATGGGCTGGATTGGGTGGCTTATTTTGTTGAACTAGGTTAATATTTTATAAATTAGAAATACTTTAAATGATTTTTCATGATTATATGGTTTCCCATAATGATTATCGTTTCTCACACTCTTCTTTATTATTTTATTCAATGAATATAATCCAAATGAATCGAGTTAATGTTGAATGTGATGGTCAATGGAATGGTTATCCTCATGAGAAAACTATTGAAATAAGTGATGGAATATAAAACCTCATGATTATTCCTAATCATTTATCTCATTATATGATTAAAAATATATACTTTTTTTAGTTTCCTAACATACCAAGTAAGATATAGATGGAGTTTCATAAAGACTATAGAAGAAAGAAGATTCATCTTCCAACATTTCTGTAATGTGGGAATAAGCACTTAAAAGAATGTCTTAAAGGAATTGAGATATTTTTTGAGTGTGAAAAAGAAGGAAATAATGTATGTAATTTCTGAGTAAAAATGAAAAGTTCATCTAAAGAAATGGATGAGAATAATGGTTTCCCAAATTTATCCTAAATTATTTAATGTTTTAAGTGTTTAAAGTATGGGAATTATGAAAATTGATGTCCTAGGGGAAAATATCTATAAGATATTCGGAAAGGTTGTACAAGTAATACTGATGATGATGAAGATACAATGAATACTGTATGAATGTTATGGGATATTTCAGTAATATTACTTATGTTAAAAGTAAAAAAGAATGATTAAATTGAATTTAATGAATCTTAATTCATGATTCATATTTCATATTATAGGAATGAATTATTGGTGAATAAGATGATGAATCCCAGTTAATGGTTTAAGAAGGAATTGGGATGATTGAAGTGTTTATAAATTTGGAATATAGAATTATGTTGTATAATTGTTATAATAATGATATTATGGTTATAAAATCATGAAACTTGTATGGATTTTTTCATAGTAGTTTTTCTTTAAGGATTTGAAAACATATTTTGAATAGTACTAATAACCATGAAAAGTGATTTAGTAATAAGGTGATATTTTAAGTGAAAAGATGATTAAGGGAAATATAAACCTTAATATGTGTCTTATATTTAGTTAATAATATTTAGTTTGGATAAAGAGATGATTGGAATTGATAGTATTGGTATCCTTGAATTTGGTTTTTGATTTTATAAAAAGTGATTTAGGACATATTTTATGATGTTTATTTCATTTTTTGATTCTTGGAAGATATTCAATAGTTGTGAAATTTTTTAAGGAATAATTATTTTGTTAATTTTGGAAGCATATATGTTTTCATGTGAGGTTAACATAAATGTTATGGTTACCATCATCATTTTATAATTTTAAGTTTTATTGTAAGTTTAAAGTCATCAACAACCCTTTTTAATTTTTTTAGTGATGGGATTTTGATACTCTATTTAGGTTTAAATACCCTTTGGTATTGATATATGATTTTATGATAAGTTAATTGTAGAATATTAGATAGTGGAATATATATAATCTTGATAGTTGAAAAGTGATTCATTTACATGGTGATATTTTCATACATATTTACGGTTTAGTTAATGATTACCTTTTAGGTTAGTATCTAAATTTGATTCATGATATTTTGTTGAATTTCAATGTGTTACAAGATTAGATAGTAATTTATCATGGTGATTAATGATATTTGTGAGATGTTTCGTTCAGTATAGGTATATGTAACCCTTAGGTTTAACAACTGATTTAACTTTAAAGATTAATTGGGAAGGTTATTTAGGTAATTAAGGTTTTGTGGTTAATGTTGAATTTCTTCATATGGTGGTTAATTAATTTTGATAATTATGTTATTTTAACCACATTTGGTTTATTTTAATGCCTAGATATGGGATGAATATCTTGATATAATTTTTCATTATGTTATATTGTTATTTTAGTGCTTGAGGTATAAAAATTTCATCTCAAAAACTTATCATTTAGAGCAACATATTTGATTGTGGTAGAAATTTATTAAAGGATAAAATTATACTTGTATATAGGGTAAATGAATTCCTTAATTCCAAGAAAAGGATATTAAGACAAAAAAATTATTCTATAAGCTTGAATACTAATGAATTGATGGTCTTTTAACCCCTCAATGATTCATGGTTTTGTGGTTGTTAACTTTTAGCAGATCAGGTTCTCTATCACTCTCTATTCGTACTTGGGCATTAGTTTTTTATTCCATGTCCATGTTTTAAATTAGAAATTATGTTATCATATCTATAAACCTAGTTTTTTGGTAACCTACATACTTCTCTTTCCCTATTTTTGAGGGAATTTTTATTAACCTTGTTTTCTATGTGGGTTTTCAGCAAAGGAATTTTCAAATATCAGACTTTTGATTGCTGAGAACAAGTTAAAATTGTGAGAAAACAATTTATTAAAGTGGGGAGAATTTAACACCCTAATATTTCATAAAATATTTCTCTTTAATTAATTTTATTTCTTTGATAACTTTTGTCACACGTAACACTGATTTTAAATTAACCATGATATATTATTAGAATATTATTATATAACATAACCATTAAATTGGTGGGTATGAATAGTATTAACTAATTTATGAAATATATAGAAAAATATCCTACTTAATATAAATTTATTAATTAATTCTTAGGAATTAAATATTCAATTTTAGTGAAGTTATAACATGCTCAAAAAATATATTTCCTCAAAATTGATTTTTATTTTATTTTTGTGAGAAATATAATATTTAATTTCTGACACATTTAAAAAATTTACTTCATAAAACTAAATAAATTTTTGAAATACTTATATCAAAACTATCTTGGGTTTAATTTATAGTATTTTTCTAAAAATATGGATTTTCCAATGAATAGTGAAAATTACTAATTTTTTATTGAAAATAATATTTTTTCTTTCAAGCATGAAAAAAGATACATTTTGTTTTAAAATGGTTTCAAATTAAAATCATACATATTATATTTTAAATAGTCAAATTAAGTTAATTTTAATCAATTTTATGTTTTAATTTGGTGTAAAAATATTTTAATACATAAAAAGGCATTTTTTCTGAAAATTTTGTTTTTATGTGTGCAATGTGTTTTTTGTATTAATAAATTATATTAATCACTATTGGTTAAATATTTTAAATAAATTAATATATTATATATATTCAATATAATTTTATAATATTCACTTAATATTTTATAAGAATTGGATAACAACAAACCAAGTTTTATGATTAAAAATGTATTTTACTAAAATTAGTTTTCATTGTATTTTGCATGGTTATTTTTAAATTAATTTCTGTGAATTAAATGTATTAGATTTGATAAAATAGATTCTAGAATTTTTATTATGAGGTTCATATTTTTTAAATAGGATCCTTTTATTTTTTTTCAATGTGAATAGTAACTATGGATAATTTTATCACACCAGTAAAGGGTAAATCTGGTTAGTATAGATTAAAAATAAATTATATGGCCATAATTTTTCATCCTAATTATTATTATACGGATATAATTTTACCCTTATCACCATAGTCTCTAAATTAATTATTTTAATGTACATGTTTCTAAGAAATGATTTATATATTATTTAAATTAAAGAAAGTTATAAAATATCACTCTCATAGTTTTAAATATCATTTATATGTTCACATAAAGAAAAAAGATAGTTATTGTTGTATATTAATATTAATTTTTTTTATAATGAAATTATATTCATAATGGTAGTTTATTTATAATTTTTAGGTATTATATAATTATCTTAAATTCTTACATAACGCCAAAATAGTATTTTTTCAATTAATGGAAAAATAAAATAAATAATATTAAAAATATCAAAAGTGATATAATTTGAGTAATTTATAGTGTCACGTGAATTTTATTGTTTTATATTATATATTAGTGTTTTTTTAAAAGAATATATTCGAATTCCAACTTTTCATTTATCACTTTTAGTTCAAATTAAATGAAGTGTCAAAGTCAATATTTTTTCAAAATAATATTTTATTAAACTATATAAAAACAATAAAAAAATTAATTTGATATGGTTTAAAATTTAATAACTTGTCCATTTATCTTCAAATTTTCACCTTATAAGTAAACAATTATAACCCTTTAATATTGAAAATTTTATTATCATAGTTAAAATTAAAATTGGTTAATTAAGGGTTAATCTAAATGATAATGTTTAAAATGACATAAAACTTGTATAAATTTTATTGGTTTATTGTATTAAAACCCTATCCAAAATTATCTTAAAATGACTGACCATTTTGTGTAATTTTTCTTGAGAATGAATTTATTATAATTTAGACTTTTGAGAAATTCCTAAAATACCCCTCAACTCAATTATAAAACGGCATCTACTCCCTCAATTATTTATTCTAATTTGATCAATATTTATCAAAAAAATTATATGTATTTATTTTCTAAAATTACATAAACACATTCTAGAGGGTCTTTTACTCCCAAAATACCAACCCTAGATCCCTTTAGAGGATATCTAAATGAGTCATTTCAATGAATAGGTAATCGCCTTAACTGGTCCCTTTCTTTTCTAATATTTCTTACATAATCTAAATCTAAGGTATTTATCATAAAATAATAAATTAGTTTTCCTAAATATTATTAAATGTTATTATTATTATTAAAACACTATTATAGACTCTCTTTCTCATCTAATGATAATTGAAAGTATTGGTCATGTGTACGTACGACTTACTGTCTCCATATAGTGATATAATTAATTTCTTTATAACTATATTTTATGTATGGGTATTATGATAGGTCTATTTTTTATATATTATATTTATGAAATAATTATACTTATGTAATTATAATATCATGTCAACCTACTTACCATCCAAACTGATAGAAATTGATATTTTTTATCATGCGTATGTGTGGACTACCACCTCCATAAAGTGATGTGATTCATTTTTCATTTCTATTTTACTTGAATGGTAATAAGGATGGATTTAATGAATATATATGATATATATTATATAATAAATATTATTTAAAGGTTATTTATTATTTATCCTTCTTTCATTCAATCCATCAAAAAATGTAAACAACGTTCATGCGTACTTACGGTTTATCATCACCATGAATGGTATAGTTTATTATTTTATCTCTAATTTTGTAAAAGTATCTAAAATTTAATATCATAATTAAAACTTTGTATATTATGTAACCATAATCTAAATATAAGTTCCAAAGATAATGTACAAAACAAACGTGAAAAACGAATCATATATCACCTAGAACAGTGATTATAATAAATAATTTATATTCAATGGGTGATAAAAGGTTATAAGTAAATAATATATGGTATGGTATATATGAGTATGGTTATATGATAGATTTATAATATATATATATATAGTATAGTATATTACAATGTGTAAGAATGAATTCAGACCTAAGCTAAGAGATTTTCATCTCACTTTTATTTCTATGGGACACATGCCTTATACACCACTTGTTTATTTTGTGTGATGTATAGACTTCCCATGAATGTATTTTATTATGATTATTATAAAAATTATTTTGATTAATGTACCTATATAAGGCTATTTATTTCTTGGGACTTATGATTCAAAACTAAACAAAGTGGTGTGGGTTTTCTATTACAATCTCATTATTTATCGGGAATGTTTAGGATTAAGTTTCCAATGATGAAATTTTTTGATATATCTCTCAAGAAACTCATATATTTTATTATTATATGGTTATTTATTTAAAATATTTGTTTTATTTTCATTTTTATTCATCTTATGTACTCAATATACCAAAAATATGTTTTAAAGGAAAATCAACTTCATTTTTCAAAAAAAAATTATTACATATCTATGTTTTCTAAAAATGTTTTAAAGAATGTTTTCAATATTATCCTCTGGTTTTTTAAATTCATATTTACTCATGTTTTAGTTTTTACAAAATATTTTGAAATAGATCTTTTTATCATTTTCTAAATTAGTTTCTTTATGACTTTTCCAACAAAAGTATGGAGGGAATGTTTTTTTAACTTACACGACATGAACATATTTTCTCACCATCATGAATAATATTTTATTTAAATATTAATTTATAATTTTACATGGTTATTTTTAAATAAAATTTTTTCCTTTTTATTTTTGTGGTTGTTTTTAATAATTGGTTTCAAAATGCAAATGTCACATTCCTCAAGAATGTTTCAATAATGTTTTAATGGTATATTTATTCATCAAAAACAAAAAAAAACAATATTTATTTTTATTTACTTGGAATATGATCCAACGATACCATCCTTATTCTTTCCCTGTATGTTTTATGTTTATGATTTTTTGATGTTTATGAAACCCATTCCTTTTACATGGGTTATTCTATAATGAAATGTTTACGAAACCCATTTCATTTCATGTTTTGTGATATTATGAATATTTTATGGTCTTGTGGAACAAACATATATGATTTTAATTATGTGATGGGTGGGACCTATATATCTCTACAATGTGTTGGTAAAATAGTGATATCTTATGAGATAAATAGGAATGGAATGGGGTGTGAACCCAGTTTAATAATGGAATTTATCCAAAATGATATTATTGGAAGTTAACCTTGACTACTACGATGGATTAGGGAGTAAACCCATTCCCCTATGATAGTCTAGTAAATTATCCTTTAATAATAAGTAAATGATTATATATTCATATGTGTATTCCAAAAACTTATGTCTTTTACCAATGTTATTCTCTCATGGCTCATGTTCTTTAATTCCTTTGGTATTCAAGTCTTATTAACTTCCAAGATTTAATCCATGACTCAAGATTATGATTTATGATATATAGGGTATGATTTTAAAATGTTATTATCCTGTTCTAATACCTTTATATTCATGTTATTATCAATTTATCATTGATATCTCCCTTTTTTACCCTTACTGAGCATCTAATCTCACACTTTCTTATGTTTCTTTTTCCAAGGTTATAAATAAAGCTAATAAGTATAATATGTATAATAAGGGTTCTAATTATGAAAAACTTAGTGGGGTATGATTTATATCTTTTAGTAACTAATTTTTTATATGTCCAAGTTTCCAAAGTCACTAGATCTATACAATTTTTACAGGGTTCATTGTGTTAAACAATGTGTATTCATCTATTAATATGTAATGTCTATATATAAAAAGTATGGGTTTCTATATACCTCACCGTGTTAATTTATGTTTCCATTCCAAATGGGGATGAAGATTAATATCCTTGATTTTAAAATATCTGTTTTATAGTGTATGGGTATATGATTCCTATTTTTGGGAATATTCTCACGTGTAAGGTTATAATATAGTTATCCTTGGTATGAGTGTCAAACCTCTATATTGTAGGAAAGAAATCAAGGAGATTTTTTTATCTAGATAATATTGAAATGCCTCAGGATAATGAACAGTGGTAAATTTCATGAACCTAGGGTTGATGATATATCACTTGAGATGGTCCGATTCTGATAATATTTTTGGTTTTCACCAATTTTAATCATGTGTGAGTATACCTTATTTTAGAAATAAGGGAAATTGAGAACTGTTATATAGAAATACATTGATGGTGGCATAAAGTGCACATGAATGGCCTTATAAGTTATTTATACTTGAAATATCTCACAGAGGAGATGTTTTTGTTGAACTTGTGTCCATAGTGGCTTGATGATTTGGATGATAATGGGAAATGAACCACTGTGGTGAGTAGGGTTCACACATAATGAATCTCATAAACCCTACCTTTTCCATGTAATCCTTATCTTTGGTCTCTGTGGTTGTTTTAGTTCAAATCAAGGTCCAATATTGGGTGATTTATTGTCTGGTAGCTTAAGGTAGGTGTCCTGTAATCTTTCTCCCATAGTCTCTATGTTTTTACTTATGTATGTAGTTGTGATTTTGGATTTCTTTATAGCACATTTATGCCTTTAACTACCAAAAGTAATTTTATCCCTAATTTTATGTATGATCATGGACCCCATTGAGTCAGTTGATAATTATAAGACCAAGTCTAAGGCCACCCATAGGGTGTTTCAATTATTAGACATGGTAAAATGGGTTATTAATTGAAGAAATAGAGGGTTTGTGAGATTAAACCAATTGTACTTGATATTTTCTATATTATCATGATGTAAGGGGTTGTTTGGATTAACTTAGAAAGTGTAATGGGCTATGAGATAATTAAGGGTAAAGGTGGTAAATTATTAAGGGGCATGATTGTGTTGTTGAATGAGTTAATATAATGTCTAATAGTTGTGGTTATAAATAAATGTTAAGGAGGACTGGTTACAGAAATTTAATGAAAGGTGTTTAATGTAATGAACCATGAAGATAGTGGTAAATGAAAAATGAATGTCCTTGTTGTTATTGTTTGATGGAAAGGTTACTGATGATGAACCTGGGAAAATGTGAATTAATGGTATGGATTGGATGCTGGATTAAGGCTCCTCATCCATGGGTTACTCTAGAATAATTCTACAGGAACCACTTATATATTGCATTTTGTAGTCTAAAATTGTTCTCTAGATCCCACCAATTTCATTGAATGGTTAGGATGATGAACTAATGCTCTAAGATACTATGGTTAGACCTGGTTAGGTACCTGAAATGAGACTAAAAGGTACAATTTTTTTATAGAATTGATTAATGAATGATCTTGTGACATAAGGTGTTTAACCCATCATGGTATATGGTTCGGGTTTATGGTGTGGGACAAAGAAAGTTTGGTGGTTCATGTGGTATTCTGGAACTAGGGATCTCATGGTGATGATTAAAAATTGTTTCATTATGGAACATGTTGTACACACTATTTTTATATCATTCATTTATATTTCTCTATAAACTATTATTATAATGTATATTGTTTTATTCACTATTGGTGGTGGCCTACTGAGTTGTACCCACAACCTTATCAGGACTCTGTTGTAATTCAAGTATATTTCATGGTTCTAGGTCGGGATAAGGGTAAAAGACCTATGATAGATGGCTGAGTTGGGATTTTTGGATGGAGAATGGATGTGCTGGTTAGACTAATGTCATGACCCATTTTGGGAATTGTCAATGGGTCATTATTTTGGGTTCCCCTATTACACATGACACTGGAAGAACATAACATGTTTTTTTTATTTGGTTTTCGGGATTGACCTAGTTTTGGGAATTAATTAAATGATGCACGATTACTGATAATTACTAATTTGGTGAATATTTATTTTGATTTATATATTTTTCTGCTCTATTAAAGAGGTTATAGTCTACCCATGTGTCTTATTAGACCCTATCTATTTTTCTGAAGCCATTGATATATGGGGAGGAGTATTGGAGGTCATCTGGAAAACCAGTTCGGGGAACTAAATTAGTTGTACCCAGGTCAGGATGTTATGAAGTGGTATCAGATCCATTTTATTTTTTATTGTCTTGATATTTTGGAAATGTAGATAGGATACTATGATGTGTTTATCCTTGGAAATTATCTCATGTATGGGATTAGATAGACCATGTGTGAGGGAAACCCCAAGTTCCCAGGGTGGGATTGTTTTTCTTGATGTTCATCTATTACAGTTGGATGTTATTTCACCTTGAGTGATTCACATGTGGTGTGATGTTCTTGTTTTATACGATTTTAATCATTATAAGGTATGTCACAAGATTTTGTATGAATGCATAATTTTAGGAACTCATGTATTTATGTGACATGTATCATGTTAGGCAAACATAGAAGAGAATTTATGGTTAGGTTGAGGGCAATAAAATACTTTCCTACCTTTTTTGTGCTTTCAAAAAGGTTGTGCCTCATAAAGAAGAGAATATTGTGTAAATTGAAAGATGTAAATTAAAAAGGATAAAATGGTTTCAAATTAAAAGCTTCAAATTTTTTAAGTTTGGTTTACCCTAAGTTGGTCATGGCCTATGAAATGGGTGGTTGAGGGTAGTGACAGGGATGTGATTGTATCTATTGGGATATTTTATGTGAAGTAACTTAATAATAGATACTTATAGACCTCTTTTGTGTAACTATTGAAACTATATATTATGTTCCTTGAGATTTTTATTTTCATTATAGAGAGATTCAACCATGTAAATGTTTACCAATAGGGTGCAAGAAGGGTACTATTGAGAATTCACCTCCAATAGTAGGACTAGAGCCCCATTTGGTTCTGGTTGATAGGGTAGAAGGTTAGTTCTATGATAATTTCACCCACTTTATGTAGTTTTTGGATAGAGATCCAAGGAAGGATACATTGAGTATGTTTGATATGAAAAGGTATTTCCAACTACAATATCCTCTAATGTTCCCTAGAGGGGGTGGACCTAAGGAAGCTGAGTTCTAGATTGAGTCTATCCAGATGATTTTGGATCACTTAGAGACTCCTCTACACAAAAGAGTGAAGTTTGTGGCATAAATTTTATGAGGGTCAGTGAAGCACTGGTGGGATATTCAGGATTGGGATGGGAAGTTAGAGGACATGGTAAGGAAGGACTTCTAGGAGAAATTCCTATAACACTTTTACACTGAAACCCTAAGTTAGGAGAGGGATTAAGATTTTATGTGTTTGGCCAAATGGACTATGTCAGTGATGGATTATACTATCCAATTAACCAATTTATAGTGTTTTTTAACACTGATTGGAGATTAGGAAGCTAAGGGAAATTATTTTTTGGATGGTCTTATATGTGAGATAAAGTACTAGTTAAATATCATTCATTTAAATAAGTTCTATAAGGTGGTGAATTGGGATCCATTTCTGATGGGAACTTGAAGTAGGCTTCCAGTCGGGGAAAATTTTAGAATAGGTGGTCAGTTGGTGCTTCTTATGATGGTATGAATCATCATTATCTGAATTTTCACCTGGTATATGGTAGATAGAGTATTCATGGAAGTGGATCAGCCTCTCAGGGTAGTGATCAAGCATTCTGTTATCATTACAGCAAGCTAGATCACAGGTGTGGTCAGTTTCTGCAACCACCGATAGAGAGTCGAGCTTTTGGAAGTATGGGATATGTATAGAAATTCTATAGGAACACTTGGTAGGTGGGTAGTAATAGAAGACCTAGGATGATACATATCACTGTTATGGGATCTTCTATCACATATCATTCAAGAATTTGGTGTTCCACTGATCTTACTCGTCAATATAGAGGACATTGTACTACAGGATAATAATGACCATATTAGAAGGGCACTGCATCACAGAGGACCCAGAATAGATCTCATGGTAGCAATGTTGGACCATTGACTATATGAGGTATGATTCATGTATCTTCCATTATTTTTAGTGATTTATTTGATACTGGAACTTTTCATTATTTTATATCTTCATGACTTTGTAGGACCCCGGAACACCCTGAGAGGGGAGCCATGAATCAAGGTGTCAAATTTTTCTATTAAAGTGATGAATATTATTCCCAAATTGGTAAGAACTTGTTAAACCTATCTGATGATAATGTGTAGTAATTAAACATTAGTATGTTTAGAGAAAACACAACATTTTTACTTAGTTCTTCACTCAGGTATAGTCCAATGAGAATACGATGATAGTGTGTTGGTCATACCTAAATCCACTAATCTTCACTAGTTTTGGAACACAAATTATTAGACATAGTTACACTGTGTCAGGCCCACTGTCTTTACAAGATTTTTGGGATAGTACATTGCCTCCTTCAAAAAACTTCTATAGACTTCTAGTAGCTCACTACTTTGGGATAATTATTACTCAACTTAACAACTTGAAGTTCACTTTAGTATATTGGAATTTAAGTGTTTTTCCCTAACTAGCACAAGACTCTACTTACACTATATATCTAAGATGATTCAATTTTAAATCATTGTTCACTTAAACTAGATGTTCAATACTATTGTTCTCAAAGATCCTTCGTGAATCTCTTTTTCAAATGTCACAACCTTCCTGAAGCAAACTGCCTTCACAGAACACTATATCATTACAGAATAACCAGTCATCATGAAACTCCCTTTTCCAAGATACCCGAGCATTGTTAAATACTAAGAAATTATTTTCATGATGCTCAAGATCATAATGAATACTCGATTTGGGAATATTTCATCCTTCATGAATTCAAAGTAATTTAGCCTTTTCTTCAAATATTTTTATGTCTAATGAAGTGGGGGTATCCTTATATTTATAGGTGCATCCTTTCATGATGCTCCCACACCTCCAATGTATTTTTTGTGAACCTCCAAATTCATGTTCATGAAGATCCTTCATTCATGAAGCTCCAGTGAAATTTTTTGTATTTGGGAAGTAGATTTTCAACCCTTCATGCATCTTCAATGCTCCACTTCTCATAGTCGAGGAGATCACCATCAACACATCACGCACTCATAAATCTCATTAACTTTGTGAAGACCCATATTTTGTGAAACCTAATCTTCACAAAACCCAGTCTTCATGAAACCTAGTCTTTGTAAAACCCAGGATTTACCATATTTATGAAGATTCAATCCCAAAAAAGCACCCTTCATGATTTTTTCCTCCTCCTCCAGATTTTGAGCCCAAAATTTTGAAAAACCCTAGGAAATGAAGCCCCCTTTAACAATGTAGTCAGCTTGTACTATAAGATCACTTACCTTGAAAACTCCCTAATCAACCTAGTGTGGATTGAAAACAAACACAAATCATACTTGGTTTCTAGAAAAGAATATTATTGGTTCCAATAATCTCCCCCTTTGGGTTTATTATAAATCTATAGATAAATTCAATAAATCGCCAACCACTTATCAAAATCTAAAAGGTGAGAAGAAACTCATCCAAAACTCTAATTCCATGTGAGAAAATATCATTGTAGAAAAAAATAGGGGAAGAATGAATTGGTTTATCATGTTTTGGAATGCTTAAAGATTTCTAAGCTAAGATCTGACTATTTCATCATAACACCTAATTATCATGGTGTCATAGAAGCATTATGTGTTTTGTAAAAAACCTTCAACCAAGAAACCTTTAAAAAATTGAATTTATCTACTTTTGTAATTTGGAAATAAACCCAAATAAATTATATTTGTACTTGTACTACTCAAAACACACTCTACATTGATGGTATCTCCCCCATAAACCTACATCACTTCCACAGACATATTAAAATAGTTAACACAAATGGGGATAGGGGACCAACTGAAACCTCCTCGTGCACTGGTTGGTGTATGAATAATGAGGTTTCACCAATATTTCTTTAACACATGTTCTACCAATGGCTTAGTCAGAATTTCATCCAGTTGGTCATCAGTTCCATTATGCTTCAGTTAAATCACAACTTGTTCAAATTTTTCCTTGATGAATTGTTATATGGTATCAATATTTTTTGTACGAGAGTGCTGAATGAAATTTTTTGTAAGATAAATAGAACTCTTATTGTCACCGTCAATCACCCTAAATTATCTCATCTTATCCCCAATATTAATTAGTTGTTTCTTCATCCACAATAGTTGAGTGCAATCCTTTGTGGCAGAGATATACTTTGCTTCATCTGTACTAAGAGAAGTTATTTATTATTTCTTGATCAACCAGACCACAAATTTGTTGCCTATGAAGAAATCACCACCAATTATGGAATTTAAATCCACAACATCTATAGCCTATTCAGAATCAAAAAATTCCAATAATTAATTATCTCTTCCTATAGAAAATTATAACCCAAAACTGAGAGTACCTTAAATATACCTCATAATTCATTTAACTATTTCCAAATGCTCTTCCATCAGATTATTTTTAAAATAAACCACTAATAATGTTGAAAACATGATATTTGGACATGTTTGAATCAAGTATAATAATCTTCCAATGATTCTCTTATATAGTTTATGATCCATAGAAGTCTCATCCTCATGATTTCCATGTTTTTCCCAACTGTAATCATATTTAACATTGGTTTGGAGTCATGTATGTTTAATTTATTCAAAAGATATCTTAAATATTTACTAATAGATGAAGGTGTAATCCTTATTTTGAATCACCTACATCCCCAATAAGTATGTTATTTCACCAATCATAGGCATTTCAAATTCTATTTTCATGTCATTAGTAAAGTCTTCCAATGATCCCAACCTTCTTCCACCAAATATAATGTAATTCACATACACAAGCACTATAAATTGATCATCTTGTAAATTCTTTATATAGATATTATGATTGAAACCTCCTATTTTGAATTGAATATTATTTAAATAGAAATAAAGTTTATAATATCATGCTCATGGTGCCTACTTCAGGCCATATAATGCCTTATTTAATCTATAAACCTTCATTTCATTATTACCAATCAGAAAACCCACTACTTTTTCAATATATATTTCTTCTTTAATAACACCATTTAATAATATAGTTTCAAAATCCATCTGATAAACTTTTTATACTCGTTGAATTGTTATAGTAAGGAAAATCCTAATTTACTCTAGTCTAGCCACTAGAGAAAATATTTCTTCAAAATCAATGCCTTCAATTTTTACAGATCCTTTACACACCAAATTCACCTTATTTATTAGAACATTTCTATGCTCATTAGATTTGTTTTTAAAAATACACTTTGTTCCAATAAAATTTTTATTTTTGGGTCTCTTAATAAGATGTCATGATTGGATCTTGTTAATTTGATCCAATTATTCATTCATTGACTTAGTCCATGATTCATTATTCCCTTCTTATTCAAATGAGGTTGGTTCTACAATTGATAGGAAGGCAGATTATGCTTTATTTCTCATTCTCCTTGTCTATGTGGGTGTTTTCCAATCCACAATGATGTTGGATTGATAAATTTATACTCTTCTATTTCTCTTATGAGCTTCTAATGATGTTTCTTCAGCCATGGTTTCCTCTTCTAATTTTTATTCTAAATCATCATAATTTTGTGAGGTCTGAAAGTTTTTCAATCCATGCATTTAAACTTGTCCCTTGTCCACTTTATTCTTCATCTTGTATCGTATATGCATATGAGCTTCTCAAGGTATTTCTAGATTTATCTTCAATGTTATTAACATTTCCTATTCTCACAATTATAACAAGATGTTTATTATAACATTTGTAGGATTTAATATTCATTAAATATCTATGGAATATTCCTACATATATAGCATAAACATACTTTCCTTGATTTGTTTATTTTTTTAGGATGAAATATTTACTTCCAAAAACATTAAAATACTTTAGAGAGGGTTTCCTTCCATACCATAACTCATATGGTGTCATGGTTTCTCCCATAAAAATCTTGGTTCAATTTTGAGTGTACACTGCTTCCTGAATAGCCTCTTTATAGTAATGATGAGAGATATGAATCTCAATAAATATAGTATTGGCTATATTGTTCACCTATCAATTTCTATGTTCAACAACTCCATTTTTATATGGGGTTATCACTACATCTATCTCATGCCTTATTCCATGTTTTTTAAAGTAATTTTCAAATTCAATGGATGTGTATTATCCTCATTTGTCAGATCGTAAAACTTTGATTATGTGGCCAATATCATTCTTAGATATTTGAAGATAATTGTTCATGCAATCAAGAACATGTTGTTTCCTATGTATAATCATTAAAAATGAAATTATACTATAATAATCAATAAAAATAATGAAGCACCAGTCTCTATATATTCCATCCACATTTACTGGACCATATATGTCTCTGTTGATGAGATCAAGTAGATTTAATTCCCTTTTGTTCTTTGGCCGATATAAACTCCCGAACACATTTCCTCACATTCAACTATCACAAGTATTTTATCATTCACGTTACATACTAGGAATATTGATGACTATATTTAAATTAGATTTATTTCCCATGCTCTTTTGGTTAATTCGACCCAACCTCCAGTGCCACAAGTTGTTTTCTTCTTCAACTGCCTAGTAAAAAATGTTATCTTTACAGTTAACCTTGTATAAATTTCTATCGGTTTTGCATCACTTCATGTGATAATTATCTATCTTTCCTTTGATAGTGATACCATTTTGATTAAATTTCACTATCAGTATTGAGTTATAGAGTTGAATGACACTCAGGAGATTGTGATGCAATCCTTCCATATAGAGAACATTAGTTTCCCTAAGGTCATAATTTTCCAAATTTTTGATTCCACTACCTTTGATCATTAAAGAAACATTGTTATAAAACCTCACTATTTCATCAAACCTTTTCTTAACATTTTTCAAAAAATAGTAATTTTCCATCATATGGGATGAGCATCCACTTTCAAGAATCGAGGTGCTGATGTTCTTTGTAGCTTTGAGATCTATTTCTGCAAGGTTAGAATTATTGATTTTCTTCTTTTATTTACAAGATATATTTGATTTAGTGGAGGCTAAATGAGTCCTTTACAATCTCTTTTCAGTATAAATGGTTTCATCATACTCATATTATTCTTCCAAAGTAGAATACCTACTTGAAAGAGAAACTCTTCCTGGTTTTTGGGTATTGACTTTTCTCTGAGTTTTGTTGGTAATGTTTCCTTCTTTCCTCAACTTGTATTGAATAGATTTATGGATATAGTTAGAGTAGTGAAATTAATTTCCTCACAAACTATTTCTTCTATATGATGAAGGATATAGTCTCATTCGTATTTGTTGAATTCCAAGAATTTACCCATTTAGATGGATCCTTTCCTCTTCATAGTATGACATGGTGTGGCCATGAAATCCACATAATTGACATTTCATAAGATAAAATTTTATCTCACACCCATTCCTCATCATGTACCCTTCTCTTGTAATGATTTTTGACTAGCGATCATTTCTAGTTACTTGATGATTAAATTTAGCTCTCTTTTATCTTGGTTTGAAGCTTTCTTTTTTGGGACATTGGGTGAATTTTTGATATGTTCAACTTTCTTCTTCCATTTATTTTGGATTTTATTATTTCTAGACTTTGACGTTTCAAAATCATAGCAAATTCCACTTTTTCCATAAATGTGGATCTATGATCATTCAGAGCCTTCTCTACACCTTCAAAACCATGGTAATATTATTCTAACATCTTTTCATCTAGTAATCTTCAAAACTATAATTTTTTTTAATTTTACCATAAAATTGATTCATTTTATAGTTTAATATTTAGAGTAACAACTACTTCTTCTTCTAGTACTTCAATAGTATTGGTCTTATCCTCTAGTCTGAATGTAAGTTCATTGATTAATTTCACCTACTCTTCAATCATGAGCTTAAATCTCATAAATTCTTTTTATATTTCAATATTTGTTAATCGTTCTTATGCCCCAGCTTCTAGTCGATCAATTTCTTCTTCAACATAAAAAACATACTCTGATGACTCTTCCAGAATAGATCTCAAATTTTTATTTCTTTTTCTTTGATCACCAATATTATAAAGTGCACCCTCAAACTCTTCCTTGAGATAAACAATGCCAATCAAATGATTATCATTATCTTTTGAATGTTTTTCCTGTTCATCTATAGCCATCATGGATGCTTGGGTTTCAGATTTTAACTATGGTTATTCATCCTCAAAAAATTCATTATCGTCTTGTTATTATTTACAAATGATACTCTTTCTCTATAATTTATTTATTGATTTGAAGTCTCCCTTTTGAGGAAACCATTTCATAGGCTTCCATAAGCTTCCATATTCACTTTCTGAATCATGGAACTTCCTTGAGCACTGAGAGGTAATGTACCCAAATATACCACATTTAAAACAGGATAGAGGAATATTTACTTAAAATATCCCTTTTCCTCTCTATAATTTCTTATAAAAAGGAAAAATAATTTCATCTTCCTCTTTATCTTTAGAAACCTAAAGTTTTTCCATGGATTTGTATTCAATTTACTTACTAAATTTGTCTCATATTCTTGTTTGACTCTTATTTCATAAGACACAAGATTACTCAGAAGATCATAAAGAGGAATTTTGAAGAGATCCCTTTCCTTAGGGGATGAAACATATGGATTGTACAATGGTGTAAACCATCTTAATATTTTCCTAAAAATATCAATATAATTAATTTCTTTATCAAGTCCTCGAATTTCTCTAACCTCTTAAGTAATTCAATTAAAAATGGTATCTACATTTTCATCGGGATGCATTTTAATATCATCAAAAATATTATGAGAAACATGGATTTTTTCCTCCTTCACTTTCTTTTCACCTTTATATATATTTTCTATATTTTTCCATATAGACTTAGATGAAGTGAAACTTGTCACCTTTAGATAGATTTAATCAGATAGAGTTGTAGTAAGGGAATTTTTTTTCTTTGGAATCTAAATCAATCACTTCATATCTATTTTAGTCATAGAAAGTCTTATTTCATTAGTGACTTGAATCCCATATGTAGGGGAAAAAGGAACCTCCATTTCAAGGGATATTAAATGATATCTCATCCTTTTCTACTAAATATGGAAGTTTATTACATAAAATAGGGGTACTCCTCTGAAATATACTGAATTATCCATGAAAAAAACTAGAGGATAGATTTAACTCAAGCAACATATATGCTCTGATACCACTTGTAAGCCCCTAAAACACCCTGAGGGGGGAGGGGTGAATCTAGGTGTCAAATTTTTTTAAAAATGGTGGATCCTTTTCCCATGATGGTAAGAAATTATTAAAATTTTCTGATAATAATTTCCACTAATTAAAAATTCACATGTAGAGATACAATATGGTAGTTTTACTTGGTCCCCCACTAAGGACTAGTCTAAGGAGAAAACATTGACAGTGTGTCATTTATACCTAAATCCGTTAATCTTCACTAGTTTTGGAACACAAAATATCATACATAGTTACTCTATGTTATTCATACTACCTTTATAATATTTTATAGATATCACACTGCCTCCCTTGGAACACTTCTATTGACTCTACCTAGATCAATTCTTTGGGAGAATTCTTACTCAGTTTAAAAACTTGAAGGTCACTTCATTATATTGGAATTTAAGTATTTTTCCTTAACTAACATGAGTATCTGCTTTTAGTTAGACCTTAGTTGATTCACTTTAAAATCTTTTTCCACAAAAACCTTATGTTCAATAATTATATTCACGAAGCTCCCTTGTGAATCTCTTTCATAAATCTCACAACCTTCACAAAGAAATATGTATTTGTTGAACACTATGTCATTGTGTAATAACCAGTTATTGTGAAACACATTTTTACAAGATGGAAAATCATTGTTCAAGACTGAGACGGTCTTTTCATGGTGCTCAAGATCATAATTAATACTTTATTCATGAGTCTCTCTACCTTCATGAATTCTAAGTGATTTGTCCTTTTCTTTAAATATTTTCATGTATAATAAAGTTGGGGTAGCCTCATATTTATAGGCTCAGTCTTTTGAGATGATCCCATGCCTCCAGTTGATTTTTTGTGAACCTCCAAATTCATGTTCACAAATCTCCTTCATTCCTAAATCTCTAGTAAAACTTCTCATAGTCACGGAGATGAATGCCAGCCCTTCATGCATTCATAATGCTCCACTTTTCATAATCATGGAGATCACCATCAATGCATCATGCACTTGTGAAACTCTGTACCTTCCTAAAGCTCCATATTTTGTGAAACCCAATCATTGTGAAACCCAATATTTGTATAACCCATGCCTTAACCATATTTATAAAGAGTCAATCCTTGATAGCCACCCTTCGAGATTCTTGCCTCTTCCACTTGATTTTGAGACAAAAAAAATTTAAACAACACTGGGAAATGATTCCCCCTTTAACATTCCAGTCATATTTTCCTGCAATAACACTTTCCTTGAAAACTCTCTGATCAACCCAGTGTGGATTGAAAAAAAACAAAAACCAAACTCTATTTCCAGAAAATAACAACATTGTTTCTAATAGAATTTTGAATTGTTTGGGTCTATTGGTGGAGTTTATGTATGGGTTTATGTCCATTGATAGGCCATTGGGGGTGTAATTGAAGGTTATATGTCATTGTAAAGGGTGTTACCTCAAGATTGGTGAGTAAGACTTTCTTTGTAACATGTACATGATTAAAATTTCAGGTTTTTAATTGATATTGGGAATGTATTGGCTAGTATCATTTTTATATCACACTTCTTATTACCATATGTGAGTGACCTTATGTCTCTTAAGGGTGACATGTATACTTTTCATGGGGAATGGGATATCCATTCATGTCATGTAGGGCCAGTTCTTCAGCAACTGGGTAAGCTCATTGCCCAGGTTTTGAGTCTAATTTTTGATGATGAGGGAGTAGGGAATGATGTCTTCCCTCTATTAGTGGATTAGTTTTTTAAAATGTTTCCAAATGAGTTCCTAGGGTTTCCACATGATACATAAATTTATTTTACTATTGATTTGATTCCTAGGTATGATCCAGTTTTTATTCCACCAAATAGAATGGCACCAGAAGAGATTTAAGTGCATAAGAATCAGTTGGAGGAGTTAGAGGCTAAAGGTTTTATCCATCCAGGTATGTCACCTTGGAGTTATATAGTTTTATTTTATAATAAGGCTGATGTAATATTTTGATTATGTGTCTATTATCAGAAGATAAACCAGATGACGATCATGAACTAGTATCACATTCCTCTCATTGATTATTTTTTGACCTATTGAGGGGTTCTTGTGTTTTTTCTATGATCATTCTAAGATCAGGGTATCACCAGTTGAGATTGAGGCCTTATGATATACCATGGACTACCTTTAAAAGTTGATATATATTTTATGAGTTTTTTGTGATGTCGTTCAGGCTGATGAACACTTATGATATGTTTATCGATCTTATGAATCAAATTTTTCACCTATACCTAGACCAATTTGTGGTCATATTTTTTTATGAAATATTGGGGTAATCACAAACTCATGATGATCATGCCAAACATCTTAACATCATCCTATGTACAATAATGGTTCATTAGATATATTCCAAGATATCAAAGTTTCATTTTTGGGTCGACAAGTTATATTTGTTGGGTCTCATCATCTCTAAGAAAGTTGTGTCAGTGGACCCCAATAAAGTTTGAGTCGTTTTTTATTGGTAATATCCCAAAAAAATTGATATCATAATATTTTTGGGTTTGGAGAGTTGTTAATGAAGTTTCAACAAAGGATTTTCCAACATGGTTAAACCACACTTGATCCTAACCAAGAAGGGTATAAAGTTGTAGTGGTTTGAGGAAATTGAGAATCAATTTGAGGAGATAAAGAGGAATTTGATCACAGTACTATTTTTTATTTTTCTTGAGTTGGGTATGGAATAAAACCTATATTATGATACTTATATGATTTAACATGGGATATTTTTTATGTAGGGAGACCATGTTGTGGCATATGTATAATTATAGTTGAGGAAACATGAATGAAACTACCCTACTCATGATCTCAAATTATCCACAGTGGTTTATAACTTAAAATGTTGGCGGTTTTGTCTCCTAGGTGAGAATTTTATGGTGTATACTAATCATAATAGCCTAAAATATATCTTTTCTAGTAGTATTTAAATATCTATCAGTGAATATTGGTTGAGTATATGAATTCATTTGACTTTTTACTAGCTTATACACCAGGAAAAGGAAATAGTTTTTTAGATTCTTTGAGTCTGAATACACCAAATCAGGCAGTCCAGGAGTCTAGTTCTAAGTGGAAGGTGATGACCTTTTTTACAGAGATTCATATAGTTATTTAGGGTGATAAGGTACAGATGACACTTATTTCTTTATCTATTATTCCCTATTTTCTAAACTAGGTAAAGAGGAGGTATTATGAGATTCACATTTATTACTGAGTATAAGGCCACCCATGGGGTGTGTGAATTATTGAAGATGGTGAAATGGGTTATTAATTTATGAACTAGAGGTTTTATGAGATTAAACCAATTTTTCTTGATGTTTGGTATGTGAGCATGATGTAAGGGGTTGTTTTTCTTAACTTGGAAAATGTAATGGGGTATGAGGTGATTAAGGGTAAAGGAGATAAATAGTTAAAGGGGTATTCTTGTATTATTAAATTGGTTAATAGAATGTATAATGGTTGTGGTTATGAATAAATGGTAAAGTGGAATAGTTATGGAAATTTAAAAAATGTGTTGAATGTAATGAACCATAAAGATAGTGGTAAATGAAATGTTGTATCCTTATTATTATTTTTTGATGGAAAGGTCACTCATGATGAACCTTATAAAATGTGAATAAATGGTATGGTTTGTATGTGGTAATGAGGCTCATCATTCATGGGTTGGGATAGACTAATACTATATACACCACTGATTTATTGCATGGTCTAGGATAGACTAATGCTCTAGACCCCCACTGATTTCATTGCATTATTAGGATACAGGACTTATGCTCCAAGATCCTATGGTTAGATAAGGTTGGGTACCTAGATTGATTCTCTAAGGTAAAATGATTTATATGGAATTGATTAATGAATTATCTTGTATAGTAAGGTGTTTAACCCATCATGGTATATATTTTAGACTTCTAACGTGGTCTGAAGTAGGTTTCATGAGTCATGTGCTATGTGGAACTAGGGAGCCCATGAGGTTGATTAATAATTTTTTCATTATGGAAATTTTTTTATATACTAATTTTATATCATTCATTTATACCTATGAATACAGTATTATTGGATTGGATATTTCTTTATCCACCATTGGTGGTGGCCTAATTAGTTGTATCACACCCTTCTCAGGCTTTCATTAACACCTGATAATATTTTATGATTGTTAGTCAGGATATAGTTAAAGGACCTATGATAGATGGTTGAGTTGGGATTTCAAGATGCATCATGGATGAGGGGACTAGATGGATTTCATGACCCATTTTATGTATTGTTAGTAGGTCATTATTTTAGGTTCCCTTTTTACACGACACTAGTAGGATATGACTTGTTTATTGTATTTGGTTGTGGGAATTTATCCAATTTTGGGAATTGATTACATAATGCATTATTATTAATTATTACTACTTTGGTGATTGTTTATTTTGATTTATGTTATTATGCTACTCTAATAAAGAGGGTATAGTGTCCTCATATTCCTTATTATACCCTCACTACTAGTTGGAATCCTCTAGCATATAGGGAGGCATGCCTGAGGTCATGTGGAAAATCAGATCTGGGCATTGAATTAGTTTCACCCAAGTCAATATGTTACAACCTCCCCCCCCCCTCAATCTTGTCTCTTTATCCCCCCTCAATCATAGGTTCTTGTAAGTAGATTTCAAAAATATTAGAGGTGTTTTTCTCTGAATCCTTCCACCCATTTTGTATCCCTTTCATTTTCAATATTTTTGATGTGATTTGACTTGGGTTTCGGTTCTGATTCCAATAGATAATGGTTTAATTAGATGAGGATGATGTGGTTTTTCACGACATAGCTAGAGACATACCATGATAATGATTTTTTTAGTACATTTTGTTAGTGTTATGTTACCCTTAGAATTTTTTTAAGATTTTGATGTAATTGGATGAAATTTACCAATGAAATGGGTTTTCAAGTTTTTATTTTTCTGTATCCAAGGTCAAGGTTTGTTTTGGGGGTGGAAAACACCTCTTTTCTCATGTATTTGAAATCCTTATACCATAGGGTGATTTATTAGTTAATTATTATTATCTAAATATAATTATATAGTTAATTATGAATTATTATAATTAAATGAATTATGTGTTGTAGAATGAGATAGGAAATCATGATTTGATATGATTTTGGATGAGGCTTTAATGGGCTTGGGTGAGATTAGTTGGTCTTTTCTTTACGGTGATAACTCCATATGAGGATAGTAGTTCATAAAATTATCCCTAAAAGTATATGTATTTTTTATGTGCATGTGAAATAAGGTATCACTACACATGGGTGATCAACCTTTTATTTATGTAAATTGACTCATTAAAATAAAATTCTTATAGACTTATGCAAGTGTCAAGGGCCACAATAGACACTTGAACACTAGTTTGATGCATCGGTTTCTAATGGTTGTGGACTTAATTATAAAATGTTTTAAGGGATACTGAGAACCCTTAAGGATATAAATATAATAAATTGAATTATTATAGTGTCTCTAGTGTAGTTTCTCATAGTAACTTCTTTGTATATTTGAGTGTTTTATTGAGATTATTATCCTAAGTATAATATGAAGAAACTATGTGATATTACCTAGTGAATAATGACCCCTGAATATTTTTAAAAGAGATATTATGAGTGGGGTGTACTACCCCAATATTTATTTAAATGAAATTACTAAGATATGTCCTAGGATATATTGTTTACACCTTATGACATATGGATTCCTAGGATACTTCCTAGGATTCGGTGATTATTCCTATATGATATTATTTGGTTATTACCTTGGATCTAATGACTATAACAACTAATATGATGAGATTCCCTTGATACTTTCTATGATATATCTTTATGTATGATGTTCTATGTGGTTCCAGGGATATTCCCTTGGCTCTAACTTTTATGAATGGTGACTTATGGGATACCAATGATACTTTCTTGGATTTAACTCTATACATACTGAAATATTATATGTAGAGACATCTGACCCTAGAAGATGTAGTTTGGGTTAATATTGGGTATCACCTTAGAACTTGAGGATTAACATTGGTAACTTTACTTACACTTCAATAGTTATTGTATATTTTAAAATGAATGTCTCGTGTACATACATTGCATGATATGTTATGTTAAGGACCCCATTGGTGGTTACCTCCTGAATTTTAGTCACACCCTACTCAATAGAATCTAGCACTTGGGTACCCATGAAGATTTATTGATCACATATTTAGGTAGGGTAAAGGCCCAGTATTGTAGGATTAATCTAGATGTAGTTGATGTGGATTTATATACCAAGACTATTTGAGGTGAAGAGATAGTATTAGAGATGCTTAAATTTTATCTTTTAATCAATTTTCATATTTGAACAGACCGGTGGGAAATTAGTTAGATATATAATTATATGATTCTACATTTAATTTTTTTTATATCATGATTCTCAATTGTGGGATATTTCATACTATATATTTTTTATTTTGGATGTGATTTTATTATTATCTAAATATGTATTACTCTGATACCAGGGTACAATCACACCATGGTAACACCTTATACCCTCATAAATATTCAGAAGCCTTTGGATTATGGGTGGAAGATTAGAGATCATGTAGCATCACCATTAAAAACATTGGTGAGTGATTGCAATATCAGGACGTTATAAATTAAAATAACCATCATGTTGGATGATTTTTTCTTATTATACCTCAAGTGACACTAAAATATGGACTTAGGATACTCCCTTTTCCCCTCAATGGCTTGTAGAATATATATTAGAATTATCTCTAGTATTTGTGGTCATATCTATCAGAGATTCTCAAATTTTCATCATTAAAAACTCTAGTTTCTAATAATTTACTAATAGGAAAATCTTACATCACGAAATAGTGCCACTAATAAAAACATGAACCTTAAATATAAAAGATATGAAAGGATAAATCCAATATATATTAGAGTATCTTTGATTGAAATCATATTGTGACATGTAAGTTACGATGTGACATGTTTGATACCACATGACCCAGAAAACTAATGATTTCTTGAATCCATATTCCTTATAGTGTGAAATGAGAGCTAAAACATGGTGCACCTAGATTCACCATTACCATAAAATTATTAACCATATATTTTATTTCTCAAAGAGGTATGGTTTCTCCTATTTCATTATGATATTCTCACCTCTCAGGATCCTATGTCTTGAACCCTTTCCTCATTATGTGAGACCATTTGACTACTAGTACAACACAACACCAATTTATCTTTGGTTTATCATCGATGTGTATAAGACTCATCATAAATTCCTCAAATAAGGATACCTAATAAAAATAACCCCACTATGGAATGAATATGTATATTGTATACTAACACCCCTTTCATGCAATTCTAACCAATCCATTAAACTGTTGTATGTAATATTAAATCAATCATCTATTAACATCATCCTTAAAAATCCAAAAAATATATGGCATTATCATTTCAACCTCAGAAAAACTATTTTATGTAGAAGAGTGAAATAGACATATTACAACATTATTTGTTTTGTTCATGTCACTGTTCTATCATATTCAAAAAAAATTGCATTCCTTTACATATCCACTCAACTAAAAATAGATTTTAACTATCCCATGAGCATGGTTCCAATTAATACAACTTGAAAACATCCCAAAATTATTAATATATCACTTCAAGAAACAATTCATAACATTTTTCTAACATGATAGTTTCATAAAAACAACCCCACATGATAGAGTTGTGTTTATAACATTACTCCAACCCTTGGTTTAAGTTTAATGTATTTTTTACCATGACTAATTTGAGAAAAACTAAACTCCCCATTTTTCTATTCACAACATTAGTATTTCTAAATCTTCCAAAGGGATCTATAAAATTTCAAAAAGAAACGATCAAGTAAATTTATTTATATATCTTATTATTTTGGTGTTTTGTAAATGGATTTATAACATGGTTTATGAGGAAATTAGATTAAGGGGAATTATTTATAACAATTAATATGGGAATTTTGTTTGAGATACTTAAAAATTAAATGGGTATATTGAGTGGAGTAATGTTGAAATTATTAATTGAATTTACATATTGTTTTTATGGAGGAGTTATATAATAATTTCTATTAAATGGAGGTATGAGAATTTAATTATTTTTTATGATACTTCTATTATTATTATTATTTGGTATAATTTTTAATGATAAAATAGATAGAAGGATAAAATGATAAAAAATTATTAGTTTGTTAATTTATGTATAATATTTTATTCAATAAATTTTATTTTATTTATTTTAAATATCCAAATATATTCATATTCTATGATACGCGTATTTTTTATTTACTTTTGAATGTGGTGTTAATTTTTTGTTTTTAAATATTTGGAATAGTCCATATAAAAATAGAATAGTAGATGCTCTTGTCTTTAGATCATTAACACATTGATCATTATCCTTATGTATTATTTTACATGAGATATATATGAGGACTGTGCTTCATGGGGGGTATGAAACCCATAATAGGTTGTGTGCTCTTATATAAAGTGTTTCATAGGGTTATAGATAAACACAATGGGTTGTACTATATGTACATAAAACATTATAAAAAAATTAAAATGGAGTTTTATGAAATTGTATTCATACAATGATAATTATTTTGAACTCTAATGAAAAAACACATTGATTTTCCTTGAATATACCATTTGTTTTAGAAATTTTACTGATTTTGGTAGGGTTCATATATGTTGTAGTCATTGATATTTTTGTGATTTTTTTTCTAACTTTTTTATTTAATGGTTCATTATGATTATAAAAAATTATACATTTTACATATATTGTTAAATCCAATTTCATTTGTAAAAAATTTCAATTTATGATAAATAGATTCTGTAAAAAGAGACTCGGTTAGGGTGGATATTTTAAATGTTTTCCATGGGGTTTATTGTATATGTTTATTCTATAATTTTATATGTATAATTGGTTTTTAATGGGACCTTATTTTTAAATTACTGAATGTGTACCATTATAGAGTTGAAACATTGAGATTGTTCAATGTGGTATGTGAAGGTCAAAATGATCAAGGCCCAAAGATGACACCTCACTTTTTTCATGGTAAAGTAAATTGTTTACAATAAAAATGTGAATAGGAGATAACATTGTTATCATATGATAAAGTGTACTAGATATTATTTAACATTTTTTGAATAGGTTAAATTATTCTCGATCATTTTATTATTATTTAGGAAATAGGTATTTCTAATATCTAATTTTTGAATATAGGTAGTTATCACGATCCGTCCCCGGAGGATCGTGTCGTGACTACCCCAATCCCACCTTCCATAGGCCAAGAGCTGGTGACTAGCACCGAAAAGCTATATCCCAAAATGTAAAGGCATTTCCTTTAAACCTGTACACACATAGAAAGGGAAAACTCCACAAAGCTAACCACGAAGGAAAGAAAAGTAATATAACCACCAAAAAGTACCACTACTGAGAGTAAAGTGTGTAAAATGAAGTAAAGGGGCTAGAATATAAGCCCAACTAAAAGGAAAGTACAAAAAAATAAGTACAAGCTTCGGAGGTTATCTACCAAGGATCCTACTTGAAGGGTAGGTACAACTCTCTGTTGGATGTCACCATAGCACACCGCGTCTATCGATCCACCTCCGAGTATCGTCTAGTCCTGGCTCCCCAAAGTCCCGGTCAAAGTTGTTCATCGTCTGCACAAGACACAATAGGTGTGGGTGAAGCTTGTGTAGGGGTGAGTATAACAACACTCATTATGGACCCAGAGACCCTTGAAGGTCTCTCAATAATCCACAAAGGAAAATACCACAAAGGAAAATACCACAGAGGTAATACCACCAAGAAAGATCTCAAAAAAATAGAAAAAAGTAAATGACGCATCCCACACCAGGTATAACTTAAGTACAGAAGTAAAGAAGATTAGTCATAAATCTAGATCATCTTATTATGTCTAGAGGATCTACTGTGGATCCACACAGGGTCACTAGGTGCGGATCCACATAGGGCCACTAGGTGCTGACCTGCACAGGGTCGCTTGGTGTTGACCCACACAGGGTCACTCGGTGTTGACCCACACAGGTTCACTAGGTGATGACCCACACAAGATCACTAAGTTATGACTCACAGAGGATCCCTAGGTGCTGACCCACATAGGATTGTTATTCATTCTTCACATCATAGCTAGACAATAGATTCTCGCACTTAGAATGCTTGATTCTAGGAGGATCTTCCCCTCAAGCCATCGGTCGTACATTAACTTCCACAAATCCCCAGATAGTGTAACCCCAAAGAACTATCTCGTCATAAGGGTCCCAACGCAATAGACTAAGTGTCGATTAGATGCTCGACCTATAAGATACGGGCATTTTAGTAAACAGAGATCAGTTGTGCTTGGTCCCGGCCTGACCTGGTTGGACCGACCCGACCAACCCGGCCCGGGGTCCCACATAGCCCAGTTTAAATTCGACTAACTCGATCTAGCCTGGTTTGGGTTTGGGTAGGTCTGGTCTGGTTTGTCTAGTGGGCCAGGCCCAATGGGCCTCACTGGAGCCGGCCTATTTTGGCCGAGGGTCCAGCCCGCCAGGTCGCCCGGTAGCCCGATCTCATCCAGCCCAGTCCGAATGGCGCGGTTCTGGCCTACCGGCATGGGTCTCACCCTCCGTAATTGTTTAGTCATGCCGGTGTAGGTCCGACTCACCAGCGTGGGTCCAAACTGGCCCGCTGGCTGGTGGTGTGGCCTGCTGGCTGGGGGCATGGCCCACCAGCCCGAATACCGGCTGCATGGGTGGCCAGTGGGGTGCTACTGGGATGCAGCAGCTAGATGCGTCCGGCTTCCCGCCTACCTTGCATACATGTGGGGCTCCTCCAACCGCGGTCAGGTGACCATTGTTCTCCAGTAACCGAGGTGGCCCGAATGCGGTCCAGCCCTCCATGCGGCACCCGCTTGGTGCTGCATCATCCCACTGCCCTAACTGGACGACTGCGACCTCATGACTCTTTAGCACACTAGAAGGTGTGTCACCATCCTCCACCTGCAGTCGCCGCCACAGGACACCGTAGGTCGCCCCGACTGCTTCCCCTAGCACTGGAGCACCTGTGGTTCCTTATGTGGGCCACCGAAATTGCTCTGGTGGTCTATTTTTCAATCTTTATACGCCTATGGGCTTCTCGAGTCGCCGACATCCCTACCTTGGACCCAGATTACTCTTTCCACCACTACGAGGACACAACCACAATGAATGCACATAGAGTAGGTTCTTGAGCCTTGTTCATGACAGCTCGTACCCCCCGTGTTAGAGGTTTAAAAACATGGGAGGTAGAGGGATTTTAGTTTAATCAAAAAATGATAATTTCAACCCCGGATAACGAAAATCCCAAAAAAAGTTACCCTCCGGCATAAACCCATAATTTGTAGATCAACCTATTTATGGGTTTATCAGCATTCATAGTTTCTAGAAAATAACACAGAAGAAATTTAAATCAAATAACCCCTACCACTTTGACGTTCATTTCCGCAGCGTTACATCCTCGAGATATCAAGTCATCGACGTTGTTCATCTCTTCTGACTCCATTCTTTGAGGTGCGTCAAAGTCGATGATGTTTATCTGGAATTCATTATTCTTCATTAGAGAGAAATCTCACTCAAGGTTTGTTAGAAATTTTCCCACGATTGAATTCTCCACTCTCCAACACATTCATTTAATAAAAAGAAACACGTCCTAACATTTCTGTTACACTGCGACGTTGCGTCATTAAGCTGTTTAATTTATGAAACAGAGTAGCAGTTACACTTTAACAACAAGACATTAAGGTGATTCCTTAATTGATCATCATATTTTCATCATCGCCTCATTGTAGCATCATCGTCCACCACTCAATGGTGCGAAAGAAAAATAAAATAAATTTTTAATGTTATTTTATTATTTTTCCGAAAATTCCCAAAAATTAAATTTTATGTCTGAACCTTACCGGTCAAAGTTAAGTACTTTCTAGGTGAATCCTGAAGTTCAGAGTTCAATAGTACCCACATATTTTTGATCTGAACATTGGTTCAAAAGTTAGAAAATCCCACTCGCACGTTTACTGAACATACCTCAAAAAAATTTCAAAAATCTGTTCTTGGATCATCGGGTCATCGAATCACATTCTGTCAAAGAGTGTGGTCTCAGAATAATTCCATATATAAAAAAATACATGGAATTTCTCAGACATTACATTCTCCCCACCTTAGGGATTTACGTTCCCAAAATCCAAAAAAACTAATCAAACCGATGGGGGTACTAAGCACGAATCTGAGCCTCCTCCTCGCATGTTCTCTCCTGGAGATTCCCATGCTTCCACTTAACTCACACTAGAAGAATCGACCACCCACATTGGATCCACTCTTTTTAATCCTCTATCTCTATTGGGAACTCTGCAAAGGTTTCTCCATTTTCAATTCCCATCTCGCCCCAATCGATGATGTGCGATGGATCATGCACGTACCTCCTCAGTTGTGATACGTGGAAAACATCATGCCCCTGGTGCATCTGTGGGGGAAGAGCTAGGTGGTACTCCAACTTGAAACCTCTTCTCAGGATCTGAAAAGGTCTGATGAACCTCAGATATAGCTTGCTTCCCAAGACAAATCTTCATAATCCCCATCGGGGAGAAACGCGAAGGAAAACATGGTCTCCCTCCTCGAACTCCACGGGTCTCTGTGTCCTATCGGCATAAGACTTTTGTCTAGTCTGCGTAGTCCTCATCCTCTCTGGGATGATCTGCACCTTCTTAGTGGTATCTCATACCAACTCTGGACCCATGAGTCCTGACTCCCCTTGGTCTGTCTAGCATAGATGTGATCTGCATGACCTCCCATACAAGGGCTCAAATGGTTCCATGTCAATGGTGGAGTGATAGTTGTTGTACGAAAACTCCACGAGTTTTAGGTGTTCCTCCAAACTATAACCAAAATCCAGGACATAATCACAAAGCATGTCCTCCAAGGTCTGTATGGTCCACTCTATCTAACCATCCATATAGGGGTGAAAAGTTGTTCTCAAGTCACTACTACAACATGGCATTTTATCAGCGCTAAAAACTGACATTAACAGTGCTAGAAAAGCGTTGTTAATTCCAGCGTAGATAATGGGGGGTCCCCTTTATCAGTGCTCCGAAAAGCGCTAATAAAGGGGGTACTTTATCAGTTCTTTTTTTAGAACTAATAAAGGTATACTTTATCAGTTCTTTTTGGAGCGCTGATAAAGGGGACCCCCCCCCTATCTACACCGGTATTAACAGTGCTTTTCTAGCATTGATAATAGGGCCCTTTATCAGTGATCTTGTAGAGCTGTTAAAGATGTCCTTTATGAGCACTCAAAAAATCGCTGATAAAGGCAGCTTCCCCTGCACCAGGAAAACCAGCACCTGCACACCTGCACAAACCAGAACACCTACACAAAATACCACCTGGACACCTACACAAAATAGAACCGGCACACAATATTTTGACAAAAAATGCTATATACATTTACTTAACCTCATGAATACAAAAAAACACACTATTATATACATTTCAAACAATGATTTATATGGTTACAATTACAATTATCCAACAACAATTATAAAAATTAACGTTTCATACTTTGATATCTATGATCCACTCTCAAAAAGTGTCGTCCATGGAATTTGTTGCCGAACAAAGCATCTGAACTTAAGGAAAAAATTCACCTATATAAGAAAACAAATATTAATTTAGTAATGAAATAATGAAATAAATTAAAACATTAATATGATAGAATAAATTAATATGGAAATGTGAAACTAAAATATGGAAATGATAAACTCAAATGTCTTCATTCTGATAATAATGAAAGGGAATAATGTAAAATCAATATTTTTTTGTATGATTTATCTCATTTAATAAATACTGATTCTTTATCTAATGAAAAGCATTACCGGTCACACCATGTGTCAGATTGAGGTTCGGTTTATTTTTACACATCAAAAATGACTCATGAATCATTTTTCTAAAGTATCAAAACAATCCAAATGCATTTTCTCGGTTTTTCGTATGTCACTTGTGTTGTTTTCTAAAGTTTATATCATTTTGAAACAAATATCAGACACTTTTACCCATACCAGTCACATAGTGCATTGGATTAAGGTGTGGTTGATTCATACATGTCACAAATGACTCATGGATCATTGTCCTAAATTATCAAAACAATCCGAACGTGTTGGCTTGGTTTTCCGTATGTCACTTGTGTTGTTTTCTAAAGTTAATGTCAATTTGAAACTGATATCAGACACTTTTAGCCATACAGGTCACACCGTCCATCGTATTGAGGTGTGGTTGATTATTACATGTCAAAAATGACTCATGGATCATTTTCATAAAGTATCAAAACTATCCAAATGCGTTTTCTCGGTATTCAGTATGTCACTTGTGTTGTTTTCTAAAGTTAATGTTAATTTCAAACTGATATCAGACACTTTTAGCCATACCGGTCACACCGTGCATCGGATTGAGGTGCGGTCAATTATTACACATCAAAAATGACTCATGGATCATTTTATTAAAGTATCAAAACAATCTGAATGCGTTCTCTCAGTTTTCTGTATGTCACTTGTGTTGTTTTCTAAAGTTTGTGTCAATTTGAAACTGATATCAGACACTTTTAGCCATACCGGTCACACCGTGCATTGGATTGAGGTGTGGTTTATTCATACACATCACAAATGACTCAAGGATAGTTTTCCTAAATTATCAAAACAATCTGAACACGTTTTCTTGGTATTCTGTATGTCAATAGTGTTGTTTTCAAAAGTTTATGTCAATTTGAAACTGATATCAGACACTCTTAGTCATACCAGTCACACCATGTGTCGGATTGAGGTGTGGTTGATTCATACACATCACAAATGACTAATGGATCGTTTTACTAAAGTATCAAAACAATCTGAATGTGTTTTCTCAGTATTCTGTATGTCATTAGTGTTGTTTTCTAAAGTTAATGTCAATTTCAAACTGATATCAGACACTTTAAGACATACTGGTCACACCGTGTGTTGGATTAATGTGTGGTTGATTCATACACATCACAAATGACTCATGGATCATTATCCTAAAGTATCAAAAAAATCTGAACGTGTTTGATCAGTTTTCCTTATATCAATTGTGTTGTTTTCTAAAGTTTATGTCAATTGGAAACTGATATCAGACAATTTTAGCCATACCGGTCACATCGTGCATCGGATTGAGGTTTGGTTGATTCGTACATGTCACAAATAACTCATGGATCGTTTTCCTAACATATCAAAAAAATCCGAACGAGTTTTCTCGGTTTTCCTTATGTCACTTATGTTGTTTTCTAAAATTAATGTCAATTTCAAACTGATATCAGACACTTTTATCTATACCAGTCACATTGTGCATCGGATTGAGGTGAAGTCAATTATTACACATCACAAATGACTCATGGATCGTTTTCCTAAAGTAACAAAAAAATCTGAATTCATTTTCTCAGTTTTTCGTATGTCACTTGTGTTGTTTTCTAAAGTTAATGTCAATTTGAAACTGATATCAGACACTTTTAGCCATACTGGTCACACCATGTGTCGGATTGAGGTGTGTTCAATTCTTACACCTCAAAAATGACTCAGGGATCATTTTCCTAAAGTATCAAAACAATCCGAATGTGTTTTCTCGGTATTCCGTATTTCACTTGTGTATTTTTCTAAAGTTAATGTCAATTTCAAACTGATATCAGACACTTTTAGCCATACCGGTCACACCGTGTGTTAGATTGAAGTGTGGTCAATTAGTACACATCAAAAATGACTCATGTATCATTTTCCTAAAGTATCAAAACAATCCAAATTTGTTTTCTCAGTATTCCATATGTCAGTAGTGTTGTTTTCTAAAGTTTATATCAAATTGAAACTGATATCAGACACTTTTAGCCATACCAGTCTCACCGTGAGTTGGATTGAGGTGTGGTTGATTCGTACACATCACAAATGACTAATGGATAATTTTACTAAAGTATCAAAACAATAAGAACACATCTTCTCGGTATTCCGTATGTCAGAAGTGTTGTTTTCTAAAGTTAATGTCAATTTCAAACATATATCAGACACTTTTAGCCATACCGGTCGCATCGTGCGCTGGATTGAGGTTTGGTTTATTTGTACACATCACAAATGACTCATGGATCGTTTTCCTAAAGTATCAAGACAATTCAAAAGCATTTTATTGGTTTTCTATATGTCACTTGTGTTATTTTCTAAAGTTTATGTCAATTTGAAACTGATATCAGACACTTTTAGTCATACCGCTCACACCGTGCGTCGGATTGAGGTGAGGTCAATTCGTAAATTCCAAAAATGACTCATGGATCATTTTCCTAAAGTATCAAAACAATCCAAATGTGTTTGCTTGGTATTCCGTATGTCAGTAGTGTTATTTTCTAAAGTTTATGTCAATTTGAAACTGATATCAGACACTTTTAGCCATACAGGTCACACCGTGCATCATATTGAAGTGAGGTCAATTCATACACGTCAAAAATGACTCATGGGTCATTTTCCTAAAGTATAAAAACAATCCGAATGCATTTTCTCAGTATTCCGTATGTCAGTAGTGTTGTTTTCTAAAGTTTATGTCAATTTGAAACTGATATCAGACACTTTTATCCATACCGGTCACACCGTGTGTCGGATTGAGGTGCGGTTGATTTTAACACGTCAAAAATTACTCATGGATCGTTTTACTAAAGTATCAAAACAATCTGAATGCGTTTGATTGGTTTTTCATATGTCACTTGTGTTGTTTTCTTAAGTTAATGTCAATTTGAAACTGATATCAGACACTTTTATCCATATCGGTCACACCGTGCGTCGGATTGAGGTGTGGTTGATTTTTACACATCAAAAATGACTCATGGATCGTTGTCCTAAAGTAACAAAACAATTTCAACATGTTTTCTCATTTTTCCATATGTCAGTAGTTCATAATAGTCTCTCATTAAATTATTCTTTACTAGAAACTCAAATCATTTCTAAAACCATTTTTCATAATCTAAGGATATGAAACATAGGAAAGGGTGATCATAGATGCTCAATAAGTGTAAAAAATGGAGTTATCAATGATCATATAAAGATAACATAAGTAGTAGGAATTCACTTTCATTGTCCTATTTTTTTACATTCTTCCATCAGGTACGCTTCCCATTCGTTTCTAAACACATTTATATCATCATGTGAATAAGACTTTTTGAGACTGTCATAGTAGTACTGAAAAAAAATATTAATATACAAAGGATTAATAAATATTTTAAATGTACTAGTAATTATTTTTAAAAATACCTCTTCAGGGATGCTAGTTTGTTCATGAAATATGATCTCTTTCATAAATTTACAAACATAATAACCGTAGTCCTTTCCGTTTTTTTTTGTTTCGAACACTGCAGAAACATTGAGAAAAATAAGTAATCTGTTTTGATATGTATTTGGATAGTGCAGTATAATTATATATACCCTGATACTTGTCCATTTGTAGATCTCATGTACCTTTTCGTCCTTAGACCCTGGATTCATTCGAGCCTTTAAACGATATTCATACACTGCCCTATCATAACAGAATCCTCAATAAAATATAATATAACTTATATAACTAGATATTTAGTTCTAAAATGTTGGATCTAGTGTATTACAAATTGACAATCGCCATCATGTGTGGTCGGTTTTTTGGATATCCATGTAGTGAATCCATAAAATAAATCTTTGGAGTATCCAAATTGACTGCAATGAGCATCCAATGCTGCCTAAAATCACAAATAGGAATAAGTAATGATAGAAATGAAAATATAATTGATATGATTAAACTATAGAGTTTTACCCCTGCAACGTTGGTATTAAAAAGAGCATGTTAGTCCTAAATTTTCATTGAAACATTCTGAATAGGTTTGACATTAATTCAGCCTGAAAATTGGAATCTATTTATTGTTGTTGTGTAGACATGGTGTGGGTACTATCGAGTCCAAATTTTTATTCATGGGAAAATCCCTTCAATTGTTTTTCATATATACGCCTGCGAAAAATATGAAATGTATTTATCCATAATTATCATAGTATATCAGCTTCTGTAAAATCAAATCATGAAAACATACCTCATGTATACATTTATAACTGAGGCACATAGCCAGTCGTATGTGATGATTTCAGCTACAGTGTCAGCACTAAAAAAATCTAATGTCTCCTCTCTGTACATATATTATTCACAAACAATTGTGTGATTATTACCGCCTTTCTTTTTCGTATCCACATGACCTTGAAATGATATTAAATGTGGATATAGAACGGGCGGGGTGAAGGTGCTCTCAGGAGATCATTTTGATCGGTTGGTAGATCCTATTAAGTCGTTATTTCGTTTTAGCTCCTTCATTTTGTCCTTTTGTAATAACATTCATCAGTTCAGCCCTTTTCTAATTAAATATTAAAGGTTCTGCTTGAAAAATTAATTGGAAATGAATACCTACTGGTCGACATGTTTTTTACAAGATTCGACGGCCATGCAATGAATGTTCCAACAACTTTTCCACCATATGAATATCGTCATCGTCATTTGGCATGGGTAGCTCGGCACTCAGCTCATGAGCTATGTTAATCGACACTTTGACATGACCGGTCGGAAGTGGTCCGGAGTGTAGCGTGTCATTCTGCATATTGTACATCATAGCCCTCGCTGTAAGGCGATGGGTGGGAGTTGATAGATATAAATCACATTCATTTTTACCTTGTAGATTTCATTGAATGAAAGGTATCAGTGTCTATGTGATTCACATTTTGCAGAAACAATTATTAGAACATTGATTACCTCGGTTAAGTCAGGTCTTTGAGGGAAATGGCTCACCTCAAAGCTGGTGGGGGTGGGGTGGGTTGTTCTTGAGTTGTTTCTTCTCTTAGCCTCTCCTCCATAAAAGTTTCTAGAAACTCTCCCTGACTTTGGAATTTTTCTTCAAGGGTATCTTGTCTAACTCTCATAATTTTCATTTATTTAGTTTGTTCCTCCTTTTGTTTTTTCTGAAAATATGCACGAGGTGTCACCCCAAAACCCGCACCTCTAACACGGCCATACTGTTCTGGCTGTTTCAAGGCCGCTAAAAGTATGTTTGCATTTGGTGCAGGTGTTTTTGATTCCTGTGACTTTTTCAAATAGAAAATATGGGAAAATAACTAATCATCATGATGTAATAGTGATTTAAAGCAAAAAAAATTATATTATGTCATACTTACACATGTTTCCCACACTTTTGTGTGTTTTCATCTACCAGTTTCCCCACTTTGTTAACACGAGCCTCCTTCCATAGCACATGGCATGGGATGGAAGTGGCTTGGGATTTAGATTCATCAATCTGCATATAAACAGAGAAACATGGTTACAGTATTGTTTTATGTCACATAAAAGTATTACGGTACTTTTAAAATACGTACCAATTGTTTTTCAATTAAAGCGTACCCCAGCCTTGCTTTACGGTAGGGGTACGCTGGTTTTGATGCCCGTTCTTTATTTTCAGCACTCAGTTGATATTTCATAAATAAAAAATTGTCAATCAAAGTGATGAGTACAAGCAATGTTAAGCAATGTGTTACCAAACACAATGTACCTAAAAAGTCTGCTCCGCACGACGGTTGCAAAACGCATCCCACGCTTCTTGGGATATCAAGTGTGCATGAAGAGGAGGTGGGTGAGGCTTGATTTTTCCTTTAGAATCTTTCAGATGACATTTCGTTAAAATGGTGAAAAGCCTCTATAAACCCTTCCCGTGAGTCTTAATACATATTCTTTGTGAGAGACATCAACTATAAATGCACTCTGCAAGAGATGATGTAGAGTTAGTCAATATTTCAGTATTTTATTTTATTTTATTTTAATAAATTAAATAAATGATATAGTAATGTTACCGTAATCTCTTCCCAAATTAATGTTTTCAGCCCACAGACAACATGGTGCCACAACTCTATATCAATCAGCAGGCGTTGCTGAGTGACGATTCCAATGTAGCTACTAAACATGGCTTTGTTGGGTTTTACATGTTGGCCTCTTTTATTCCATCCCACCTAATATTTGATGACTTTTGCTTTTTCCTTAAGGATTTGGCTAAAATTGTCAAACTATGGTGCACCTGTTTTTTTTTGTCAGGGTTTCATTTCCTACCATTTCCTCGGTTTCTGCATCATCATTATGTCCCTCTAAAGCGCTAGCATCGGCACTGGGACCATCAATAACAGGTTGAGAAAAAATGTTGTACCATAGCAGTGGGACCAACAGCAACAGGTTGAGAAACCTGTTGTACCTCTACAGTGGGACCAGCTGCAACAGGTTGAGAGACCTGTTGTACCTCAGCAGTGGGACCAGCTGCAACAGGTTGAGAAACCTGTTGTGTCTCGGGATTGGGTGCATCAGCTGGTGCAGAAGTCATTATCTGAAGAAGTGGTTTAACATTTAATTTAGATCACATAAAAGTAGCAACGAACATATAATAACATAATGTAACACAATCTATATTACAATAAAAAATAACCTATTTATTGAACTCTCTTTTTTTAAAGGCTGAAGGGATTTGACCCCTCTATCGACTATCCATATCCCTTCATTGTGGTCTCATCTGACATACAAAATGTCGTTTATATTGGGACCACTGTGAAATGATTACGAAGTCCCAATGAAAGGGTCATTCTCCATTGAATTTTCATCTGACCCTTCAGTTGTTTTGGTCGATAACAGAACAATTGACCAGTTTTGGTTTGCGGGATATGGAACATAAAATACTTGCACTGCCTGTGATGCCATTATAAACGGTTCGTCTTTCTCCCCTTCCTTACTGATATCAACTTTCTCGAATCCCAATTCATCTATTTTAATAGCACTCCTATTATCAACCCACTTGCATTGAAAAATCGAAACATGGATTCCCGTATAATCCAACTCCCATATTTGTTTGATGATTCCAAAGTACGACATATTCGCATAAATTGGATTTTTGTCCTTAGCACCGGAAACATGCATCGCTTCAGCCACAAGTGTAACCCCACTATTCTGTATGGTACTATCTTCATAATGTTCATTAGTATAAAATGTATAACCATTAACTATATAAGCATTGTAAGATAATACATACACACTTGGTCCTCCAGTTAGCCATTAAAGTCGGTTTGAAATTGACTCTGGATTTTCATCTGACTTCTTAAAAATATGGTCCTAAAACTATCCTATAAACTATCTATTATGTGTATCTGATATCCATTTTTCAGCCCTAGATGGATTCAAATGCCTAATAATTTCTTTGTGGGTTTCAACATATGGGTCAACGTCGAAATTGTTATGAAAAACATAAAGGTTGGCCTACTTCCAATCTGTAATATTGATTGTGACAACCTGTCTTCCAGAAATTCCTTCACCCTCAAGCCGCCCAGTGTGACGAGATTTCAGTAGGCCAATGCTTTCCACACCAGACAGGTATTCGGAATAGAATTCAATGGCTTCCTCTACAATATATCCCTCCATAATACAACCCTCTGGCCGACTTCGATTTTTTATATACCCTTTCAAAATCTTCAAATATCGTTCAATGGGGTACATCCATCTGTAATGTACAAGACCACATAATTAAATCTCTCTCACCAAGTGGACCATCAAATGAACCACCATATCAAAAAATGAAGGTGGGAAGAACATTTCTAATTCACATAATATAACGGTAATTTCTCTTTCCATAGTTGGCAATTTCGCTGGGTCTATAACTTTGACGCATATAGATTTGAAAAAGAAACACTGTTTCGTTAATGTATGGCAGACATTCTTGGGAAAAATGCAACGTAAAGCAATAGGAATGATATCTTGCATCAAAACATGGCAGTCATGTTATTTCAGACCTTTTAACTTCAAATCGCTCATTGACACGTGATTCCTGATATTTGAAGAATACCCCTCTAGAACCTTTACGTCATTCAAGAAGTTGCAAAACTGATATCTCTCATGCCAGGAAAGAGTGCACTATGGCAAAATGTGGAATTAGCAGCAGTTTTTCTTTCGTTTCACGGCGGTGTAAACCGCCGCAAAATCGATTGGCGACGGTTTTGAAAAACCACCGCTAAATTGTGCGTCGGGAAACTATTCGCAACAGTTTTTAAAACCGTCATAGAACGTTTCGCGATGGGTTTTTAGTATTTTATATATTTTTTTTTATTTATTTTTTTTATTCTTTTTTCATTCTTTTTTTATTATTTTTTTATTATTTTTTTATTCTTTTTTTATTCTTTTTTTATTCTTTTTTTATTCTTTTTTTATTCTTTTTTTATTCTTTATTTTCTTCTTTATTTTCTTCTTTATTTTCTTTATTTCTTCATTTTCTTTATTACGTATTTATTTCATATTTATTTTATTTATTTCATATTTATTTTATTTATTTCATATTTATTTTATTTATTTGGTATTTGTTTTATTTGTTTTTTATTTATTTTGTTTATTTATTTTATTTTATTTTATTTATTTATTTATTTATTTTATTTATTTTATTTATTTTATTTATTTATTTTATTTATTTTATTTAATTTATTTTCTTATTTATTTTCTTATTTATTTTCTTATTTATTTTATTTATTTTATTTCGTATTTTATTTATTTATTTCGTATTTTAATTATTGATTTCATATTTTAATTATTTATTTCGTTTTTTATTTATTTATTTCGTTTTTTATTTATTTATTTCGTTTTTTATTTATTTATTTCGTTTTTTTTTATTTATTTCGTTTTTATTTTATTTAATTCTTATTTATTTTATTTAATTCATATTACTTTATTTACTTTATCCATGCATGCATGCTCATGCTCATGCCCATGCACATGCCCATGCCCATGCTCATGCCCATGCCCATGCCCATGCCCATGCAATATAAAGAAATACTACGTTTGGTGAGATTTGAACCCCTAACCTCTTGCATATTTTCCAAAGACTTTACCACTCCAGCAAACTTGTCATGTGGTTAATAAAAAGAATTTAATATACTTATATATACTAATTGAAAAAACAAATAATACATAACTAATAGATATAAACTCAATAATAATTAAACAATAAGCAATAATCAATAATTAATAACCAATAATTAATAATTAATAATTATTGATTTATTAGTTATTTATTGGGTTATTTATTATTATTTACTTTTTATTATAATAAATAACAAATAAATTATAATAATATTTACATAAATTATAAAATTATGAAAATAAAATAATAAAATAATAAAATTACGAAATTAAAAGAATAAATAATAAATAATAAATAATAAATAATAAATAATAAATAAAAAAAATAAATGATAAACAATAAATAATAAATAATAATAAATAATAATAAACAAATTATAAATATTGAATAATTAATAATAAATAATAAATAATAAATAATAAATAATAAACAATAAATATTAATAAATAATAAATAACACATAATAAATAATAAATGATAAATAATAAATAATAATAATAATAATAATAAATAACACATAATTAATATTTATAAATAAATAAATAAATAATATATAATATATAATAAATAATAATAAATAATAAATAATAAACATTAAATAATAATAAATAATAAATAATAATTAATAATTAATAAATAATAATAAATAACAAATAATAAATAACAAATAATAAATAACAATAAATAATAAATAATAATAAATAATAAATAATAAATAATAATAAATAATAAATAATAAACAATAAATAATAATAAAGAACAAATAATAAATAATAATAAATAATAATAAATAATAAATAATAAATAATAAATAATAAATAATAAATAATAATAAATATTAAATAATAAATAATAAATAATAATTGATAATTGATAAATAATAAATAATAAAAAACACATTATTAATAATTCTAATTAAATAAATAATAAATAATATATAATATATAATATATAATATATAATATATAATAATAATTAATAATTAATAATTAATAATATTAATAATTAATAACACATAATTAATAATTATAAATAATAAATAATAAATAATAAAAAATAAAAAATAAATAATAATAAATAAATAACAATATATAATATATAATATATGAAATACATGAAAAAGTATGAAAAGGCGTGATAAGGGATGAAAAATCATGAAAACGCATGAAAACGGATGGAGAAACATGAAGAAGGATGCATTAGAAAGAATGAGAACGCATGAAAACTCATGAAAACTCAGGAAAACCTCTTAAGAATTCAACATAATCATCATAATAACCCACAAAAAACCATTGATAAAGATAACAAGTCATGGAAAACCAAATAAACAGTAATAAATGGAGCAACCGTTAAAACCCTCAAAACGGTCATAAAGTGACAAAAACATTGGACCCTCATTAACAGAGATAACTTATGATCTGATAGTCCGTTCTAGATCTGAGACCAGTCAAATCAAAGATCCTAAAATGATCTTCGAGATGATATGTTAAAGAGATCGAATGGACCGGCGGATCAGAAGTTATGACCATTTAAAAAAAACTAACGGGGAATGGGTGCTAGAAACAAGGCATCGAAAAACATAACAAACCAAATACTTACTAAAAAGGCAATAACTTATGATCCAGAAGTCCATGTGGGCGTCGTGACCAGTCAAACTGAAGCTCATGGAATGAACTACGATCTGGCAGGTGGAGGAGTCCGAACTGAAATGTGGATCGAAAGTTAAGTCCGTTTAAAGACAGGTTCGACGGGACACCGGTGACAGAAATGGAGTTTTGGAGGCCTTCATAGGGGTTTTGGGGTTGAAAATACAACAGAATCTTCCTTGTGTTCAACCAGTGCATAGCTCTCTTCGCTGGCCTTGATTTGATATGTGGTGGAGCCCAAACGGACACCCGGAGTGAAAGTTATGGCCGTTTGAAGTTGGGGAACTTTTTTCAACTTTCTTATAACTCTCATATCTTACGCACCTTATACCATCTCATGGTATTGATTATACGTGCCTCTAGATTTCTTCATGAGCTTCTATTTTACTGTTTGTGGCACTCCAATGGATGCCCGGATCAAATGTTATCGTCATTTTAGTGATTTTGGGGTTTCTCATGTTTTTTTTATTTTTTTCCTTTCATTTCGTGGCGGTTTTACCCAAACCGCCACTATTTCACTGCGGTTTTTTACAAAACTGCCACTAATCCTCGAAAAAACTAAAAAAATTAAAAAAAATTAACACATTTCACGGTGGTTTTTAAACCGCCTCGAAGAAACTGCCGTGAAATAGCAGCCCGAAAAACATTTAGCGGTGGTTTTTAAAACTGCCACAAAATGCTCGATTTTCTGTAGTGGTGTAAGTTGCAGGAGGAAGAAATGTTCGTTTTTCACCCTTCACTGGTGCCAAATCTTCTTGTATTCTCATCTCAACCATGTCCAACCTAGCCTTAATTCCATATTTTGTTTTGCCATGTGTATTTAGCAACTTGTCAATGACACTATCAAATACATTTTTTTCTACATGCATAGCATCAAGAAAATGTTTGACATACAGACAATTCCAGTATGGTAATTCAAAAAAAACTGATCTCTTTTTTCAACCAATTTTAGTAAGATTTTTTGAAGCCAATTTACCAAAAGTAGTGTCCACTTTTTTAACTCTCTCAAACAATTGATCGCCTATTAGTGGAGACGGTGTTATACGTTCTTCTGAACTTCCATTTAATGATGTCGTCCAAGATCGGTACTTATATTGTTGGGGTAGAAATCTGCGGTGTCCTAGAAACACGGTTTTCGATGAATGTTTCAACCTAATTGATTGTGTACCTTGTTTGCAAATGGGACACCCTTGAGCTCCTTTAATGTTATATCCAGACAAATTTCCATAATCAGGGAAGTCATTTATCATCCCGTATAATATGGCTTTCAAAGTGAAATATTCCTTTTTGTAATCATCATACAATGTAACACCTGAATCCCACAATAATTTCAAATCTTCGATCAATGGAGCTAAATAAACATCAATATCATTACCCGGTTGTTTTGGTCCTGATATAAGCATAGATAACATGATGTATTTTCGTTTCATGCATAACCATGGTGGTACGTTATAATTTACCAGCATAACTAGCCATGTACTGTGACTGTTGCTTTGAAAACCAAAAGGATTCACTCCCTCTGTAGACAATGCAAGATGAAGGTTTCTCGACTCATTTGCAAATTCAGGATAATCATGATCAATTCTCTTACACTATGGAGAGTCTTTCGTGTGACTTAGTATCCCATCTTTAATTCTTGTATTTGCATGCCATGTCAATTGTCCGGCAGTCTCCTCACTTCCATATAGGCACCTAAACCTTGGAATGATTGGAAAGTACCACACAACTTTAGTAGGACTAGATTCAGCTTTCTTGTATCGAGAAGCACCAAACTTTGGGCATTCTTTAAGTGATTTTTGGTCCTTGAGAAACTGTATACAGTCATTCAGGCAGGAGTGTATTCTTTCAGAGATCATACCCATCGAGCATAGCATTCGTTTGGTCTCGTATGTTCGGCTCGAGAGCTCATTATCTTCTGGGGTCATGTCATTCAAGAGAGAAATTAGTTTCGTAAAACTGGTGTCGCTCCACCTGTTGTCTGATTTTAAATTATACAGCTTCAGTACAGCTGACAGTGCTTTATATTTAGTGCAACTAGCATACAATGGTGTCTTTGCACAACTTTTTAACTTCTCAAACAATTTTAGGAAATCACGATGTTCATATTCGACGGTCCTTGTCATTTCCTCAATACGATCTTCGTCATCATTCACATCTATAATCACATCCTCCATACAGTCATCTTCATTGTTCATACTTGTAATCATATCAGATGATTCATAAAACGCAGTGTTATCCCAGCCACTACCTACATTCATTGTTTCCCCATGTTTATTCCAACATGTATAACTCTGATCTATTTTATGACAGATCAAGTGTTCATCCAACTCCTCTAGAATAATTTGTTTTGAATAACAACAACATAAACACAAACAAAGGATTTGAGAAGGGTCATATGCATGATCTTTTGCAAACTCAATAAACTCTTTCATGACTTCTTCATACTCTTTTGTCAACCGATTGGCATTCATACATTCTTTATTTATATTAATCCTATTTGAAATACAAAGGATGAGTATATAGGTTAGGGGAGAAGGAATATGAGTATAATATAGATAAAAAACTAGATACTTCAAAAATGGTGGGGTGCATGCTCATTAATAGCAAATCTTTGGTGGTTCTTGGGATTCATCCATTCCCTTCCTCTCTTAGATCCCCCCTGATGAGGGGTAGTTCTTGGGAGTTTTTTATAGTATGTTAGTGAGTTCTTGCCTCATACTTCCTCCATTACTATCATCCTTTATTTTCTTATGATTTGGGATGATTTTAACTAGGATCTGTGCGATGATTTCACTATATTATCTTCAAATCAATTCAGATGATGTAGATTTTGTTTGTCTTGGCTAGAGGTTATCCTCGTATGATGAACGCACCATGTTTTTTGTGGTTTAGGTGGTGTTGTGTTTCCCAGTGAGTTTTTAAAAGATTATTCCTGATTATATTAAGGTGAATAATTAATTATAAGTTTATATAATTAATTAATTAGGAATTGTGCCTTGAGATTAGGTCTCAATCATTGGTACAAAATTTGATAAGTCATGTACAGTCTTGGTTGAGGATGAGTTGACCTTGGTGAGGGGGTTACTCCATTTTTTGAGGTAGGTGGACCCTATAATACAAAACCATTTTCCAATTTATGCATGATTGTGCATTCATGCATGATTATATGTGTTCCAGTGAAAGGGATAGAAATCAAGAGCAACCTAGGTAAATAAATATGGTGTTTTTAATCCACTAAGAGATAGAGTGGGGGTTCTATTGAATGGTTGTGATTTCGTGATCATCCAGAGATTATGTCTCCATGGAGGTGAGGTTTCTAGTTGTGTTTATGAGAAGATCGGGTTTGGTATGAGATTTTTATAGCCCAGTTAGGTTTTCTAAGGCTATTTTAGTAGGTATTAGAGTCTTAGGCCGAAAGAAGATGGATAATATAGTTTTATATATCATGTATGATAGGGAACACCCTCTTAAGGATATATAAGAGTCATGGTGTGTGTGATGAGTAGGACACCAATAATGGGGAACCTAATATAAGGTCCATACATACACTAACGATATTGTGAGCGTTGAATGATAAAATATTAGTAGGACGCAAATAATGGGGAACCTAATATAAATCATAATATACAAGGTTTATCTATATGAATGAAAATAAATAAACAACACACATTATGAAAGAAATAAAGTAAGATTGTTGTATGGTAACTAATAAAAAAAATAGCACTATATTCAGTGAGAATCAATACATTAATCCATGGGTTCCAAAAAACAATCTTATCTCCTAATAAAACCATACCACATACATCACAGATAGTTTCTGAAACCCAAACATACCCAAACCTTGGGAACTATGCATCTCATATGGGCTGATAAGAAACTGATACACATGAACCATGGATATTATTTAGGAATCTAAAAACCCATACCTTGAGGACCATGGATCTTATCTAGAAACCTAATATCCAGACACCTTAGTCACCATGGATCCTTTCTTGTCTCCTAACATACCACAACATTGGGAACCATGGATATAGTTTGTGACCCAAACATACCAATACCATTGTCACTATGAATCAAGTCTATACCCCTAATATACCAATAAAATGGTCATCATTGGTATAATCCATGACCGTAGTGTACATATAAGGGGAACATGGATCACGATTATCCCCTAGAATATGAACCCACTTAAATAGAGAAACGTCACCTTATATACATGTTGTATTATCTTGGCCTGATGAAAAAACATCACACATATAAGACACACACAAACCCTTTCCTAGATCTCCACTAGAATTTTTTAATCTTCCAATTATTTTTTTAGACCCATACACTATAATATAGTCACTCCTAAAATATACCTTTATATATAAAACACAACTGAGCACTTACTAATCCATATATTCCATCTCCACTATAAAACAAACAAACAAACTAGTTAAACTGAAATGGTCAGAAATCTCATCACATTTATGGGAATGAATTCCACATTCTTCCCTAGAAAATCTATTGGGTTTTTACTTGTGGATGTCCACCCATATCCATCATCTATTTTATAATCTCATATCCCATAAGCTTTACCTTATTTTCTCTCAATACAACAATTAAAATTCCACCTTCTAAATACAATAACTTTTATTATGGCCTTTATACCCTATGACCATTTCACAAACAAATCATGAAAAAGTAATAATGGTGAACACATCACGTTCTTTTATGTGAATTATTTCCATAGGGAATGAATCCTAATTCCAAATGACTTAGAAACTAAATCCTAAAGATCCTTCACCAACTTTTTGTCCTAACATAACATATCATTAAATGTGATTCATATCTACTCATATTTACCAATATCTATAGAATACCATTCATGTTGTGACCCTTATAGTTGTGGCATGGTCTGAAACATCCCTTTAAACAATGATACACCAATTAATAATGAACAATATGCTATAGTATGAAATAACACTCTTATAGTGTGAGACTTTTCATTACATATTGATACCATTGGACCCCCAAACCAGTGCAACATTTATTTTCATGAGCTAGGTATCCCAATGAAATTATCTCTTCGTATTCCCTTAGAGACATCCATTATAGTTAAATGTTCCATATTACAATATGTCACTCCTATATCTTAAACCCTTCATAGTTACACCAGCCCTACAATGGTGTGATATCTTACACTAGAGTGAACATCATCATTTGGAACACTCCCATTAAAGTGTAATCATGTCCTCCTTGTTCTGGGACACTTGTTATCCACAAAAAACATAATTTTTTCTTATTTTATCACCTTTAATGATCTGATAAATCATATATGATAATTTTTTCAATAAATATATTGGTAATATACATCTAAAACCCATGACTAAATTTCCTTTTGAAGCTAGTAATAATATGTTTCCAATTTTTACACCATCTACTCACCATACCAAATTGTAGAATGGTTGGTGGGAATACTCCTACTCTTAGTGTAATAAAAATTCTACTATGATCATGAATTTACTAAGATCAAATTGCATATCACCCTTTTCAATTCACTTATTGAGGGGCTTCTTCAAACCACAAAACTCATTAATTACCCCAAACCATCAAGGGCACTTAAATATCCCAATAGACCCTCAACCGAATTATATAAGTCATTCACTTATGTCCTATCCCTTTTGGATCATAGGATGTACCTCTAAATGGACCCTCTATCTCTTGAACCACATACTTTTACTCATCCATTAATAAAACCCATGAGGCATAACTATCTTTTATCATTAACCAACCAAACACCTAGATATGTTATTTTAGGTTGTAGTAATCAAATCCATATATAAAATATAAATACACCCCTTACTCCAAGGTTATCAATGGTTAAAAACATACCAACTGCAACACCTTGTAATGACATGATCCATTAAAAACATTATACCACATAGTATGTCATCCTCTATAAGATTCCATAAATATTTCCTAACATTTGTTCTATCCAAGGAATTTAATTACACTGCTCATTCAAGATTCTATAAAGGTAATAATCATATAATTTACACCCCAAATCCTGATGAACTGTCACACATACAAGCATCACACACAAGAATCACACCAAATCATAATTAATCTCAATATTGACATTAAATGAAAATATAATTAGTTAATGAAAATTCAATTTTACTCACCTTAAATAGGAGGACCCGATGGGGGAGGAGGAGGAGGCGTTGACAGCGGATGCAACAGAGGTAGCAGAGGCAGCGGAGGCAGCGCGGAGGTAGCACAGAGGCAACACGGAGGCAGCGCGGAGGCAGCGGAGGCAGTGCGGAGGCAGCGGAGTAGAAGGAGGAGGAGGAGGAGGAGGAGGCGCTGGTGGAGGAGGAGGAGGAGGCTAAGGTGGAGGAGGAGGAGGAGGAGGAGGAGGAGACGCGGTGGAGGAGGAGAAGGAGGAGGAGCTACGGTAGAGGAGGAGGAAGAGAGGTAGGCGCCGGAGGAGGAGGAGGAGGCAACGGCCGCAGCGAAGGAGGAGGATAAGGAGGCGGCGGCCACGGCGAAGAGGAGGCAACAGCGCAGGGTAGGGCTTCCGCGAAAGCTTGATAGGGTGCAGGGAGGAGGAGGAGGACCCGGTGAATTTTATAAATCCCACGTGGACCATTATCGGTGCTAATAAAAAGCACTGATAAAGGTTGGACTTTATCAGTGCTTTTCATTTTAGCACTGATAAAGAGCCTCTTTATGAGCGCTTTTGTAGAGATGATAAAGACATACTTTATCAGCTCTAATAAATGTGCTGATAAATGTATAAATTTAATAATTTGTTTATATTATTATATATTTATTTAAAATGATATTTATGATAAATATATATTTATTTATTTATTAATAATTATAAATCTAAGTAAATATATCTTTATTTATACTTATAAAACTATTTGAAAGGTATATTTATATATATCATTGAAAATATAATAAAATATATATTTATTTTTTAAATATAATTTAATTTTAATTATAAGTGTACATTTTTTAGAACATATATATTATATGGGTAACATAATGAATTAAAAATCAATAACACATCAACGTGATATGTAATTATAATCTATAAATGAACATTATTCATGCACATATATATACGCATGTATGATATATATATTCATTGACCCCAATTCATTGAAAAACACATATATATTCAATAATTTTAATTATACATATATATTAAAAAGTATTATATATTTATAAATAAAACAAATACATTAAATATAAACAAATATAATAAATATATATATTAAATATAATGAATTAATAAATCTAATAAATATAATTAATTAACAAATCTAATAAATCTTATAAATATAATAAATATATTTACTATTAATTTTATAATTATTTAATAATATATATATATATAGTTATAACATGTGTTTTTTATTTAATGTATACAATAAAAATTATCGATGCTAAGAAAATCACTGGTAAATGTAACCTTTACAAGCACTAAGAAAAGCGTTGATAAAGGGATATTTAAAGCGCTGATAAATGGACCCTTTATTAGCGCTAAAAAAATCACTGATAAAGGGTACACCTTTATCAGCGCTTGTTTTAGCACTGATAAAGGGTGCATTTATCCGCCCTTTTTTAGCACTGATAAAGCCCAACCCATTTTTCAGTGCTTTTCCGTTAGCGCTGATAAAGGCAAGCGCCTGCCTTGCCCAGTTTTTGGTAATGAGTGCAGATGAGTCCCGAACGCCACCTGCATCCCCTTCCACAACTAGGATGTAAAGCATGCATCATGTTCCGAGATGATTTTCGAAGGCACCCCATGAATCCTCACTATCTTTTTGACATAGAGGTGTCCTAATCCCTCTACCTATCCCTGCTCCCGGATGGGTAGGTAGTGAGCCGACTTGGTGACTCGATCAACGATCACCTAGATACAATTGTAGCCCATGGACATGTGTGTTAACCCCATCATAAAGTCCACAGAGATACCATCCCACTTCAACTCTGGTACCTCAAGTGGTTGTGTCAAGCCTGTCGAGACCTGATTCTCGGCCTTCACTTTCTAACAAGTGAGGCATTGAGAAACGAACTCTGCTACCACTTTCTTCATCCCTAGCCACTAGTACTGAAGTCAGAGGTCTCACTATATCTTTTCCACACCATGATATACCACCAAAGGGGAAGTATAGAAATCTATTAACACCTCATCCAACAACATCATTGGTACTAAGGTGCAACCTCTGAAAAGGATGATGTGCTCCCCACCTATCGAAAATCCATCAGGATCATGTCCTATGGATATCGGATCACTTCGGGCCTCACAGTCAACATCCACAAGTTGTGCCTCCCAAACTCACTATAAGAGTGGGAGAGTGATAGTCATAGACTAGAGTTAAGTTTCTCCATCACTATCCACAAAGGATATCTACATCGCGACTAGCTACTTCGTCGCCTCACTCAGCAGCTGAAAACCATACCTCCTGCTAAGTGTGTTTGCCCCCATGTTCCCCTTCCCAAGAGTATAGACTATCTCAAAGTCATATTCTTGGAGGAACTCCAACCATCGCCGCTATCTCAAGTTCAGGTTCTTCTATGAGAAGATATACCTGATACTCTTATGGTCATAGTAGACGGTAAATCATTCAACCATCAAGTAGTGTTGCCACATCTTCAAGGAAAAACCACTACTGCTAACTCGAGGTCATGGGTCACACAGTTCTTCTCATGATGCCTCAACTACCATGAGCCATAGGCAATAAATTCTCACTCCTACATCAGGAAAAAATCCAATATGGTCCTTGATGCATCATAGTATACTACATACTTAACGCCATATTTTGATAGTCTCAAGATGGGGGTACTCATCAGTCGCTACCTCAGCTCCTGGAAACTCTACTGGAACCTCTCTTCCCACACGAAGGGTTGTACCTTCTTTGTAAAAATTGACAAGGGTTCTAAGAATTTGGAAAAGTTGGGTACAAACCTCTGGTAGTACCCAGCCAACCCCAGAAAACATCACACCTCGGTCACGCTCCTAGGTGGCTCCCAAGAAATCACTACATTTATCTTCACTAGATCCACTGCAACTCCAGCCTCCGAGATGGAGTGTCCCAAAAAGTGGACCTCCTAAATCCAAAACTGAAACTTAGAGAGCTTACCATAAAGCTGGTGCTCTCAGATTGAGTCTAGGACTATCTGTAGGTGTGTAGCATGCTCCTCGTCTGACGCTGAGTACAGAAAGATGTCATCAATGAAGGCTACCATGAAATTATCAAGGTAAGGCTATAATATCTTGTTCATGAGTCCCATGAACACTTTTGGGGCATTGTTCATGCTTAAAGGCATCACCAAAAACTCATAGTCGTCATACTAGCATCTAAAGGTTGTCTTCGGTACATCTTTATATCGCACCTGAAACTGATGATAGCCTGATCTGAGGTCAATATTTGAGAACCACCTCACTCACTTCAGCTGATCGAAGAGGTCATCAATCCTCAGTAGTGGATACTTTTTCTTCATAGTCACCTGGTTCAGATGTCAGAAGTCCATGAATAGCCTTAATATCTCATATGCCTTCTTGGAAAACAACACTAAGGTTGCCCATAGAGAAACATTGGGCCTTAAAACCCCTTCCTCTACAAGTCCTCAAATTGTACCATCAACTCATGAAGATCCACAAGATCCATCTGATATGCAGGTGCAGATACTGATGTCATCTCTGGGTATAAGTCAATGTAGAATTATACCTCTCTGTGAATAGGTATTCATAGTACATCTTCTGTAAATACATCCTCATACTCATCCAACACTATAGGAAATCTCGGACTCCCCTCTTCCATCATACATAGGGTGAGGCTAGCCAACTGGTGAGTGATCGGCTGCACCCTCCTCCGAGAAATTACATCCTATGATATAAAGGTTCCCTTCTCTTTAGTGAAGGAAAACTTGGTCCCATCCTCGTGGACACACCACACTTTTCATCTAAAACAGTCGATCTGGGCATGGAAGGTGGATAACTAGACCATACCCAAGAGGACATCATAATGCCTCGACACTAATACTATGAGATCCCAGCCAAAGATCTTTCCTCCTATAGTAAGTTCACACTGCCAGCACCAGTGTGTAATCATTGAATCCCCTTCTGTAGGAGTCGATAATCATAAGGATCGAGCCAATGTCTCCATATGAATTTCTGAGCCTCGAATGAGGTCTGTGGAAAATAAAGAGTGATTGGAACCTGTGTCTATAAGGACCACATCTAAGGTATAATAGACACAGATCGTACCTTTAATCATCTCTAAAGTTCTATGGTCATAGGCCTCCATCACCTGAATTTTTCCCCACCCCTGCCCACATGATCCCAAAGCTCGTAGTGGACCTCCTAGGGGTAGTGGTGGTAGTACCTCAAACCATCATCCACCGCCTACCGCTCAGCCTACTCCCCTTCCACGTCTGCTACCCTGTGGACCTCCTTGCATGAACCTCTATTGTCTCGACAGTCCCTTGACTTTCTGCTAGTCATCCATACGGGGAGTCGAATAGTCATGAGCTAGGTTCCTCTGTCCGCCGCAAAAGTAAAAACTTTTATACCTTAGATTACCTCATCTACCTTGCGAGCTCCACACCTCCAACCCAATGTTATGGGGTCATCCTCCAGAAGTTATGGTCTTCTTGGGCCTCTTCGTCGTCTACATACTGCCTACATCATATGACTTATCCGCCTGTCATCCGGTGGTACATCTCGCCGTCAGTGCCTACTCAGCTAGGAAGTTCTCCACCAGTAGGGATCTCTCTAGCACTCTAACTTGCATCGGGATGCTGAGCAAAATCGTTGATTCTCTAATATCCTGTCGAAGCCCCTGCTCAAAGATCTGAGCCCTAGAAAAAGGGTCCTATATCATGTCAGTGGAGTAGCAGGAGAGGTCGGTAAACCTCACAGAATACTAGCCCACAGTCAGGCTGCCCAACTGTAGGTGCAGTTACTTCTAAATATGCACTGAGTGTAGTGCTGCTAGTACGAACTCTACCCTAAAGAGGCTCTCTAATTCGGACAAGACAAGGGTTTCCTCCTTGTGTATCTAGAGCGTCAAACTCCACCATCTCCCTGTCATTCCATAAAAAAGGCTAGCATCTAGAACCACCATATGGTCTATAGGTGTCTTCACAAAAATAAAACTTATGTAACTACCTCCATCCAATCCTAAAATGCCTAAGGATCTATCTCACCTCAAAACCTTGGAGGCTTCTATCTCTAGAACTTGATAAGTGCGCTCAGTTGGTGTGTATTGTTCACTGGTGGGGCTGGTGGAAACTATTGCTCTCCGGGTGGTGGTGCTGCTGTTAAACCACTCAGAGGTGCTATCATTGCAAGTGGTCCTTCCACCAATGCCTCATAGCTCTGTGGACCATAGTCATGATCTATCACTGGAATCTTGGATGGTTGTCTTCGTGGAGGCATCCTGTAGAGAAACATATGTTCCATAGTCAATAAGTTATACCTGGTGAGTTGACTCAAAATATATCTAGAGAAAAACATTCCCAAAACACATCCAACTAGTGTATTCATGTACTGAGTCAGAAAAAAAATCCAGGGTCCGAGTGTATGGATACATCAGCCACCACACTAACACTGGACTCTCTATACTGAAAT